>OX578136.1:60164111-60816856 GCA_951213105.1 Amaurobius ferox
ATATATATATGTATATATATGTATATATATATATATATATGTATATATATATGTATATATATATATATATGTATATATATATGTATATATATATGTATATAAATATATATGTATAAATATATATGTATATGTATATATATATATATATAATATAGTTATATATATACATATGTGTAAACATATATATATATATATATTTCTCGTTATAACATGCCAATGGTGTAAATCTACGTAGTCTTTGTATTTTATCTAATAAACAGTAGCAGTAAGACTCCTTATCCAATTCATAATTTTTATTAATATCTATTGATTTGGCTATTTGATTATAATATGTATATATAAATCAATATATACAATTATATTGTCCCTTTTATTTCGATGTCAACTTGAATTGTAATTATTGAATCAAAATTATAGTATGTGTCTATATCCGCATTCACCTCAAGCATCTTGGAAGCTGTATTTGAAACCTACTATCGGCGTCTAGTTATTAACCCTCTGAATGTTATTTTTATATGGATTTAACATACAAGCGGTTAATACCTGGAAGTCGATTAGATATGACTCTTGTTTCAAGAAATCATCATTGCCATTATGGATTTTCGTGGAGCTGTTATTAAAAATATTCTTTAACTTTGATTTATTTTATATTTTAACTTAAATCATTGTTATTATTTATATGCAATATATAATGTATTTTTCGGGTATTTATGGGTAAATGAGGTCTGATTGAGAAAATATACAGTTTATCACTGTTTACACAGTGATATGTGTCATTTTTTTCAATCTAGTCCTGTGAAGTTTTTAACTCTGCAGTTCCTTATAAAAGTGGTTAAAAATTATTTTTAAATATTCATGTTTAAAACCAATTAGAAGAAAATAATAAAAATGCATAGTATTTATTTATTTTTTTTTATGATTGGCCATACGATGCTCATAAATTACAGTCTCAGCTTTTTACTAAAAATGCAGATTATTGATATAAAATTTCAGTAAGATATTTTGATTTTTCCACAGATAGCTCATAAACCTCAATGTATTTTGGCGGATAATATAATTCTATCACATGACTTCCCTCGTATAAAGGGGTGCCTAAAATTATGGAAATCATTCCTTCCGATCCGATCTTTCCCGATACATATTATTATTTACGATGCATAATTATTATAATATATTACAAACATAATGATTTCACGACCTCCTAAACAAATATAATTACTATAAGACCCCCTAAATAAATATTACTTATTATACGACGCCTAAACAAACATAATTATTATATGACCTCCTAAACAAACATAATTATTATACGACTACCTAAACAAACGTTAATTATTATATGACCCCCTAAACAAACATATTTATTTCACGACCCCTAAACAAACATTTCTAATTATACGATCCCATAAACAAACATAATGATTATACAACATCCTGATAGAGCGTATTTATTTTAGGACTTCTTATAACCCTAATGCCCCTTTTACAAAAGCCCTTTTACAAAATGCAAATTATATTAGCATCTTTAAGGAAATTAATCTTTCCCACGGACAGTAAATCTCGCTATATTTTGAAAAAAAATATTAAATTAGTAATTCCTACAATGTAACAGGAGTTATAAAAAATCAAGAAAGGTCAATTATGCATAAAGCATTGATAATGAAACACTTTCCAACTTCAATGCAATTTTATTTAAACATCTCTAAAATGCGACACATTCCTCGGTAATTTTTTTAAATTATCACAATACTACATTAATTTATTATATATGAAAACTTTATCGAAAACAATTGAACTTTATTCAAATGACGTCATAGAAATATAAATTTCCTGGTTTAAACATCTCTAAAATGCGATACATTCCTCGGTAATATTTTTTAAATTATCATAATACTACAATATTAGAAAACTTTATCGAAAACAAATGAACTTTATTTAAATGACGCCATAGAAATATAAATCGCCTGGCTCTCCCTATAAAAGTAGCATTTTATTCATAATTTTTTTTCCATTCCTGTCATTCATCACAATACTATAATAATTTATTTTATTTAAAAACTCTATACCATGAAGGTACAAGTAATTTAACTCTATGCTTAAAACTTCATCGAAAAAATCTTCTCTGTGTAAAATTAATGAATATTTCATTCATATCAGCTATATTGCAGACCCCATAAGCTAAATAATTTTACGTTAAAGAAATGCAGAAATTCTTATACAACTCATTCTACATCTTTTGATGTTTACATTCTCCATAAGGGAAAATTAGGTTTTGTTGTAGAAATATTCAAAGTTTGATAATCATTTAAACTCAAATATATTGTTATTGCGCTGTTTCCGTATTTAGCTACACATAATTTAAGCAAATATAAAGATGCTTTAGGACGGATACAACACTAAATATGAATTAAAATGAACTTTAAAAATTATGATTTTGACACAAGATGGATGCGATATTTTATTTTGAAGTGGGTCACTTGATCCCTTCATAGAGTGTCACCTGATCTCTTCATGTAAAGGGTGTAATTAATATTTTAATTTTTATTTAAAAAACTACTGAATGTATTTTGCTGAATTTTTTTATATATATTTTATGGGATAATTTCAATATTTCCTAAAACTTTCGAAGCAATTTGTAAATTTCAAATTCGCTTAAATGTTTAAAAAATTAGGTCCCACAGGGTTCAATGTATTTCATTTTTTTCAACCCGAGTTTAATCCAAAACTAATTGGGTTCTATTATTTGTTTATATTCCCATAGGTGCCACAGACCGTCTGAAAAACATATTAAAATTTCATTCTGTTAAAGTCATTTTTACGGCAGTTATCGTGCTAACGGACTGACAGACAGACAGACAGACAGACAGATTGAACAAAGTCATAAACGCGTTTCAACTATGTTGTAAAGTGTTAAAAATTAAATGTTTAAAGATATTGAATTATCATTCTCTGAATCGAGTAGACAGACGGAGATATCTGATTATCATTTTTATATATAAAATGGAGTATGTCGAAATATTTTGGTTTTTGGAATTCAGAGGAGTAAATGGAAGTATATGAATTAAAATTGCAAATTTGAAATAACATTATAGAAGTATCCACGTTATTTTCTGCAATTTAAACTCAGTACATTATGAAAAAAAATCGAAAATGAATTTAAGTGTGTAGGAAAAGTCGCGTGCTGCCCCCATTAGATATTTTGTACTGAAATTAAAAATATGTACTCATTTTATTTAGCACACATTTTATGCATAATTTGCTTTCAGTTGTGAACATTTAATTATTTTATAATAAAAAGTAATATAAACAATATAATTTCAATGTTAAATAACTTCATTTGAAATAAAAAATATGTAAAAGATGTGTTTAATTTATAAAAAAATTCAGTCATTTAGTGCTAAAATTATTTGTGCAACGCCTGTTAAATGTAGTATAGAATTTAAAAGAGCCTTATTCACAAATATTTTTAATGATATATTAAACTACTTCAAAAAACAAATCATTGAAAAATTAATTATATTTGAAATATTTTAGAAAAGTTTAAAACGAAGTTTATTTAACACTTTCCAACATAGTTGAAGAGTGTTTATGACTTACTTCATTCTGTCTGTCTATCTTCCTGTTCCCACAAAAACTGCCGTGAAAATGACTTTATCAAAATTAAATTTTAGAATATTGTTCTGACGGTCTCTAGGTCATATGGGAATGTAAATGCATAATATCACTCATTTAGTTTTGGATTGAACACGAGTTGAAAAAGTGAAACTCATCGAACCCTATGGAAGCCAATTTTTCAAACATTTCTTAAGCGAAGTTAAAACTCACAAATTGCTTCGAAAATTTGAGGAAATATTCAAATTATCCCTTAAAACATATAAAAATTCCAGCAAAATATGTTTGGTAGTTTTTTAAATAAAAATTACAATAATAATTACACCTTTATTTTATGAAGAGATCACGTGACCCACTTCAAAATGAAAAATGGCATCCGTCTTTTTTTCCCAATGTATAAATCGTGATTTTTAAAGTTCTTTTAAATTTATATTTAGTGTTGCATCCGTCCTAAACCCACTTTATTTTTGCATATTTTCTGTGCATTTATATTCTGCGCCAACGCAATTACTATATTTTTGAGTTTAAATGATCATCCAGCTTTGATTATTTAAACTCAAAAATACTATGCTACAACGAAGTTAAAAATATGCTACAACGAAGCTAAAAATATGCTGCAACGAAGCATAATTTTAATGGATGCATACTGTAAACAGGTGATTGTAAGATGAGTTGTATAAGAATAGCTGAATTTTTTTTCTCGCAAAATTATTTAGCTCTGGAGTTTGGAATAAAATTTATATGAATGAAATATTCATTGCTTTTAATTATTTTCCGATAAAGTTTTAAGTTTTTAGATATAATAAATTATTGCACTGTGATAATTTTAAATATATCAGCAGTGAATGTATAGCATTATAGAGATTTTTAAATAAAATTGCATTTTATATGGAAAGTGTTTCATAATCAATGCTTTATGCATGATTGATCTCTCTTGTTATAATATTATATTGCTGAAATTAATAATCTTTTTCTTATAAAAATCATTAAATTTATGAAAATTGCTTGTTTCTTTTACGATTTATTGAGTTTGCTAAAAGTAAAATTTTATTATCTCAAGATGGTATATGATAAATCATAAACAAAAGTGCACAGTTATTTACGATTACAATTACTTTTGCTTATTTAATAATAGTGTGCATGTTTATTTTCATGATTACTTTTTCATTTAAGTAGAAAAAATCTTGTAATGTCTCAACACTGTGTACGTTAACGTTCTATAAATTATAAAATTGATAGATACTTTTTTTTTGTAACAATTTTTATTAATTATTTTTTACACATATTTTTTGAATAAAAAGACTTTTCAAAATATATCGAGGATTTTCT
This sequence comes from Amaurobius ferox, assembly GCA_951213105.1. Taxonomy (NCBI): domain Eukaryota; kingdom Metazoa; phylum Arthropoda; class Arachnida; order Araneae; family Amaurobiidae; genus Amaurobius; species Amaurobius ferox. The sequence goes on from OX578136.1 coordinate 60,169,053, forward strand.
TCTGGTTTGGGAACTTTGACATTCTGTGATAATTATCAACTGGAATTGTGCTAAATTTCATTCGATTCACTCAATTGTGATTTAAATGGAATGATATGATTTGATATGCTTGTGGTTTTGAATTAATCGATTTGTTTGTGCTTCTGAATGAATCGATCTACATATGGTTTTGAGGGAATCTAGCTCTTTGTTGTTCTCTTGAGAATATCGCTTTTTTTTGTGCTTTTGAGTGAATCGATTTATTTGTGGTTCTGAGTGAATTGATTTGCTTGTTATTTTGAGTGAATCTATCTGCTTGTAGTTTTGAGTGAACCAATCTGTTTGTGGATTTGAGTGAATTGATCTGTTCGTATTTTAAATAGGTCTATTCGTGATTCTGAGTGAATTAATTCTGAGTGAATCGATTTGTTTGTGGTTTCAATGAATCGATCAGCTTTGGTTTTGAGTGAATCAATTTGTCTGTGGTTTTGAGTGAATTTAGCTGCTTGTGGTTTTGAGTGAATAAATCAGTTTGTAGTTTTGAGTGAATTGATGTATTTGTGCTTTTAAGTAAATCGATTAGCTTGGCCTATCGAATGAATCGATCTGCTTGTGGTTTGAGCAAATCAATGTATTTGTGATTCTGAGTGAATCGATCTGTTTGTGGATTTGAGGGAGTCGATCTGCTTTTGCTTTTGAGTGATTCGTTCTGTTTGTGGTTCTGGGAGAATCCATTTGCTTGAGGTTTTGAATGAATCAATATGTTTGTGTTACTGAATGAATTAATCTGTTTATGGTTTTGAGTGAATCGATTTGTTGTGGTTTTAAGTGAATCGCTTTTTTTTGGTTTTGAGTGAATGTATCTGTGTGTGGTTCTCAGTGAATCGATCTGCTTGTGGTTTTAAGTGTTTTGATTTATTTGTACTTTTGAGTGAATCGATTTGTTTGTGGTTCTGAGTGAATTGATTTATTTGTACTTCTGAGTGAATCAATTTGTCTGTGGCTCAGAATGAATGTATCTGCTTGTGGTTTTGAGTGAATCAATGTATTTGTGCTTCTGAGGAAATCGATTTGCTTGTGGTTTTGAGTGAATCGATCCGCTTGTGGTTTTGAGTGAATCGATCTGTTTGTAGTTCTGAGAAAGAAATATCTCTCGTTCTCAAGACCATAAACATATCGATTAAAATGTTTAATGTATAAATCCTCAGAAACAGAAATACTCCTACATCATTGAAGAAAAAAGGTGTGTTTGCGATCAAAATGCTTAGTTATATCAAAATTCAAGAGTCGGTTTTTTATCCGAAATATTTCTGCCTACGTAAAAAGTGAAAAATCTCTCGATCTTTCTTATGTTTTGAAACTTGTGAATCAAGGACTACGGATTCTGAGTTGGTCTTGTTTAAACTCTAGCTGCGGATGTTTCAGAATAAAATAAGGAATAAAATCTCTAAAATAAAGGATGGTATATAGATATAATTCCAGAGAAGTTAATCTTCAGTTGTCCATTCGAGTCGGAAAATCTCTTTTTACCACATTCCTTAAGCCCCAACTACGGGGATTGTAGGTACTTTTCCAAGTCTCTGCAGAAAAGAACTACGGTATTCCAATACCTCAGTATATGAGCTGAACTTAGATATAAAGTTAGCTTCAAAATATTTTATGAGATTCTTCGACTGATGTAAAATTCAAAAAATGATTTATAGAGCATTCTTTTAAGTTTTATAGATATATTGACTCTTACGAGTATATTTTCATGTTTATGGCCCTTTCATACTGCGATGTTTGAATCTAAAATGTTATTGGATGAAACCTTACTTAAAGTTTTAAATTTATTTGATTTTTAGAATCGTGTCGTCTTTACGCAATGTTATGTAAATATTTATCATAGAAAAAAGTACTTCTTATATCTATATCGAATTTAAGACAATAAAATTGCTATTATTACTATTATATTACTACAAGGTTAAAAACAATTTTATAAAAGTTTTATTAAATTCATTTGGCTGATAGTTTAAGAAATTTCATGTTAATTTTTTCACTTTCCCTACATACATAGGGCACTTTAATGGAAAGTATTGTGACGAGCCAAAAATTAAAATGAGAGTTTTCGACTTATTTGTACAATTTAAGCATCTTTTAACTCTACACACGCGTATTTATTGTGATGCCTGTCTATATGACGGTTTGCTTGCATGTATATATATGTTTCTGTGAGATTTGAGATGCGATATCTCGCGAACGAATGAAACATTTGAATGAAATTTGGTAACAATTGTCAAAATCATTGGAACCCTATTGATTATAAATTGTGTTAAAGATTCGAAATCATATTTGTGAAATATTGAAAAAAGAACAGGACAATCAATCGTACTGAATAAGCTATCATTTTGTCCTTAATTATTTTTAGAAAGGATTATTCAGGTTTAGAAACAGTTATGCAGATTTGAATATTCACTTCGATTTGACCAATTTAAACGATATTTGTTATATTATTTCAATCTGATCAAAATATGCTTTATGGTTTTCACAAGATAGAACAATGATGAGTCTTCGGTTTTCGAATATTTTGTATGTAATAAAAATCATAGTAGAAATGAAAATACATTGAAATAAAAATCATAAAAAACATAATTATGTTTAATCTGAAATTATTAGTGATGTTTTGCGTATATTGTATTTAAAAAGTTAAATACTACTTATAAGACGATAACATACATTGTGCTTGCTGTATCATACATTTATCATATGAAATTTCAAACATCCTATAATAACATGAAACAAATGGATATTATATAAATATATGTAAAAAATTAATTGGTACCATTATCTAAGTTATTACGATACCTAAATATTAGAAAATACAACTCTGCGAAGTATGGACATAATTCTACAAAGTATACACATAATTCTGAAAAGTATACATAACATATCATAATCATGCACAATACACATAATTGACAAGATTTTCTTGTCAGTTTCCTCAATAATCTGCTATTTGAAATTTATAAGTTTAATGAAAAAGCATGATTTAATGAATATTTGATGATTAGAGACTTCCCCAGAAATTGAAATCCACAATTCAGCCTTTTATAGCTTCTTTTTTGTAATGCTCTTTATCCAATGCATATGGCAGACTGAGAAGGACAGTCATAAATCAATCAGTTCGGATTTACAAGATGTCTGAATTTCTAAATTTAACTCACATTTTTTGTGAAAGATATGTTAATCTGTGCTCTACAATAATACAAAATCTGATGTGGGCTGCACATGACTTGCCTTATATAATGAAATGAATTTACTACTTTTAGAGTAAAATAAATAGGTTTTTCTTCTAGTAGATACTAATATCCTTTCCAAGATATTGAATTTTTGACAATTATCATTTTTATCCATTTGGCGAGATTTTCGTTAATTTGGCAACATTTCAAAAAGTCGCCAAGTTGGCGATATTCCGCCAATTTTGTCGCCAAGATCTCGCCAAGCGTTATGGACGAAGAAATAAGTTGTTCTTACAGCAGATAAATTGGCGTTCAAATGTAAAAGTATTACTCAAAGTATCATTTTTCATGAATGGAACGAGCTAGATCCACGAGAATGATGTCACCCAATTTATCGCATGATATTATATATGAAAAGTGAACATGTTTCTCAATAGGAAATACTTTTTTTTCTATTTTATATGACTTTTTGATAATTTTTTTGAAAAATGTGCAATATCTCGAGAACGGTTCATGTTAGCGTTCTAAAATTTATGTTAATCGTTTTCTAATGAAAAATTACATAAGAAATGTCTATTTGTGTAACTTTAATATTGGTTTTGATTTTTTGACGATTTTTTCAAAATTTCATTCGAAAATTTAGGGGGGTTCTGAACATTCGATTGCGGATAAAAACAATAGACTTCCAGTATTTATAGATTGTGATTTTTGTACCAAATTTGGTTCGAATCGGTCCATTCGTTCGTCAGTTATCGTCTCCACAGACCCACTGACACACACACACACGCATACTTTCACACACACACACACACACACACACACAGACATCACTTCAAAAATGTTTGATTCTTGATCAGGGATGCTTGAAACGTGCTCTCCCGTCGAAAACTCGAATTCGAATTTTCGACCCTGTCACAATACTTTCCTTATACATTATGTATATAAGGAAAGTAATAATTGAACAATAGCGCAAATATTTCTGTAGTAATGCAAATCGATTATGCAGTATACTGTAAACACTTAAGATTTCTTTACTGAAAAGGTAAAGGAAGGCAAATTTAGTGTCTTATTTTAGAAATACATGTTTTCCGAACAAACTAATTTAATAGTAGATTTCTTAGAGTCAGAATTCTATATGTCAGAATTCTAGTGTCAAAATTCTATCTCGTCCCTGAAATCTATCTGTGGGATATTTTTTCTAAGTGCAAGGTCCACCTGTGGCCGAATGTTTCACTATTTAACCTTTAGATCCATAGCAATTGGATTTGAATCCCGGTTATGTGGCCGAACGGTTCACTATTTAGCTTTTAGATCCATAGAATTCAGATTTGAATCCCGGTTATATGGTCATTCGGTTCACTATTTGGCTTTTAGATTCATAGAATTCGGCTTTGAATTCCATTTATGTGGTCGAACGGTTGGTTCACTATTTAGCCTTTAGATCCATATAAATTGGATTTGAATCCCCCACGCTATGTACGCAGGTATGCTCAGATTACTGCGGAATCTACTTTTAACAGTATGCACACCTTGCAAAGACCATTTTGTGGACATAAAAAAGAGATGGCACTAAAATAATCGAATCTACACCATTCTGAGAGCCAAAAATATTGACCATTAGAATACATTTGAGTTATTTTTTATTTTATTCTAAACTTTCCTGTTTTATAGAGAATTATTTCATTCTATAAAAAAACTTGGTGAAGCGTATTTTCAGTGTAATGCAAATTGCGCAATTGTTGGATATTTTATGGATTACCAGTAATTTCCCCAAAAATGCATATTATAGAAAACGAATTAGATTTGTTTGCATCCTTATTAGTCGTTTGTATTTTATTTTGTATTACATATGACTTAAATACTTTTCATAGAGTTAAACAGTATGTTTTGCCTTTTACATATTATCTGGCGTGTTTCTGATTATTATGCATTTCATTCAATATGAGGACAAGGAATTTCCGTTTAAAATCAGTGTCACAAAAATTGCTGATCCCTAATATCATGGTAACTTGGAACTAACTTGATTCAACTGCCTGTTTACTATATACAGGGTGTCCAAAAAGATATATGCATATATATATGCATATATATATATGCATATATATATATATATATATATATATATATATATATATATATATATATATATATATATATATATATATATATATATATATATATATATAAGATTTAAAACGAAAAAAGAAAATATATAGATGGAATGATTGTGTTTACAGGATTGCAGAAAGGTCAAGGGGGATTGCGACCTCTATTTACTGGTTAGAAGCTAGCTTTGACTTCATGAAAACGCTCCCAGAGACTCATGCCCGTGAGGAAAAAATGGCCGAATCCCAGACAATAAAAAAATGATCAAAATAACAATAAAATTGGAAATTATACTAACCAGCAAGACGAGAATCATGGAAGAGTTGCATAAAGCGTATAAACTTCGGATAGGAAAGCATACATAAAAAATCGCGTCTAACTTATAGAGCCATCTGGATGTGAAACAATCAGATAATCCTAGGTAAGAGTTGAGTTGTATTCTAGGATGTCGGATAAATTAACATAATTTTTGTCACAATAATTTCTGCAAAAAACATCATAATAGTGCTGTACAAAGCGGTAGGGATATGATTGTTCCCGAGTTCCGTTGATTAAATGCATCATTCATTTATTAAATTCTGTAATAGATGAGTTTAATAATCTGTATCTGTTCAAGTGATTTACGATTAAATTACGTTGTACGTTTAAAGTCAAGTTGGTATTCCAGTGGGTAAAATAATTGATCTTGAAGTCATAGAGATGTCTCTTGTCAAATAATTTATAACATAATTTCTGTTCCAAATTATAATAAATAGTGATTGTATTCTAGGATGTCGGATATTTTTCCCCACGGGCATGATCGATTGTTGTTTCGGGCGTGCAGAGTCTCTGGGAGCGTTTTCATGAAGTCAAAGTTAGCTTCTAACCAGGAAATAGTGGTCGCAATCCCCCTTGACCTTTCTGAAACACTGTAAACACAATCATTCCATCTATATATTTTCTTTTTTCATTTTAAATCTTATATTTCAAGACTCTGATAGTGCGACAATTTGCGCCTTTCTCTTTCTTGAATTTCATACTTTTTGGGATTGTATTTCTTTATATATATATATATATATATATATATATATATATATATATATATATATATATATATATATATATATATATATATATGTGTGTGTGTGTGTGTGTGTATGTATGCGCGTGGTATGTGTTTGTGTGTGTCGATAAATATAAGCCGATTTCATTCATCAGTTTTTTAGTTCGTTTTTCTAGAACTAGAGCAAATTTGGTTAGAAGAACCTGAATTCAAATGTGTTTTATTTTATGCTGTTTTACATATTGGGGAATTGTTTAGACTCAAGTCTTTGTTTTGAAAATATGTTTATTAGATTTCGAAAAAATACTTGAGTCATATTCACCACTCCTAACTTAACACCGCTCCTAAATTGACTTTCACATTATAATATAAATATATTCATTATTTTGCACTTATTAATATATTTTTGAAAATAATACTTTCAAGTTATCAGGCATGTATTCATGCGAGCAGCATTTGAAAATACGTTTATTCAAATTGTTTGAATGCTCTTTTTTTTGTAATGAGTTGTCATTTTCTTAGAGCACAATGTTTGGAAATTAATTAATTATTAATGCTTGGTAATTAATTGAAATCTTCGCATTACTAAATAATTTCATTAAATATTCCATAAAGATATTTATTAAATTAAATCTAATTACCAAAAAATACTTCGATTGAAAAAATATTTTGGTCTTGGAACTGTAACAGGTAAGCACACTATAAACAATTCAAGCTCAACGAAAGAATAATAAATGTAAACTGAAATAAATTTCAATAAAATATACTTAAAGCGTAAAAACGTATTGGAGCAACAGCCACGAAAATTTATCAAAACTGTAAAGGCCCGTATGGTTCTCTTTTGAAAGGTTCTCTTCATCTGATACTCTCTTCTTTGGAAAAAGGGATAAACTGGATATTGATCCGTAGTCGGAATCCTCGGAATCAGAACGCAGCAAAAACCGCTTCACTTGTCTCTTACTCCGCGGAAGAAAAGAAATCCCTGGCAGTTTATGGCCCTTTCTCACAGAAAAATGGTTGAAGGGAGTGAATTTAAATCTCTCTTCAATTATTGCAACTTCAAGAATCAGATGATATGTATATATATATATATATATATATATATACATATATATATATATATATATATATATATATATACATATATATATATATATATATATATACATATATATATATATACATATATATATATATATATATATATATATATATATATAATTATATATATATATATGCATATATATATATAATATATTATATATATATATATATATATAATATATTATATATATATATATATATATATAATATATTACATATATATATATATATATATATATATATATATATATATATATATATATATATATATATATAAATATATATATATATATATATATACAGATATATATATATAAATATATATAACATTAAGAACAACAAGTGAGTTTCAAATTCGAAATTATCACTTACGCTAATCGACGACAAAAATCAAAATACCACTCAGGGACAGGCGCAAAGCTGCTCACATCTCCAGAGTAGCAAATATCCGAGTGAAAAGGAAGAAACGTCAAAACGTTGAAACGGGAGATCCAAATGCGTTGCATATAATGGCAGGGGATGGTGGCTACTCCCCTTCCCGTTTAAAGCAGCTTTTACAGTCAGGGCAACGCTCACGGAACCAATACAATACAAAGGACAGTCCCGTACATGTTCATAGACAAAGGCACCCGTATACAAGAAGAACAAGATCAACATCGACGCAGAAAGGTCGACGCAAAAGGACAAGAGGTCATAAATCGCCACAAATTTTGTCACAAGGACACCAGATTTAAAAGCTTTGACTTTCGAGATTTGTTTAACAATATTGACTTAACACAGCTGTACCTAATACTGAAAAATTTACATGAAGAATATGACCTAAAAGTGTTTATCACATTTCGTAGATACTTGGATCTCGTGGAATTAGTGCTAAAAGATAATATTTTACATGACGGAAATGGCTATTACCAACAAATTAAAGGAATACGCATGTTCATCCATTTTGGCTGATATTTATCTATCTACTAATGAAAAAGGCACCCATATTCTTTATGAGATGCCATATTTCCGTTATGTGGACGATGTGCTCTTGGGGTGTTTTGAGGACACAACTAACTTCGATTTCGCCTTTTATCCAGGAGAATTGGAACTGATCGAAAGTTGAAGAGAATGGTGCTGTGAATTTTTTGGACATATCAATAAATAGACATCAACGATATGGTACTTATACAACTTTATACGGCAAACGCGATTTTTACAAAATCAAGATTGGCCATCTTATAGATTGGAGGACAAACCTTACTAAGAATGTCTTCAGAAACATCTTTGACGGCCATTTCAAGAGAAATCTGGCTTATAACACTTTCAAAAGGGATTGCAATAAATGTAATCAAAAAATCGTAACCGAAGCTTTAAAAAAACACTATCCTATTTATTTCTTGCGGGCAAGCTATAATTCCTTTTTCGGTAATAAAGAAAACTTTAGCCGTTTCCATCGAGAATTGGTTGGAATTTTATGATTTATGCGATACTGGTGTATTGGCACGCATGCGTAAGTGTTGATATATAGGCTCTGGTACTAGGATCGTTTTTCATTTTGCGTCCATTCATTCTGCGTCGATGTTGATCTTGCTCCTCTTGTATACGGGTGCCTTGGTCTATGCACATGTATAGGACTGCCCATTGTATTGTATTGGTTCCGTGAGCGTTGCCCGGGCTGTAAAAGCTGCTTTAAACGGGAAGGGGAGTCGCCACCCTCCCCTGCCATTATATGCAGCGCATTTGGATCTCCCGTTTCAACGTTTTGACGTTTCTTCCTTTTCACTCGGATATATATATATATATATATATATATATATACATATATGCTAACAGCATACCCGTTCTTCGTACGGAGTATATAATATAAAGACACTTATAATTCGCAATCATTTGCAAATTCTGTTAAAATATTAAATTTATTGCTCCTAAAGAGAAATTTAAGAATATCTGTTCTCACTATGCAAAATTATCTTCACGGGCAGATCTGAAGAATAAAACCTCCTGGCTCCTTTTGCAAGCAAATTTACAAAAAAGAAGGAATTGAATCAATATATGCAACCCCATACTACTTATATTGTCGCAGATTAAAAAATATGCCAGTGTGTTAGTAGAAGATTACCCGTCTTATAATATGAGTCTCAAAAATTGTTTGCCAAAATAAAAGAGATGACGTAATAAATTGAAAATATCAATAATCCCCGTGCTCTTTATACCAGAAGGTCGTAATTGATTCCAATATATGCCAATATATTTCAAAACATATGCCAATATACCTGCACTACTTATATTCTCGTAGATTAGAAGATATACCCGTGTATTTGTAGAAGATTACTCGTACAACGTACAATATATGAGTTTAAACAATTTTTGTCATAATAAAACAATTGCATTGCTTGAAAATATCAATAATTCCTAAATCAATAATCCCTGGAAATAGCAATAATGATAACGTTTAAACCTGAAGACCGTAATTGATATTATATAGTCAAAAATGCTCTAAGAAAAATCAAATCGTTCTTTTCTAAAATATATTTTTATATCCATTTATTTATTATTCAAATCGAAAACAAATTATTAAAATTAATAGGATTTAATTTAATTGCGTTTCTGAGCAATATTATATAAGATAGAATCTTCCTCATAAACTACGAAATTAAATAACCGTTTTGGTTTCTTTATACTTTTCATTGTTCAGTAGAAGCTTGTGATAAATAAACCATGGAGATAGATTTCCCATTTAAATCATGTTTCAAACAAATCATGTGTCAGAAAGTGGCTGGTTAGCGCAAAATATCTCCCATCAAACTCAGAGATAAGGTTTTAATTCATTTTCAAGTGATTTTCAAGCTTTTCGTTTGGATAAACCACGGAGTTAAGAGAGTAGAACTCCTAGGAAAAAGTTACGTTTTTCATTAATATCTCGACAACCCCTGGTCTTAGATACTCGAAACTTGGGCTAAATTTATGAGGGGGGGGGGGGGCTATTTCAAGGCTATCCACAAAATTTCATCAAATTCGGTTCATCCGTTCATCCGTGATGATGAGACAAACGAAAAATGCGTTTCTTACTAATATCTCAGAAACCACTGATCTCAGAAACTCCAAACATGAACTAAATTTTAAGTGGGACTATTTCCAGGTTACCCACAAAATTTCATCAAATTCGATTCAGTCGTTCTTCCGTGATGACGGGACAAACAGACAGACAGACAGATTTTCAATTTTATCTATATAGACTAACAACATACCCGTTCTTCGTACGGAGTATATAATATAAAGAAACTTAAAATTCACAATCATGTGCAAATTCTTATAATATACTAAATGACATTTTTAATCAAAATATTCTGCTAAACTATTTAACACAATGCAACTAAAAAGAAGTTAAGGGATGTCTGTTCTCGCTATTCAAAATTATCTTCACGGGCAGATCTGAAGAATAAAACATCCTGGCCTCTTTTGTAAACAAATTTACAAAAATATGGAATTGAATCAATATATGCAAAATAAGAGCGTTAAAATTGTATGGGACCCGTACTACTTATATACGCGAATATTAGAAGATATAACCTGTATTAGTAGATTACATGTATGAATTGAAAATATCAATAAATCCGTAATCTTTAAATCAGAAGGCAGTAATTGATTTCAATATGTACCGAAATGAAAGTGCTAAAATTATACCCGTACTGCTTATGTCGATATACCCGTACTACTTATAATGTCGTAGATTAGAAGATATGTCCTAGTGTTAGTAAAAGATTACCCGTATTATAATATGAGTCTCAAAAATATTTGCCAAAATAAAACAGATTACTAATTAAAAATATCAATAATCCCAGTAATCTTCATGCCAGAAGGCCGTACTTGATTCTATTATATACCAATATATGTCAAAATGTATGCCAATATATATACCTGCACTACTTATATTCTCATAGATTAGAAGATATAGCCGTGCATTTGTAGAAGATTACTCTTACAACGTACAATATATGAGTTTCAACAATTTTTGCCGCAATAAAACAATGGCATAAGAAATTGAAAATATCAATAATCTCTGAATCAATAATCCCCGAATACATCAATAATAATAATGTTTAAACCTGAAGATCGTAATTGATATTATCCTGTCAAAAATACGATAGCAATGAAATTTATTTTATATACATATCTTCATTATTAAAATCGGAAGAGATTTCATAAAAATCTTCTTCCTCATAAACACACTGGATTTAAATCCGTTGCTAAGCGACATGTTATGATTTGCTTCAAATAAATTCGTGTTCAAAATATCGTCTGAATAATGCTATCTCTAATGAAGGTTTGGCAACATTTTAAAAAATCGCCAAATTTATCGCCAAGTGAGACTGTAGAACTGACAGTCCCACTTGGTGATAAATTGGCAAACCATCATCAAAATATTATCCCCTAAAAAAGCACAATTTCATTTATATAGCGCAATTTTATCAATTTCAAGATAATTTTATGGTTTTACAAACATTTTTATCAATTTTCTGATATTTTAAAAATTCGCTAAATGTGTTACTAAGTAGGACGGTTGAACTGACAGACAAATGCTAACGAAATACCATTTCAGTACTTTCTTCTAGCAAAACAAAATAAATTTTATTGATTTACGTCGTTTTTATCAATTTGGGGACATTTCAATCAATTTGGCAACGTTTAAGAAATTTGCCGTTAGAGATATCCAGACAAATTCGTAGCTCTAAATTTGCAGATCTGAATAAAATATCGTGATCCAGTTTGCATATACTAAATGAAAACACTAAAATATTATTAGAAGATATACCCGTGCTACTCTTTTTCTGTTTCAACAACCGGATAAATGAATTTATTGGGTAGACAGAATATATGAGTTTCTTAGCTAAACACAATATATAAGCTTGAAACCTCTTTGCCAAAATAAATGAAAGTGATGTACGCAGTTTGCAATTAATATAATTAGAAGAAAAATCAAACCGTTTATTTATAAGATATATCTTACTATCCATTTATGCATTATTCAAATCGAAAAAATAATAACAAACACATTTAATTTCGTTGCGTTGCCGAGCAATATGATGTAAGATAGAATCTTCCTCATAAAATGTGAAATTAAATAACTATTTCGATTTCTTTATACTTTTTATCGTTGAGGAAAAGCTTGAATTAAACCATGCAGGAAGATTTCTCCATTTAAATTCATGTTTCAAACAATTAATGCTTTCAGATAGTGATTAATTAGCGCAAAAAATCTCCACCAAACTCAGAAATAAAATTTTATTTCAGTTTGACGATTTAAACAAACGATTTTCGTCCTTTCCGTTTGGATAAACCACGGAGTTGGAGAGTAGAACTCCTAGGAAAAAGTTCGGTTTTCCATTATATGTTCCATTATATATATATATATATATATATATATATATATATATATATATATATATATATATATATATATATATATATATATATATATAATGTATATATATATATAAATATATATATATATATATATTAACATCTTATTCATCAAAACTTGAAATCTGGACACAAGTTTGGAAACAACGATTTACTTCTGATTCTTAACGTTATCTTTAATGAGTATAACATAAAAGTAAAATACATTTATACACAGGACTGTGTATGAATGAAAAGTAAATTGCTAACATAATCGAGCAGTACATAATCAATGCAGTACATAATTGAGCAGTACATAATCGAGCAGTACATATTTGAGCATAACGTAATCGATGCAGTTGTTTCGAGAATTGCAAACCATAGACGAAAGCAAAACGTAATGAAAAAATACGAAAATTTAAATTAGGGGTGACGGTGCGAAGGGAAAATCAAATACTGAGATGTATCAAAATTATCGTGCACTTCGACTATAACAAAAATCTTGATTTTGGTATCATTCGATACATCTCAGCTTTGAAACTAAGAAGAAAAATGTAAAATTTCGAACATTTGACGACTTCGACGGTATAGATAAACGAAATACTAAAAACCACTTTTCCAAAGTTATCGAGAGCTTGCATTAAAGCGAGAATCTCGGTTTTGGTCTCATTTAATCTGCCTCAGCTTCCAAATCAACCAAAAAATATAATATTTTGAAAATTCGAATTAGGAGTTGCGATTCAAGGGCATAATTAAAAAACTCAAAAGCACTTTCCAAAATGATCGAGTACTTCCATTCGAGCCAAAATCAGTATTTTGGTCTCATTTGGTCCGTCTCATCTAACAGATTAACTACAAAAACGAAAATTCTGATGAAGGTTGACGACACAAAAGGATTTTTAAAACAAATACACGACTTTGACTCCATGGGCGCGGAAGCCCAGTGGTTAGCGCGCTGGAATTGCACTCGGTAGGCCCGGGTTAGATTCCAGCCACTGCCAAAACTGCCACCGTGTTCACGCTGAGTACGATCACGTTAAACATGTGGGTCCGTATGTCCTTCCGAAAGGTTGGTGGTAGGGGAAGGTGGACAAGGTCCCTGCGGATGCCTCCCCCACTGGGTTCCAGTCTAAATTGTCTGGCACTTCCCGGCCGTCCAAACAGTTATCTTACACCTTTCAGGTAGGTCGGACGGTCTGGGTCTCAAAAACAACAACCACTTTGACTTCCCAAAGCATTAAATACAAAATTTGATCCCATTTCGCTGTCAACAATTAAGCCTGGTTATCAACAATCTTGACTAAGTGTGTAGGTGTTAGATTTAGCGACCATTATTCATTAAGGGCGCGAAGTGCGAGTGAAATGGCTAATTCATAAACAATTAACGAAATTACCGCTGAAATTTCGGGTTTTTTTTTACCAATATCACGTGTTTGTGGTAGTTTGGATCTTCAGTTATGATTACTTATATTTATTTTCCTACAAATTTAGAATATCGTGGTCTATTATGTGAATCTTCGTATTATATAAAATTTTTGTAATACCTGGTCTTACCAATTAGACTTCCTTAAAAATCTGCGCAACACTCATTAATGGATTTATACTCTTGAAGACATTAGTAAATAATGACTTTTTAAAATTTCATATTAATTATGTATCTTTCATTAGATACTGATATTAAAGAGCCACAAAACTTGGTAATTCATAATTTTCTCAAATTCAGTTATTGGCCCTGAAAAGAAAAAGAAATGCAAACAGAGAATTATTCTTCATGTATAATAAACGTATAGTAAAATATACCTAGATATAAGAAATTTACACTTTGAATATCATTATATTCCTAGCTAAATTCCGAACAGAAATCACCACTGAAATTTTTATTTTTTGTCAGTTTCAGTCTTATTGTCAGTTGCGATTTTGTCTAATACTTACTGGCGATCTTGTCTAATACTTACTGGCGATCTATCTAATACTTACTGATACTTAGCTGATACTTTTACTTTTTGAAAATTTAGGAGTTTTGGTATATTATATAAGTCTTTATAGTAAATAGACATTTTATAATACCCGGTCTTTTCGTTAAGATTTCCCCGTGTCAAACAGCATAGTACACAGAATAAGTGCCGTCTTGTTTTTTTCTAATTCGTAGATTCACAATCTTATAGACTTAAAGCAATAATAACTTTAAAGAACACCATATTACTTTTTTTTTTTGAGTGATTCTGAAGCCTTGTCAACCGTCCAGGATTCTAAACGAATGCCTTATCTTACATATAGGTCAATCCGTCTTTGTATTTAATACAGTTTGAAACCAGGTTCAGTCTGTAAGTCTCTGACTCAGTCTTTAAATCTATTCTCCATGATTCAAAAATAAGTTTTCATAACCACTCATCCTATGGGTTGGCATATAGAAAATCAATAAAATTGCTAACACAATTAATAATATCAATATGCTCTTCATTCCTAGAAATATAATTTCTGCTGCTAGAAACTTGCAGCTTTCATTTATAAACATTCATCACATTCATAAATCATTTATTCCCTGAAATAATACTGCAAACGACTAATTTGCTAATTCGAAATTGGAATCTATTCAATTTGTTGAAGTCAGTTTTGCCTCGATTTTTAGTATCCCCTTCTCAAAATGGAGTTTATTAAAAATATATTTCCCTTTTCTTTATCCTTTATAAGTACCGACGGAGGTAAATCAAAAAGGCAGAACGATCAAATTGCTTCTTGATGATTTTTGAAAAGAGCAACAAAACACTGAGGTGGGGAAGAGGAGAGCACAGAAATACAAACTACGAAAAATAGATCTTAAGGGTGAGTCCGGTATTACTATATCCGATATATATTACGTACTAGACGTCGAAAAAATACTCGAATCGGAAAGATTCAATAGTTGAATAATAATACGCTATTCATTTCTAAAGGAGTGGGGAGGGAGGGATGCATTGCAGAAAAAACAAGGGAAAGTGAATGGGGGTAGTGCAAATATAGAACGGGGGGAGGATGGATTTGTTCTTTTTTAGATGATGAAATATGAACTTTTAACAGAGTACTTTCTGTGAGTGTAGGAGGTTTCAACTTGAGTATGTACATGAGTTAATATTAAAAATTGTATTCAAGGCAGAATAAGGTTTTGATAAATTTTTAATATTATTTGCCCATTTGTTTAAGACCATGAGCACTGTGCAAAGACCGGCATTTTCTTTGAAAGTCCTTAAGCATTATAAGGATGTAAGGATGTAAAAAATTTTTGCTGTCTCAACCGGGAATTCAACCACAGATCTCCATACTGGCCAGACGTCCGACCAGTACGAAGCTCTACAGCTGAGCTACTAGGACGCTCAGCTTCTGTTACGTTCAATCACTGTTACGCTCAGCCTCTATAACGCTCAGCCTCTGTTACGCGCAGCCTCTGTTACGTTCAGTCTCTGTTACGCTCTGCCGCTACTAGGGCGGTATTTCAAGCTCTTATCATTGAAGTGAATTCTGCAAGGAAAGGTTCATGAAGCTAGATATTTGGTTTGTCACTTTGCTACACGTTTAGTTGAGGACGTTCTATGATCGGTATAGTAAATGTTACTATGACCGATCTAATCAGAATTGCTAAAATTAACAATACTTACATATGCACAGCAACTTAAGTGGATCCTTGAGCTTACTGTTGGGTGCTACGTCACTAGCATTATTTGCACACACTCTAGAATGGTTAACATTTAACAGTATTGTGGCGTCGTTCCGCATCTAGCAATCGATTAA
The DNA here is from genome assembly GCA_951213105.1 of Amaurobius ferox. Lineage (NCBI taxonomy): Eukaryota > Metazoa > Arthropoda > Arachnida > Araneae > Amaurobiidae > Amaurobius > Amaurobius ferox. The sequence goes on from OX578136.1 coordinate 60,185,649, forward strand.
GTATGACTGGAATTTATTACCTTTCATATAAGCAATTGTACTCTCACTTGTGTTCAATTTTCGATCAGACGAAGTGCCAACGATTGCTACAAAATCTTATTTTATAGCTGAAATATTTTTTTTTATATTTTTTTCTGCATTCATATCTACATAATATGTTAAACATGCTTCTCAAATTTAATCAAAATTGCTTTAATAGTTTTCGAGATTGCGAAGAACAAAGCCACCCCCCCGCAGAACGACAAAGATTATTTGTAGTATCTAGGGACCGTACTGATGGATTTATGGTAAAAACTCGACGTGTGATTACATCACGATAGCCATACGTTTCTCAGACAACATCGACTAAAGTAAAAAGTTTACTTAATATACTGTTAAATGCATATCAAGAAAACTTGTACAAATCACAACCACAATCACCATTCTTTACTGAAGCTCAGGGTCAGTAGAGTAAAAGGAAAAAGTTTATTAAATAATTCCCCTCCATTACTCAGTGTATTTCCCAGTGCCACCAAATCTAAGCCGAAATATCAAGTAGCAGGCAAATCAAGTTGTTATTCCCTGGTGAGGATTGAAGTCAGCAGCGCAAGGCAAAGAAATACAAACTATAAAGATGACTTTGGATAATTCCTATGTTACTGAACATGATACATTTTGCTTACTAGATACCAGAAAAGAAAACACTTAAAGAAGTTTCTGATCAATAAAATTCTTGTTACACAATAATACTTTGACTATTCCCAAGAAACTGATCTCACAGCAATGGAGATGCATGGCACATCGGAAAATAAACAATGGAAGAGAAGAATCCGTGGAAACAAACAGCAGAGAAAATTGTCCCTTCTTGCTGCGAGCATGAAACATGAAATTTTAACAGAGTACTTCCTAGCTTTGAGTATCTCATCACAAGGGGTTTTATCCTGGGTGCATATATGCGGGTATTAAAACTCTATTTATGATGTAATAGGATTTATTATATTTCTGTGTTTATATGCTTTATTTATTGATGATAAATCAGAAATTTGTATATATATATATTAAAATATTATATATATATATATATATTAGAAATATGTAATAATAAAAAAATTATGTAATAATAAGGAAAAAAACAAAAACAAAAAAAAAGCAATATCAACACCACCATATAAGCAAATCCACGGCCACAATGCCGACAAGAGTAGAGCACAGCAACAAGCCAAATTCGATGATTAGTCAGAGTTAAATTCCTCCTCAGGTCTGAGTATTTAACTCTAACCAACCCAAACATATGTCTGTTTCAGATTGGGCAATGGTACATTACTATAAATACCCAAACTCAGACTACAGGCATAAAAAAATGAAAAAATGAAAATAGGATACATTAAGAAAATTTGTATTACTATGCGGCATGAACCGTTCTTCTTCCACCACGTGTATACACGATCAACCTCAACAGCTTAATAATCTAGAAGCACCGGAATGAACAATTCGAAATTCTACCAGGGAGGCAGTACGAACGTTCACGGTAATATTGCCAGAACCGTTCAGTGAGTCTAAGCTGGAGACCGAACAAGCAATTCAGAAAATGAACAACCCATGTATGCAATCGTGAATATGAACATGAATCAAAGATGAAAATTCTTACAAAACAAGAAATTCATAGGAAAACTGGATAAACGAGAATGCCACTATACACCATTATAAGGGCGCTCAAATCGTAGTTTCAATACTGGCAAAAGTTACAATTTTTTTGCGAAAATAAAATTCAAAACATTAATGTTATTGCATCATATTTTCCGATTTTTTGATTTTTCTAATTTTTTTGATTTAGTTTATTGACTTAGTCATATATCTTAGTTACATACATACATATATATATATATATATATATATATATATATATATGCATACACAATTTTATACATATTATAATTTCGTATTTGTTTCTGACAAAATCGAGAATTTTTTTTATAACTTAGAGTGATAAAGCCTTAAGTATAAATGTGCGAAATAGCATGTAAACAGAAAATTATAAAAAAAATCAATTATCATCTAAAAAGGATTGTATTCTTCAAACTATAAGCAAATTAATGTTAAAATTGAAATGTAGGTTTAATTTTTTAACACTTTACAACAAAGTTGAAAAGCGTTTATGACTTTGTTCATTCTGTCTGTCTGTCTGTCTGTCTGTCCGTTAGCACGATAACTGCCGTAAAAATGACTTACTCAAAATGAAATTTTAGTATGTTGTTCAGACGGTCTGTAGGGCCTATGGGAATATAAATGAATAATATCATTCAATTATTTTTGGATTGAACCCGGGTTGAAAAAATGAAATACATTGAGCCCTATGGGATCTAATTTTTCAAACATTTTTTTAAATTATATTAAATTAAATTAAATTAAATTAAATTAAATTAAACATTTTTTAAGCGGATTTAAAATTCATAAATTGCTTCCAAAATTTTAGGTAATATTCAAATTGTTCCATAAAATATATAAAAAAAAATCAGCGAAATATATTCAGTAATTTTTTAAATGAAAGTTAAAATAATAATTACACACACCTCTTATATGAAGCGATCACGTGACCATGATATGAAAAGATCACGTGACCCACTTCAAAATGATATATGGCATCCATATTGTCTCAAAATCGTGATTTTTAAAGTTCTTTTTAATTCATATTGAGTGTTGTATCCATCCTAAAACCACTTTATTTTTGCTTAAATTCTGTGCATCTACAAACTAAAACAACGCAATTACAATATATTTGAGTTTAAATGCTCATCCAAATTTGATTATTTCCACAACGAAGCCTATTTTTCACCTATGTAAAATGTAAACAGCAAAATATGTAGAATGAGTAGTATTAGAATTGCTGTATTTCTTACAAAAACACAAAATCATTTAGTTCATGGAGTCTGCATAGTTCTTTGTAACACAAAATCATTTAGTTCATGGAGTCTGCATAGTTCTTTGTAACACAAAATCATTTAGCTCATGGAGTCTGCATAACTGATATGAATAAAATATGCATTGATTTTACAAAGAGAAGGACGATTTTTTTCGATGAAGTTTTACGCATAAAATTTAATTACTTGTAGCTCCATGGTCTTAATTTTTAAATAAAATAAATTATTATAATTAATATAATTAGTATTTTGATGAAAGACATGAATGGGAAATTATTTATGAATGAAATGCTGCTTTTATAGAGAGAGCCAGGCGTCTTATTTTTTCTATGACGTCATTCGAATGAATTTCAGTTGCTTTCGATGAAGTTTTCAAATATAATAAATTATCGTAGTTTTATGATATTTCTAAAATTATTACCGAGGAATGTATCACATTTTAGAGATGTTTAAACCAGGCAATTTATATTTCAATGCCGTCATTTGAAGGAAGTTCATTTTTTTCGATGAAGGTTTAAGTTTTCAAATATAATAAATTAATGTAGTATTGTGATAAGTTTTAAAATATTACCGAGGAATGTATTGCATTTTAGACATGTTTAAATAAAATTGCATTGAAGTTGGAAAGTGTTTCATAACCAATGCTTTAAGCATGATTGATCTTCTTGTTTTTAATTTAAAGAGGTAGCTTATCTTTGTAGAAGACACCGATTTTAGTGGATGTGCTTCGTAGGACTGCTGCTTTCTTCTTAAATGGAAAACAAACAGGTATTGGAATTAACTGGAAGATAGTCTTGTATTATTCTATAACTGTCTTGCTGATTAAGTGGATATTCAAGAAAACATTTTTGAGAAAAATTTAAGTATCTAAAATTCATAGACAGCATACACGTTGTCGTCCACAATTTTAACTTGTTTTATAGGATGCTAGTTGCGCAGTAAAAACCCGCGCTATGACCGAAGTTAACACTCATTGGCCTTGCAAATTTAATCATTTGCACGCTTCGTATAAAGGAATTTGCATTCGAAATTTCGAAATGATCGAATTACTTTTTAGGGGGGCTTCGTTTTTTTTGCAACAGAGTATATATATATATATATATATATATATATATATATATATATATATATATATATATATATATATATATATATATATATATATATATATATATATATATATATATATATAATAACCAATTGTAAGTAATTACAAAATATTAAAATCACTTAATCAGTTAAACTACGGGTATAACGCCGGAAAAAGAATGAACAGCATTGGCTTAATTTTGGAGGTGAATTAAACTAGATTCATCGTCAGCTCTGAGTATCTAATTCTAGTTAAACCAAACACATGCTTGTTTCAAATTTGGTTTAATTTTGGTTAGTCGTAAAAACATTGATCTCGGCTTTTATTCCTTAAATATTGATCTTAGACATATATAATAAATTACAAAGTTACGTAAAAAAAGGTACAAAACTTCATGAAATCGATTAGAACTTTCACGGGAATTAAATTTTAAGAGATACAAAATTTAAATTTTTATACAGCCCAGTTGGTGAGGGATTAATCACAAATTAAAATGTAAATGTTTACAGAAAGAGTGAAAATGAAGCGAAGCAGATATGCATCATAGGCAAATAATATCTGCCTCTTATCTTTAATGAATCTTTGGTATGGATGTAAAACATATGGAACAAGCTTTGTAATCTTTGTGCCAAGTTATTATTTCTACACAGTGTACGTACTTTTGTACCAATAAATAACGAAATTATTATTTATTTATGCAATCATTGTTTTTTTTTTCGTAATTTGTGTATGACCCCTAAAACGCGATATGCAGACATGCTTTTTTCCCTCTGAGAACCCATGTCGATACATCGAAAAGTGGTTTATGTCAGCATTTTAGTCTTTTCATATCTCTGGGATTATGTATGATAAAATGCTGAAATTTTGTACATCACCTTAATGCTGCACATTTTACTCAATAAAAATGTTTTGTACGTGGACCGTAAAAAAAATTTAAAATTTGTATTTCTTAAAAAAAAATTCCTTGAAAATTTTAATCGATTTGATTTCGTAAAATTCTGTATCTTTTTATACGCAACTTTGTAATTTAGTATATATGTCTAAGATCAATATTTATGGAATGATAGCCAAGGTCAATGTTTTTGGGACACCCTGTATATATGTGTATATTATATATATATATATATATATATATATATATATATATATATATATATATATATATATATATATATATATATATATATACATATATATATATATATACATAATATATATATATAAATATATATATATATATATATATATAAATTAAATTATGAGAATTTGAGAATTTTACGAATATGAAAATAAACATTGAAAAAGTAATTTTAGTGTTTTTGTGCAAAGCAGCATAAAGCACCAAATACAATATAAAAGGATAAAAAGAAAGGAAACGGAAGGCAACGTAAAGTGCTTACAAACTGGCGGTAAGGGGTTGTGACCTTATCCCCAGTTTTATATTTTATATATATATAACACATATATATATATATATATATATATATATAAAATAAATACCCTTCACTCTAAGTGAACGAGTCCGTTAGTTACGTATAGCGACGTATCGGCAACGGGTAGGGTTACAAAGTAAAATGCAGAACAAGTCAAAATAAACAAGCTTAAGCACGTTTCGGAAATCGACTTGATTTTTTTTTCTTCAATTCAGAAAAGATCTGAAAGCTCAAATAAACTCAATACTGTGTCTGCCAGGCTGAAATAGTTAAACGATACTTCTAGCGTATTCGAGAACTTGCATATATATATATATATATATATATATATATATATATATATATATATATATATATATATATATATATATATATATATATATATATATATACTACGTGACAGTGAAAATGAGACACAAAGAAGGAGTGGATAGAAAAATATGCAAATTGCAGTGTAGACGGACGCAGCACACCGAGTTATGTAAATGATGCAAAATGCGCAGCTGTCCTGCGCACGTTGAGTGAGATATAAGGGAAGGAACCTGCAGAATCTGCACTATTCGCGTCGCTCTGTCTGCCAAGGAAATCATTTAGCCCTTTTTTTTGTCTCAGAGGAGACGTGTAGTAGCACGAGAATGCCAGCCCACTGCCAACTGAGGCAGTTCCAGCAGACAGACGATTGTACGAGGTGTAGGGTGATCAGACTCAGAAGGACAGGTTGGTGCATACTTCAAATCTCAGCGGAGAGCCACCTACACACGTCCACCGCCTGTGGCGAAGATGGTTGGAACAAGGGAATGTGTCACGTGTGAGGGGTGCTATTACGGCCAGAGCGACGTCAGCACGCGTGAACCCGACGCACTCGCCGGCAAGCGTTGGCGGCCCCGCAGGCCACTTCCGTCTCCCATATGCAGCATGTGCAGGACACCCTTGATGCTCCCATTTCGACCAGGACCATTTTCCGCCGATTGGTCGCCGGCGACCTGCAATCATGACACCCGTTAAGAAAACTGCCATTGAACGCCATAACGTGCGACAACGCGGCATCATGGTTTGGGGCGTCATCGCCTACGATAGCAGGTCACCTCTGATCCATTTTGAGGGCACTATGACGACCCAACGTTACGTGGATGACGTGTTGCGACCGGTGACACCACTCTTCCTTCAGAGCATTCCCAATGCCACTTACCAGCAGGATAACGCCCAACCACACACGACACGCATCATCCAACATGTTCTGCACCCCCCCCCTGCTGCTTCCCTGGCCACCAATCCCCCCATTGATTTCTCACCAATCGAAAATGTCTGGGACGTGACTGGACGTCGCTTGCTAGCGCTGCCACCGCCGCGTTTAGAAGACGAACTCTGGCAAATGGTTGACAGGGAATGGGCAGCCATCCCTTAGGAAAGCATCCGCATGCTCATTGACTCTGTACCTAGACGTGTTGCTGCCTCTATCGTCGCCCACGGTGGTCCTACAACCTGACGGTGTTATCGCTCAGTGTATAGGTGTGTCCTGTTGCAATAAACATCACTTACTGTTTGTTGCTGTCTCTCTTTGTTTGCCGATTTTCATCACTTTCTGTCAATTCCTTCTTGGTGGATCAACTTATATAACAGAATGTTAAATCAATAGATCACAAAAATCATTTTATTAAAGATCCTTCAGACATGCATACGATCTTTAAAAAAACCAGAGCGCTTTCGGGCATCATCATACCCTTCCTCAGTAGCGTTAAAATAAGAAAAATCTACTACCAATACTATCTACTACCTATACAATCTACTACAGGCAATCTGAATTTGCATATCCTGAGATTGGCATTACCACAAAACATATTTTATGCATCCATACACCAGATTTAAAAATTACAAAAATTACCAAGAAAACACATTGATTTTTCAAAAAGGGGTTGGAAATTATCCTTAATCACTAATTGGGCAAGAGCAGTCAATTGCCTACCATTTTTAACGTCTCTAACATGTTCTGCCTATCGATACCAACCGTAGGTTTAGTGCTACCTATATAAAACTTATAAACGTTATCTGGGTAATGAAGGGGTACACTGTATACCCCTGTATGACTTTTAAATGTATCTTTATCCCTGATTTTATCAGTATGAATACGATTAAATAAAGTGGTAACAGTCGAGTGCGCGGGTCTGAAATTAAACTCGGTACAAAATTTGATAAGAGGACGAAATATATTTGGATGGTATGGAAAACTGGCATTAAAAGGCAAACGATCATTAATGAGAATAAGTTTAAAATTGGGTTGATTAAAATCACGGCGAATATTCGAAAAGATTTTATAAACAAACTCAAAAGAGTAACTTGCATCCTGACCAAGTTTAAAGATGAAATCAATTTCACTGTTTAAAGATGAGATAGTAGAACAAGCATTAAATGAGCTATTAAAATATGCATTAAAGGAGGCTTTTTTTGACGAGATAGGGTGAAAATAATTAGCAGGGATGCTAATGAAAGTGGGGTTACGAAAAACAGAAGACTGAAAACCATAAGAATTATGAGAAATAAGAACGTCTGAAAACGGCAAGGAGCAGTCGGATTCATGCTAAGCAGTAAAATTAATCGAAGGATAAAAATTATTAACCAAAACTGAAATATTAAGTAGATCTTTAAACTATGATCCCAAATGATAAAAACATCTTTAACATAATGCTGCCAAAGAATAGGTTTATGGGATAAAAAAGACATAACTTCGTTCTCGATTTCCTGCAAAACTTTTGCAGGAACTTGAGATTTCTAATTCTGAAAATGGAGCAGAATTATAATTTCTTGTGCTTTATCTTTCACGCACACCAACTTAATGTAAAGCAAAATGTCAAACAGCAATTCCATCGAATTGCTTTTTGATGATTTTGGAAAAACAAAAAATTTTTAAAATAAAGCATATAAATACAAACTACGGAAAAAGCAAACGTCTGGGCGTGTTCAGTATTACGATATACACTATATATAAAGCTCAAGGCAACGAAAAAACATTTGAGGGTCTCGAATCGATAAATTTCGAGTTATACAATAATACACTATCCATTTCAAAAGGATCTGGCAGGGAGGGATGCATTACAGAAAAAACAATGAAAAGTGAGGCGTAGTGGAGATGGGGGGGGGGGGGGAAGAGAGTTGTGCAAACATATAACGGTGGAAAATTTCTTCTCCCCTTAAGGATAAAATATGAAATTTTAAGAGAGTACCTTTCCTGAGTATCTTGTCAAGGGAGGTTTCAAACAGAGTGAATATATGAGTGTGTATTAAAAATTTTATTAAAGACGGAAGATGGAGATAGATGTATTGAATTTCTTTATTATTGCTTCCTCGCAATAATTACTTGTTTGTGGTATGAGTAGCGTACAGTATTAAATTAGAAGAGTTTTAAAGGTAATGATAAAATGATGGATATTTATAAATTTTGAATAAAAAAACAAGGATATTTATAATTAAGGATATTTATAAATTTTATTAAAGACAAAATATGAAGATATCAGTGGCGTAGCTAGAATTTTTGAGGCTTAATGCAAATGGGGGCCAAGCTCCCCTCCGTCAAAAAATATAAAACTGTAATAAAGAATTTAAAAAATATGAAATAACTTTATTTTCTTTATAATACACTTTACGAAATAATATTATAAAAGTACAAAAAAATATAATAGTTACAATATGAAATTTCAAAATTAAAATTGTTTCTTCCTTGCCTTTGCATTTCTAAAATCATTAATAAGATATTTGATATCCATTTTTGCTGCTTCTTTGTACTCAATACATAATAACGCAAAATCACGTAATCTACTTTGGCCGATATAATTTCTTTTGTAATCCTTAATAATTTTTAATTTGCTAAATGTTCTTTCCACACTAGCAAATGCAGTTAGTAGTGTGAGAAATGGCATAAATACAACATACACTTCCGAAAATTCACTCTCCAAACAAACATATTTTTCCAGAAATAAATTTGAAAATTGTCTAATTGACATTAAAGGTGTCAAATTTTTTTAATAGAGAAAGTACTTGTATATACTGATTCAAGAATCGGTCAGAAATAATATTACAATATTTTTTTGGAAGATTTTCACATTTTATTAAAATCTCTCTTTCCGGTAACTGAATTATGTTTTTGTTCCAAAAAATCAAACCAATTTGTTATAGTTGTCATCCCTGCAAACCTCTGATTAATTTGGACATTAATTGTATCCAAAACGTAATAAAATACATTAACTTTAAATTGCTGCTCTCCGTTTTCAAATCGATAGTCACAAGCCAATTCATCAAAATGACGTTTAGATATTCACAAGCGTTTTGACTCAAACACAATATTTATTCCACACTCTTGAGCAAGTTTCTGAGCTTCCGATTTTATTCCATCATAGGGGTTTCTAAATTATTTTAAATCTTCAGAGACACATTGTAGTACTGTGGTGTCTTCATTTAAATCAATGTGTATATTTTGCAATTTTTTGGAAGTATAATTAATTTGACATATCACTTTATGTAAAAAGACAGAAAGAAAAACAAAATTAAATTTCTCCATTTCCTTCTTAATTTGTATTGCTTCTTTTCTTTCTTCTTTTTTTATTAGATTTAAGTCCTATTTCTGTCTGTCAAAGCCTTCAAAATATCAACAAATCTTGATTTTACGGCAGAAATAGATGTTAATCTACCAGAGCAGTGTGTTGGATTAAGTTTTTGTAAAGTTACTTTTGACTCACCAGTAAACTTAGAAAGAAGATCCCATCTCTTTACGCTATTTCAGAAAAAAGTGTAAATATTTTGCATAATGGTGTAAAAGGAAGACACTTCGTGGCAACTTTTAACGCTGTCATTTACTACGCTGTCATTTACTTAAATTTAAATTGTGGTTGTTGTGATGTGCATACTCTGCGTAAGATTGAATTTTTTTTATTTTACTTGAAGACCTTTATATACACCACTCATTACGCTAGCTCCGTTATAACCTTGACCATAACACTTTTCTATAGTGTTTATTTCTTTTAATATTTTTAGCACGTGCTTCTTTATTCCCTCTGCTGAATGGCCCTCCAATTCAAAACATCCCAAAAAACTTTCATTTTTTTCAAATTGTATCGCTTTATGACTATTGTGCCGATTTTTATTTTTGTTGATTAAAATTAATATTGTCACAAATGCATTTTACATTAAATTAATTATTTATTAGTATAGTAATTATACATGTAATCTGTTCTAAAACTTATTGCTGTGTACATTGCGTTGGTGGCCGCAAAACCCACCTATTTCTGTGCTTAACGGGATTCTAAGTTACCAAACTAAAAATTAAGGTTAATAGTAAAGGAACAAACATTTATTTATCACATACTTAATTTACACTCTTTAGTTTTACAAATTAAATAAATATCACAATAGTGGAATACATCTCAATGGTAGTTCGGGGGGTGTAATGCCAGATGAATTGATATTTGGTTGGAGCACGTGGTGGGATGCATTAATTAGCTTTTCCTTAAAAACACAAATTTAGACAAATAGGTTATCCTCATATAGTTTAATTGTACGGTACCTGATCTTCTTTCATATAACTTGGGTAACACCGATGCTTTGTAACACTTTACACTTGCAATACCAGATGAACATGAGCTCTCCTTCGAATTCCTATATCAGAGACGCACACACAACTCTTAACTCTGCTACCGTTGCTTCTTCTTGACTAGTCTAACTCCAACAGCCTGCCTTGACCAATTCTGACTCTCACTTCGAGCAACTCTCACTTATATCCCTTTTTCGGTCGGCGGTCCACGTGCTGAAATCTAGAGCTGAGGGCTAATCCGTAGACATGGCGTCGCCGTCTCGGTTTGCCGCCAAACGGCTTAACGTGGTATGTAAACATGGGCGTGTGGTGTAAGATATGGGGCCACCTGTATATTATCGCCCATCTGCTTAGCGTGGGGATAATCCGCCCGCATTCCTGGTTCCATTATTTTTTAATCCTTCCAAATATTTATTACTTTACATTTCTGGCATTACAACTATCATCACGAATAATGTAGGCGTATCTTATTATAATACTTAATTGATCTTTTTTGGCAATATCTTGCATAGTGTCTAACATTAGAGAATAAAATGGCGCAGAATTTTTTACATGCTAATTCCTTTAGTAATTTTTGTCCTAAACATTGTATTTATTCGTTTGTATAGTTGGGCTTAAATATCTGGGTGAACCATCAGGCATATCTAATATTTGTTTCATTTTTGCGTCGTAGTTAACTACTAATTGCACTTGGGATAAACAATTTCCATTGTAATCTTCCGTAAAGCCTTCATTGTGACCACGGAATGGCAATGAAATTTTAGAAAGTAATAGAGTTATTCCAAACAAGCGATCTAATACCATTTTCCAAAAATTGACCCTATAACGTGCTTCTTCTTCTGTTACTATATCAATGGTTTTATTTGCTTTACATAATTCAAGTACAACACACGCATCAATGTGTTCTTGGGAGGTGCTATCTGTTTTTATTCTTTGTGTTAAATTTCTCCATTCTCTAATGCTAGTACGCCACTGATTCGAAGCATTAGAAACACAACCAACATGGATGACAATAAGCAGAGTCCAAAACACTTGAATAACACAACCATAAATGTTGAACAAGGCCATATTTTGTTATGGAAGTATACTATACTTCGCTGAAATCTCTATTGTTTTGATTGGCATCTCTCGGTAAAGGCCCCTTTGGTTTATCGTAATTGATTATCAATAACCGCTTTTCCTCATCTGAAATATTTTTATTTACATAGTTTCCAAGATCGTAAGATAAAATTTCACAATCTCGTTTCGTTGCATTATTATTGTCTTTATTTTGTTCATCATATGAACTTTTATTTTGAATATCTAATGTATTAATTTCACGATTGATAGTTGTTTGAATACAAGAAGTACTTGCCTGATGATTTTCTGCATTTTCCGCTCCTCTAATAAAATTAACAAAACTATCAAGTTTAGGATGTTTTCTTAATGTTTCTCCTTTTTCTTATTTTAATTTTCTCTTCTGGGCCCCACTCATAGAAGTTTTCTTTTTTCCATTATTCTAAGGGTAAAATTTCCAATCTGAAAAAAAAACATTTAATTTTTTTAGAAAAATTAAAAAAATTGCGATTCTTACAATGGCTCTTAAATTAAAAATAATATTTATAACTTACCTTTAATTTATTTTAACAAACTGAGAAAAATGGATGCAGAATATTCAGGTTCAAGTACAATACCAGAATTTTACGGGGTAAGAATATTTCATCTATTAGTTGCAAATAATTGTAATTTGAATAAAGTCGACAGTCACCACGTGCTGTCATGTTTTTACTTTCCGTCACAACCAAGTTGTCCACATATACCCCATATTGGAATCTGTCCAAAACTAACAAATAATATATTTTGTTTTAGGTCTAAATTTCAAGTACCTTTGTTAATAAAAAAAGCAGATAGAGCCGGAATCCCAGAAGAAACTATTGTACAGGGTCTAAGTGCTCTAAGTGATCCTGTCGGCTACTATGCCACTAAGTCTTAGTGGCGTAACAAGAGTGTTGGGGGTCCCGGGCCCTATTTATCAGTGGGGATCCCTATATAATACCAGATGATTTTTTGTCACCTGTCAATTTAACTTTGTTTAGTGAGTGATTTTGCGTTTACCTTTTTCTTAATTTTAGGGAATTATTTTTTTGGGGGACCCTTTTCGAAGTGGGGCCCGGTCTGTAATACCTTTTTATAATTTCAGGGAATTATTTTTTTGGGGGGCCCTTTTCGAAGTGGGGCCCGGTCTGTAAGGAAGTTTACACTTCAAAATGATTTCAAAATCATGAATATATTGGCATATATCGGCAGAATAAATTGATTTAAGTTATTGTCTTTCTATTTAGAAGTAATTTAGAAATTTATAAACGAAGATTATTATATACACGTGCCCCTGTCTCCTGCACGTAGAATCATTATATTTTGATAGCATTTTGAAAAATACAAACTACTCTTTTAGGAAAGAACAGAACTGCGACATACAATTTCAATTATAATGATTCGGTGCTGCATTTGAGTCCTGGAAGCCAAAGAAGTGATTCCAATGGACAATAGAATAGAACTATATAGAAGTATAGAACTGTATTGTACTGCTTCATATTATATTACACAATATGAAGCATACCGTCAAAAAGGGTTAATGCGGTCTTTCTATGATATTTTGACTCGACGTATATTTATTTGAAACTATTAATTTTCAAATTATCGTGCATTTTGCAATATGTTTATTAATGTCGCCTGAAGGACCCCTGAATGCCGAGGGCCCCAATGCCTTGCATCGTTTTGCCTTATGGTAACAACGCCCCTGATGGAGATGGATGTGTTGAATTTGTTTGTTTTTGTTTCTTCGCAGCCATTAGTTGTAAGTGGTATGAGTACAGTACAGTATTAAATAGGAATAGTTTAAAATGTTATGATAAAATGAAACTAATAGAACAGCCATTGAACGTGAAGAGGTAATGCAATGCACATAAGACACACACACACACACGTATATGTATATATATATATATATATATATCACAACATAGCTGCACCCAAATAAAGAAAGGAAAACCAAGAAAGGAAAGCAGAACATAAAAAAGCTCAAAAAATTTAAATACAAAAAATACATTAAAAAATATAATTCATTATATGTAAAACTGTTTCTCGTCAGAGACCCCAACAGTTCGCATACAACATAAATACATTAGAAAATAATTTTAATTATATATATATATGTAATTAAAAGGGCACATATTATATAGGCATTTAATATGTGGAAATTTACTATATTAGAATCAATTAAAAATGCTATTAGAGATATTAAATTGTCTAGATCTTTATATAATATTGATAATATTAAACATTCCATTAATGATTTACAAAGATCCTTTGTTATCACCTATGTTGATAAAGCCTCTAATAATTATGCTATTATCTGTAAAAAATTTTATATTCAATTTCTGTTAGATTATTTAAAAAATAATAGTCTTTTTAAACCTGATTTACATTCCATCAATAGTATTAAATTGAAAATTATCAATATGTATAGTGATTTAAATATTAAATATAAATATCTTAAATTTCCTTATATAGTGCTTATTCCAAAATTTCATAAAAATCCTATTAAATTTAGAACAGTTACTAGTGGCCATAATACTTACTATACTACTGCGAGTAAATTATTACTAAATTCTTTAAATCTAATAAATAATAGTTTAAGCCAGACTAGCAATAATTACCATATTCTAAATAACAGTAAAGAATTAAAGAATAAATTAACATCTCTTAGAAAAATAATAGGATTTCAAACTTTTGATTTTAAAGATCTTTTTAATAATATTAAGATATCTGATCTATATGATGTTATTTTAGCTCTATATAATGCTTATATTACACCTCTTTCAAATCAAATTAAATTTATAAATTTTCCTAAACTTCTTCACTTTGTTATTTTCAATAATTATATTTTTCAAGGAAATAAATTATACTTACAAGTCTCAGGAGTCCCACAGGGTGGCTGCAGTAGCAGTATGCTAGCTAATTTATACCTTTATCATTATGAAAAGTCATTTACTTCAATAGATTATACTTTTTACAGATATGTTGATGATTTGATTTGCTTAGTACATACAGAAAATTATCTCATAGATATAGATTACTATCCAGACAATTTGGAATTAATTCCTAATGAAGCTACTATTAGTAAAAATGTTAATTTTTTGGATTTAAATCTTTTTATTGATCCTTCTAATAGAATTGTTACAAATTTATATGATAAAAAAGACTTTTATAATTTTAATATTAATAAAATCTTACCTTTTAATTCCTGTAACTCGATTCAATTGTTTAGAAATATCATACTCAATCAGCTTTTTAGAATTTATAGATTATCTGATAAAAAATTTCATGCTATGCATATCAATAATCTCAAAATTACTAGTAATTTATATAAATATCCCTCTTATTTAGTAAATAGTATTGTTAAAAAATTTAAAATAGCTGGATTTTTATAATTCTTTTCAAAGTATCCTATAATTCTATTCATAGTATCTTATATTAGCCAGACATCTCCATTCTCTTGTTTTTTTTTTTTTTTTTTTTTTTTTTTTTTTTTTTTTTTTTTTTTCATTCACTTCCCACTTCAGCATTACTATTATTTGCCCCTCTTTTTAGTAGCTCTTTTTGTATATTAATACTTTTTCTTAACATTTCGCTTCACAGTTTTTCAATTCTTATGAATGGCAACAGTAAATGGTTTTTTATTTTTTTCTTTACGAATGGCAACACTGGTCTCTTCTATCAGTGTACCCTGTATTGACTCGATTGTACATACGCTGTGCTTTTTCCAGGTATTCATTTTTTCTTTTTTATTCCTTCTTTATGTATGTCGTCCAAGTAGAAATAGTTTATAGATTTAATCTATCTATTTCTTCAGAAACATACATTTTTGTGTTTGCTTCTACAAAAAACTTGGACATGATTAGATTTTTGTAGAGGTTAACAATTCATGATTTAGGCTTAGAGCCTCGTTCACGTGTAATGCGTTTGTGCTTGATTTCGTTTGTTATACTTATTTCGATTCCATACCTTTATATTTTTCATTGACTTGTTGTTTCGATATTTATTTTATTTATTTTTTTCCCATTTGCTTGAGGATTAGTTGATTTTTACTTTTGTTTTGTAAGCCTGTTAGATAGTTGAATTTAGCTTAAGTTTTTCTTTTTTTGTTTCCATACCTTTTAATTTGGTTGATTTTCTGTAACTTGATAGCTTGTGTTTTGTATTTTTTATCCATTTGATTGATGATTTGCTGTATTATATTTTATTCTGTGGGTGTTTTTAAAAAAGTTAGGTTTATCGTGTTACATCTTCTTACTTTTCGTTCATTGGATTTTCAAACTTCTATTATTATATATATATATATATATATATACCGGGTGGTTATAATTAAAGTATCCCTGTTCATTGCACTGTAAAGAAAAAAAAACAGTGGTCATAAGAATGTAAAATTTGCGTGGTATGCATTTCAGAACATGAGGAAACGAATGACACAAAATAATAATTCCAAAAATGACCGATAGGGAAAGAGGTGGAGCGGCGAACAGTCCTTAGTGAAAACATAATTCAATGAAACGGCTTCGCAGTCGTTCTGCATAATAATGCCGAATTGTAAGTGGTATAAGCATGCGATAGATACTGACTATAGTCATAAATATCCAAATGTCAAGTTAATTAATGTATCTAGAACATGTTACACATGGAACGCAGAAGGGAAGAAGACTGCAGAAAGACAGGTCATTGGCAGTGTTCAATGTGTCCAGCGTGTTGAAGAAGTAAAAACTGGTACTGTGTGACAGCGTGTTCGACAGCTGCAAGTAATTGATCTGTTGAGACGTTGCGCGTGTGCAAATTGACGATGTCCTTTATATCTTCAAGATTACGAATATCTCCCCGATAAAATATGATTTTCAGGTAACCCCTCAGCCAGTCACAAGGGTGAACGGAGTGGACATACAGATAGGGAAGCGCGATGAATTACTCAATTTTCTGTAAAATGCTGTCGCAACAACTGTTGAATAGGACGGTCAATGTGGGGAGGTGCTCCATCTTGGTGGAATATGGCAGAGCTGGGGCACCCTCGTCCTTGTAAATGAGTATAATTTTATTATGTTTTTACTAGGGACTGTTCTCAGCATTATCTCTTCCCCTATCGTTTTTTTTTCGTCATTCGTTTCGTCATATTCTAAAATGCATACCATGAAGATTTGGTGGTCTTATGACCACTGTTTTTTTTTTCTCTACAGTGCTTTGGACAGGAATATTTTAATTCTAACCACCCTGTATATACACACGCATACATATAAATATATATATAGATATATAAATTTTAGAAAAATGTAATAATAAAAATAATCAATTCAAATAATTGTGAAATATTAACATCACCATAGAAGCAAAGCCACCGCCATAATGCCGATAATAGAAAAGAACAGCACCGGCCCAAATTCGAAGATTAACCAGAATTAAATTCATCTTCATGTCTGAGTATTAAATTCTATTTAACCCAAATAAATTCCTGCTTTAGACCGGGCTATAGCATATTACTTTAAATGCCCAAACTCAGACTACAGGCACCAAAAATAAAAAATTGAAGATAAGAAAAATTAGGAAATATATTATTACCATGAGGCAGGAACTCTCCTTCTTTCACCACATGTAAGTGCAATAAATCGCAACAGTATGAAAAATATCGAGAAACACCGGAATGAACATAACGAAATACAGCCAAGGAGGCAGAACAAATGTTAACAGCGACCCTCCCAGACACGTCCAGTGAGTCAGAGCAGGAGACAAGACAATTACCCATATAAGTAAAACAGAATATAATTATATATATATTGTATATATATATATATAAATATTGTATATATGTTGTATATATTGTGTATATATATATATATATATATATATATATATATATATATATATATATATATATATATATATATATAAATATTGTATATATGTTGTATATATTGTGTATATATATATATATATATATATATATATATATATATATATATATATATATATATATATATATAATAAAAAAGATAAAATTAAAAATAAAAATAAAATAAAAATAATAAGACTAATTTAAAACATGCTCAGTGTCATACCCTGGTTCAAAAACAATACGGAGGAAAATTAACTAAAGAGGATATGAAAGGAAATATCAGGCTAAAGGAAAACAATGCTACCATATAAGACAAAATGATCTAATTTTTAAATTTCAGTAATACACATGCATTTATCAATATTCAAGAGCGATGCATAAAAATCAAGTTCAAACATCAAAGGATTATCAAAATCTGGAGGCTCAATATATTAAAAGGACAAAAAATAACAAAAAATAAGAGAAAAGACAGAATCCGAAAATATGAAATTGGATAGAACCTCTAGATCCAGCTTTTCAAATAAGGCAAAATTATCTTAATTTTAAACTTCAGTAATACACACAAAAATTACACACACACACACACATATACACACACACACACATATATATATATATATATATATATATATATGTGTGTGTGTGTGTGTAATTTTTCATCTTATTTTCAATAGTCATTCTTTCAACAGTCAGTTTATAATGAGAGCACGTTCGACTACGGCAGTATGGAGTGCTTTGAACTAGAAATATCTTTAGCTTAACGTAGAAGATTGAAATCTGATTTTTCGTCTGCTAAGTCTGCTAGTGTTTTACACATTTCACCAATTCACTGCCTGCACATTATATTACAGTCTCAAGTCCTGTAATTCTTTTGAAGTTAGAGCTTGAACTCATCATCTACACTCCTTTACAACATAATTTGATAACAACTCATTTGGAAGCTGAAGTAATATAACAAACATTTTTGAAAAACAGCATTACTATGCATTGTGCTGTAGAGATACTTTTAGTTCAATCTTATAATGCTAGACTACTACGTTTTAGTCCCCAGGATCCCATCTGGGGACTTATATTAGGCTTATCGTCCATTGTTCTGCGTCAGTCGATATAGGGTGCTCCTATAGAAAATCTAGAATCGCTATTGTAGTTTGCATGGAGTTTGTCGCTCTACTATAACAACGCTTTCTATTTATTGGTGCAGAACAGTGAAAGAAAAGCTCGGAATTCTGCCCTTGTTAGCGTCAATGTGGTGATTTAGTTCATTTGTTGCAGATTTTACGAACATCTTCAGTCATCTCTTACCTAAATGTATAATATATCACTTTAAAATAAATTGAAGCATTAAAATTTGCATAAAAGGAACATGAATCATGAATCATCCAAACAATTTCATAATTATTTTAGAACCCTTCTTTTAAAACATTATTCAGCTTACATTGATAATATTAATTTATGCATCGGTACATATCTCAACAAATTCGAGTACTTTCACCTCCATTAAAATGTGGGATGCTGCATCTTCAGTTGAACTAAAACCATTTTGAGTACCATCCATGTTTTTGTGCATTCACTTATTCCAAAAAATCCACGGTACTTTTAACGATTTAAATGCTTAATGAGAGCTTCTGATCAAAGCAGCAGTCTGCTTTGACTCTGCTTTAACATTTAAAGTATTTAAGCACTTTTTCATCGCATTTTTAAACTTCATTTCTTCACTTTTTTTTTCCACTCTATGTATATACTTTTACCCTGTTCTCTTCTTTCTCTAAACTCGTCGTCTGAATTTACTTCCTCTCTAAAAGCAGAACGATAAATAAGTGAAATATAAGTAAAAATAAGTATTTATCTCTCCTTATCTACCAAGTTCTCTCTTCCTTTCATTTCTTAATTATTTTTTTTTCTCTTTTGGTCGTGTATTTGCGTCTTTCGAATTCCACGCACAATGCATAATTAATTCGTTGCACTTCTAGAAGGTAAAAAAAAATCCCGAAATGCACGCTCGGCCAATTTCTATAGCAGCCTCTGCTTTTCGAGAAATTAAATTAATCAGTATCGTTAAAAAATATTTGCCGACTATTTGAAACTTTGTGAGACACAGTTGAAAGGGTTTCTTTAATTAACAGAAAGGCAGACATATTTGCATCAACCGCCTGTGCTTTCTGAATTATACTTAGCTATATGTACGAGGAGTAATTTGTTTACTTGCATTTTTCTTCTATTTTGTGATACTTTCAGATATGTATTAAGTCAACGCAAACACTAACTTTGGATTAAAGTAATCAGAATTATCGTTCTTTTATAAAAAGAAGGAAAGTCGTCGAAAAATGTACCCTTGTCAAAAGTTAGTTTGCATTCAAACCTTGGAATTTAAAAAAGATTTATACACTTTTTAAATTTATTTCCACAGTTTTCTTTAAATACGGAAACTATAATAAAACTGATGAAAATTTATACGCTTTTAGGTATATTTAAATATATAATAAACATATTCTATCTATGAACATTATGTGATGTCCGCGATAATGTAAATACTATACAAATGGTTATAAATACGTTATAATGGAATAAAAGTATACTAAATATGTATTCTTCTTCTTGAATGTTCTTTGAACAACTACTCTGTTTAGAACTTCCACTAATACATATATATATTTTATTAAAATATGCACAACTTGAACTAATTTAAAAAATGCAATTTATAATATTTTTTCTGTATACTTAAATTACAATCAAATCATAATTTAGGCTTAATTGTGTTTAACATACTATTTGAAACGTACCATTTGTAAATTTTATAAAACTATTGAGTGTTAATGTCGATTTCATAGTCTGAAAACAGATTCTTCCGAAATATTTTCAATAAAGTAAAGTAAAAATACAATAAAACCTAAATTTAAACCGCAAACAAAACAAATACATCAAAAATTAAAAACATAATATAAAAGCATACTATAAAAACTAAACAAAATAACAAAGTATTTTCGAATATTTAGCGATTAATACAGAAAGGACAGAATTCGTTTACTAATTGTAACGTTTGCTAATAATTTCCCATCTTGAAGTTTTCTGAATTATTAAAATCAAGAATTATTAATTTCTAATTAATTTTTAATTCTCAGAATTATTAATACCAAATCCTTTCTATCTCCGAGGATTCAAGCATTCGAAAGAATTTTCACTTATTTTTTTTAAACGATTTAATTTGTATAAAAAGTGATATAGAAACAAACAATATATATAACATTATTAAAATATCATTTGATTTAAACCACATTTGCAGCAACTAATTATACATAGAAGAAATAAATGAATAAGTGATTGTTGGTTAAAATAAAAAATTAAAACATTTGTTTAGAATATAATGTATTTCTCATCATAGTACCTGACTACTTTAACGAGTTTTTCCCAGTTTTATTTTACTCGCTTCCTGTTAGAATAAAAATAGTTGAGCTAACCATTATTGGAATGCATAAAACAGTTTCGATTTCTCTTTAATTAAATTTTGTCATTACGAAATATTTTTCAAGTTTATATATTAGCAATGAATCGCTTGGAATAAGAATAAAAATTTCGATTTTTATTTATTAAAAATTATTCTTGTTATTAAACTTGTTGTTAAGAAATTGTTTTCAAATTTATAAATTAGCAAAAATCGTTCTGAATTTGAATCAAAATTAAGATTTTTTCTGTTATTAAAATTATTTCTCTTTAATTTGATATTATTTTGCAGTATATACATCGGAAATAAATTGTTCGAAGTAGTAATAACAATTTCCGATGTGTAGTTCACAAATTTTCTCTTTATTAAAAAAATGTTATTGAATTTAAACATTGTCAAAAAACCTTTTACATTCCAAACATAAGTGTCATTTTCTCTTTAATTAAGAAATTCTTTTGTAGTGTATATAGTGGCAATTAATCGATCGAAATACGAATAACATATTTGATTTTTTTTCTCTTTATTAAGAAATTGTTTTCCAGTTTGACATAGGAAATAAATCGTTCACAATTCGAATAAAATTTTCGATGTCTCATTTTAAAGAAATCTGTTGCTTGTTAAGTAATTGTTTTTGAGTATATAGTTGGAAGTAAATCGTTCGGAATTTGGATACATTCTCGATTTTTTTAAAATGACATTTCTCTTTATTAAAAAATTGTTTACCAATTTGTAAAATACCAGTAAATTATCTGTAATACGAATGGCATTTACGATTTCGCTTTCAATGAAATTTTCTTATTGAGAATTGATTTCCTGTTCATAAACTGGCAATAAATTATTCGAAATCGGAATGAAATTTTCAATTTCACTTTATTGATACATTCCCTTTTAATTTAATTTAGAATATAATTCTAAGATTATCTTATTTTCATCATGTTGCATCACCTAATAGACAAATAAATACACATTCGGATATAATACACTTCCCAGAGGAACTTCCTTTTTCAATCTAAAATCAAAGCAGCCAGAAATTCAACGCTCAGTCATTCCAGATTGAAGGGAGGGTGGAAAGATAGAACGTTCGTTCTCACATTAATCTTCTCCAGATTTCAATACGCTTTATGCTCCACTTGTCCCTATATCGTCTGACAGTTCTCCCTCCTCCCCTATTACAACTAATTGACCTTTATTGCTTCGCAAGAGGATGGAAGACAGCATGAGGGACGTAGAATGGGATGCCGCCCTAGCGCAGTGCCTCGATGCAGCATGTAGTTCCACAAGTACTTCGTGCAGCCTGTTGAAGCGAAATCTGTCAGCAGAGTCTCTCTCTCTCTCTCTCTGTATATATATATATATATATATATATATATATATATATATATATATATCAATATATATATATATATATATATATATATATATATATATACATATATATATATATCAAATGTTATATATATATATATATATTTAGAAGCACATGGGGTAACTCAATTTATGTTATTTTATTATTATTAGTAATATTATTATTATTTTTATTATTATTCTTTATCGTCTTATACATAATATTTTATTCTCATAAATACAGAGCCATACGCTGATATATTTGATTATTTTATTTGATTGTTATTATATTTATATCTGATCCATTTTCTACTTTCTTCTACGTCGGACCATGTGCATTATTTCTGTAATACAATTTACAATAAATGTACATAGAAACGTAGAATCAGCATTAACGAGCCAGGTATAGCCCTTTACAACGTACATGGTTTCGGGAATGCGTTTCACTTTTTTCAATTTATTCATTTTCAAAAAATTTTTGGGAGCCAGAAAGGCTCCATGTGAAACATTTTTTTTTCTGTTTTGCAACTTTTCATCTTACATCTTTTCATCCATATGAAGAACTTCAAGTTCAAGAAATGCAATTCTAAGCGATGTAAGCTTTGTCCCGTAGCCAATCCACACCAAATTTCTACAAAAAAGGACAATATAAAAATCTTTTGCAAAACTTTTAATGTGGTATATTGCATATCATGCCTTGCCTGTCAGGCGAAATATATAGGACAGACGCAGAATTCCCTGAATATCCGTATAAATCTGCACCGAAGTCAAGTGGGCAAAATCCAACAGCTATCCACCAATAATAACTTAGAAGTACGACATTTTCAAGTACACCCCTTCAGCAATATTATGGTAACTATTATTGATATAGTACCAGACCTTTCTGAACGCTTGTGGTGGGAAAACACCCATATAAAGCAATATAATTCTGCATATCCATATGGTCTGAATACTTTATTATTCAAGGAAAATTGCAATAAAGAAAGATGCAGGAATAGTAAAGCATACCCTCTCTTAGAAAATTCAATACCTAAGAAAACTTATAGACACCAAAGAGGAAATAAAAAGCAACAATTTAATTATATCAAAACAGAAGAAAAAATCTCAGACTTCATAAAGACAGAAATAACGGTGAAATTCGGATGGATCAAGAATATAGCCAACAGTATCAAAATCAAATACTTACAACGTATATGGAATTTTATTATAAATTTCAATTTAAGTGAAAATAACTGCAATACAGAAGATACAAACACTAATATAGACATCATTCTGGATTTAATTAAACTCAGAGCCGCAAAATATAATGTAGCACTTGAACCAAAATATCAAATTAACAAATCAAAAGAATTTTTTATCACAACATATAAGAATAAAATGTTCGAAAATATTCCATTCAACCAAATATTACATAATATAGAAGAACGTCTTCCTTTGCCTAATCTAAATATTAAGATATCCTATCGCTTTGTAAGAACCAACGGAAGAAGATTATTCAACTACAATAAATTATGTAAAACCGTGTCTTCATTTAATATTGAATCCTGTCAATGTCATAAAAATATACATTGTGATCCCTACCACAAGCATATAATTACTGGAAACTTAGATTTTATAAAAGATAATAAACTCAAAAACTTATTACAACTTGGTACTAAGTACCGAATACAAGAATATAATGATATTTATAATGAATTTAATTACGATCTGGAAACCTTCATATACAAGATGGCTGTCAAACACAGTATACCTGTACAAACTTTTAACGCATGGAAATATGCCTTTTACAGTGCTTTTTGCCAATTCTACCCGAGAAGAAACAAGGATTCTGGGAGTTCTCAATTTCCGTTTTCAATCAAACATTTTAATGAAGAATTCGTATTGACATACACCGACAAAATCGTATCGAATTTTGCATTCACGTGTAAAAAATTCTATGTCGATACTTTAACACAATGCTATAAGGATTGTGCCATGTATACATTAATTCCTAGCAACGAATCAATCATCACTAATAGAATAAAAGCACTGTATAAAAGAATTGGTATGGATATTAAATCAGTAAAATTTCCATACTTGATCCTCATTCCCAAGTTACACAAAAAGCCAGTCAAGTTCCGAACTGTAACAGTGGGATGCGGATCATACCTGGAACATGCAAATAAAAAACTTCTGAAATTACTCCAATATGTTATGACTGATATTAAGAAGCAAAACTCCATAATGTTAAAAAACGGACAAGAATTGATAGACCGACTGAAATTTTGCCATAAAGATTTAAACTTCAGAAGCTACGATTTCAGGGATCTATTTAATAACATCGATTTAACAAACCTACAAATGATCTTGAAAGAATTACATGAAGAGTATAATTTAAAACCATATATAACTCTCAGAAGATATTTGGATTTGATTGAGTTGGTTTTAAATGAAAACATACTATATGACGGTATGCATTTCTACAAACAGGTCAAAGGCATACCCATGGGTGGTGCATGCTCATCAATATTGGTGGATATTTATCTATCCAAATATGAAAGAGGAACCCATCTATTATCGGAAATACCTTATTTCCGTTATGTTGACGACGTGATATTAGGGGGTTATGCAAACACCCCTGACATAGATTTTGCATTCTACCCAAGGGAATTGGACTTAATTGAAAACCCGATCAATGAGGATGGATCGACAGACTTCCTGGATTTGTCAATAAGAAAGCACCAACAGTATGGAATTTATACAACCATACACGACAAGAGAAATTCATACAATATCAAAATTAATAATATTATTGATTGGAATTCAAACCTCACTAAAAATATATTCAGAAATATTATTATCGGGTACTTCAGAAGAAACAGAAACTACAGTACTTTTAAAAAAGACTGCATTCATGAATGTAATAAAATAATAAATGATGCATTAAAAAGAAATTACCCTAGATATTTTTTACAACATTATTACTATTCCTTTTTCAAAGAAAGAAATTGTACATTGTTTGATTCTAAATGAGAATTCTTAATCATATATATTTTCATATCTGCGATCCTATCATCTTGAAGTCTTTTCGCGCATGTGCGACTTTCCCTTATAAAATGTTGTGTTTTCATGCTGGATAGTAAGGTGTATCTCTTCCATGCTTGGTTCCATCTTAGCTCTTTTGTCCGTTCGGGTGCTTCTGTCTTTGCACATGTGGGAGATTGACCATTGAGTTACATTGGTGCCGTGAGCGTTGCCCGGGTCGTAAAAGCTGCTTTAAGCGGGAAAGGGGTGTCGCAATCCACCCCAGCCATTCTATGCAAATCATATGGTCACTCCTGTTCTCGCTTATTTTTTCTTCTTGTTTATATCCTTGTATTCCACTCTGGATGCAGAGCTGCTAAGCGCCACATCCTCTGTAAGGTTTCTGTTTTCTCCTTTACTTAAATAGGAGTTCCGTTCGTGATATACTTATTTTTATATGTATATATATATATATATATATATATATACATATATATATATCAAATGTTATATATATATATATATATATTTAGAAGCACATGGGGTAACTCAATTTATGTTATTTTATTATTATTAGTAATATTATTATTATTTTTATTATTATTCTTTATCGTCTTATACATAATATTTTATTCTCATAAATACAGAGCCATACGCTGATATATTTGATTATTTTATTTGATTGTTATTATATTTATATCTGATCCATTTTCTACTTTCTTCTACGTCGGACCATGTGCATTATTTCTGTAATACAATTTACAATAAATGTACATAGAAACGTAGAATCAGCATTAACGAACCAGGTATAGCCCTTTACAACGTACATGGTTTCGGGAATGCGTTTCACTTTTTTCAATTTATTCATTTTCAAAAAATTTTTGGGAGCCAGAAAGGCTCCATGTGAAACATTTTTTTTTCTGTTTTGCAACTTTTCATCTTACACTATTCTTGATTTACACAATGTATGTCCATGCAGGGAACAAGGAGATTAGTACCTTAAGTACCTGTATTACATATATGATTTATAACACAAATAAATATTTAATCTAAGGGTGTAGTTAAGTTATTATACTAACCAATCTTTACCACATCTCATTCTTTTTCAATTCCTTAACTTATATATAGAACAGGGAAAAAGGGGTATTTCAAACCAATTTAGTACATGTTTTATTTATAATGTATTATTTATAATGTTCTCTTTATCATCTTCACAAGCTTGTAGTATAGTCGCTATTGATATCAAATAATCACTTCAGACCATCTAATTTTCATTTTTGCTATACAGAATATTTCAATAAATGATCAATCTCTGGTATATATAATACAAATGAATTAAAATTCTTCAATTTTAATTTATATATATATATATGTGTGTGTGTGTGTGTGTGTGTGTATGTATATATATATATATATATATATATATATATATATATATATATATATATGTGTGTGTATGTATGTATATATGTGTGTATGTATATATATGTGTGTGTGTGTGTATGTATGTATATTTGTGTGTATGTATATATACATATGTATGTGTGTATGTATGTATGTATATATGTGTGAATGTATATATGTGTGTGGGTATATATGTGTGTGTATGTATATATGTATGTGTATGTGTGTATATATGTGTGTGTATGTATGTATATATGTGTGTATATGTATGTATATATATGTGTGTATGTATCTATATGTGTGTGTGTGTGTGTATGTATGTATATATCCATCCTGGTATTCCCTTATATATTCTTAAATACATATTAGTATCATTTTAAATTAAAGTAAACATATAATTTTATAACGAATGTCATATACCACAATGAAGCTCTGCTAACATTTAATTTAATTTAAAATTATACTAATATAAGATATATAATTTAAGAGTATATAAGAGAATATATCAATTTAAAGAAAATATATTACAATATATATTTTTTAATTATATATTCCAATACTTTTAAAGAAGTCAATGCTTCGTATTCATTAATTATCACTATATCTTTCTCGGGCAGTGAAGGTCAGAAAAAGTGATTATGATTTTATTGTTTCCGTTCAATTTTTATTTCCTTCAAAGAGAAACTAACTCAATTTTTATTGTCTTAAATTATTGCTACCAGAAAAAACAACAACAAAGTAAATTGATTTGAGAATGCGTTGCTGCTCAGACCAAGGCAATGAATAATAACATAATATACGTGAACGTGTGTTTGACTTATCTTTCATTTTGCTGCATGCTGAAACATGTAAAATATATTGCTCATGAGTTGTATCTTATTGTGGACGTGTAAAAATATTGTTCATGGCTTGAATCACATTCTGAAGACTGAAAACAGTATCATTTAACATCAGCTACCTTCAAGAATAACTATCTTTCAGATACAAATTTCCTACAATTTATAATCACTTGAAATTCCATTATTATGAATAAAAAGTTATAAAAAAGTTAGTTGCTGTCTGTTAGGAAATAAAAATATTTCCATACCTAGGAACTTCTGGACAAATATATACCTTAGAATCTCTAACACAGATATTCTACTTTTTATGGACTTCCCATAAGCTGCAAATATCACCTGAGGTTTGACTTTCCAAACCATCGGTGCCAGGCGTGAATCTTGAGTACAGGTAAGGAACGCTAATATACACATTCTTATAGCGGTTCGAATCCGCTTTAAATCGTAATTTCCAATCAAAGTTGCCCTGGTGCACCTAAAAACAGTAAAGTGATTAGTTTTATCTAGTTCAGTCCAATTCGAAAGTCAGAAAGAAGGTTAACATGGTATTTTTTTTTCTTGAGAGGTATTTCTCCAGTCTACAGGACAGCTTGAATTCTTTTTGTACGCACTACCAGGGTGCATATTTTTACAGTGTAGTTTGATAGTTCACATGTGTGTAGTACACACATGTGCAATTTCTGGGAAGTATCTCATTAAGTCTTTTTTATACTAAAGATATGCTATTTTAAGTGAGACAACATGTTATAATAGCAGCTCATATTGCTGAAATTCCAAGTTTGAATTTTAAACCCCATTACGATATTTTCTTTACAGTAGTCTCGATTATGTGAGTTAATACGTCCAACTTGGTTGCCCCAAATCTGGGCTAACGCATAGGAAAAGATGAGGAGGTAAATCAGTCAAATTGGAAGTTCAAATTAAAAATGTCCATATAAATTGTGGAGTTTGTTGTATAGGGTGTTTTACTAGGGAGTCCCTCCCCTTAAGAACTAATTTTTTCTTACTCTATATAGAAACATGACGTTTGGTTATTAGTGACCTAGATCTTTTAGAAATGTGCGGTTATGATTTTTCTAATAAACTCATTGCGTGATGGTGACTCGTTGCGTCATCACCCGTTAGGTGGCAAGGTACTTCATTTGCGCCCGGTGTCAATTTGTACTTCATTGTGTCGTTGAACATTGTTCAGGATGACCTGATATACTGTTGAGGAGGAGGCGTATTGTCAAAAGTTTTTGAATAACAAAATCTGTAAAAGTCACACAGAAAAACTCCCGGATAACTTTGGAAGAATAAAAACTCTTTGAAGAAACTACCTAGTGAAACATTCTGTATGACAATTAAATACTACAGTTGCTTGTACATGGAATTCATTAAGCCCTTAATTATTTACCTGACTTTATTTTTGTACTTATCTCCGAAATGTTTCTCCACTGTTTTAAAGATAACAAAACTGCTGTTGTCGCTTCTTATACAGTATATTTAATTATATGTTTGTTGGCAGTTAGTCCATCCGTGTGTCATAACGACAGCACCACGGCACCAATTGTCATAGCGGGTTCCGAGGGCTTCTCAAGTCACAACGGATACCGGCTAGACACGGCAGACCGAGAGTCTAACTCTCCAATTTGTAACCCAGGTTCGAACACACCTCTCGTCAGCTGGAGGATTCCAACTGATGACCTGTGAAGGAAAACCCAACAAATACCAAAGAATTACCTTTACCTTCAAAGATACACCAGGAGCTGAAAACACATAAATTCAGTACAAATTCAACACAAATAAGAACACCATTCTAATTCAAATCCAATATTTATTAATTATTCAAGAAATGGAGTTGCAGATCAAATACAATTACAGATTTAGTAATTTAACCACTGGACCTCACTTTACCAAGAATCATCGGCTCTTTGCCGGAATTTAATAATAATTCAATAAATCAAATAATTTCATACATTCTAATTTAGCAAAATACTGGTATGGTCAGAGAGAATGCACACACCCGGGGAACGTTAAAGGGTTACGTAATTACTGTATTTCAAACAATATTAATTTCATTTAAATTATTATGGCTTAGATAATGCTTCAATATGAAGAAAGAGGCTGTAGCAGGTAGAATTTATATGATGTGCTGGCAGAAGATCTTACGGATAAAAGTTCTGCAGTGGACGAAGCACAAGTCCAGTCAACAGCCCAACGGCTCGTTTAAAGGTAATAGTCTTACCTCACGAAATTCTTGGAAGGACTCATGGCAGATAGAGCACAGGCATCCACTGATAATTTCCCTCGGGGCAACATTTCCCCGCTCCAGCAGGAACGGCCGAACCGCAGTTTCCGGCAAGGTGTCGGATCAGGTCAGCCGAAGGAACAGCTTCATATTTGCTTTCTCTGGTCCCGGTACTCGACCAAGAGGGATGAGGCATCATCTCTACGTTTACACGGCGGTCGACGGTCGGCGAGGGCAAGACATCATCAGATCTTGGCAGTGGCGACGGTAACAGCAGTGGCGATGGTAACAGCAGTGGCAGGTGGCATCTCTCCCGACCCTCACAACACGGTAACTCCGCCTGAGGGCTAAGTCCCGCGTTGACGTGAGTTCGAAGATGTTTCCAGGGAGAGAGCCCCGAGTTACAATTTACGTAGCTTATATACATTCCAGATGGATCCAGAACCCGTCCAATACAAAATTACATGGGCTCACATCATCTCCTCTCCTCCAATCGAAAATTACTTCCAATTCAAAATCATCCACAGTTCCGCCCCACAACGGACGATTCCAAAGGCACGCGTATCTGCCGCGTGACAACAAGGAGACATCTGTCTCCGCCAGCAAGCCAGACTAACAGGCGTCATTCCCAGAGTGTGCGAGAATTATTATAACGAAATAAAAAATGGCACAAATTACTACTGATTTCGATACTTCAACATCTGCTAAAATATATACATTGACAAGAGGGTTCCAGGACACAGATTAATTAAATATAAGTTTAAAAGTACTGAAGTTATGTAATTTACAAAGGAGTGACGAATTCCGTCACGACACGTGTGAGGTATTTTGAGGTGTTGATTTTTACCTTCAGTTTCTTTGTCACACATTTATTTTTCTGATTAACGATATTAATCATTTATGTTTATATCTTTCTGTTAGTTGAATCAACAACTAACTTTCTTTTATTCATAATTTTTAATCTGAGAATCAAACGGAACTAGCTTTTTTTAAATACTAAATTAGCATGAAACTATAAAGTGAAAGAAAGGTCATATAATTGAATTTATTATAGCAGCAGTCAGAAATAGCTTTTTTGCAGCATCTGAAATCTGAAAATTGTAATATTTGAATTTTTAATGCAATGTAGTTCTAGAAATATGAATTTGGCACTTCAGTTATAGCGAAACTTATATCAACGGAATGGGGATCGGACAATTGGAACTCTGCTGTATTTTTGTAATAAACCCAAAAGTATGACTACATGCATAACAACCTCAAAAGCATAATTGCATGCAAAATCCATTCTTATCAGATAAATCTAAACTATTCCTACAGCTCAGGACACACAACAGATCATGAATTTATGAAGCCGAGAACCTTTAAATTCAAATTCAGCCACCTTCGACCTTCCTGGAACAGGTAATCGATATCGAATATCTATTCCTCATCCCATTCATCTTCCGGAAAGCGATTGATTGGGGGTCGCTCCTCCTCCTGTAAACTGGCTACTCTTATTTCCCTTCTGACTGCTACTTGTTATTCTGATTACTTTGAAGGAGAGTTAGACCCAAGCTGCGACTTAGAACCACGACTTACAACCGCGACTAATGACAACCACGACTTCTTGTAAAACCGGAAATTTTCTTAGTTCATCCATTTTGACTTTTCTATATTTACAGTATAATGTATAGGTAAAGTATTTTAAAGGGGTCGAATATTCCAGTTTTCTAAGGTTTGTTAGAGGATGTAAACGCCACTGTACTCGAATCGAAGAATCTTGAAATGACGCGTGTATGTTTATGTTTGTCTTTGAACGTGGTATATCTGGAATGAATGGATTGTTATAAAAATATATGGATTATTAAATAAAGAAATTCTGGAATTCAGAGTTCTGGAATCATCCAGTTTCTCCACATGGGTGACAGTTATTTAGACCCCCCTCCACTTCCAAATTTTCGAATGATTTAAAAAGAATCATAAAAAGGTATCATGACAGTCAATTAGGTTAAATAGATTCTTAATTTATACGCAATTTATCGTAAGAAAACGAATGACACTCATTTTTGAACTCTGGCTCTTAAAACTCATTAATTTTTGAAAATTTTTTAAACAATTTATCAAAATTTACATAACATTTCAGAAGTAATAAGTATAATTTTAAAGTTAGCATTTCCATGCGCAATGTTATTTGACGTTTTCATTAATATTATTAGTGGATTTAATACATTGCTTTCATGGAGTGAATAACTTGGATAACGAACTCGGGAACAAAACGAAAACGAAGGTAAAAAAGCAATTCTAAAATTGTGAAGCATTGTTTAATTCGGTGTTTCTCAACCATTGTGAGACCGTGGCATGGTAAATTGCATTTTAGTAAGAAGAGAGCCCTGCCCGGCCCCAAAAATAATTACGCGTAAATAGCTTTCAAATTTTTAACTTCATACATTAAACTAACATAAGTATTAAAAATTAATCATGGCATAATCATATAATATATTTATGTATACGATGTGACATGTTGACAAATATGATATTGAATTTAAATAAGTTATCAGTCACTGGACTAATGAAATCTCAAAAAGTATAAAATTGATTATTTTATTATTAAATTGATTTTATAGATGTTGATTTGAAAATAAGAAAAAGGTATTAATTTTTTTTTTGCGATATTAAAAAAAAATCGGTTCCTTAGCGACCGAAAATATTATCACAGAGTTTCCATCTTGAGTTTTTATCTGAAACGATCGAATAACTTTCTCGCCATCAATGTTTAAATCGATTATTTTATTATTAAATTGATTTTACAGATGTTGATTTGAAAATAAGAAAAAGGTATTATTTTTTTTTTTGCGATATTAAAAAAAATCGGTTCCTTAGCGACCGAAAATATTATCACAGAGTTTCCATCTTGAGTTTTCATCTGAAACGATCGAATAACTTTCTTGCCATCGATGTTTAAATCGATTATTTTATTATTAAATTGATTTTACAGATGTTGATTTGAAAATAAGAAAAAGGTATTATTTTTTTTTTGCGATATTAAAAAAAATCGGTTCCTTAGCGAGCGAAAATATTATCACAGAGTTTCCATCTTGAGTTTTCATCTGAAACGATCGAATAACTTTCCCGCCATCGATGTTTAAATCGATTATTTTATTATTAAATTGATTTTACAGATGTGGATTTGAAAATAAGAAAAAGGTATTTTTTTTTATTTCGATATTAAAAAAAATCGGTTCCTTAGCGACAGAAAATATTATCGCAGAGTTTCGATCTTGAGTTTTCATCTGAAACGATCGAATAACTTTCTCTCAATTCGATGTTTAAATCACATCCTTAGACCAATTCCCTACATATTTATTTATTTTTTTAAATACATCTAAATTTGCCTTTCTTTCAGGTGTGATACTTTTTCACCACATCTGAAAACAGGTTAGCTCAATTCTGTTGTTTAGCTGACAATGTGATGTAAATCTTCGCATTCTAACAAATAAAATAAATTTTGATTTCACAGGTAATTCCTTTTTTGTCATTTTTAAAAGCTAGCGTACTTGTAAGATTTTCGATATTCCACAAATTTTGTACATATTTCAAAGGACTAACTGCGCATGTTCAAACGATAATGTAATTTAAGCCATGCCGACAGAAGAGAGAATCCTTTCTGAGGACCATAAATTTTATTTTAATATTTTTTTAGCTTTCAACGTCTGTAGATTGGTGGTATGTGTACTTAAACAAAGGATTTCGTATTTTGTGGTAATTTGGTTTAAACCTCATTTGGAAACTTAATGGTGTTATTTAAGTAGCAGGTGCTTATTTAGAACATTGGATAATTCGTTCTAATTTGTAGATAAGCTTCAAAGGATTATTAATTTTCAGTGCGGTCTGACTAAAAGACTTTCAATTTTTCGACCCTTGTTTTCGAAAGTTAAAAAATATAGTATAAGTAATGGTAAACATGGCGCACATAAAGATAAAATAATTTTAAATCAAAACATGAGTAGCTCAAGTTATCCGAATGTTGCTGTTGTGTTTGAGACTTTTATTTTAGTAATGGACGGAATATGATCATTTACGATACTATGTTATTTCATAATAAATTACAGTACTGTCTTAACGGACTGGTACATTCCCCAGAAGGTTAGGAAGTATGGCCGTCTAGGGAAATATTTTATATCAATATTCTATAAATATTTACCATTTTAGCTTAATCAATAAAAATCTTTTGCCTCGAGTTTGACAAAGATAAAATTCCTAAGCGAAAGAAATTCTACTCCGCCAGCAATTTGAATAAGTAATGAATTAAGCTTGTTGATGGCTAGATTGTTGATTGATGAGCTTATGGATCTTCATAAGTGTGGGGGGGGAGCATTGGAAGCTGGTAAATATTGCAGAAAAGAAATAATACGTGAATACAACCTTTAATAAAATATTCATAGCAATCTCCGTTTTAAGATATTATTTTGTTATTGCTTATGCATGAGATTTTAATCTGCATGTATTTTTTTATTTTTGTTAGATAATTTATGTTATGTCAAAAAGTATTAATTACGAAGTAAATATTGCATTTAATAGAATTAGATGGTTGACTTTGATAGTAAAATGTATCTTCAAACGATTAGCTATGCCATACACAAATGTCGAAAGCTTGAGTAAATTGATTTTGCAAAGATATATGTCCATGTTTTGTAATTAAAAGGAACTTATAAATTTATTTGCTTCATTTATTATTTATAAGCAATGTGATTCTCACGCTGTTTTACAGATTGTGATGCCCGATTTTGAATTTTCAAATATGGTAAAGCGATAACAAAATGTGTCATATGTGAAATGCCATGTTGTCGATATATATTTCTAAAATCGATTGAATACAATGGCAGTTCCAATCTGACGCCAATTTGGCTCCAAATTGGCATATCAAACAACGCAGACATTTAAATATACAAAACTTAAACTTTGAAAATAACGCTGATCTATTTTTTATTATCTTAGAGTAAACACTGACTAACATTATTGATTGTACTCGTTGTAACACTAACCTACACTGTGTTCTTTCTTCGTACGCCCATTATACTTATAGTGGCAAGTTAGTTACTATTGCTGCAGAATTTTCTTTGTATATCAGTCTAGAATACATATTTTTATTGAAATCTAAAATAATATGAATATGATGTTGAATATTTATTTTAAAAATCAGTTGATTTGAACTCAAATTATCGGTTTTCTAAAAATAATTTAGTTTTTAATTATAAGTAAAATTTCTCGGGTATACTATATAATTTAGCGGATGCTTACAGTTCTTTTTATACTACTGTAGTGTCAAGTTGAGTTTGCTCCAAATTTAGTTTTTATATAGTTCAATCTTGCTAATTTTAATAAAATACCTCTAAATACTAAATAGAATAAAAGCACCGAATTTCATCAACATTTTTCAATGTGACAATTGATTTCTGGTGAATTAAAGACAGATAAATTAGTTGCTCTTTTAAGGAAAATTTCAATATAATGTAGGACACATTTACAAAATAATTCAGCATACGATCCCCAGCTTTAGTACAAGATAGACTAATAAACTTGAAGTCAAAAGGGCAAAATGGACGTAAATGAAGAAACGAATGAAGAGAATTTGGGTATATATATATCTATACCCAAATCATAAATTAACAGTTCACCTGAAAGAGCCAAACAGAAAGAACATCCCAGCCAACCAGAAACATAGTACAAACACAAGATTGGGCTGCGACAATGTGCAATAGAAGTATTCTAACAAGCCAAACCATAATTAAAAGAGTACCAATAAGATAAAAATAAGACAAAATGACATACAAAAGTCCTAGCTAAGAAATAGGCAAAAATGAAATCAAAATAACGAAAAAAAGGATAATATTAACATTCAACACAAAAATGAGAAATGTCTCTTACGATGTATGTCTTGTAAATGATATAATTTTTAATTTTTTTTCATTTATTGTAACACCTATAGATAACTTTTGTTGAACATCAAAAAGTTTTTTCAGATTTAAACCTTAAATTGTCGCACAATTTGTAATCTTATTAGCATGTGAAATGGTAAAATATAGTCAATCTTATTTTTGTATATAGCAAATGATTTAATTGTAACAATTGAAAAAATGATATCTCATTACATTTATCTTATTATTTTTTTCTTCCAGTTTTAATTGTTTGCAGCAAAATGATATCAAATTAAGTTTCGATTACTTCTGAGAAACAAAATGGTGTATTTTTTTAGAAATCGGTTTACATCGTCAATTCTAATTCGAATTTTTGAAATTTTCGATTTCTTCATTGATGTATAAAAGCTCAGATGTATCGAATGAGATCCAAACCAATATTCATGCTAGTGCGGGATTGTTAAATCATTTTAATATTTTTTTTAATGTCTCCTTGCATCGCTTTTCCAATTTGAATTTTTGAAATAATAGATTTTTCCTTTATGAGATGGATCGAATGAGACTAAAATGAAGGTTCTAGCTAGTGTGAAAGTGCTCGATAATTAAACAAAGTTTAATGAATTTTAAGTTTATTCATTCAAATTTTATGTTTATTCATTCGAATTTTATGTTTATTCTTTCGAATTTTATGTTTTCTCCTTTGAATTTTTAGTTTATTCTTTCAAATCTTCGTCCTTAATTCGAATGCTTCGAAATAGTTGAATTTTTTATTGACTTTGATGGTAAGACGAATCAAATGGCACCAAAACCAACGCTTGGCGAAAAACTTGGCGGGATGTCACCAACTTGGTGACTTTTTTAAATGTTACCAAGTTTACCCAATATGTCGCGAAATTGATAAAAATGTCAGCAAATTGATAAAAGCGACTCTAGATCAGTGATGGCATAAACATGATCAGCAATGGCATAAACATAAGGTGTATTAGTATATATATGCATACGGTGTGGCATGTTAATAAATATATAATTCCTTTTAAATATGTTATCCATCACTGGATTAATGAAATCGTGTAGCATATTGTAATTTCTCTGCCCAACATCAATAAATTAATTTGTTCTGAATTTCTTTGACATGCCCCATTCTTATCACCAAGTATATGGTTTGGACACTGACATTTGCTACACAGGTGTCATTTATGCATTCTGGTTCTGAGCTTTTTGGCAGATACAGAAATATTATTCTCCTTAGAATATTTCCACTATGAAATATTTATTCATAAAAAATACCTAGAAAACTTAAACGACACATTCCAAAATAATCTCTCGCGTCCCGGCGGTTGAAAAACGCTGTTCTAGATCAATGAAAATGACACCTAAATGATGAAATGTCAATATCTTGTAACACATTTATCAATTTGTCCGACTATAATGCTTAGAGAAAAATTTGGTGAAGAATTTGCTGGGATAGCGCCAAATGGACGATTTTCTGAAATCTTACTAAATTAACGAAAATGTCTCCAAATCGCTAGATATTACTCCAAATTAATGGAAATGACTCCTAATTAAATGAAAATCCAATAATTTTGAAATAATATAAGAATAACCAATTTCTTTGTCTGTCCATAACGCTTGGCGAGAAATCTGGCAACGAATTTTTCGAGATATCGCCAACTTGATGACTTTTTTTAACGCTGCCAATTAGATATACATGACGTTAAATCAATGAAAATTCAATATCATTAAGTGATAAATTCAATTTCTATGATAATCTCTGTGGGTTTGAATTTGAGCATTTTGGGCAAGATACAGCATGTATGTTTCGATAGAAAGTCGCAAATAAAATAATAATATACTTAGTGACAGGTTCATGGCTTGCCTGTGTCCGTAGATAGTAGAAGCGGTAAGATCTGTAAACGGGCAATGGGAGAAACTTATTGTATACCTTCATAATGCTGACCTATCTTCTATTTATATGGTACGGATTTCTATCTATTTAGCAAGAATAGACAGGCATACATTCTATTCGTATTAAAATAGTCCAACTAGGTCGATATATTTCATGCTCAAAGACACATTTTTGTCAATTTTTAAATTGCAATGAATCTTTTACACATATTTATTATTTTAGTGTAATCTTTAAAAGTATTTACGAGCGTTTTATATGGGTATGACAATGCAAATAAATAAGAGGGAAATTCACTTTTCCCATAATTTGAATAAATAATGAATTAAACTTGTAGATGGCTAGATTGTTGATTGATGAGCTTATGTAACTTCATAAGTGGGAGCATTGAAACCTACTGATGCAAAAGAATCAGATTACGGGAATACAACCTCCGTAAAATATTCAAAGTAATCGTCTTCTTCATTTTATATTTTCTCATGAAATTTTAATTTTCATGTGTATTGGATTATTCATATCATGCCAAAAAGAATTAATTTCTTCGAAGTATAACTTGGATTCAATAGAATTACATGCTTAACGTTGCTAATAAAATTATTCTGTTTCAAAAGAATGTACCATACACAAATCTTGATAAAATGAATCGTGTAAAAATTTATGTTTATATTTTGCAATTAAAAGGAACGTATATATTTATTCGATCGATTTATTATTCACAAACACTTGATTTTTCAAACTTCAAGCCGTGTTACATTTGCATCATATATAAATTATATTTTAAAAAACAATTGGCGGCTGATCTTTTTTGAGAAATGTGTATGGGAGGAAGAAAGAAAATTAATGAAAATGGGAGGAGGGATATGAGGAACGCATGACTTTCCGACAAATTCATATTAATGGTTTCCATTTATTGCTTAATTCATTAATTTTAGCTTTATCGAACAAAATAACAAATAAAAAAATATTTATTCAAAATGATATTCAATTTGCAGCTTTAAAATACTTTATTCTAATTTTTTGGTTCAGCTTACTTTAAAGTAATTGAAATTCATCACAATTGCCAATTCTTTCAAACAAAATAATTCTTATTTTAAAGAAAACAAAAATTATCAATATATGGAGAACAGCTGGCAAGTTTAAAATGTTACATTCAATCGATTTCTGGTGGAAAGTAACTATGAACATGTTCACTGAAACTGCTGCTGAAATTGATCTGCAATATAAATATATCGCCAATAACAGTTGATAAAATATCAGCCGGTTTCAAGCAAACACAAAAATAATAATTTTTTAAAGCACACTTATTATTATTTGTGTGTAAGTTAAATGTATGAAAACTGTACGTATTTAAAATACATGCGACTTAAATTCATGAAAGACAACGGAACCCCAAATTTGGACATCTGCTTCGGTTCTCAAGTTATTTCCAAACTATAAGTGCATTCCCATGGAAGGCCCCGGATGCGCTGTGCTAGTTAAATTCAAAATAAAAAAAAATAAAACATACCACAAAAGACAACGACAAGCTGAATCTGGGATTTTTAGAAACGCCGCTACTCGCGGTTTTCCACAAAATTAGTATATTGCTATGGCGGGCCGTGGCGGGATCGCTCCATAAGATTCAAAATTCAAAGAATCAAAATATACTGCAAAAAAAAAACTATATGCTAAATTCGAACATTTTGGCTGCTCCCGTAATTTTTTTCTGAACACGAGAACATTCCTTTGGCGGGCCCAGGACGGTCCAGCTCGATGCAGTTCTAAAGTTCAAAAAATGAAAATACACTGTAAAACACAATGGCATGCTAAATGTGAACTTTATAGCTACTCGGTACTTGAGTTATTCCCGTAAAACTGGTACATTTATACAACGGGCCCAGGGCAGGATATTTCGATGAGATTCAAAATCAAAGGTATTAAAATGTACCACAAGAGACAACAACATACCAAATTACATGTTTTTGTGACGAATGGAATCTGTTTAGTTGGGTCTCAATGATTTGAATAACACAGAAAAACGACATATCAGATTAAGTTGAATAGAATTTTGTAACAAGTAAATATTAAAACAAGTAAATATGAAGCGTTTTTGGGGTAAAATATTTTATTCATAGATCGCCATGAGTAGTATTACGTGCTCATTTTTTTTCCTTACACACACACACACACACACACACACACATATATATATATATATATATATATATATATATATATATATATATATATATATATATATATATATATATATTTATATAAGAAATATGTAATAATAAAAAAACAAGTAATATTAACACCACCAAAGAAGCAAATTCACGACCATAATGCCGATAAAAGAAGAGAACAGCACCAGCCCAAATTCGATGATTAGTCAGAATTAAATTCCTCCTCAGGTCTTAATATTTAACTCTAACTAACCCAAACACATGCCTGTTTCAGATAGAGCAATAGTACATTACTATAAATACTCTAATTCAGAATACAGGCAACAAGAAATGAAATAATGAAAGTAGGATACATTAAGAAAATTTGTATTACCATGCGTCATGAATCCTTCTTTCTTTCACCACGTGTATACACGATCAACCTCAACAGCTTAAATTTTCTAGAAGCATTGGA
Source organism: Amaurobius ferox (assembly GCA_951213105.1). Taxonomy (NCBI): domain Eukaryota; kingdom Metazoa; phylum Arthropoda; class Arachnida; order Araneae; family Amaurobiidae; genus Amaurobius; species Amaurobius ferox. Next base: position 60,226,235 of record OX578136.1, read on the forward strand.
ATGAACAAGTCGAAATCTACCAGGAAGGCAGTATGAACGTTCACAGTAATACTCCCAAATACCAATATATATATATAAAAACGATGGGGCGTTGTCGCGGACCAATTCACTAAAACTTGATCAATTTCACAAAATATTGGTTCTTTTTTCGAGGTTCCGACACATTTTAATTATAATGTTCTACTGCTCTAAACTATGTACCAAATTTCAGATCTTTAGAACGTAGGAATGTATGCTAAAAATGCCGTCAAGGAAGTTAAAACAGACAGACAGACAATCATCGGTCATGACGAATTCAATGAAAGATTTTAATGATAATAAAAATTCCCTTCCTTGTTTGGATAGCAACCGCGCCTGCAAAATGCATCACGTGACAGACGCCTTCTTTTCTTTTACAGGCGCGGTTGCTTTGCCTATCTATCTTGATAAAAAAATATTATTATTTTCCTTATATACATATAATGTATAAGGAAAGTATTGTGACGGGGTCGAAAATTCGAATTCGAGTTTTCGACGGGAGAGCACGTTTCAAGCATCCCTGTTCACGAATCAGACGTTTTTGAGATGATGTCTGTGTGTGTGTGTGTGTGTGTGTGTGTGTGTGTGTGTGTGTGTGTGTCAGTGAGCGATAACTGACGAACGAATGGATCGATTTGAACAAAATTTGGTACAAAAATTACAATCCATGAATTTTTAAAGTACTTTTATACGTATAAAGTACTTTAATATCCATGATAATTTTTAAAGTAGTTTAATATATGGACTATATCGTTTATTGAGAATACTATCAATATTGATGATTGTTTAGAGTTGCGCGAAGTATAGATTAATTGACTATTTTGAAATAGTTTTACATGTTGTCATCCTGAGAATCGCAAAATGTGCAACTCAACGATAAAAACATAGCGCCGTGGATCTTATACATTGTTTATTCATTGTAAAGCTAGTAAATCCATTGCATTACATAAGTAAAGTCATGTGTTGCCCACATCAGAGGTTTTTTTTACTGTAAAACTAGTAAATTCATTACATTATATAAGGAAAGTCACGTGCTGCCCACATAAGATTTTTTTTGTTTTTCAAACTATTTGGTACGTTTATCAACTTTTATGCTGCTATTAACACAATAAAAATTACTTTTAAATATTTCGTTCATATAACTATTAAGTAGTTTTTTCAAGTATTTATAAACGTCTACTTTGTTAAGATAAGTAAGCGCATATACATTGATCAGAATATTTGACGTTCCGGCCCAAAAATATGAAATGACAAATGCCGCAAGTTAGTATTTTAAAAATAATATAATTCGCTTTTGAATAAAGCATTACGTATAAACTATCTATTTAACATTAGTTATCATGTCCTTTTACATTTTGATTTTAACTTTTTGAAAAGAAAAGCTAGAAAATCTCGATTCCATATGATATTAGATTGCTCGGAAATGCAATAAGAATCGTATATTTATCAATGTATATATTCGCACCAAATTGCATTCATGTAGTCCAAATCTGTGCACACATTTCAAGATCAAAGATTAGTTTTTGCCATCTATTAAAACAGTAAATTGTAAACATTTTATAAATATTTACAATTTTGAAGTAATCAATAAAAATCTTTATCGACTTTTGCTGCGGATCTGACAACGATGAAAATCATAAGAGAGGGAAACTCCTACCCCCCTCCAACAACTTGAATAAATAATGAATTAAGGCTGTTGATGGCTAGATTGTTGATTGATGAGCTTATAGATGTCCTTAAGTGGAAATCTTTGAAAGCTGGTAAATATTGCTGAATAACCGCAATAATAAAGTAAAGACAACTTTTAATAAAATATTCGTGGCAATATCTGTTGTCAGGTTTTTTTACTAAAGTATAAAATTTTAATCTACTTGTGTTTTATTTCTGTTAGAAAATTTATATCTTGTCTAAAAGTATTAATTACTTAAAAATAAAGGGTACTAGAAGTTGCTACTAAAATGTTTTTAATCTAAGAGATTGACTCTACCTTTGAACCCTATTGCATTTAAATATTGATAACTCGAATAAATTGAGTTTATAAAGAAACTAAAATTTAAGTATTTAATAGTTAAAATAAACTAATAAACGTAGTTTGATGGATTTTTTTTTAACTTGCTTTTTTACACTTATAACCTAGTGCCAACGGCCGTACTATGCTGAAAACACCGGTTCTCGGTAGATCACCGAAGTCAGGCAGCATCGGGCGCGGTTAGTACTTGGGTGGATGACCACCTGGGAACACCGCGTGCTGTTGGCACATTTCGGGCGCGGTTGCCCGGTGATTTGCGCGCTGGATTTGCACGCTGCCACAACTGCCGCCATGTTCATGCGGAGTACGATCACGTTAAACATGTGGGTCCGTAAGTCCTTCCGAGAGGTTGGTGGTAGGGGAAGGAGGGTTCGGTCCCTGTGGATGCCTCCCCCACTGGGTTCCAGTCTAAATTGGGTGGCACTTCCCGACCGTCCAAACAGTTACCTTACACCTTTCTGGTCGGTCGGACGGTCTGGGTCTCAACAAAAACAACACTTATAACCTGTCACATTAGCATAACACTCAAAATACTTTACTAGCCGATTAGCATGTAGAAAGTCCATTATCTAAGGTCACCGATCTGCGTACTTTGTGAAATGTGTGAAAAAATAAAATATCTTTTGAAATATATAATGCGAGTTTCCCAATTTTTTCTACGAACTAGGGAATTTTATTATTTTTTGGGAAACGGTGGCAATAATTAGTGCTTTCATTCGGTAGAATTTCTTCTAAAATCAACTAAGTATAAAATGAAAAAAAAAAACACTGAAATATAATATATTCACAAAAACTGCTATTTCAAATAACTTGAAAAAATAACGACTATGGTAGTGTGAACATAAATAGTAGATGAAATAAATCAACTGGTCTTCTCAAAGCAGTCACTGCAGTAAAAGTATGGAAATATCTGTCGTATCAGACAAAAATAAATTTTTTAGACTAAAAAAAATCAAATCCCATCCTAATTTCTCAATTTTTGTGGACCACATCATGCTTACTGTAGATTAAATTCAAATTGTAATAATTGTGGAACGGCACATGATACATTCAAATATGACTATATATATAATGTCAATATATAATAGCTGACAAAATTGTGATTATTTAAATTGATTAGAAGTTTTGACGTTTTACAATAAAAATATGGATTGTCTCAGAACAGTCCATATTTGTGGCTTGACATTAATTATTAAAAATGGAATTTGTTTTTAATTAAACAATTTTATATAAAAAAAATTAATATAATGACCACAGATTTTTTTTACTTTTTATATACAAGACTCTAAACCTATGCACATACATAAATAAAAGGAAATTATTTTTTCGTGTTCTCTAATTCTTAAATCATGTAGATCCATCAAAGTCATTCATTAAATTTTTTACTGTATCACAATACTCAGTTTTTACTGCATCATACTTTTTTCCCATTACTTTTTTGACTGCATCAAAATACTTCTTTCTCGATGATTTTTGATTGCATCAAATTACTTCTTTCTCGATGATTTTTCGACTGCATTAAAATACTTCTTTCCCAATGAATTTTTGACTGCATCACAATATTTTTTTTAAACCATTTTGCATAATAGTAGAAATAAAAATAGTTAGCTAAAATAAAAACAGATAGCTAAAATAAAAAATAGTGAATCTGGTGGCAAGTAAAGTCATATAAGTTTGGATTTGTGATGACAGAAGGCCATATATCATGATACGTCGTTTTGATTATACAAGGTTGGTTGGCTTTATTTTAATGAGTTAATATTCTATGATATTGTTGTTGAAGGCGTATCTAAATTAATGATACGTCTTTCTTCTATCCCAAGGCCGTATAAGACATTATATTAATAGAAAATATTGAATTCTAGAAAATTGGTTTATATTGAAAAATACAATGTTTATCTAATATATTATTGATGTAATTGGCACATCGTAATGTAGATCAAATTATTTTATAATTCAATTGATTAGAGACGAATTTCTTGAAATTTGATATTTTTATAACTATTTTTTATGGGGATTTATAGTAATTCCCGGGACAATGTTAGTAGTTCAACTAGGCAGTTACAGTTAGTCTGAATTCGTCTATAAAATTAAATTGTTTTAAAATAGTACATTTTAATCATGCATATTCATAGAATGCATAAAATTAAATGACTTCACTAATCGATTACTAGCTTGAAAATATAAATTGTTAGATAAATTATAAGAAGTTTTCTAAAATAATCCTTGAGAATGAAGGTTAATAATATTTTTTCATTCTAATACTGATTATGTTACTTAAAATCGAGTAGAGATATTTTCGTTTATTATTCGAATCATGCAAAAACTTATTACCCTTTAAATCACATCATGCTTCTAAATCATTTGAATATATATAATAGTTTTAAATTTTATATTTCGTATTTGAGCAGATTAATATTATTTAACTGTGAGTAAATTACTTTTCATGAATATACACTTCACATGATTGGCATATTTTTTAAATGTGATGCGTTAATCCTTTTTCATGATTGTACACTTCAAATGATGGCATATCATTTGACTGCGCTGTGTTAATCCTTTTTTATAAACATGCTCTTCTTTATAAACATGCTCTTCAAAGGATTGGCATCTAATAAGAGTAATGAGTTAATCCTTTTTCATGAATGTACACTTCAAATGATTGGCATATCATTTGGCTGCATTGTGTTAATCATTTTTCATAAACATGCTCTTCAAATGATCGGCATGTAATTTAAGAGTGATGAGTTAATCCTTTTTCATGAAGGTACACTTCAAATGATTGGCATATCATTTGACTACGCTGTGTTAATCCTTTTTCATAAACATGCTCTGCAAATGAGTGGCATGTAATTTAAGAGTGATGAGTTTATCCTTTTTCATGAATGTACACTTCAAATGATTGGCATATCATTTGACTGCGCTGTGTCAATCCTTTTTTATAAACATACTCTTCAAAGGATTGGCATGTCATTTAAGAGTGATGAGTTAATCCTTTTTCATGAATGCACACTTCAAATGATTGGCATATCATTTGGCTGCGCTGTGTTAATCCTTTTTCATAAACATGCTCTTCAAGTGATTGGCATGTAATTTAAGAGCGATGAGTTAATCCTTTTTCATGAATGAACACTTCAAATGATTGGCATATCATTTGACTGCGCTGTGTTAATCCTTTTTCATAAACATGCTCTTCAAATGATTGGCAGATAATTTAAGAGTGATGAGTTTATCCTTTTTCATGAATGTACACTGTGAGACCAGAAATAGATCTCACATGTGTTTGGTGAGACAGGTTTATGCCAGTTATTTATTGATTCGAAACGTTGGACAATACTGCCAGTCTAAGTGGCGCCGAGGTTTACAGCAAACCATCAATTTAGGAGCGCCAAGATGGGGGGGGGGGGCGAGCAGGCCCTTACGAGGTTGTGAAGTACTTCCATTGGATAAAGATTAGCCAATGAAAAGTGGGTTTGTTGTGTCACACTGATGGCTACAAATGAAAGCAAAGGGGGAGTGTCACCCGGAGGGAAAAAGATAGCCACAACCTGTGACAGAAGAAGAACGACCCTGGTGTAGATTAGAACAGACTCAGATAGGACTTAGAATATACTTGAAGAAATGACTTAGCAATTACAATAAGAACGATGACTTAATAACGACACAACAACGATGACTTGTTCTGATACTTGCCCGACATTATAACATAACGACGACTAGAAATGTAGAGTGCTTCGTAGATATTCAAAAATAATGGATGGAGATATTGATTTGTGCAGATTTACAGCAGTACAATATGTTCAACGAATTTAGGTGTCGAGCATTACACCAAGAGTTAATGCCGGTAAATGGACGACATTAAGTACGGATGCTGACAAAGTACAAGAGATATTTGAAGTTATGCGCCCATTGAAATGATATCTGGTCCTAACCACTATTTAGGCGTCTCCGTGCTGGTCGCATATGTCCCCTCCGCTGAAATAATATAATTAAATATTGTAATTGAATTTAATAAGTATTTTATGTTGTTAATAAATGTTATTGTTAAAGTTTTAGTGGAATAATCCTTTTAGTAATATATTAATTAATAATTCCTTTACAAAACTCACAAAAGTTAATAATTGGAGGGTTTGTAGCGGCACAATAAAGTAATGTACGATTTAGTTAATGAGTCCACTGTGTATGCATTTACGGCCATATTAAGATATTTTATGTTAATGATAATTAAGCGAAAAGTTCAACTTTAAGTTATATTTTAAAGCAGTTCCCACATACACTTCAAATGCTTGGCATATCATTTGACTGCGTTGAGTTAATCCTCTTTTTAATCCTCTTTCATAAGCATGCTCTTCAAATGATTGGCATGTAATTTAAGTGTGATGAGTTAATCCTTTTTCATGAATATACACTTCAAAGTTAAAAAACATACGATAAGAAAATATTAAAAATATCTTTGAAAATGACAGTAATACTTACTGTAGCGACAAGAATCATCTAGTATAAGCTTCCAGAACTCGTATTGATTTTAGCACGTGTCTTAGAATACGCAATTTGAGCTTAGAATTCAATTTCATAGACTTCTGACGCTCATTCATATTTATGACGTAGCCTTATATGCTCTCATTCTTAAGGAAGATGTCAAATTACATTTTTGAAACTACGGCTGTATAAGCATACAGTATGTGTGTGGATGTACCGTAGGAGAGAATTATTCACATTCGTAGTGACTTTGATGCGAAGAGCTCGTTCTTACAAAACGTCAAAGCGCAAGTTACTAGAAAGAAACTATCAAATAATAAAAATTTTTCTTCTGCTTTTTTTCTCCTTCGTATGTCTGAAACTAGTGTTTTACAGCTCTTTGGAAAGCTGTTTAAAAGTTTCATGTCTGAAAATGAGAGATATGTAAAGGAGTTTGAGGGGTTTGCGACGCTGGAAATATTTGATAAGTCGTGCGATTGGATTGACAGTAATTGGTTGGAAAATATACGTAAAGTATTGTTATTTACCTTTTGCTTTACACTAGAATTACGTCAGATGCATATAAAAGTATGAGTTATGAAATGTTATGCTTGCATATAAGTAATACATACGTTTGAAATTTTGATTTTGAAGAATAAAAAATGTAAAATGTTTTACTTCTTAGAATATAGTTCCGCCCTCACAGCTATGCGACAATCTGTATGGCAATATTAGCTTAAATATATGACTTGTGATGCTAAACTCTACTTTTGTATACATTCTTCCATATTGTTCAAATCTGCTATACCTAATCAGTAAAAAACAAAACAAATTGTACATTTTTATCAGTCGTCTTAATTCTCAATTTATTCTTCCAAAGTTGGTTTGTAAAGTTTCTTGACAAAATTGTTGTAGTCGTAAAAATCTCAACCGTATCTATAAAATTGACTAAATTAGAAAATCTCATAATTAAACCCTGTTTAAATTTTTAATCACCTGCTTGCTCTTTTACAAATCAAGCCGCAAAACTCCCATCGCTCACTTCGTTTTCCATGCATATAGCCATGACGTCATGAAGACCGGGATAGTGGGATTGAAGGTAGAAATAAAGTGCTCCGGTGAAACGTTTTAAATTAAAATCATCAATACTTCAACTTTTAAATTGTAATTACGAAAAATTACCAAATAATAAAATATCTTTATGTTACATTTCACTTTTCTCACGACTTACGTTTCTATTGTTTTAAATAAAACAACAGGCTAAAATATAGCGCACCAAAAAATCATTTGCGTCTTTAACAATTCCGTTTCTTAAACAGTACACTTCTAATACCTTGAAAAATTATTTAATTTATATTTCATAAATTTGAGAAAGAAAGGCACAGAATGTATAAATCCAATTATATTCTTCTGTATAACAGCCATGCACAATCATACAGACAACTTAATTTAATTAGAAAAGACAAACAATAATTTATTATATATAAAAATATCTGATGTGGGCAGCACATGACTTTAATACAGACTAAAATTAATGTTCTCTTTATTTCTTTAATTCATTAAATTGGGTTTAATTGCACAAAATAACATGTAAAATTATTTAAAAATTACATTGAATTTGTACTTTTATATCAATTTTCGTTTTCATTTGGTAACTGAGCGTATTTTACAATGCCGGCGTAGCAAAAATGCGAAGAAACTGAAATATCTCGAGAACGGTTAGTCCTGGAGTAATGGGGTTCATCTTATTCTTTTGACCGTCACACTTTTCGTGTGAAATAAATATTTAATTGATACATTTGAGCATATATAGTTTTTTAATTTAGATGTTGACGATTTTTGTAGGCCATTTTGTAAAAAGAAGCATGTTCCTTTTTCCCGAATCGTACTAAAAACTAATCACCAGGGTGACCCACAAGTGACTTATCCCCCCAAATTTTGTGAAATTTGTTGGATTAGTTTTTTTGCTCGAGTGGAGACATGCGATTTTTGCGGGCCATTTCGCAAAGAAAGCAGTTTTTTTTTTATCTCGGATCGTACCAAAATCTAATCAGCACCAGTATCACCTAAAAGTGACTTACCTGTAAAATTTTATGAAATTTTGTCAATTTTTGAGTTAGAGTGGATACATAAATTGCTCAGACACACACACAGACGTCACGCTAAAAATAATTTTCTCGTGTTTTAAAGATCCGAAAGTGTGTAGATCCATCGAAGACTCGAGTTGCGATTTTCGACACGATTCCAATACTTTCCGTATACATTACCATGTGTTGTAGGGAAAGTAATAAAGTAAGCTGTGCAGGAATTAATTTAATGCTTTCATTCAGCATAGTTATCATTTGAGGTAATAATATATTTCAAGACACACACATGCTATATCACCCTTCAATAAATACTTGAAATTAATGAAAGTATTAAATTAATAATTATTTAAAAGAATTATTAATTTGATACTTTCATCCATTTCAAGCTTCCATTCTTAAACATACTTTCATTCATTTCAATTCATTGAAAGTATTATATTAATAATTCGTTCAACATAAAGTATACATAGGGAAAGTAATAAAGTAACCCGTACAGGAATTAATTTAATACTTTCATTCAGCATAATTAGCATTTGAGGTAATAATATATTTCAAGACACACGCATACTATATCGCCCTTCAATAAAATCCTTGAAATGAATGAACGTATTAAATTAATAATTCTTCAAAAGAATTATTAATTTAATACTTTCATTTCAAGCTTTCATTCTTCAACATACTTTCATCCATTTCAATTCACTGAAAGTATTAAATTAATAATTCGTTCAACATAAAGTATACGTAGGGAAAGTAATAAAGTAACCCGTACAGGAATTAATTTAATACTTTCATTCAGCATAATTAGCATTTGAGGTAATAATATATTTCAAGACACACGCATGCTATATTACCCTTCAATAAAGATAGCAGCAGCATTTATAATTCCAAACATATCGAAGACGCTTGTCTATAACCATCATCTGCAATCACACAGGTTACTTGATCTAAAAAAAAAATAACTCAAAAAAAAAAATCAATGTCACGCAGATATGGCGAGCGGCAGCCGAAGAGAGTATCTCATGGATAATACATTCGGCGTCTGCATTGCCCCGGAGTCAATAATAAGGGGCCCCGATTTGTGTCCCCAGAGACCCTTCTGCCGAAGGGTCGATTGATGGGCTGGGGCCCGCTGGGAATGGAAGGGAGTGAGTTCCAAAGATGTTGTATGGAATGAAATGCTGCAATTTGCGCCCGGAAAAAAGCTACAAGCCGTACGAGGTCCCGCCATGAATGCTTTGAAAAAATGTAAAATATGTATATGTGATTTACGTAAATTTTTATGTTAGGATTACGATTTTGTAAGAGTTAAATATTTTCGCTGGATAAAGGATATCGAATTCACGGATATAGAATTTATTTTTTCGAGTTAGTAATGTACGTTTCAGAGATATTAGAAATAAACTATTTACATTGTTAAATATCTATATTGTTACGAATATGTAAAACGTTTCACTGTGCTTTGCCTATGTCCAAGGTAAAACAACCTTTACAGGCAGTCATTTCTATTACGTGAAAGTACGGCTGCCATACAGAGTTTCCAGATAGGCTTATAATAGCATGGTTGTCAGTACGGTTTCCAGAAGATAGAGTTTCCAGACTTGAAATTAGGATTACCCCGATAACTTTCGGCATAGGGTTGAGTTTTTGAATCCAATAGAATTTTCCCGAAATATCGAATGGTTTTGGAGATAAGATCTCTTTCTAGGAATTTCTACGGATAATACATAAGGAAGTCACCGCTCAGATGCAGACTTATTGAATGAATCACTATCTGACTTATTGAATGGGTGATGAATTACATAGCCCAGACTGCTGAAGATAGAAACTTGAAACTTTGAGTACACGTGAGACTTGACCTATAATTAATAAGAGATATTCTTAATCTTGAAATTTTGGTCGAAAGATTTATAAGTCGTCTTGAAAATTTTGTTAGTGGAAAGATTTATAAATCGTGGAATTTTTGTTCTAGTCGAGATCGACAAGATATTGATTATTTTTTACCATCATGCATAGAAAAAATATCATAAATTTTCATAGTTAACTCTATTGGTGTACAATCAACCGTTCTTGAGGTATTTTAATTTATAATTATAGCATATGATAGTTTAAATATATTTTATCAAATAATGTATATACAGTTTTAGATTCCATTGCGGTAGCTATGGTAACCAAGTTACATTGCAAATACTAAAATCGTTCTTTGGATATTCTTCAAATCAAACTATTAAGGAACATTGCTGTAATTAATTTATTTTTAGTTAAAAATATTTAAAAACTTTAAAAAAAAGTTAATATTCTGTGTTCGAACATAAAACATTGTTTTATATACTGCACTTTACATGTAAACAGCATTTTAAAATGTGCGCCATTTTTATGCTCAGATTTGAAACAGTTTTCGATATTCAGAACTTTTATTAAGTGTGTAGATGTCACATTTAGTGGTCACTAGCCATTGAAAACTCTCGAAGCATGAGTGGAAATGACAAGTTTCTGTATAGATAATCTTGGTATTTTAAAAATTCAATAGTAACATTTTTCGTTTTTAAACGTAATAATTTTAATGCTCTTAAAAGACATTTTGATTTTAAAATAATATGAATTTTAATTGCATGAAAATTTAGAATTCATTAATGCCATAAAAACAAGATTGAATTTGCCTTTTGTTATTTAATATATTTTATGCACAGAATTAATATGTTCTAAATGGTTTTAGCCAACCTGCGATTGAATGGTTTGAGGATTATAAGAATATCGCAGCTGCAAGTTTTCAGGATTCAATTCTTCTGTAAATGAAGTAAAATTAGGAAAGCTATGATTGAATCTACCGCACTTTTTTACAATTGCAAATATCTTTTATGCGTGTAGCTTGAATATTAGGCATCTTAGAGAGTATTTTAAGAAATAATTATCTCATGTACACGTTGGGCTCTTGTTATTCAAATCTGCTTTTGCTAAATATTTTAAAAAACTGTACAGAATTAAACACGACTATAGAGTGCATGTAATAATATACGGCAACAAAAAAGTACTTTGCATTCAAAGAAATGTATAATCCTTACAAATTAATGTTTGCATCATTCTGTAATTATTACTGGATTCTGATTCATTGCAGACGAACTTCCATAACTTTGAATCCAATAATATAGAATTTTTGAAGGCAAAGTTGGAAATTTTTTGAAGTTTAAAAATCACTCTTATTTTCAGTACACATATCCATGTGATCTAAAGTATCTTTTGAAATGTTCTTCATATTTATGTTTCAAACATGAACATTATTTTGACAACACTAACCTTACGTGTGTCTGAATGACAACAGGGAAATATTTTAATTATCATTTATACAAAAGGAGTACTTAAAATTATTCAACTAAAATTGTTTGATGTTTTTCATTCTTTCATTTATACTGTATTTGCAATATTAGATATTTTTGGGGACGCAAAATTGCCTTTTAAGATATAATTGTAAGGTTAATGATTGACAAGAACATTGGGAAGATGGAAATATGCACGCGCCTTTTAAGGAGATTGTTGATATTCTGTTTTCTATCTATAGCTGTTAATTTCATTTTATCTCTGTTTCACAGTTTTCATTCATTTATGACAATCCTCCAAACATTTATATATTTATGACATGACTTCCATAGTTTTTTCATGTTTGTTTTCAATGGGTGCTGCATTTTATTGATATTACGTTTCGAATTTTTTATTTCTGAAAAAGAAAGATTGGAGGAATTTGCCATATTTTTTACTTTCCTTATATACATAATGTATAAGGAAAGTATTGTGACGGGGTCGAAAATTCGAATTCGAGTTTTCGACGGGAGAGCACAATTCAAGCATCCCTGATCAAGAATCGAACATTTTTGAAAATTTGGTACACAAATCACAATCTGTAAACACTGGAAGTCTGTTGTTTTTATACGCAATCGAATGTTCAGAACCCCCTAAATGTTCGAGTGAAATTTTGAAAAAATCGTCAAAAAATCAAAACCTCTAATAACGTTACGCAAATAGACATTTCTTATGTAATTTTTCATTAGAAAATGATTGACATAAATTTTAGAACGCTAACACGAACCGTTCTCGAGATATTGCACATTTTTCAAAACATTATCAAAAAGTCATATAAAATAAAAAAAAATATATTTCCTATTGAGAAACACGATCACTTTTCATATGTAATACCATGCGATAAATTTGGTGACATCATTCTCGTGGATCTAGCTTGTTCCACTCATGAAAAAAGATACTTCGAGTAATGCTTTGTATTTGAACGCCAATAGTCATTTATCTGCTGTAAGAATAACTTATTTCTCCGTGCATAACGCCTGGCGAGATTTTGGCGACGAATTTGGTGTAATGTCGCCAACTTGGCGACTTTTTTAAATGTTGCTAAATTAACGAAAAATTCGCCAAATTGATAAAAATGACGCTAAATCAATTAAAATAACGAGTAATTGACGAAAATTCAATATCTTGGAAAGAATATAAATATCTGCTATAAAAATATGTTTTTTTTTACTGTAAAAGTAGTAAATTCATTGCATTATATAAGGCAAGTCATGTGCTGCCCGCATCAGATTTTTTTTTAAATATTCATGAAACATTTTAAAATTCGTGGTTTAGATGACATCAGTTTTGTCACAGATATAAAACGACTCATTAAAAATCGCGAAAATGATTTTCCTTTACTTTCAAATTGCGAGAAACGAGATCGCCAACGCGAGTCCCGCGTTTCGTACTGAGAGGATTATCGATAACATAATTTTCTACCTCTCGCACCTGGTCGCCAGAAAATTCAATGCTTTCGTGACAAAACTGCAAAATATATCTCCAGGAAATAAAATATTTTAAATTGTAGATCTTACTGCTCTTTTTACTTTTCGGTAGTGCGTCTTAACTTCTGGCATTTTTAGTGATGTTTGTTTTGTTACAATTTAGAAGAGACCATATAGAGATGTCAATTTCTCGTTCTATATATATTAGAATGGTGGTAAATATTCTCTTTCAGTTCATCTCGTTGTATCGGTAGGAAATAATCGATATCACCTCATTGAGTTATATCGAGTGGCGATGTCTAGAGTTATTAAGATAGATTTAATATACTTATGCAAAGCTAGATGCGATTTATCTAAATATACGGTATTTATAGACGTAAGATACGCTTTAAAATCGAGAAATGATACATTACGATATATTGAATTTCAGACAAATAAATTGAACGATGTATACTGAACAATATATATATTGAAGAAAAAAGAGTATATGGCTATATATAGAATATTAGTTTATGCCTGATATTCATATCAAATATTTATGCTTTATACTCATGCTTAATATTAATGACTAACATTTATGTTGATATACATGACTATTAAAATGTTGATATTAATACTTTGATTGCAATTTTGCAGTTATATAAATATGTTACGTTAGTATGTATGTATTTTTCCTAGTTCTACCGGTAGAAATAAATTTATTTTCAGATATATGAAGTTCACATTCGTTAAGCATCGATATTTTCATGTGTGATATGCTAAAGTTATTTTAAAGTATTATTAAACATGTTTTAAAAATTTGCTTTCAGTTTCGAAACTTTTATATCTTTCAAACCAATTACACAAAAACTGAAAAGCAAATTTTTACATTTGTAGATGTAGGAGGGAAAGATTATATTTTTATTTGTGTTAAACATTAGGTTAGAAATAGCAAATCCCAACAAAATCTCATTTTTCAAAAATTCCAATAACACTTACCTAATTACAAAGCACACTAATCTGAGACTTATATCTAAAGTTTACAATGGAGTTTTAAGTATAGAAATCTACAACAGTGGATTGGTTTCGTACTTGTTAGCACTATTCAGAATGGAATAACCGATACAAGCACTTACGTTTAGGAACTTTCTATCTTACGCCACCTTGCAAACTTCTGTGGAGACAAACAAAATCATTCATACGACGTAAGCAAGCTTTAAATTTAAATAAGATTGAGATCATATTTGATGAAAGTGCAATGACCTGATTCATGCCTATGTTCAGTGTTTACAATTACTCCAGATTCATAGACTGTGAGGTATGACTGTGTCAATCTTTTTAAACGTTTTAAAATTGCCCTTCAAATAAGCTTTTTTTTACTGATATTGCCATTTTCAGAATTCAGTGCTGGCTAGAAATAAATATCACAATGCCTATTTATTGCACTGTTAGATTGATTATTACGATTTGGTTATCTCCACTCTAACAATTAGACACCTGTAAAAATAAACTAATGTTTTGCAATCTAAAATTATGTATTCACATATACAGTATGTTTTAAAATATTACACGTCTAAATATAGCTTTAACGATTGGTTGCAAAACCATGGTTTCAATTTAAGGTATATTTAAGAAAATAGACCTTCGAACTACGGCAGTTTTGATCAAGTGACTATTTTTAATAAAAAACCTTACTTTTTATACGGGATCTCTGCAAAGAAATTTCACATTATGAAATTGTTTCTCATTCATTTAAGGACTTTTTGAAAATAAAACGTTTATGTAAAATTGGCCATGAAAAAATTATCAAAGTTACCCGACTTAATTTATTTTAACCGGATCGAAAGAAACGGAGGAAAATTTCAGGCGTCTTGCAAAATTAAATTTCGTTACATAAAATTTCCTTTCGAAAACTTATATGCTTGCTTAAACACAAGTTTTATGCAGTCTCTAATTATCTGTTGAAAATTTTAATTAATGATATTTCGAGTAATTTTAACCATATGACAATGGAACATTTTGTTTTACTAACTGGGATATGAAAAAAATATATAATCGAAATATTTTCCTAGAGGGTGCCTATAAAAATGTACATTTGTACTAAAATTTATCAATCACATGGTCAAAATTCGTATATGATAGTGTACCCTAATTAAACCTTTTCTGAAATTGAAAACATGTGTATACGATCAACCAACCAATCAAGAGATATTTTAGTCGTGCAAACTTTTAAAAAAATCCTTGTATATATTTTCATTTCCTCAAAAGAAAGATTTATCAAACATCTGTTTAAGTATCTAAGAATCATATATTTTTCTTAAATTTAAATGGGGTTTGATCAAGGGTCATATTCAACGAGTAAAGTTATTTCATACCTATTTTATCAAAACAAATTCTATTTCGTACAAACTGGCTCGCTTTCTAAAATTTATCTGGATTATGCTCCTAAATTACGCTGCAATATTAAATCTAACATGTCACAATCCTATCTTTCGTTGATATTTTTTCTTGTTATCACAAGGTTTCATGGTTTCATCCACCTACTCCACTTGATCACAAAAGAAAAATCCCAAACATTCGAGTTTTTCAAATATTTGCTACAGGGAAAATATTTGCCAATGCAGGAGATTCGGAAATCAACTCATCGACAACAGAATTCTATAGACAGATCTGGAATCCATGACGTCACATTTTCATTGATGTTGGCATATTTGTGCGTTGCCCAACAATGAAAATGGGAAGATATTGTGCTCGTTATCATGATACTGCCGTGATATTTTATTTGGTAGAGAATAAGCTCGCTGTTATGTAATAATAAGATTCTTCTGCTTATATAAACTATCTTCTATTCCCTTCAAGTGCCAGAGTGGGTAATGTTGTCGGGTAAAGTCATCGAGTATCCATCACCATTACGCTCAGATTTCGGGGCCAGTGCTTCATATTAATTTTATTGTTTTGTAAAACTATTTGTAAATGATCTATCTATTTGAAAAGTCAAGTTTTGGCTCTAAAATATATTAAAAGTGTTTTTAATAGCTATAGTTTTTATTAGAAAAATGAATATAAGTATTAATATCTTTTAATATTTTAGCATTAAGAAAAAAATGAACTAATATTAGTATTACTAGTATTAAAATAATGATGTAATATCAGTAATTGAATATATGCGCAACTTTTTAACGCGATACAAAATTCAACAAATTTTCAAATATAAAAAATCTAACTTTTGCCCTTAAGTTAACTCTAATTTATTCTCCTAAATTAACTCTAACTTATTTAAGATTATAAGTTAATTCTAAAGTACAATCTTAAGTTAATTCTAACATACGCTCTTAAGTTAGAATTGAGCTAATCTAAATGGAAGATGAATACAATTCTAACTTAAGAGCATGAGTTTGATTTGTTCTACTCTTCTATATTTGGATGCGATGAAATACAAAGGTGATAAAGTAAAACATGCATATTTTAATGTATTTAAAAATAAATAAATAAATATAGAAGGAATTATCCTATGAATTCGGCTCTAAAATAGTTGAAAAAACGATTTTTGACCTTTTTGACTGTGTCAAGATGGAAACTCTGTGAAAATATTTTATTGGTCATAATTAATTCGATTTATAAAAAAAGAACCTCGTTCGGCTTTTTTATCCCGGCAATTTGGCTAACCCTTTACTGAATTTCGCTGCTATCCAGAGTTTGGATTTTCCGACATAGGAAAACAGACATATTTTAAAGATTTTAAGTGTTTTGAATTTTCTGTGTCATCTGAAATGCAAATTGATTGCAATCACTATTGTATTATTAAGAATTGAAAACAATTAATTAGGTATATATTTAATTACATCTTTAAGATCAGCAGTACCCTTGCGTATCAATTATCCATAAAATAGAGGGGAAAAATTTGTATGAAAGAAAAATCCCTAAAATATGAAAAGAAACTAAGAAGTGGATACTTATATTATGAGTAAATATCCCATATTATATATCCGATAAATGGAATAATATGATTTTATTTATAACCTAAAATTAAGCAAATTCACTCCGAACTACGTTTTGCTTAATTAGTTAGAAATATATTTTAAGGATAATATTCTTCACATCCAATTTTTTTTTCAAAATTGACCTATATTAAGTATCAATAATTCAAAAAGGTGAAAAAAGTATCAACAATTTTGCTCATAGTACGTGATACTCATATTTCAGATAAAATATTGATTAAACCTATTCTATCAACATTGATCTTTTAAATATGATTTAGCAAATATATTGTAGCAAATATGATCTACTAAATCTACTATATTTATTCTATCAACTGAATTTAAACACTATTGATTCTAGCAGAAAAATATCCAAATATGTTTGAAACATAAAACTATATATATTTTTTTGGAAAAGGAAGAACTTCAATCAAATTTAAAGAAATATGTTTTACGAACGCCATTTCAAATATATTCTATTCATTTACCACACTGTATAGTGCATTTAACACAACTAATTACATAAATTAAAAATCATCAAGACATTTACACGTTTCAAACAATTTATTATGTTTTACACATTTTCGAGAAAGGCAGAATTTTCATTTAATCTGCTTTAGCAAATATAATTTTTAAATATGCTACTAATTTAAGACGTCCATTGACTGATCACCGAAGTTAAAAAAATATTTATATACGCATTTGCTTTCATAAAAATCATATGTTTTACACGTTTTCAAGAAATACGGAATAGCTATAAAAAATTAGTCCTATCCAATATTTTTTATTAGATTTATTCATCAAATCTGTTCGACGAAATCTATTTCAAAATATGAAATCTATTCTTCTTAGTAACATTAAATGATTTTGATTCCAGAAGTTCGAAAACTATGCAAACATTTAGTTTAACCAATTTGTACTTCTTTAAATGCAAATCAGTGACAACAGCTGCTTCTAGGCAGTTTTGATCCCTCTTCAACAGGTCGAAACAGTATATTTACTTAACGTCAAGCAAAATCTGTCTTGATCCTCTTCACCAGCTCAAAACAGTACTCTTACTTCCCAAAAGCCAAGTAAAAATTGTTTTGATCTTTATTCATCAGGTCCAAACAGTGTTTCTACTTGACTCCAAGCAAGAACAGCCTTTAGCCTTCTTCATAAGTCAAAATCAGTAACTTTACTTAGCAAACGCCACGCAATAACAGTTCTTGCTTCGCGTTTGTTAAGTAAAAGCATTGTTTTAGCTTGATGAAAAGGGATCAAAACTCCGTTGAAACAATTTTTCTCAAGTAATTTACATATGTCTGCTGTTTTTAAGGAAATACTAATGGTGCTAGTCTCACGAGCAGCAGTTATACATTTGTGAAACATTCAGTTATCTAAAATCCAACAGTATGCGTAACACATTCTTTAATGTGAAACAATTTCTACCAAATCTTTCAAAAACAATGCTGAGTAATCCACTGCTGATAGATCAGCAGAAATCCAGTAGTGTCGGCTTCCCTTAACATCCCGCACATTACGGTCTGGCGTATCCCCGCGTATATGCAATAGGTTTCTGCTCCGTGCACTGTGTTGCAATGCTCTGCAACCATTTCCGTACACATATATCTGGATATAAAAGCTCACAAACAGCGTAGAAACATCAAAGAAATACAAGCTCAAAAGGATCAGAAAAAGGCTGCTGCGACATGCTTTTGGTGACAAATTGCATATGGGACTTTATACAACAGTGGAACACATATTTCGTTCTTTATTTCATGGATGTGTATTTTTTTTTCTTTTCTCATATGCTTAGCCCTAAAAGCGTCGTCTTTTTTCCTTTCTGGAAAGAGTCATCCGAGATTTCGTCGCTCTTTTGTCGTTGGGATACTTATTTTTTTTTTTTACTTCTCTTTTTATATACCGTGGATGGATTAGGATATACACTATGCATATGATACGTTGAAGTATTTCATAACTTGGAATGAAAGAGCTCCAGGCGGGGCGAGGAAAAGTGACGTAACTTCTTCTGGAAACTGTTTTTATTTTGTTTCGTTCTATTCTATTTTTTCCCCCCTGTTTCAGTTTTTAATGTCTTTCGAATTTCTCTCTCCTTTTTCAGAAAGGGACTAACGTCATAAAAATTTAAAATGTTCTTAAACTACGTTGTTACTTTTTTGAAATATGTATTGCTATTGAATGCATTTTTTATGAGGCTAAAATGGAGATGTTTTGCTCGATGGTTGTTTTTTTTCTTTCTTTTCTTTTTTTTTCCTTCTTTTCTTTTCTTTTTTTTTTTTGTGGAGGTACGCTCTCGTGGTTGACACGTAATTATTTAAATGAATGCTATTTAAAAAGGGTGAAAACAATTTAGATGTAATTCAAGGGACATAATTATAATTCAGAAAAATTTTAATTAATTCAGAAGAACTATTATTTATAACTATAAAATTTGTTTACAGTTTCATATTACTTCACAATTTACCTCTGCATATGAACTGAGGTACATGCCGTGCTATTTCAAGAGTGGAAATATATTTAATATGCTTGATTTGAAATTTGGTTCAATCGCTTTATTTTGGGGAATCCTTTTAAGTAAGTCAAACTTTCTAATTACTTGTTGTTTCCAAATGGACTATAAACAATTCTTGAATGGAAAATTTATTGTTTTTGAAAGAATTATAACAAATTCTTGATTTTATTGATTTCTAATTCTGGAATAAAGTATAATTTTGAAAAACAAAAGCATCGTTTAAAGTATTATAAGAAATAATTAAATTTCGAATTCAAGTGAATATTACGCCAATATCGGTGTTACATTAGAAATATTAGCGTAATATTGTCCCTATATTGTCCCAATATTTTAAGCCAAAATTGAGGCAATTTCTTTAAAATGTTCACTTTTTCATATTGGTCAAATATTGCAGACAATAATAAGCCAATATCGGGTATCTACTAGGGTTGTAAAATGAAATCTAAAATTTAAAATAAATTGCGCAAACTGCTACAAAATGAACAAAAAATAAATTATATTTTTAAAACACTGGACTACTTAGTGTTTGTTTTAACTAGTTTCAAAAGAAAGAACAGCCTACTTCTTCAGTATATGAAGTGGCCTCTATTGTTGTGGTTGTTATGTCTCTACATTTTAAAGGAGAAGGCTGTTTTTTACTCTTCAACCAGTTGATACATTTATTAATTTTTTTATGTGTTTTAACGAATATTTCAATTTTTAGGTAAAATTAAATGTTTTGTAATTTTTATGAATGGAGCATGATCACTACTTAGATTGCATTAAATTAATCTTTAAATGTGAATTTATGATTTTTCTCGGAACAAGGACAATACGAAATGTCTTAACACGAAATGATAGTTTGTAATTTTCTGAGAAAATATAGGATATTAAAAATATGTATACAAAATATGTAAAAGTACATTTGAATATATGAAATTATGCATATATATATATATATGTGTGTGTGTGTATATGTATATATATATGTGTGTGTGTGTATATATGTATATATATATATGTATATATATATATATATATATATATACACACACACACACACATATATATATATATATATATACAAGACACTCAGTGAAAACTCTATATATGAATATAGGACATCTAACCGCCTTAACATAACCAATTCACATGCCATGGATTTTTGTTCTCCACGTGAACTTTCAAACCATAAAGACTATCATAATTTGTCACAGGAATAACAATTACAGGAATTATAGCCACAGGAAAAACAATTCATGCTAACTAATTGAGAACCGTATTATCGATTTGAGGAATCACCATAAAACCTCTATTGCTGTTTAAGATATTCGCACACCTTATGAAGCCATAACAATTATTTTTCTGTCTTTTCTTTCACTTGTCTTTATATCCAAATTTGCATAAAAACAAATTCTTTGAATATTGTCTATTATAAGTTTAACTTAATGTATATCTGATCAAGATAATCAATCAATTAAATTGAACAGTTTTTAATTTAGAGGTGTGAACGGAGTTACATTTTAGGCTTTTACTCCATCCGACTTTACACTATAAGAATCTAAATATATTTTAAAATGCATAAACAAAGCCCGAAACGTCCCGAAGATGCAGTCTCGGCATTGTTCAACCTGAAACCTTTATTTATCTTAGTACGTCAAATAAATATTTTTTGTATGTTTTTCCTAAAAATAAACATAGAATTTGCTCTAAATATATACAATTTAAATATTTCATAGCTGAAAATAAAAATAAATTTCTTATACCCTTTTAAAGCTCTGTCTGACGCGTCATGGAATGTAACGCCAACATGCGTCTGATATCTCTCATACACATGATCGTTATTAATCATATATCTTCACTTATTTCCTATAACCAATCATGGGTCAATTTAAAAAAAAATTCTATATATTTAATCTACTAAAAATGTATCTGTAATACTACGGGTAATGTTTTACATTGCACATTTGATTGTCCACATTCTAAAAACATTCACGTTACTAGGCCAACCACTGCAAATCAATCTATATGGTTTTCTAATAATCTGTAAAAATAAATACTCTATTAAGCAGTTAAAATACTGTATAATAATTGGCAAAAATGCTCAAGATAGTTGTAGTTTTTCTGCGTATGTGGTATAACTTCTGCTTTTAAAATTTTTGGGCTCAATGTTGTTGACTTTAGAATAATATCTTCATACTCTAACTTTCGTGCCTTTTATTAGTCTATTATTCTTTTTGTTAATTTTCTTTAATGGTTTTTTAGAAATTTAATATTGTCGTCAGTTTTTATTTGGTTCTAAATTGCTAATTATTTCCTAATTTATATTGGAGGTACCTGTTCATTTGCTACACTATTTTGACATTTTTCTCGCATTTTGTTTTGATGTAGGTACCTGTGAAACTTTATGTATATGTACATATTATCTATGTATGTCTATGTGTATTGTTATTTTTGTGTTATTCCCGGCCGTCTGTTGTAACTGCTCAACCCCCTTTTGGGTGAGCTACACAATCTGAGTAATAATAATAATAATAATAATAATAATAACATCGGACAATCAGTCAGTGATGCGGAGGGCAGAGACAGACAGTGAGGTCCACAAGCTCTGGATTTATAAGTTATTTTATCTTAGTGGTGAAACAATGCTTTCGCCATGTGTCCTTTATGGCTAGCTATGGTGACCTTCCGTAATCGGCTCCCATCAATGCGATATTTCAAGCTTTATATTAATGTATCAAAATTTACCCGAACAACTACAAAATATACGCATTCAATACAAAGAGTCTATAATGACTACATATGGGTTCAATCGTATTACTACGTAATCCTTATGAATAAACTTGTTAACTGATTTGAGCTAACTATGGTTCACTTCCACCCCTGGCTATCATCATTACAATCATTCAGGCTTTATCTTATTAGTTTAGAATTTAATTTAGTATAGTTTAGAACTTACTTAAAACATTACAAAAGTTGTTTAATCATGATTCGGATTCAATCGCATAAACATGCAATCTTTATGAATGAGTCTGTCAACTGAGTTTGGCTTACAATGATGCCATCACTGCAATTTTTAAATTTACCCGAAAAACTTTAAAAGATGCGCAATCAGTACATAGAAATTTTGATTTAATCGCGTCACCCCGCAATCCTTATGAATGCGGCTGCTAACTAATTTAGACTAACCATAGTGCGCTTCCGCATCCGTCTCTTATCATTCCTATCTTGCAGGCTATATTTCTAGAGTTTAAAATTTACCCCAAAAAACTACCAAAGATGCACGATTAATACATGAAGATTTGAGTTCAATTATGTCACCACTTAATCCTTATGAATGAACCTGATAATTGATTTGGGCTAACGATGACTCATTTTCACTCTCAGCTTCCATCACTGCGATCTTTCAAGCTTAATTTCTGAAAATTTGCGCATGCAGGTCCGCATGCAATCTTTATGAATGAGCCTACTGACTGATTTTAACTATGGTTTGAATGCACACTTCGGCCATTGCATTCTTGCTGGTTCTATCTCTAGATCTTCGAACTTTACTGGAAAAGCAATAAAATATCATCAACCAACACACACATTCTGATACAATCGTATCAACACGCAGTATGTTGTGAATGAATCCCGTAGCACCCACAAAAAAACTAGACATTCATCATTCATTACAAATCAGACCCCGTATCACGCTCACAAGTTCGATCTTGTTGCAGTTTTCGATGCAAAGATTACCTCCATCCATTTACGTGTCAGCGCCATTTTATTTTTTCATCTGAATTTCCATGCAAGGACAGCTCTAAAACAGTATTTCCTGTAGACCAGGATAAATGACCTGTCACCCCACGAAGGAGAACATACCTGTTATAAATGAATCGCATCGCGTTATTTCCTTGTTTTCTGCAATACGGGGTAACCGATATTTTGCAAGTATTGCAAGGAAGTGTTCGTTTGAATTATTGTGTAAAATGCGATAGGTACATTGAGGTCTGGCTGAGGGGTTAAGATTTCAATGAATAACATTGCTTCTCTTTCTGAAACATTGAATATTTTCATGAAAGGTGAAATACGTTAGGCGTTAAAGTACAGTAATTGCTCTTAGAAGTTTTGTCGTCGTTTGTAAAAAAATGCACATATGAGATGTATGCGTATATACTTCAAGCTGAATGTTTTCATTACTAAACTGTAAAATATATTTGAAACATTTTAAATGTGTTTACATACGTAACATAACATCATAATTTTTTTTTTCCTTTAATCAAAACATATGACCTATGAGTGATTATCTTGCCGGAAACTGTTTTTTAATGCACAAACCTCGTGGGAGGGAATTTATAAACGATTCCAGCATATCAAACACATGTTGGAATTAAATAGATAAATCGGTTGCAAAACAAAACTGTAAAGTAAAAATTTTGATGCAAATACAACATGGAACACATTAGCAACAATACCAACCGATTTTCTTGGCAATAACTGCTTACCTTTTATAGATGAAAGTACAAAGTAACTTTACCAGTAAAGGCCATGCACCTTCGTGCTTTTGCTGGAGTGATAGCTCTATCGTTTTATACAGTAGAAAGGGGATATTTTTTCTTCTAAACCAGTTGATGCCATCACTATTTAGGTATATGCGACATTTTGTAGTGAATAATATCTATGGTTAAGGTATCCCTGGCGGAAATCGGAGCGGTACGAAAACTGTAAGCCCTTTAGATGCTTATGTCCCCAAACTTAATAAATCAAATATACACATGTTTTACCTATTTTGTCGGAAATATAGTACAATTTATGAATATATAAAATCAAATATCTTAATATTTAGAACTTTCTTTTTCTAAAAAACTAAAATTTGGTTGTATGAGCGTGGTTTTACTTCACTTTGATTACTTCCACTTGAAATATCTTCTATACTATAAAAGATAGATAGAAAAAGTAAGAGACAAAAATGTTCAGTAAGAATTTCACGTTTATAGATTAATATTTTTTTTACAAAGTTCTTATAGTTTTCGAGGAATCGTTTGTCAAATCCAGGAAGATTGAAAATTTTCCGTTTTTCAAGTTGATAATACTTATATCTCAAAAAATAAAAGTTCTAGTAATAATACTATAAGAATTTTGAAGAAGTTTGAATGTCTTATAAGGATATATATAGTTGAAGTTTGGATCGGGTTCTATATTTTCAAATATAGTTGTTATAATTTCGATATTTCGAGATATTTTGAAAATGTTGTTCTAGTTTCGATATTTTAATAGTTTGAACTGATTTGAAAATGTCTAATGAAGACATTTTCAAGGATACTAACTCATAAGTATAGTACAAGACGCTAACTCATGAATACATTACGGAACACCAACCCATTTTGTAATTAAATACTAAACACGACATTAACTCATAAATATATTACAGGGCGCTAACCCATAAATACATTACAGGATTGCAACCCATAAATATATAACAGGGCACCAACCCATTTTGCCTTTAAATACTACACAGGATAATAACCCATAAATACATTACAGAACACCAACCCATTTTGTCTTTAAATACTACACAGGATAATAACGCATAAATACATTACAGAACACCAACCCATTTTGTCTTTAAATACTACACAGGATAATAACCCATAAATACATTACAGAACATAAACCCATTTTGTCCTTAAATACTACACAGGATAACAACCCATAAATACATTACAGAACACCAACCCATTTTGTCTTTAAATACTACACAGAATCATAACCCATAAATGCATTACAGAACACCAACCCATTTTGTCTTTAAATACTACACAGAATCATAACCCATAAATGCATTACAGAACACCAACCCATTTTGTCTTTATATACTACACAGAATCATAACCCATAAATGCATTACAGAACACCAACCCATTTTGTCTTTAAATACTACACAGGATAATAACCCCCGGCCGTCCAAATAGCTGCTCTTAGTCCCCTGGACGAGTCGGACGGTCTGGGTCTTCTACAGGATAATAACCCATAAATGCATTACAGAACACCAACCCATTTTGTCTTTAAATACTACACAGGATAATAACCCATAAATGCATTACAGAACACCAACTCATTTTGTCTTTATATACTACACAGAATCATAACCTATAAATGCATTACAGAACACCAACCCATTTTGTCTTTAAATACTACACAGGATAATAACCCATAAATACATTACATAACACCAACCCATTTTGTCTTTATATACTACACAGAATCATAACCCATAAATGCATTACAGAACACCAACCCATTTTGTCTTTAAATACTACACTGAATCATAACCCATAAATGCATTACAGAACACCAACTCATTTTGTCTTTATATACTACACAGAATCATAACCCATAAATGCATTACAGAACACCAACCCATTTTGTCTTTAAATACTACACAGGATAATAACCCATAAATACATTACATAACACCAACCCATTTTGTCTTTATATACTACACAGAATCATAACCCATAAATGCATTACAGAACACCAACCCATTTTGTCTTTAAATACTACACAGAATCATAACCCATAAATGCATTACAGAACACCAACCCATTTTGTCTTTAAATACTACACAGGATAATAACCCATAAATACATTACAGAACACCAACCCATTTTGTCTTTAAATACTACACAGGATAATAACCCATAAATACATTACAGAACACCAACCCATTTTGTCTTTAAATACTACACAGAATCATAACCCATAAATGCATTACAGAACACCAACTCATTTTGTCTTTATATGCTACACAGAATCATAACCCATAAATGCATTACAGAACACCAACTCATTTTGTCTTTAAATACTACACAGGATAATAACCCATAAATACATTACAGAACACCAACCCATTTTGTCTTTAAATACTACACAGAATCATAACCCATAAATGCATTATAGAACACCAACCCATTTTGTCTTTAAATACAACACAGAATCATAACCCATAAATGCATTACAGAACACCAACCCATTTTGTCTTTATATACTACACAGAATCATAACCCATAAATGCATTACAGAACACCAACCCATTTTGTCTTTAAATACTACACAGGATAATAACCCATAAATGCATTACAGAACACCAACCCATTTTGTCTTTAAATACTACACAGAATCATAACCCATAAATGCATTACAGAACACCAACTCATTTTGTCTTTATATACTACACAGAATCATAACCCATAAATGCATTACAGAACACCAACCCATTTTGTCTTTAAATACTACACAGGATAATAACCCAGGCCAACGACCGTACCGTGCTGAAAACACCGGTTCTCGTTAGATCACCGAAGTCAGGCAGCATCGGGCGCAGTTAGTACTTGGGTGGGTGACCACCTGGGAACACCGCGTGTTGTTGGCTCTTTTCGGGCGCGGCAGCCCAGTGGTTAGCGTGCGATTCTCGCCGCTGCCTGAACTGCCGCCGTGTTCATGCGGAGTACGATCACGTTAAACATGTGGGTCCGTAAGTCCTTCCGAGAGGTTGGTGGTAGGGGAAGGAGGGTACGGTCCCTGTGGATGCCTCCAACACTGGGTTCCGGTCTAAATTGGGTGGCACGTCCCGGCCGTCCAAACAGTTACCTTACACCTTTCTGGTAGGTCGGACGGTCTGGGTCTCAACAACAACAACAACAGGATAATAACCCATAAATACATTACATAACACCAACCCATTTTGTCTTTATATACTACACAGAATCATAACCCATAAATGCATTACAGAACACCAACCCATTTTGTCTTTAAATACTACACAGGATAATAACCCATAAATACATTACAGAACACCAACCCATTTTGTCTTTAAATACTACACAGAATCATAACCCATAAATGCATTACAGAACACCAACCCATTTTGTCTTTAAATACTACACAGGATAATAACCCATAAATACATTACAGAACACCAACCCATTTTGTCTTTAAATACTACACAGGATAACAACCCATAAATACATTACAGAACACCAATCTATTTTGTCTTTAAATACATAGGGTACTAACCCCTAGATACATTACAGGACATTATCCCGTTTTGTTTTTAAATTGATTTCCTTACTTAAAGAATCTTCTATTTCATTTAATTCATGTTGACATATTCTATTTAGACTTTCACCGAAATATTTACTCACATTTTTAATCCAAGGAGGCAAAAGTTTGAAAACCCTTACTTACTGAATCGGTCTACTGGAGGAAATACCTTTGCCTGCAGGAAGGAAAACAGGGAAAAATGTTTAAAAACAGCAATGAAAATGCTTTTCGAACCTTTTTTTATTCTGCTTGCATCAGATTTCGGAATCAAAATATAACCCTGTTTCTTCGTTCCAAAATTTCTAAATATTTATTATTTCTCCTTCAATGCTTAAGAAACACAGAAATTCGATGTTGACAGTTGTTTGGTCGTTTAGCTAAGCCAGAATTTTTTTTCAAGGCGTTCTGTTTGCATTAGCGTCCGTGGAAAATTAGAAATGGACGTTTTCAGTTTTTATCCTTTTTGTGTGTTTACAAATCGTTTTTTTTTTCTTTTTAGGATTTTCCATCTATGTATTTCTCGCTTATATTTATTATTTTATTGCGGATTTCTCTTTACACAGGATTTCTTCTGTTGAAAGCGAATTGTTAGCTTACTCTTCAAAGTTGAATTGAACAGGATGGTTGAATTACGTGTAATAGAATAAATGATGGATCTCACAAAAAAAATCAGTTATTGACATTTTTATACAGGGTGTCTCAAAAAGATTTAAACGCGCTTCAATTCTTTACCTGTTGGAGATAAGTGGGCAGTGTAAATTGCAAAAATGTTGAAAGTAGGGTAGGGAATAAGACTACATTAATGAAATCGTCCTCCCATTAATTTTCAAAAAGTTACACTTTTTAAATTTTTATACGACCCCCTTAGACAAATTTGGTCAATCATAAAATTTTTATTTTTAGTGCAACACGATCAATAAAAAAACCCGTATATCTGTATCTTTAAAGTCAACTGAATTATGATAAAGAGAAAAATCTGACTTATGCCACTTTTCCGTACCATGTGAAAGGGTTTTTCATAAGTGAAAATAAGGATCATAAACAAATTGACGATGGAAATTGTTTAGATCAAAAATACGTTAATATGTGTCAAAATTTTTTATCACAAATGCATCTAAATAAAGCGTTACACAGACAGAGATCATATAAAGCAGTAGTACTCACTACGCTGTTGGGTATCCTATGTATCATCATCCAGTTTTATCTTTTTTGTGATATGTCACAAATTTACATTTCTAATTTGATACATGGTCCCCATTCAAAATGGTCAATTTTCAATTAAATATAACTCGCTCAATTTTAAAGATACAGATGAGCGGGGTTTTTTAAATTATTTTATTGCATTAAAAATAAAAGTTTTCTGATTGACCACATTTGTCTTAGGAGATCGTATAGAAATTTAAAAAGTGTAACATTTTGAAAATTAATGGGAGGACTATTTCATTAACGTAGTTTTATTTCTTACCTTATTTTCAACATTTTTGCAATTTATATTGTCCACTTATCTCCAACAAATAAGGAATTAAAGCACGTTTCAATCTTTTTGAGACACCCTGTATATTCAGATGCAAAGTGTATGTACATTTGCTACATAATTTATACTTTCAGTATGGGGCATTGAATAAAAAAATGACAGATAAAATGTCAAACATATAATTACGATAAATATTTAATGGAAAATTATTCTGATATTGAAAACAATGCAATGAGATATGCAAAATGTTATTCAACGTCTTCAACCTTTGAAGTGAAACCCGAATTTTAAGCCTTTTCATTTGCTTTAATAGCTACTATATTCAACATAAAATGTTCACTGAAATTTTAAACACAAAACGAATAAAAAAAATAAGATAAAAATATTTAACGGACTTTATGTTTGGGTCCATTAAAAATATAACTTTGCTTACAGTAAGGAAAAAATAAAGAAAAGACGAAAATGCATTTTGAAGATATATCAAATTCTGCCCCTATCATGCTTCAGCATTAAGACACAGCCCTTTTTAAAGTTTTCTAAATATTTATTATGTATTTCCTCGCTTAAAATCAGTATATTTCGTTGTTGATAGTTTTGAAGTCTTTTATTTTATCCAGAATGTTTCTATCTCAGAGAATTTTGTAAGAAGATCTGTTAGTATTAAAGCCTGTGGAATTTTAGAAATAAACGTTTTAGTCTTTGTTTTCTTTTCCTTTTGTGTGTGTACAAATCGTTTCTTCCTTTTATCTTTCGCGAATTTTCTCCCTATCCGTTTCTCCCTGTGATTCTTTGTATTACGCGGATTTTTCTGCGCACGAAATTGCTCAGATCATTTTCGAAGAAATTTGACCAGCATCAAAGCTTTATTGTGTCAACTGTCACTTAAATAGAAGAGAAAAATAAATTTCGCAGGGATTGATCTCAAATTGTGATTTTATTCAGCGATTTTGACGATTTCATCGTTACTTTTTGCAGTAAAATGTGTATTTAAAAATATTGCAACGTTTTCATTTATAAATTAACTGTGTTATACAAACATGTACGTGTATTATTGATCTATTCGAAAATAACATTTTGTGATATTCCAGAGAGAAAAAATTATGTACTATTTGACAGGATGATTATTCAACATTCTCAAGACATAATTTAAAATAATTATAAAACCTATAGGAATGTCACCGTTAAGACAAAATGAATGTGCGCCCAATGTTAAATATGACGTGATCACAAAAGTTATGATATATCGCAAAATACTCTTTTCTACTAGTTTTATGTTCACCTTTTGAAAAGTACAGAAAACATAGCATTATTCGTAGGCAATTGACAATTTTTCTTTTAAGAACTTGGAAGCGCAAAGATACATGAAAAGATTCTGCTATAGGATTACTGTATCGCTTTTAATTTGCTTTGAAATTTCTCCAAGGAATTATCCAAAATTAAAAAAACCTAGGGTACAAATATCTAAAATTTCTCACTTTATATAATGGTCTATTAAAAGACATTTTTTTTTTGTAGAAAAAAGACAAGATAAAATGATAGAAAGAAAGAAAATATTTGTCACACCTGTGTTCTATTCAATTATCATTGTGCATGTATTCCAGCATTAATAAGCAAAAATTATCCTTTTCTGCCTCTGCATATTCTAAATATTTATTATTAATACATTTTCTTAAGAAATACTGTCTTTAGCTTTGAAGAGTTGTTAAACTTTAATTTTTCAAAACGTTTCTCTCCCTCAGGATTTTGCATGAGATCTGTATGCATTATAATTTGTGGAATTCCAGAAACATGCATTTTACATTATGTTTTGTTTCTTCATGCCTTATATTTTTTTGTATCTTTTATTTTGTTGTTTTGTTTGTTTCTTCGTTTTTTTTAACAAATTGCTTCGCACATTACGTTTTGCGAAGGGCGATACGGTTGGGTTGTTGAGACCCAGACCGTCCGACCTACCAGAAAGGTGTAAGGTAACTGTATGGACGGCTGGCGATACGGTTGGGTGTATTTCTTTCCCCAATGTCATTGTGAGTACAATATTTGTCATCGCAGTGCTCACTTACCTTATCGCATCTCTTTATTTATACAAATATTTTATCTATGCGCATTTTATTTTAAAGTATCATATCTAGTTGGTTGATGCAAACAACTATCAACCGATTACAGAATATTATTACTTCGATAACTAGATTTCATAGATTTTACATGCAGAATAACTTAAAAATTGATAAACGTTTAATTTAAAAAACAATTTGTTATTGCCTTAATATAGACATTCAGAAATATTCATCCACTAAATAGTGCACCTCTGCAACAGTAATGTTCAATTTTCCGCATACTCTATAATTTGATGATGGATTGCTATCCATGCATGGACAGAATATACTTGCTTGTGAATAAAATTTTTCGTTAGAAAGCGCAGCATAAAAACTATAAGGATACCAACTGGTTTCGCACGTAAAATAAACCTCCTTCCGTAAGATAAATGAAACAAAATAGCCACGCCTGATGAAATGAAATAATAAACCATGTGTCGCTAAACGAAAACCGTCTGAAACCTCCTACTGACGGTTTCACACTTTTTCTGGTGTATCTGTGATGTTTCACTTATTTTGTGTAAAAATCCATGATTTACCTCCGAAACTAGTTGGTAATCTTATGTTTGTTATTTTCTTTATTAAAGAGGAATTTTGTCGATTATATATTTTGACTTTGGTTGATTATTTACTTAATTTGGTTGATTATTTACTTTCAAAGTATAGGTTTTATATTCGAATGAAAATATATATGGTTTATATATATATATATTTCAGAAGTTATATACAGTATTTAGTTATTGCAAAGACAAGAAGTCACTACATACCAGTTAGGATTCATAATAAATAGAGTAACAATTCGTTTATGTAGCATTGAGAGTTAGTGTGGATATATCTTGAGAGGCTAGGATTTTACTTAAAGATTTACCAAAACAAATTAATTTCTGACGAAAGTATAAGAGACTTAAAGACTCGTATAAGCACTGAACTGAACAATTTTCGCAAATTAGAACATCTGAATATACTACTATATTTTAATCTCTTGATAATTAAGCAAGAATGAAGCTATTTAAGTCCTAAGAGAATCTTCTTTGATAGAATCTTATTATGTATTTTGTGAAAGTTGTACCAATGAAAAGGGTTTGACGCTTTTGGAAATTTATCACATAGCATATTTTTCCTTGTGCATAAATCAGTTTTTCATATGTCATAGTTCTGACAGCAGTAAAAAGTTTTCTCCCAACAAAAATTGAAAGTATGGTCACAAAATTTAAAAGCAAATTCCACCAAGAGCAAATGGCAATTTAGGAGATAACTGCGTAATTATTAAAGTCAAATAATATATTACGGCAAAGATTGACACGTTTCTTTATTGCATGAATATAACAAAAATTTATATTGTTTGTGTTTTACACATAGCAACATATACCTTTCTGGTAGGTCGGACGCTCTGGGTCTCAACAACAACCACATAGCAACATATATGTCCCGGCCGTCCAAACAGTTACCTTACACCTTTCTGGTAGGTCGGACGGTCTGGGTCTCAACAACAACATAGCAACATATCAGATCAAGCACTAAGTGCATCATGATATACGTTCCAAATACTTCTCTAATAAACATAAAACCTAACAAACATTTGTTAGGTTTGTTAGGTTGTCCCTAACAACATAAAACCTTCCCTAACAAACATTTGTCAAACATAATTGTTGATTTGTCGTAAAGAAATTGTTGATTTAAACATTTTCTTTGATTGGTTATATTTAGATCTTAAAAAGCATTACAAAGTTTACATAAATTATGTTAAAAGCTTCTAGTTTAGTGGTTATTGAGTTAAAATAGCAGAAAGTCTTAGAATCATCTATAATTAATCTGTAGTTAGAGTTTCTTGGGGAATAAAAATTGACGTAGGAAAACGACTTTTAATTTAAAAATTTTCTCACGTTTCAAGTTTCATCTTATTTTATTTGATTTTTGATTCGTCAATTGTATCCAATTTTAACAGTCTCCCATAGGATTAATTAAAGTTTTAAAACCAAGGAGATGAAAGTGTGAAACCGCTCACTTTGAGGGTCCATTAAGAGAAATTAACTCGTCAGCGGGAAGGAAAAATAAATAAAAAGTTAAGAAAAAGAAAAAATCAGTTTCAAACTCGGCTGAAGTTAATCCTTTTGTATCAGATTGCAGAGTCAACACAAACTTTATGAGCTTTATTTTAGCTAGAATTTTTTCTCTCTGGGTATATATCAAACATAATCTGTGAGTTTACCTTTTGAACAATTTAACATATAATCTGAATTTGAAGACAATGCCAGAAAAATGAAAGCTCAAAATAATCTGAGAAGTTATGTTCTTGTAACATCGTTTTGTTTCTATATTTAAGATTATGGATGGTATATGCATTAAAATATGATATATATATATATATATATATATATATATATTAAAGTGGGTAACTATAGTAGTTAGATTAACTCAATATTTTAGTATCATTTATGAAGTCTTACTGCAGGTTATTATTGAAACCATAGAAAAATTATGCCCATTCTAAAATATGATAAATAATTAATGATCAGACGGTACTAGCTCTACGTTAATAAAAAAAATCAAGTTAACCTTAAATTATTTGAAAAAATCAAAGTGGTCTTTACAAAATTAGAAAGTTTCTTCTCAGAATTTAAAACTGAAATTAATAGGAGTTAATTGTATAATATCCTGTTTATTTTTGTATTTATTCTTATCATTTAAAATGGATTTTTTTCTCTTATTTAATGTGTTTCGACAATTGCAGTAGGATTTCACTTTGTCGATGGTCAGCTCAAAATTTCAAAATGAAGGAGATAGAAATTTGAAACTGCTCACTCATTGAATAAGTTCTTTAAAGGATTTTTTTGCCTTTAGGAAAGAGAATTAAAAACCTTTATCTTTAGGAAAGAGAATTAAAAACTTTTACCTTTAGGAAAGGGAGTAAAATGCTTTTCAAACCTGATTGACCCAATTCTGATTGTATAAGATTCCGGTATCAAAACTCACTTCGTTTTTTCTCGCATTTTCTAAATATTTATTAATATATTTTATCTTTTCTCAAGAACAAACAGAGTGCTTCTTTTGTTGATAGTTTATAAGTCTTTTATTTTAGTGAGAGTATTTCCCTCCCTGGGGATTTTTGCAAGGAGATCTGTTAGCATTAGCGTCCGTCGAATTTCAGAATTGGACGTTATAGAGTTCGGTTTCTTCTACTTTTGTGTGTTCAAATCGCTTCTTTTGTTTCTCTTTGAGGATTTTCTATCTATGTTTCGTTCGCT
The DNA here is from genome assembly GCA_951213105.1 of Amaurobius ferox. NCBI lineage: Eukaryota > Metazoa > Arthropoda > Arachnida > Araneae > Amaurobiidae > Amaurobius > Amaurobius ferox. The sequence goes on from OX578136.1 coordinate 60,260,952, forward strand.
TGTTTATTCGTTGCTCGCCAATTTATCTGCGCACAGGGTTTCTCATTTTTGAGCAATTTGATAGCATCAATCGCAAGGTTGGATAGCGCTGTCGTTGAAATTGGCCTTAAGGAACTTATACTACCACTTTTTACATGAGAAAAAGACTTTGCCCAATACATTTTACTTTCCCTGCAACACATGGTAATGTATAGGGGAAAATATTGGAATCATGCCTAAAATTTCAACTCGAGTTTTCGACGGATCTACAACATTTTAGGATATCTTGAAGACGAAAAACTATTTTTAGTGTGACTTCTCTGTGTGCGTGTCTGTGTGTCGTCAGTGCAATGTGTGCATGCACTCTAACTCAAAAACTAATCGACCGAATTTCATAAAAATATTATAGATAAGTTACTTGTGAGCTACCCTGGTGCTGATTGGATTTTGGTACGATTCGGGATAAAAATATTATTCGGAATAAAACTGTATTTGCGAAATAGCCTGCAAAAATTGCCTGTATCCATTCTATCTAAAAATCTAATTGATCAAATTTCACAAAATTTGGTAAATAAGTCACTTGTGGGATACCCTGGTGCTGATTTGATTTTGGCATGATTAAGAAAAATAACCTAATTTTTTTTTTGCATAATGGCCCACAAAAAGCGTCAAAATCCAAAATAAGAGGCTAACTATGCTCAGTTGTATCAATTAAATTATTGTTTTATATGTAAGTTTTGACGGTAAAAAGAGTAAGACCAACCTCATTACTCTAGGACTAGCCATTATTGAGATATATGATTTTTTTTCACATTTTTGTTACGACGGTTTTGAAAATACGTTCAGTCACCACATGAAAACGGAAATTGAATTAAAAGTGTAAATTCAATGTAATTTCAAATAATTATGTGTGTTATTTAGTGCCATTAAACGTCATTTAATGAAATACTAATAAAATAAAGATAAAATGAATTTGAATTTGTAGGGACAGTCATGTGCTGCTCACATTAGATTTTTATTATTTCGTATTATTAGCAATAAAAAGCATATGTTTTATTAATGCGACATTTGTACTCTTGAATATATCGTACCATGTTAAAATACTCGTATTATTTTAATATTATGTTAAAATTCTTTGACATTACAAAGGTGAAGGTGTTTTATGTAATATGCAAATATGCTTAGAAAATAAGTTCATTATTTTAAAATTACTTTTTCAAATCACAAATAAAAGTGGTTGTTCAAAAGAATAGAATGTGCATAAGACACGGAAAGAAAAATAAATAAATAAATAAATAAAAGGAACTATCGGGAGAGGTGGCGGCGCTTAAACATTCAAATGCTGGAATGCAAGAATGCACAGAAAACGTGTAACACGATTAGAAACCACAGTCCTCCGTTCGCTTAAAAAATCATAGCCCTGCGTTTGCCTAAAAAACCACCAAAATTAAAATACAGTAATACTTTAAAAATAAAATGTTGGAATGCTAAGATATACACGCTGCTTTTTGCTAAACTATAGAATTATGCTAGCATTACTTTTTTGAATGTGACGAAGTAAGTGTCCGAAGCTAAAAAAATTGTAAATTTCGATGTATATAAAAAATAAATATAAAAATTTTGTCCTATCAATTCAGTTGAAATTTCGTTAGAAAAACGCTTTCCGATCTTTCCGGTGGTGTCATAATGGAAACTCTGATAATATTTTCGGTCACTAAGGAACCGATTTGTGCAAAATTCATGTTAAAATATAAAATACCTCAATTAATTCGAAGTTTAAGAAAGTATAGATGAGGTGCAACTTCCCGGGTTCAGAAGTACCTGTGTATCAAATTCCAACGCCATACTACGCTTAGATTTACTGCTATAATCTGTATACACGCGCACATACATATTTTATTATGTAAAAAATAAGATGAATGTCGAAAAATAACGTTGTTTAAAGCATTTTATTACATCTAAATGATTGCATTTGACAAAAAATTCACTTATAAGTAAACAATTACTCCAAATTTCAAAATTCATTTAATGAATATTATTATATTAAACGGAATATGGACACGTTAAATATGTGGGCTCGAAATTCCTTCTGAGAGGTTGCTGATACGGGAAGAAGAGTTCGGTCTCTGAGGATGTCGCCTCCACTGGGTTTTGGTTTAAATTGGGTGGCACTGTCCCGTCCGTCCAAAGAGATACCTTACACTTTCGGGTAGGTCGAACAGTCTGGGTTAGAAGAAAAGAAAAGAAACACAGAAAATAAGCGACTTTAAAGTCTAAATCTTGTATCAATCCAAAATATTAAAAGTTACACTTTATTTTAAGATTCAGAGAGATTCACAGTTTTGTATTTTTTTTTTTATAATAAAATTTTGCAATTTATAAAGCAAATGAAATTGGATGAGAGATACATATTTATGCTCAGTAACTTTATGTATGTTTTGAATAACTTTTTAAAGGATTACTGAAAGCATTTACTGATATATACTAGTAATTAAGTCTGTCCAAGAGAGGACAATTAACACTCTTAAAAAATGATGTTGCAACTTTTTTTAATACGTTTTATTTTATTAAACAATGCACAGCACTTAGCATCGATAATAATCGTTATGATAAAAAATTAGCTCAGTTAAGTTTTGCCATAGGATTGATATTATAAGTGTGAAAAGTTTCAGCATTCTAGGTCGCTAGGTTCTGGACAGTCTATAAAAACTTTTCGCCCCTCCCCCTTGGTTATCAGTCTCCAAAGGAAAAGTTACAAATCCAGCTCCGATACTACAAGTATGCAAAAATTCCAGCCTTAGACGTTACCGAGATAGTTTTGGAGGGTCTGGAATGATTTTTTTTTTTTTGGGGGGGGGGAATCCGATAAAAGACTCTATACGCAAAGATGTAGCTTTATAGGTAATCGGTGGGACTTTTGGAAAGTCTGAAAAGTCTGGTCACGTTAGGTTCTTCCTCTTAGTGGATACTATTGAGTGTACACAGATGCCATCCTCTATATTACCAGAAAACTTCTGGAATGTCTAAAAGGAGCAAGTCAAACATTATATGATAGATAGGAATCATGATAAAAAGAAACGGAAAAATATACGCCAGAATTATAAAATTACATCTTCTGTGTATATACAATAAATAATTTAAAAGAATCAAAATTTATACTATTCTTCAGTTAACCGTCTTAACATAGCAGGAAAATCCAACATCATCTAAGCTGAGAATTGTTCCTTTTAGAATTTAAAAGGAAATGAAATTTGACGTTAACAGATCCTTTCAAAAGCTTTCCTTTATCTATTGCAGTTACTTTGACGGTTGTATGAGAGTTGAACCTTTTCCCAGAGGCTCACGGTAATTTTCAAAACTAAAAGGATAACGGTCTGAAACCGCTTACTTATTGGACGGGTTCATTTTAAGATCCTTTTTTTTTTAAACTGTAGCTAGAAAGTTTGAGTTTTCGCTTTTTTTTTTTTTTTTTTTTTTTGCGGATGAACTGGTTAGCATGTATCCGCAGTGTGTAATATAAGTGAAACATAAGTGAATTTTTCATAAAAATAGGTAAACGAAACAGGAAGTCCATTATCTTCTTAGGAGCGGAGATTCCAAAAGCCGTCGGGGTTTGTAAAGCTCAGCCACTAATCAGATTACATGTCCACGATATGCAGTTATATTAGAGATATCTTGAATATAAAATTAAAGTTTAGTTATATTTTAATAAATTTTATGTTTGGTTAAAAATTAAATTACGATTATTTAACTATAGCACTCAAAATTATATTTGAAGATATTAAATACTTGAAGAAAATACATTTAACTTAAAGCGTGAAATGTAACCCTCGAAGTAAAATATAATACGTTCTCACAACTGATAAATAATAAAAGTTACTGTTAAAAGTAAACCATCTTGGATTGTTTTGGAAATATAAAATTACCTAATATCAATTCACAGATGCTCATAAAAAATCTGATGTGGGCAGCACATGACTTTCCTTATATAATACAATGAATTTACTACTTATACAGTAAAGAAAAATAGATTATTTTTATATTAGTTATTTATATGTTTTCCAAGATATTGAATTTTCGTCAATGAGTCGTCATTTCCCATGTCGTCATCATCAATGCGTCATCATTGATGTAGCGTCATTTTTATCCATTTGGCGAGTTTTTTGTTAATTTAGCAACATTTAAAAAAGTCCGTAAGTTGGCGACATTTCACTAAATTCGTCCCCAAAATCTCGCCAAGCGTTATGGTCTAAGAAATATGTTATTCTTACAGCAGATAAATGACTATTGGCATTCAAATACAAAAGTATTACTCAAAGTATTTTTTTTCATGAATGGAACGAGCTAGATCTACGAGAATGATGTCACCAAATTTATCGCATGGTATTACATATGGAAAGTTAACATGTTTCTCAATAGGAAATATTTTTTTTTATTTTATATGACTTTTTGATAATTTTTTTTTAAAATGTGCAATATCTCGAGAACGGTTCATGTTAGCGTTCTAAAATTTATGTCAATCGTTTTCTAATGAAAAATTACATAAGAAATGTCCATTTGAGTAACTTTATTAACGGTTTTGATTTTTTGACGATTTTTTCAAAATTTCACTCGAAAATTTAAGGGAGTTCTGATCATTCGATTGCGTACAAAAACAAAAGGCCTCCAGTGTTTACGGATTGTGGTTTTTGTATCAAATTTAGTTCGAATTGGTCCACTTGTTCATCAGTTATCGTCTCCACAGACTCACTGACACACACACACAAACATATATATTTTCACACACACACACAGACATCACTTCAAAAATGTTTGATTCGTGATCAGGGATGCTTGAAACGTGCTCTCCTGTCGAAAACTCGAATTCGAATTCTCGAATCCGTCACAATACTTTCCTTATACATTATGTATATAAGGAAAGTTAAAAGAAATGCTCAAATTGTTGGCTAAAATAAGCTGAACAAATATTTTTTTAGAAGTTAAAGATAAATGCTTCTTTCAGACGTTTTCTTGCCTTCATTGGTGGCAGAGAATGAACCTTTACACCCTGAATATCGAGTCTACTATTCCTTGCCTCCGAAACAGATTGATACTTTTGTTCAACTTCTTATGCTGTTAAACCAGTGAATTATTATTAAACCAGTGAATCCTTTTTCAGATTGCAATTGTTCATTTTAGAATATTAAAAAAAAAACAATTTTTCTGCAACTTATTTATATTGTATAGATTAATATTTTATAGGCCGAGTTCGTAAATTAACGTGGTCGAACAATTATTGCGAGTAATGCGACACTTTTATTGGTGTCACCGTTCAGTCATAACTTATCTAAAGCTTTTAAACGATTTTTGATATGAAACATCTTAGGGTGTGGGTTTATGGAGTAAATCATGAAAGAAATGAAATGAGGATGAAACGAAAGTATGTAAACGAAAGTGCAAACTAATTGTTACGAATACCTAACAGGAAGCTAAACCATTTGAAGGTCAGAATCACGTAATCTTAGAAATAAATTCGATGCTCTTGGCTACGAATTTGGCAAAACTCGACGACTTTTGTCGAGTTCTGTAAACTTCTCGAATTTTGTAGAATGACTGAGAACTTCACATGTTATGTCCTTTTTGCAAAATTTGCTGAAGAGAAGTGAGCGGTTTTCTGTGGGTGATGGGCGTCGCCGTTCTGTCGGTGGCGCGTGTTGCCTGGTTGGTCTCTTTGCGGGCGGGTACCTGGTCTTCTGGTGGGGGTTTCGGTCGTCTCCGTCGACGTTCCTCTTCGGAACTGGCGGTGGTTGGCCTCGCTCGGCGGGGCGTTTGTCTGCTGTCCCCTTGGAGTCCCGGGTGGTGAGCTCGTTGCATGGTGGAGTCAGCGGCTATCTCCGTCCGGCGGGGCGGGGTAGCCCGTTGTCCGAGCTTGTGTTGAGGATCTCTCTTTTCTCGGCCGTGCAGCAAATCCCTTTATGCCCTCTCTGGCAAGGGGCACGGTCTGGGTCGCGGAAGTGAAGTGAGCAAATAACTGTCCTATTTCTGCAATAAATATACAAATTACAGATTAATGTGAAGGATATGTTTGAATTGCAGACTTATTCATTCCAATTCCATGAAAACATATTTTTAAGCGTATTGACATCTATTAAAATCTTCAGTTTTAGTTATACGAATATCTAGTAAATTTATTTTGCCACACCTGTGCCCATCCAATTTACGAATTTATAGTCTCACACCTTTAAGTTATTCCTATTAGGGGCGTATGTTATTTCTCTCCAGGATCTCCCTCTCTATTCAACATAATAGTATTTTCATATAACGCAGTTTCTGTACTTCGATACGGATATAGTTTTACACTGATTCATAATGTTCAGCTGGGCGCTTTATAATCGAATCCAGCCTCCAAAACACTGCAGTTTTTAACATTGATCGCGATATAATTACGCAATGCTCAAAATTACTTAAAACTACTATTGATTTCACTTTCATTCTCAGATGCTGTTAGTAAAAACGCACGTCGCCAGCTACGTGTGAGCATCAAAACTTCTCAACTCACTTCCTGAATTTACCTTAATGCATACATGGTCATGGTTTTCTCCGCCTGCTGTATGTTCATGACAACTTGATATGTCCCATCTACAGTAACATACGGCATTACTCGAATCGAATATTGGGATTCAACTAATATGCCGTAACGCATATTTGAAAGTATTGTACTGGAAATATATTTCCTGGTCCTGGTAATACATTTTAGACGGATACTTAACGTTTCCTCCTGGACTTCCTGAGTGCCAATTTAGTCTCCGCCCATAATTCAAGTTCTCACAGTACTCCTACCAAATTTAAAGTAAATATAGATCATTTCGCTATAGCTCAATTACGATAGATTCACTGCAAATCAATAATGGTCGCAGTCTTCACCACCTACCTTCTTTCAAGACTATTCGTTATATCCCATCTATACTCGCGCATAATATTATTTAACCTGATTGTCGAAATAAAAGTACTGTGAATCAGCATTAAACCTTTGATTCTGGATATATATTTTAAACCGATTTGTATAACGGTAGGTTTCCATCTGGAAATACTTTAGTTTAAATCTAGTTTTCTCATATAGTAGAGGCTTACGCAATACCCATATTTAAATATTTTAATAATTATTTTTATACAGTCAAAAATTGCCATTGCATTTGGCATACCAATTAATTTCTTCATTTTGGCACACCAGTTCACCATTCCATATCCAGTTCACCATTCCATATCCAGTTCACCATTCCATATCCAGTTCACCATTCACGTCTCACGCCATTAACCCATTCCAACTTTGGCCTTTCGAAGCGTAACAGCCGAGCAACTTCTCCTCATCATCTCTTCATCTCCATTGAGCTCTCACAATACCCCGTACCCATATTTCTTGCCCGCATATAACAGCATCCGACCCCCCCCCCCAATCCATTTCAATCGATAGACACAGAAAGATAGACACCACCACTCAAAGAAGCTCACATGTTATCTGCCGATGCGAAAAACGCTGCCTGCGAAAATGTTTGCCGAAGCAATTATCTCTGGGTAAATACGCTCCGGGCAGTAATACCAGTTGCTGAAGGGGGGAAGCTTCCCCTTCTTTTTTGTTCCTTCATTCCTTGTTACATTTTTATCTCCGCCAGTCTTGAGGGCAGTACAGCGTTCGTTTAAGCCCATGTTATCAGTCGTCGCTATCACTATTTGCATTTTTAATATTTTTCTGAAGGAAAAGCAAGGCGTGTATTTCCGACGCTACTCTTTCGAGGCGTGTAACAATTTAATTAGTTCCGATGCATTATTAGCCGAGTATGTGCGAGTGGTTGGGGGGGGGGGGCTTTGTTCAACCTTTTTTTTTTATACTTTTTATGAAGGGGGATGCGACGTCAGAAAGGAAATGTCAGAAACGAGATTTCTGTTACGTATGGAATGTCATTCGATGCTCGTTTCGTTTTGTATGTCTAATGGGGATGATTACAGCAGACGTTTGCATGACAGGGAGTAACGGATTGAAATGGTAATTTTTACAGAAATTGCTATGATGGAAATGTAAATAAAGAGAAACAAATGATTGTTCGAGACATTTTTGCATCTTTTGGCAGCCATTCTTTTACGAAAATAACTTCTGCAGATAAACGTATGGTTACCAAAGCTAAAAGACATGCGTTTAAATATGGGTACAGTCCAAGCGTTTAACGAAGTCACCCGATTATATTATCATTCCAAAATTCTAAGTTACTGTCGTTCGTTTCACTAACATGTGTTGGGAAAATGGACTGATCCTTGTTAAGTGTACCAAATCTGTGACGCAAAACTTTATCAAGTTTATAGCAAAAATTGTTCAAATTGTCGAATTTTTTTCGTACCACATGTCCAATAATTTATGACTGCGCAAAATATAGATTTAAATTATAGATGAAAGCGTGATTTAATACTTTTGGGCACTTAAACAGCCAAACTATAATCTCAAGTAAATGCCAAAGAAACAGTTATATTGGGTGAGTTTGCATATATTATCATTTTGTGTCAAAATGTGTTAGAATTTAGGGCTGGGATTGCTCAAGACAGCATTCAAAAGGCAACACAGAGTTCTTCGCTCGCAACACAGAGTTCTGCGCATCCGCCGATCCGGATATAAAAAGGCTGATCTGCCAGATGGATGACAGACTTTTCCACATTTTAGTCCAGATTAACAGATTAACCACCTATAGGCACCGACCCGAAGGTTTGCAGTAATTACAGCCTATGGTGGAGGAATATCTGCCAAAACCAGAAATTAAAACTTAATGCCAAGATAAAATTGATAAACAATTATATACAATATGCTTGTCTATACTAGATACAGATAGTATTTCACAAATATTTCACATCCATAAATTCTTATGTGCAGAACTGTTTCAAATGGGAGCAACTATATATATAAAAATATTTCTAAAATTGGTTAGCAACTATATATATAAAAATATTTCTAAAATTGGTTATTACATATACAAAATCAAACGAATAATTTTCAAAGATATATACATATATATACATATATGCAAAATATATATATACAAAACTATTTATGCAAACATACATACAAAACTATATATACAACATTTACATACAAATCTCAGAGATTACCATGGCTTTCAATACTATATTGATACATACAATGATTAAACCAAATGTGAATTTAAAATTAATTTGATTGCAGTAATTATAAAAAGATTTAGAAGTACTATAGATAAATATGCAATAAACAGTGAGCTAATGTGTGGTGGTTACCAGTAATAATTCACAGGATATGTTCGTTTTCCTCTAGGAATTGAATTATAGTTTTTATTCTCTGTTTAGCCCAGCTATTACCCAGAAGGTTTTCGGCAAATATTGGCATATGTTGTCGACTGGGCCTTTTAAGGTGATAGTTCTTTGTAAGTTCGCAATCAAATACAAAATGTTTCGGAGATCCTATTTCACCACAAATACAGTTTTCGGTGTCTTTCTTTTGGATTTTGTAAAGATAGGTTGGAAAACAGCCATGCCCTGAGAAAAACTGTACCAATTCTCTGCTGCAAATCAGTTGCTCTTGAGATACTCTGGGAAAATAGTTGAATGTTTCTCTTCCTTTCTCACTTTCATTCCACTGCTGTTGCCACTCTTTTATGGTATTAATATTCAGATGTGACCTCAGCGATGAACAGGGATATGGTAAGTCCAGGTTCAGATTCTTCTAAAGATTCCTGAATCAACAGGTCTGCTGAATGTCTGTTTCGTATAACGATCTGACTTATCATGTTTGTATGCCAAGTTGGCATGTATTTCTTATGATTTCTTCTGTTTTTAAATTTTACCATTGTTAAAATAAAATATAGGTCCTAAATTGTGTGGTGTATTTCATGAGCCTAAAAAATCCTTCTGAGTAAATTACTTACCTGGGGTACTTTAGATCCCGGCTGTGGAGTTTGTGGAGAATAAATTAGTATCACATCTACAAGTTGATCAAAAACCTCCACATTTCAACTCAATTTCAGAAAATCTTATTTTGGCAGTACGACAAATTTATTTATCGAATTAAGGGAAGCCCAAGTATTTCTATGAATCTAAAGTTATTTAGATCCATAGATTTACTGTTATCGAGAACCTCTTGTCAGCACCTATACTTAGCAAAACACAAGGTGAATCTCAAATATTTAATGAGCTGGAAATTTTACTTCCTTGGGGTAAGATTGGTGAAATTAAACCTGTATGGAGACACAGTCTTTTCAAATTTGAGATCCCTTCCTGGCTTGAAAGCTGTAACTTCAGATATTTAGAAAAATAACATTATTTGAGCATCACACATTTCGTCTTAAAAACTGATATTTTTTTAACACGTATAACAAGAAAGATCAGTCATGCATAAAGCATTGATTACGAAACACTTTCCAAACTGAAGTGCAATTTTATTTAAACATCTCTAAAATGCGATACATTCAGCTCTGATATATTTTAAATTATCACAGTACTGCAATTATTTATTATATTTGAAAACTTCAATCTTCATCGAAAAAAATGAATTTAATTAAGTGACGTTATCGAAATATAAATCGTCTGGCTCTCTATGTAAAAGGAATGAATATTTAATTCATAATGCTTTTATTCCAAACTCCAGAGCTAAATATTCTGGCGTGAAAAAAAATAAGCTATTCTTATACAACTCACCTTACAATCACTTGTTTACATTCTGCATCCATTAAAATTAGGCTTAGTTGTAGAAATTATTAAAGTTTGATGATCATTTAAACTCAAATATTGTAATTGCTTTGGTACAAAATATAGATGTACAGAGTTACGCAAAAATAAAGAGGTTTTAAAACGGATGCAACACTAAATATAAATTTAAAAGAACTTTAAAAATCACGATTTTTACACTTAAAAAAAAAGGTGGATTCCATATTTTATTTTGAAGTCTGTCACGGGATCTCTTCATATAATCTGGGTGTTATCAATTTTTTAATTTTTATTTAAAAAGCTAACGAACCTATTTTGCTGAAATATTTTTGATATATTTTAGAAGATAATTTGAATATTTCCAAAAATCTTTGAAGCAATTTGTGAATTTTAACTTTGCTTAAATTTTTTTTGAAAATTTAAGTCCTATAGGATTGAAGGTATTTATTTCACTTTTAAACCCGAGTCAATCCAGAATTAATTAGAGGATATTATTCATTTACATTCCCATATGTCCCACAGACCGTCTCAAAGACATACTAAAATAAAGTCATTTTTACGGAAGTTATCGGGCGAACGGACGGACAGACAGACTTACAGACATAATGACCAAAGTCATAAACACTTTTTAACTATGTGTTGTAAAGTGTTAATAAAAGTGTGTAAAATAAGTTGAAATATTTCAAATGAAAATGGCTTGAGGATTAATATGAAGCCAACTAAGGGAATTTGTAAAATAAACGCTGTCTTCGAACAGAACGGAGATAAGAGGTTTGGTACATTCTCATCAGCTAACCGCGCTCAAAGTTGCTTTAATTTAGAAGTAGGAAAGTCAGTTAATAAAATGGATTGACCGTATTGACCATGCTGGGAAACGATGATCTGGAAAAGATATGTTCATATGAGGATTTGGATGATAAGAAATTAATATAGCATTACTAAGTAGAATCATATGGTACAGCTCGTAAATTGTAGTCTATTTCTGTTCCTAAAGATCATAATCTGTAATATCAAAAAGTGCTTAGTTTCGAACACTAGGGACATTGACACAGGCAAGGAAGAAAAGGGTTGCATTCAACTTAATGCAAGAATTTTAGAATTTTTCTGGTGAAACTTCAAAGTCAAATACGTTAATTCTAGAATTTTAGAAGTTTTCGAGAAAACTTCCAATAATTTTCATTAAGGAGTTTCGCTATTCTTCTTGATATACCTATCTATTGATACTCAATGGCTAAAACATTTACGCAGCTGCAAGGATGGCAAATGAATTACCACCGAAGGATATCCTTGATTATTTGTATCGCTCTACTGTAGGACAGGAGCCGTTTTACTGTTGACTAAATTCTTAAACATCATTTCAGCATTTATACTTGACGAAAAAAAAAGCAAGAAAATATCCCCTAATATGAATGAGCTAAAGATTAGTTTCCAAAGATAAACATTAGAAAACTGAAACGCGCGGGGAAAGAGTGGATTTTCTCAATTTAAAGTTTTTGTTAATTTTCTGTTGAAGTTCGAAGTTAAATTAATTTGAATGCTTAAATTTTAGAGGTTTTTTTTTAATTCTAGAATCTTTGTATTAAGCGATTTCGTGCATCTTCGTCATAGCATTACCTATCACTTTCTGGACACCTACAGAAACCGCTAAACCGATCCAAAAGTGGCACTGAACCCTTGAACAGTGAAGAAGTGGCACTGTTATATTGATACTCATTAAACTTCAACACACACACACACACACACACACACACACACACACACACACACACACACACACACTATTATTTGACAGACGTGTAGTTGCTCTAGTCTAGTTGGTACTGGTGCTCTGCTTAATTTATCTTGAAGTAGAATGATATATTATTGTTATATTATTGATATTTTTATACTACTGACTAATTAACATTTTTAGTCTATTAACCACGTAGTATATTACGTTTAAATTTAAAACTTTGAATACTTCTTTAAAGAGAGCAGGATTTCCATATACCTGCTCTCTTTAAGGAATTATTGAGTGTTTTATTGTCAAAAGCAGCAGTTTTATTTATTGTGACGTTTCAGTATATCAACCACGCCAACTAAATTATAGTAAAATCTGCATTTTCAGAAAAATATTAACTGAAGTGCAACTCACCTCAACTTTCTTATACCGGAATCCATTTCTTAGTAGATTTCATTTTCAGATTTACAAGAAAATTTTGAAAAGTCGGTATTATGGGTCCAAATGATTACAATTAAAACGTCTTACCCATCATATTAAAGGGTTTGAAAAAATATTTCGATTGATACTATCCTTGACAATGTACCTTCAGGGGAGTAACTTGCCCTCCAAGGGGCCCAATGACGTCACGAACAAAAAAAATGTGTATCGCGGCTATTTTTCACAACAGTGATTGAAACTATTAAGTTTCGTGGACATTGATCAATAAATAAACCCTGTTATGTATGATTATATCACATTTTGTCCTATTCTACCATTTTAAAAAAAAATATAAGATTTTGAATACATTTCGAAGTTTTCGCTCGAATTAAAAGAAAATCTACCTGAATCTAGATTTTTGTTAATAAAGTCCTATATAATGTTTCGTAAAAATCCATTAATATCTATAGCCACTATCGTGTTCGAAAGAAATCTATCACAAACATACCCACAGACGGACATCACTCCAAAAATAGTCAAAGCATTCAGGAGATTTTAAAACATATATTGGCAACAAAATCTCGAAATCGAACATTTTCGTGAAAAGAATACTTTCTCAAAGTAATAAAATAAAGATACTGATTTTTAAGCATTTGTCAGGAAAATGAAAATCGAAATCAATCTGAGTTCGCTGTCTATTCTTTACAAAAAAAAAATCTGATGTGGGCAGCACATGACTTTCCTTATATAATGCAATGAATTTACTACTTTTACAATAAAAATAATATATTACTTTTATAGTGGTTATTTATATTTCTTCCAAAATATTGAATTTTCGTCAATGAGTCGTAATTTTCCATGTCGTCATCATCAATGAGTCGTCATTGATTTAGCGTCATTTTTATCCGAGATTTTGGCGAGTTTTTCGCTTATTTTGCACCATTTAAAAAGTCGCCAGGTTGGCGACATTCCACCAAATTCGTCGCCAAACGTTATGGACGAATAAATAAGTTATTCTTACAGCAGATAAAAGACTATTGGCGTTCAAATACAAAAGTATTACTCAAAGTATCTTTTTTCATGAATGGAATGAGCTAGATACACGAGAATGATGTCACCCAATTTATCGCCTGGTATTACATATGAAAAGTGAACATGTTTCTAAATAAGATTTTTTTTTATATGACTTTTTAATAATTTTTTTGAAAAATGTACAATATCTCGAGAACAGTTCATGTTAGCGTTCTAAAATTTATATCAATCGTTTTCTAATGAAAAATTACATAAGAAATGTCTATTTGCGCAATTTTATTAGCTTTTTTATTTTTTGACGATTTTTTTCAAAATTTCACTTGAAAATTTAGAGGTGTTCTGAACATTCGATTGCGTATAAAAACAATAATCTTCCAGTGTTTACGGATTGTTATTTTTGTTCCAAATTTCGTTCGAATCGACCCATTCGTTCGTCTGTTATCGTCTTCACAGGCTCACTGACACACACACACACACACATACTTTTACACACACACACACACACACACACACACATACTTTTACACACACACACATACTTTAACACACACATACTTTCACACATACACACACAAACATCACTTCAAAAATGTTTGATTCTTTATTAGGCTTGCTTGAAACGCGCTCTCCTGTCGAAAATTCGAATTCGAATTTTCGACCCCGTCACAATACTTTCCTTATACATTATGTATATAAGGAAAGTAAAAATAATATAATAATGTGTACCTAAATTGGAAGCTTTATGGAACTAATTACCTGTCTACGTTTAATCAATTAATGCAATGGAGAAATATTTTAATAATCTGCTGTATAACAACATTATCTTTTGTAAAATTAAAAATGCGCTTTATAACACTATTTTATTTTGTAAAATAATTTTCCCTCTAATAAGATGGATAAAGAATCATTGAAAAAATAAGAAAAACACTTTAACTTTCATGAAATTGCATATCTTAAAAACCATTATATCCATTTAAAATGCGCTTTGATGCATTTCAATCAAAGCTAGATAATCCATTTTCCATAAATTTATCATTCACTAGAGTTTTATTGATTTGAACAAAATGAAAGAAATTTTCAAATAGAGGGTAATGAGTTTTATTAAGTTTGTACATTCCGTTGTGAAAATTTTAATTAAATATTTTGAAGTGAAATAAATGTAACTATTAAAGAATTCTTTGTGTATAAATTGGAAATCTGAAGTATTAAGTGTATAGATATAATTGTTCCTTCTTATTGAACTTTCAATAAATAAATTGCTATTATCATTGGAATGGATATTTAAAATGTTCTCGTATGATTTCATATTTTGATCAAAATATGCATTTTTAAAACAAAAATGAATATCTTTGATATTCAGAAGATATATTTGATTTAAATTTCCTAAATTGTACTTTAATATAATATAGGTACAATGTGTGTTTCTATAAAATGTCTATATATATATATGTAGCTATAAAATGTGGAAAACTATTTTTGAAATTTACAAAATAAATTATAAGCATTCTGTAGTACTGGAGAGATGTTATTTAATTTTATAAATCTACATAAACTTGCTGAATAGCAGAGGAAATGTACGAGGTATAATTCATAAATTTTAAATAAATAGGAAAGTGTAATTTTGTTTGAAATTTATAAAAATGGTCAAGATATTTTCTGTAATTTCCAAAAATCAGGTATAATTCTACATATTTGCATACTGACAACAAATGCAGATATAACATAAGATATTGTTTTCTTTCAGCTCTGATAAAATAAATATTTTGTATTTTCTTAACGTGGAATTTGTAACGGAAAGGAATATTTAAGCGTGTCAAAGAAGGGGGACAAATATTCTAAAAAAGTTTAGTTGCAATTTTTTAATAAGATTTATTTTGTTTAACTATGTATTGTGCTTAGCGTCAAAAATCAATAAACGTCTCTGAAAAGTGATTCAGTTAGGTTCTGTCTCAGGATAGAGTTTTAGTCTTTTGTATCTCCATTGGGCTTAAGGAAGGTTTTGAGAGACATTACTCCCTCCCTCATTTTGTCCCCTCCGGAAAAAATATCAAAAATCCGGCTCCGTCAGATTCAGTTCAGTGGTCGATATTATAAATGCATAAAGTTTCAACTTTCTAAGTCACCGGAAAGTTGCTTATGGATCTGGAAATATATAAAAATATTACCTTAATCTTCATCCCGTTTGGAGGATCAAAAAAACCAACTACGTTAGGTTCTAACCGATGATCCGTACAGAAAATTAGTATTCAGTCTTCTGAGTCACCAGGGGAGCTTCAGTATTGTCTGAATAGACTTTCTGGTAAAATTCATTTTATCCGGTCCCGGAGAGTAAATTGAAAATCCGGTTATGTTAAATTCTGTCCTATGGTCGATAATATAAGTGAGAAAAGCATTATCCTGCCAGATCATTAACGGGCTTTTGGGGGGGGGTCTACAATATTTTTGAAACCATTTTTCTCCGTAATTCAGTCGAAACTCATGCTCCATTGGGTTCTAATACCGTAATCGATACTATAAGTATGCACAGATTCTACCTATGTGTCACCTGGGGGATTCTAGAAGATCTGGAAAGGCAAAAGCATGTTAGACACATTAAACAATTATATGTATATAGATTTTATTTTTGACTATTGTGAATATATCTAAATAAAGGAACTTTTCATATAATGAATCTTCACTGCTGAGGAATATCGTAAAACATATTTCGAGTCGTGCACATTTATTTTCATATATTAACAAATGAATCATTTTTACTGATCCTTAATTTCTTTGTTCCAAAAACCATCAATGGTTATATCTCAAATACTTATTGATTTTTTTCTTCAGGGATTTGTTTAGCAATGAAAAATATGACTTCAAAATAGTGAGTCATAATAATTACGAACATTTTATGAGCACAATATTGTCATTATTAATGCAGCATTTTTGGTCCTTCAAATTATTCCATTATGAGCATTTTATGAGAGAGAATTTGTCATGCTTAATGCAACAGTTTTATGCACTATAATGTATACATTGCTTCGTCTGAAATTCATCTAATTTAAATTAAAGTATTCGTGTTTCATTAGGTCGTATAACAATTAATAATATTTATTAGATGATGTACGTGGCTGGCGTCTATCTGGGGATATTGGGAGTGCAAAAATTGTAAGAGTCAGGTCAAAAGTTATATTTTACATAATTCCATGAAACATTTTTCTCTCACTCTGATAAGTATTGGGACCCCAGTAGAACTAAATACTATGGAATATGAATGTATGAGAAAGTTGGGTGGAGACGCACAATAAGGATATTTGGTGGCAAGTTATCAACAGCTACTGACCATTCAAAGACACTAAAACACCGATGTTCTGAACCCGTTACTGCTAGTGTTAAATAAATGCCTAATTATTCCCATTGCGGAAAGATTTAACTTTAAGAAAAGTACGCAAAAATACCAATAATATAATAATACTTTTTAACTTTAAAGAAATATGATTTTATCTGAATATTTGGGAACATCTAAATTTTTCCACATTGAAAGTTTTAAATTAAAATGTTCAAACTTTTTGAGCACATAAATAGGCGAAGGTTCCAAAGAAAATATCAGCCACCTAAAAGATAAGAAACGAAAAGAAAATCTGAGATAAATGTGAAATTCAGCAATTAGATTTTCATCGGTATTTCACTTTGAATTCAAGTATAATGCTTGAGCTGATTGATGTGCATGCTATCTGTACAAACGACTGATGTGAAAACTACAGGAATCACTGACTAGTACGGAGATGGCTGTGCTACCACTAGAGATGACTGATGAAAAGTGCTACAACTAGACCTGGTTGATGTAGAAGCTATTGGAATTACCTGAATGCTGACTACATCGTCAGCGAGATGTGATGTTCTTCCTGTCTGATGCAGTCAGCAATCGGGTGGTCTCTCTACAACGTCTGATTTCCATCTGGCCCTGTCCATCCTGGTCGGCTGACTTCTCTCTCCCTTGGTCCTGTCCTCCACCATCCTGTAAAACAGTACAAGAAGAAAAGTTAGAAATACAACAAATCTTGAAAACTAGTAGATTTCTTTTAAGAAATATTGATATTTTTTTAAATTACCTTATGATTTTTATTTACAGTAAATTTAAAGTTGTCTTTAAAGCCAATATACGAGTAAAAAGCATTTTAGTGAGAGGTAGTTAAATTTTGTCTTGCACGAATTTTGTGACTTGTGTTTCCTTTTGTAGGCAACATTTGTAGCATTTTGTTTTAGCAATTTAATATGCTTGTAATCGATTTCAAAATCAACTTCAACTGCATAATTTCATCACGCTTTTACTAAATACTTTATTTAATAAAGTTTTAAATATTTGAGTAGTATATTTAACTTATTTAAGATATATTATAATTTTTAAAATTATCAGGATTTTAAAATTAATTCTTCTCTTCAAATAACTTATATTAAAGAAATTAACCGTTTGAATTTTGGACATAAAAAAATTGTTAAGAGAAAATTGTTATGTTATAAGAAAAATTGTCTCATTTAAATATATTTAAGTACTTTAATACTTCCAGCAAGTTAAAATGCATTAATTCCTTCTAAATGCTCATATTTGTAATGCCATTATTTTGATGGTAATCTTACAATGTGGTGTTTGAAGATTTGTCTTACACCTCGAAGTTATTACCATGAAGAGGTTATAACCATTCAAATTAACATAAATATTTCATTTTAATGTAGTGCTTTATCATATCATATATATAAAATATTCGAAATGTTTATAACACTGCCTATAATGCTTAGGATTTTTTCATATATGACATATAGTATATATATATATATATATGATCCCCAAAGTAGAAATTACATAGTGTTTTTAGAATTACTTTTATACAAAAAATGTAATACATTCTGATCTCGGGACTACTCTACTTACATCAGTATTTTTGAGACAGCAGTGGCCCAGTCTCATTTTATTTAAATATGTGACGCTGCGTATAACTTTCCCAACATATTAATATCTACAGTGTTGTGATTACATTTATTTGAAAACATGGAAGAAACTGTTCTAATCAACAGGATACTTACCTGTATGGGAAAATCAAAGGCATGAGCACAAATCCCAAATTAAACATCATGATGGTTGAAGTTGTTGAAATGTGCACTGTCCCGGTGAAGATAAGTATTCACAGTTGTTTTGGAAAATATCCACATAAAGATTATAAGACTAAAAAAATATTTCCTTAAATACAAAGAAATAAAAATATAATACAAAAATCTGCAAAAAGTTAGCACATGCACACCCACCCACACGCATACACACCCATACGCACACATACACACACAATAAAATGATTTGAAATTAATTTCCAAAAATATTTTAAATGCCGAAGAGCATATACTAAAAATACCCAAGATACTATTAGCCATGTAGTCACATGGAAGACTGAAATTCAAAAGTACTGCCACTAATAAAAAATAAAAAGTGAACTGTACCCATGGATACACGCAGAAAAATAACACAAGATGAATGAACATTTGTAAAACTAAAATATTTTAAAATTTGACGACAAAAAAAAATGCCAATTCAACTAAAAATCAAATAAGTCAAGAAAACCCAAAAAATTCCATTATCATTTACTAATATTTCTGATACTGAAATAAGGTATAAGCCGTTGAATCGCTCGAAATTAAAAGAACACGCATACGGCAGTGCTGCCATCTATAAACAAAACATATATTAAACTATTTGCAAGCTCACTTAAGGACCGAACAATATTTAATCTAACCGTCGTGCATCTCTATAATCTAAAATTTAATATAGTGCTTTATTCCTACTTTTTTCTTAAATAAAAATAAATAAAAAATAAGTAGAATGCTAATAGTGTATGTAAACAAACTTCAGCAATATTGAGTGGCCTATCGCACTTTGTTAATTATATATATATATATATATATATATATATATATATATATATATATATATATATATATATATATATATATATAATATACGTACATATATATACGTAAATGTCATATATTTTTTTGCACATACAGTAGTTTATGCATAGTTTTCGATTAAATCTTTCAATTTATATATATATATATATATATATATATATATATATATATATATATATATATATATATATATATATATATATATATATATATATATATATATATATACACATACATATATATATATATATATATATATATATATATATATATATATATATATATATATATATATATATATATATATATACTATATATATATACTATATATATATATATACACATTCCGATAATTTGGAATAGAAACACTAGCAAATGTCAAACCAAAGAGTACTGTTACTGTTAAGATGTTAGTGAAGCCTCTTGGGGTTAAGCTTTTGTTCAAATAAATCCTTTTTCGGCTTTCCGTATCCATTTCAGCTATTTTCTAAATGACCTCCAGCTCTTTCTTCTTCATATGTCTGATTTCTTCTCTGATGCCATTTTACAATTCTGCCGCATTAACGTGATTAGAGTTATAGTCTTTCATCCAGGGCTGGATTTCCAGTTGCGAGGGGCCCTTAGCTATACTGTAATGGAGCCGGGCCTTCATCACCACTGAAATAAAATGTCATAAAAGTTCAAACGGAATTTCGTCATTGAGATTGTACAGTTAAATAATTTTCCTTTGTAATCGTAAAACATAGCACTGTATTAAATATGCAAAATGTGCTTTAATGTACATTTTAACTAATTTGAATGACGTAATAACAAAATAAGTGTGATATAATCTTAAATTCTATAATATGCATATATGACACTTGTATGTATTATAAAGGAAACAGTTTAATATTTAGCAGGAATGTATGGGTGCCTGTAACAATACTAGTCAGTGTCTATAACACTGAATGCACGTCTGTAATAATATCTTGCCGCATTAAGTAGTTTGGTATCCGTAGGCAATAAAAGATCTTGTGGAAACCTATGCCATAAAGCTGAACACTTCGTACGTAAAAATTTAAGTACACAGATTCGTTTGAGCCTTATTAAGTTCAGAGCTCTACGTTAGGACCCCTGTAAGTCATATCTTAAAGGAATCCAGCCCTTTAGCCCTAAACTAGGGCTCCTTAAGCTAGGGATATTCCCCGAATAAGTAAGGTGTTAAGTGTAGTGGCTCTTCCTATCTAATAAATATATCGTCCAATAGATCTTACTAAAATCGTCCAGTAGAACTTAAATAATTGTCTAGTAGAACTTAAAAAAATACTAATAATGCTTACAATTATTAAATAAATGAATGCATTGTAAGTACAGTAAAATCCGGTTCTAACGAAAGTTCAAAGGACCTATATTAATCGCAAAAACGGTCGGTAAAATACCTATATGTACCATATGTGCGCTAGTGGCACAAAAATATGTCCCTTACTAAGGTTTTTATTTTATTCTGCAAAAAATTGTGTGATTTTTTAAAATTATATGTAAATCATGCCCTTCTTTTGATCCTCTTGGGTTCAATATTAAACAATATGTATTGTATTTCACTGCATTCCACTTCTCTGCATGAAACTTTATATATTCTGTGTATATTTTGAATTTTTTTACGTGAAACATCCTTATTCGCCTCCGACTAAATTACAGTTCTGTGTCACCACTATCATTCACATGATTAGTAAACATCCATTACTAAAGTTTCGTATCTCTATTTGATGTATAGTAAGCCACTATAACTGTGACCCACCGCTGAACAATATCGTTCATGTATTGAATGTTATAATTACAAACTGCACTATATGCAGTTGAATATTTGCATATGCAATTACATATTTGGATACGTTTTAGTTATATTGTACATAAATGCACAAAATCCTAAGTCGTTCATTACTGTATAAGAAATCAGATACGATGTTCTTACAACGCTTGGAACCTAGGAATTGTAACAATCGGATTTTTAAGGAAATGTAATTCTAGAAATTTGGAATCTAAGATAAAGCTCAGAAAATCGGGGCTCTACTGTATCTGTAAAAGAGAAATATTGTGAGTCAGTAAAAATCAAACTCTTTGATTTTGATGTATTTACATGCTTTGGGCATTCCTGAATGCAAATTAATCGTTTCTTTCAAGTTTGTATGTTTATCTACCAGTTAATACGATAGCTCTAGAACAAATTGAGTGATTTAAATGAAATTTAATGCCATTATTTCAATCAGTAAACGAAAAGGACCTATCGATTTTCAATGAGATCTGATATGAAAAGGTAAATCAATTCTGCGAGCAGCTTTTTTGTAACTAAAAATATATTGTAAAAAATCTGATGTGGGCAGCACATGACTTCCCTTATATAATGCAATGAATTTACTACTTTTAGAGTAAAAAAAATAGATTATTTTTATAGTAGTTATTTATATTCTTTCCAAGATATTGAATTTTCGTCAATGAGTCGTCATTTTCCATGTCGTCATCATCAACGAGTCGTCATTAATTTAGCGTCATTTTTATCCATTTGGCGAGTTTTTCGTTAATTTAACATCATTTAAAAAAATCGCCAATTTTGCTACATTCCACCAAATTCGTCGCCAAAATCTCGCCAAGCGTTATGGACGAAGAAATATGTTATTCTTACAGCAGATAAATGACGATTGGCGTTCAAATACAAAAGTATTACTCAAAGTATCTTTTTTCATAAATGGAACGAGCTAGATCCACGAGAATGATGTCACCCAATTTATCGCATGGTATTACATATGAAAAGTGAACATGTTTCTCAATAGGAAATATTTTTTTTTTATTTGACATGACTTTTTGATAATGTTTTTGAAAAATGTACAATATTTCGAGAACGGTTCATGTTAGCGTTCTAAAATTTATGTTAATCATTTTCTAATAAAAAATTACATAAGAAATGCCTTTTTGTGTAACTTTATTAGTGGTTTTGATTTTTTGACGATTTTTCAAAATATCACTCGAAAATTTAGAGGCGTTCTGAATATTCGATGGCGTATAAAAACAATAGGCTTCCAGTGTTTACGGATTGTGATTTTTGTACAAAATTTCCTTCGAATCAGTCCATTCGTTTCGTCAGTTATCGTCTACGCAGGCTCACTGACACACACACACACACACACACACACACACACACACACACACACACACACACACACACACACACATACTTTCACACACACACATACATACTTTCACACACACACACACATACTTTCACACACACACATACACACACACAGACATCACTTCAAAATGTTTGATTCGTGATCAGGGATGCTTGAAGCGTGCTCTCCCGTCGAAAACTCGATTTCGAATTTTCAACCCCGTCACAATACTTTCCTTATACATTATGTATATAAGGAAAGTAATAAAAATAAAATTGTTAAAACCTCCAAACACCTTGCTTCTTTATATGTATTTCATTAAACGCAAATTACATCATGCATAAAACGCTAATCTACGCCTTTGAGAGAGTTGTGCCTTGCTGGTTTTTGATCTACATTGAAAAAAAATACTAATATTGCTCACAATTATTAAATAAATGAATGCTTTGTAAGTTCAGTAAAATCCGGTTATAACGAAAGTTCAAAGGGCCTTTATTAAACTCAAAACCATACGGCAAAAACGTTCGTTATAACGGAAGTTATAGACATATTATTGACTCCTTCAAGGTACTATTAAACTTTTGCATTACATTTACAAACACGGCACGTATTCAAACGGAAAAAGGGGGAAATTCATATAAACGCTTCTAACATAGGTAATTTTTGAACAAGACGATGAATTTTGACGATTTTTCAGACAATGAGGTTGTATTCAGAGACTATTACGGTATAAGTTCTACCACCCTATAGCGAAGTACGGAATAACAATGATTAAATCCTCGTTTCTGTTTATCTAACATGACCGCTTAAAACTCGAAACGTTTCAATAGATGTCGTTAATTTTTTCACAGGTTTGATAATTTTCGAGAGGATGGTCATAGGGGAAGGAGGGGAAGGTCCCTGTAGATGCCTGCCCCACTGGGTTCTGGTCTAAATTGGGTGGCACTTCCCGGCCGTCCAAACGGTTACCTTACACCTTTCTGGTAGGTCAGACGGTCTGGGTCTCAACAGCAAAAGGTTTGATAATTTCAATATGAAGTGTGGTTATGGCGAAAATGTTTCAAATTCTGTACCGCGTTAAGATATGATAGCAAAAATTCAAAAATATGGTTCCAATTCTAATACTTTTTAAAATATGTGATGATTTTTAAAAAAACGTACTCGGTGATTTTTTATTCGAATTGGTTTTTTTGTTATTAAATTCTGAATCTCCATTTTGAGTGAATTCCGTACAAATCAGTTCCTTAGCAATCGAAAATATTATTCAAGAGTTGCCATCTTGAAATTATATATGATTATTCACTCTGGCGATCTTCAGACTTGTGAGTTGCACCTCTTTTTTTGCATGCTTGTGCATATGTGTGCTTTATTTTTCATGTTTATGTGGTATTTCATGTTTTTGAGCTGAATTTTGTCCTATTTGGGATTTTTTCCCCTGTTATTCTAGTTTATTCCGTTGTTGGGCACAGATTGCATAAAATTTTAACCCCATGTTTTTATGAAATCATAGAAACAACGGATTTTAGTATATCAGTCTAGAATGTGCCCCTGAAGACGTTTCTGGCAGATATACTATTCTTTAATATATTTTCCTTGTCCTGGCCTCTCCGTGCTCTACTTTTCTGGCCCTTCCTCGTTGCTTTTTGCTATTCAATACACGCTATTATATTGCTCGCGGTTTGATACTGTGGTTGCTGATTCACACTCCTGCACTTTAGTATTTGTTATTTTAATTTATATATATATATATATATATATATATATATATATAAACTAAGAAGGCAAAATATATATTTTTTGAATTTATGTTCCTTTTGTATCAGGAAATCCATATTTATTAATCAAAAAATACTCCTGAAATTTTATATTCTATTTTATTATTATTTATAAAATGTTAAGACCTTATAAAACTGTATTAAAGTAAGACTCTATTAAACTATTCAAGTTTTGAAATATTTTTCAATAAATAGAAGTTTATTGTCAATTTATTGCAGATGCGGGCATTGTACGAATTATTTCTTATGTTTGGAATATTTTACTCTTTGTGCAAATTGTGTTTGGTATAAAGCTCCCGTGAGCTACCCATGATTTGAACTCGAAACATATTTCGAAAGGAACTTCGCTTCACTACATCCAAAGTAACTTTATGAATGCTACAAGCGGTGTCCCATTATGATACATGTAAAGGGAAAGGATGGTAAAGTGTTCACCCTTAAAAAAATCATTTTTTTAAAATGCTAATCTATTTATTAGAAGAAATTAAAATAAAACTCATAACTAATATTATGATTTAAGTAGATGAATGTTTTTGGTATGCATTTAGTTATTTATTGATAATGTGTCGTATAAGAAATAAATGAGTATAGTCCTAGCAAATGGCTAGTTTGTCCGATTTAAGAGGACAAAGACTGTGTAAAATAAGGAAATTAAATTAATAAAAACACGAAAGAAAAATTATTTAACACAATTTAAGAAATAACAAAGAAAACGAGAGGCATAGTATATTCGCAATATAATCTTTACATGTTCAAATATAAAAGTGACAATTAATTGAAAAATAATAGAATGCTTTGATTGGACAAAACAAAAAAAATGAGAGACATAAATGATGCTCAGTATAAGTATATTCGCAATACAATCTTTACATGTTCAAATATAAAAGTGAAAATTAATTGAAAAATAATAGAATGCTTTGCTGGACAAAACAAAGAAAGCGTAAATTTAGGCATAAGTAAAATAGCAAAAGAAAATATGGTATCTGTTTCGCTGGCACAATGGGCTATATTCATCAATTCTAAAAATAAGTTCACTGACACCCATATTACTGGCCACTTTACTCACCTAGACACCATTGCGATTACAAGCTAACACTAAATCTTGTCATTGTTCTCAAAATGAATTTATATAGCATAAAACAAAAGCTTTTTAAAATTACTGATTAAAAACTAATAAAGTTGAATTTATAAGAATAAAATTCACTCTTGCTTTCCATGAACATCTGTGAAAAACACTTTTTTAAATGTAAATCTTTATTAAACGTATCTAAGTGGTTCTCGGTCAGTTTTGAGAAAAATTATCGCAGACATACTGGTTTATATTGTTTTAGATAAGTAGCACTACAATGAAAATAAAAAACTCTGATGTGGGCAGCACATGATTTTCCTTGTATAATGCAATGAATTTACTACTTTTATAGTTAAAAAAATTGTTATTCTTACAGTAGATACTTATATTCTTTCCAAGATATTGAATTTTCTTCAATTAGTCGTATTTTCATTGATTTAGCGTCATTTTTATCCATTTGGCGAGATTTTCGTTAATTTGGTAACATTTTAAAAAGTCGCCATTGTCGACAGTCCACCAAGTTCGTCGCCAAAATATCGCCAAGCTTATGGACGGAGAAATATGTTATTCTTACAGCAGATAAATGACTATTGGCGTTCAAATAAAAAAGCATTACTCAAAGTATTTTTTTTCGTGAATGGAATGAGTTAGATCTACGAGAATGATGTCACCACATTTATCGCATGATATTACATATGAAAACTGAACATGTTTTATAACAGTTAATTTTTTTTTTTGAATTTATGGGATTTTTTGATAAATTTATTTAAAAAATGAGCAATATCTTGAGAACAGTTGATGCTAGCTAGCGTTCTAAAGTTTGTGTCAATCATTTTCTAAGGAAAAATTACATAAGAAATGTCTATTTGCGTAACTTTATTAAAGGTTTTAATTTTTTGATGATTTTTTCAAAATTTCACTCGAAAATTTAGGGGTGTTTTAACATTCCATTGTGTTTTAAAACAATAGGCTTCCAGCATTCACGGATTTTTATTTTTGTACCAAATTCCATTCGAATTGCTCCATTTGTTCGTGAGATAACGTCTCCAAAGACTCTCTCTCTCTCTCTCTCTCTCACACACACACACAGACACCATCTCAAAAATGTTCGATTCGTGATAAGGTAGGCTTGAAAAGTGCTCTCCCGTCGAAAACTCGAATTCGAATTTTCGAACCCGTCACAATACTTTCCTTATGCATTATGTATATAAGGAAAGTAATATACATTATATATATAAAGAAAGTAATATACATTATGTATATAAAGAAAGTAAAAATAGCACATGACCACGTTATCCGCCGTGGACACTTTACCCTTCGCTTTCCTTTAGGACTTCCGCCGGAACTATAAATTTAGAATATCACAAACGAAGTTCCGTTATAACCAAAATTAATCAGTTTCCACTATACTTTTAATCTACAATTTTTTAAGAGCATTGGTTAGGAGTTATAACGAGCCATTTCCGAAATATTAGAAATTTATCTTTCCTTACACAGAGCTTGATATAAAACACATTCATATACACTCTATTGCGAAAGAATAAAGTAATTTTAAAGGAAGTTCAGTACTTTCTCTCTCTGTTATTGTAATCGGATACCTGTTGATTTACAACAAGACATAATCGTAAAGTGGCTTTGTAGTTGTTCTTACTAATCTTACTTGTCTGAAACTAGGCCGGCATAAATATATAAGACCAATCTCCATGGTAAAAGGAGAGAGAGAGAGTGTGCAGCTTCTGTTGGACTATATACCACAGACACTCCATAGTAGGATATTGACTTTTACTTAATACCACCAATTTAGACTAAAACCCAGTGCGGGTGGCAGCCACAGGGACCGTTACTCACTTCTCCTGACCCATTACGCCCCTGAAGGAAATATGGTTACTTTATTTATGTTCCCTAGCTTACTGATAAATTGGGATTCGTCAAAATTGCAGGAAAACTCATACTTTGGAGACACCACATTTTTTAATCTGAATGGAATTGTATATTGGAAGGCCCAGACCACACGACCAACCCTAAGGCTTACGGTAACTATGTGTGTGGCCGTGTAGAACTGTATATTGAAACATCATTTTTTTTATCAAATGGCCAGGCACTTGACTCTCATCATTCGCCTATACATCGGCCAGAACGTGAACTATTTAGCCGTACTAGGACGTTGCCCCAGGTGCACCAGAGGGAGGCGGAACACACTGCGTCCAACAACACAACATCCATGCCCTACGTGGGACTCGAACCCACAACGCGGCGGTCGAACGATTGCTTGGAAAGTATATTGAAACATCCGAAATGTCCACAGAAGTTCAGCTCTGAACTTAATGTACCCCAAAATATAAACGTAAAAAGTTTATGTAAAATACTAACAGTCTTATAATGTACAAGTATTAACTTTATATGAGATCATACAAACTGAACATTTACATATCAATTTGCGATAATATAGCATTACCCTACAATAGAGTAAAAATCTCTTAATAGAGCAAAAATTCACAAATAGCTCTTACAATAGACAAAAATTTATTAATTAAATAAATATAATTATTGACTATATCAATTGTACAAATATATTAAAGTTATCCTTTGGATAATAGTTTGAATATATAAATGAAACGCCATTCCTTAGATTCCATGTTATAAAATTGATAAATTTACGTTAGTGGGCCTGACATTCATTATTTATTTAAATTGACATGAGTATGCTACGACATTCCGCAATTCGGTATCCAAAAAACTGAAACAGTGATTTGTTTTAGAAAATTTCAAGATACCTTAAATATTTAAACAATTATTAATATATCATTGCTTAATGTACCTGTCCTGTTTGCATTTCTTTATTACATTCTTTTTCAGAGGAACGCTGCATTTATCTTTGAAAGCCTTCTATACAAATTTTCAATCCTTAAACGCATTTAAATTTACAAGAAGGAGCAATGCAAACAATTACCGGCTTTTTTTTCTCAAATCCCTATCAAAGTAATGGGGAATCTTATTGGGAATCACTTATTCTTTGCTCGAGTTTGTACCTGGATGCATTCAAAGTCAAATTGAATTTTGATTTCTTTCTTTAAAAATGCTCATGGTTTTCGAAAAGAAAACAGGGTTCGGCTCAACAAAGTTAACTTTCATTGTGTCTTACAGGATATTTACAAAGTTTATTCAATAAGAAAAATCACTTTGTGAAAAGAATAAGGAAAACTTCCAATTTAAGTACAAATAGAATAATAATGCAGTATACAGCAGTTTCAAGAAAACCAACAAACCCGACGTCAAAAGGACGAAATGATAAGAAAATACTTTGTTTTCTTTATTTCGAGTTTGTTTGTTCTTTAGCACTTGCAGACGCCACTTCGACAATAAGAGATTGCAATTTCATCCCCAGTAGCTTAACGGTAGACCGTCGGAGAGTCAGTTTGGAGATCCATGGTTTGATTCCCGGTTGGGGCAGCAAGTTTCTTTACACACTGAAGAAGGGATCAAGAGAAAACACCGAAATAGCTTTAAGGTGCTTGGTTATACTATTTGTGCTTAATTCCGTTACTTAAAAACTTCATAAACTTTATTATTATTTTTCTTCATTTTTATGGCTTTAATTTAGCTATTGAAAAAATATTCTTTGAGAAAAAGAATATTCCTTGAGAAAAAGAGAGAGAACTAATATTAGGCCGAATCTAACGGATTTATTGTGAATTAATAGTGCGTATATTAGTCGATCATTTATGTGGATCTACTTAAGATATGATGTTGGGGTTTATTCACAATTTATATAAATAAAATTGAAAATATGTCTGTCTGTCTGTCTGTCTGTTATTATAACGTTATAATATAACGTTATAATAACGTTATATAAACGGTATTATTATTGATATTTTCGGGGATTATTGATTCAGGGATTATTGATATTTTCAAGTTATTATGCAATTGTTTTATTACGACAAAAATTGTTTAAACTCATATATTGTACGTTGTACGAGTAATCTTCTACAAATACACGGTTATATCTTCTAATCTACGAGAATATAAGTAGTACAGGTATATTGGCATATGTGTGTATATATATTGGCATATATTGGAATCAATTACGACCTTCTGGTATAAAGAGTACGGAGATTATTGATATTTTCAATTTATTACGTCATCTCTTTTATTTTGGCAAATATTTTTAGACCCATATTGTAATACTATCTTCTACTAATAACTAAATCTTCTACTAACATACTGGCATATTTTCTAATCTGCAACAATATAAGTAGTACGGGGTTGCATATATAGATTCAATTCCTTTTTTAACACTTTACAACAAAGTTGAAAAATCTTTATGACTTTGTTCATTCTGTCTGTCTGTCTGTCCCTTAGCACGATAACTGCCGTAAAAATGACTTAATCAAAATGAAATTTTAGTATGTTCCTCAGACGGTCCGTAGGACCTATGGGAATATAAATGAAAAATATGACACAATTAGTTTTGGATTGAACCCGGGTTGAAAAATTGTTATACATTGAGCCCTATGGGACCTAATTTTTCAAACATTTTTTAAGCGGAGTTAAAATTCGCAAATTGCTTCGAAAATTTTCGATAATATTCATATTGTTCCATAAAATATATAAAAAAACATTCAGCGAAATATAGTCAGTAGTTTTTTAAATAAAATTTAAAATAATAATAGCACCTCTTATATGAAGTGATCACGTGACAATGATATGAAAAGATCACGTGACCCACTTCAAAATGATATATGGCATCCATCTTGTCTCAAAATCGTGATTTTTAAAGTTCTTTTTAATTCATATTGAGTGTTGTATCCGTCCTAAAACGACTTTATTTTTGCTTAAATTCTGTGCATCTATATACTGAAACAACGCAATGACAATATATTTGAGTTTAAATGCTCATCCAAATTTAATTATTTCTGCAACGAAACCTATTTCTCACCTATGTAAAATGTAAACAGCAAAATATGTGGAATGCGCTGTATTAGAATTGCTGTAGTTCTTTAACACAAAATCATTTAGTTCATGGAGTTTGCGTAGCTATGAATGAAATATTTATTGATTTTACAAAGAGAAGGACGATTTTTTTCGATGAAGTTTTACGCTTAGAGTTTAATTACTTGTAGCTCCATGGTCTTAATTTTTAAATAAAATAAATTATTATAGTATTGTGATGAATGACATGAATGGGAAATTATTTATGAATGAAATGCTGTTTTTATAGAGAGAGCCAGGCGTGTTTTTTTTTTCTATGACGTCATTTAAATGAATTTCAGTTGCTTTCGATGAAGTTTTCAAATATAATAAATTATCGTAGTATTATGATAATTCTAAAATTATTACCGAGAAATGTATCACATTTGAGAGATGTTTAAACCAGGCAATTTATATTTCAATGCCGTCATTTGAATGAAGTTCATTTTTTTCGATGAAGATTTAAGTTTTCAAATATAACAAAATAATGTAGTGTTGTGATAAGTTTTAAAATATTACCGAGGAATGTATTGCATTTTAGATATGTTTAAATAAAATTGCATTGATGTTGGAATGTGTTTCATAATCAACGCTTTAAGCATGATTGATCTTTCCTGTTTATTGTAAATTTGGTTACAAAAGGGGCCAGGATGTTTTATTCTTCAGATCTGCCGTGTAGATAATTTTGCATAGTGAGAACATATATTCTTGAACTTCTCTGTAGGACCAATAAATTTAATATTTTAATTGAATTCGCATATGATTGCAAATTATAAGTTTCTTTATATTATATACTCCGTACGAAGAACGGGTACGATGCTAGTAGATGATATAATTGTATCTAAAGCGCTGCGCATCATAATTCCATGTATAAGTTAGTATTTAAGCCTCTCAATGACATTTACAAAACATTCTTAAAATATTAGGTACCAATTTTTAATGAGGTTTACCTTTATTTAACGAAATGTGGCGATTGAAAAATATAAAATAATACGTTAGAAATAATTGTTGTAATCGAAAACTGTCTCAGTTAGGTTCTTTTCCGTGATCTATACTGTAAGCGTATAAAATTCACCTTTCAATGTCGACGGGTTTCTGGAGAGTCAAAGTCTTTTCGATAACCCTCCTTTCCTCCGACCAAAGGAGGAGGGTCATCTGTTTCGATGTCGATACAATAAATGTGCGGGCTTCTAGGTCACTGGAGTGGATTCTAGTGTGTCTAGAAATATTGTTTTGCAAACAAAACCATGTTGTTTTCACTTCTATGAGAGGAGGGGAGAATTAAATATTCGGCTCTGTCAGATTTTGTCTCATAACTATTATTATAAATCTGCAAAGATTCGGTTTTTTAAATTAGCTGAAAACTTCTAGAGGGATTAGAAAGAAAAAAACACGTTAGATAATTGCTATATAAATATATTTTATGCAAAATTA
This sequence comes from Amaurobius ferox, assembly GCA_951213105.1. NCBI lineage: Eukaryota > Metazoa > Arthropoda > Arachnida > Araneae > Amaurobiidae > Amaurobius > Amaurobius ferox. Next base: position 60,293,130 of record OX578136.1, read on the forward strand.
ATAAAGTGTAATTTTTACTCTCCTCTAGCAAATGCTTGTGGTAATGGGTGCGCATCACAGAATAATGTTCAAAAGTATATAAATCAAAATAAAATCATGTTCACATGTATATTACTTTTTGTATAATCAAGTACAGTCGGCCTCTTCTAATCGGGTGACGGGCCGTTTATGTGCATGTAATATTGTGAAGCAAAATTGATAAACCCTTAGGGTTACTGTTAAATATATCCGTATTATTGCAAAATAATCTCCGGTAAATTATATAAAAGCTGAGACACCAATCTTGTGAATGCCAGTTTCAGCATACGAAGACATGGAAGGAAATGCAATAAATTGCTAAACTTGGCAAACTTCTTTTCTCTCTGTCCAGTTCAAGTTATATACATAGTAAATAGCAGTAAAATGTATTATGTACATATCAATGAATTACTACTATTTATTATGTAAATTGTATTCATTATCATTATGTTATATAATCAAGAAAGGTATTAATAATATTAATCTGTGAGCCAGATTAATCATATACCCCGCTTAATCACATACCCCGCTTAATCACATACTCCGCTTAATCATATACCCCGCTAAATCATATACCCCGCTTAATCACATAAAATGGAGTGGAACGCAGTGTATGCAACTAAGCGGGACCAACTACATTCCTTTACTAATATAATACGATTATTTTCAAACACATTTATATTAGTTTCTCTCCTTATTACAATTTAATCTCATCCAATAAATAATACTAAAAAATAATGTTATTTAATATTTTTGAGAAGCAAATAACTGTTAGAGACATTTTATCAGTGCAACCCGTGGGATCATACAATGAACACAAAATCTGTCTTTACACTAATTTCTTTTGTTTCCTAAATGGTTTTAAAACGTCACCATAATCATCATTTGCCCTGACATGGCAATCACATATAAACCAAGCCCTTTTAAAGAAGTTTTTATACTTGGGCTTCCAATTTCTTTAAGCAATTGAATTGGTCAATACCACACTTGATAATAAAAATAATATTTTTAATTTCAAAAGGAATTCGCTGAAATAATCCATGGATATTAATATTTTAAAATGCATTTGCTTCGAAATAAAAGGATATTGTTTGTTATTCTATGTTTTATTGCCCAAGGATATAAAGACTCAAAGACAAATGTTCTGTACTTTGAACAGCTGTCATGTATTGAACAAAAAATAGACCAATTAAATATGTAGCATAATTTCACAAACCAATTAAAAAAAAGTGGTTAATCAGAGTCTAATTTAAGTGTACAGTATGAAATCTTTGTGCTCATAATTCCTCGCCTGGCACAATTACCCTACTTTCGTCTATACATTTAAATAAATTGAAATTAATAATGAAAACCATTCTCATAAACTCTAATTTAAATAGTGCCTGTTATGGCTTATTACATAACGATGTAAAAATAACGGTCTTACATGCTATCAAATTTACTTTGCGTATTTACATATCAAATTGTGGCAATTTTAGTGTTTCATTTCGAAATTCTCTTCACTTTGATATGTTTAATATGAATCTGCTTTAAATTTTACTATTTAATGAAGTTAAAATTAACTTCATGTGTGCACAGTACGAAAAATGTCTTTCAATATTTTCGGCTTAAAAAAGAAAAATCCTTCTAAATTGTTTCATTATTTATTCAATGCATTAATATGTTTCCTTGTATTTCTCAAATCGGTAAATAATGAACTGAAACGTATCAATTTCGTTTTTGAAAATCTCCAGATACCTTAAATTTCTTGAGCAAATATTAGTATATCATCATTTAATGTTCCTGTCGTGTTTTCATTTCTTTATTAAGTTCTTCCTCGGAGAAAAGTAACATTTATCTCCGAAAGCAATATTTACGAATTTCCAAACCTTTAACGCTTTTAAATTTCCAAAACGAAGAAAAAAAAATGCAAACAATTGCCAACATATTTTTTTCTCAAATCCCTATCAAAGTAATGCAGAATCTTATTGGACAACGCTTAATCTCTGCTCAATAATGTACACAAAGGCATTCAAGTCTAATTGAATTTTGATTTTTTATTCCTTTTGTGAGGAGAAAATATTCGATAGCTTCCCTAGTTGCAGTACAGTCCGACGACTAAACAAGGTTAACTTACGTTGTGTTCCCTTATATTTACGACAAATAAATTTATTCTTCGCCTTGATTCTTCTGGCTTTAATTTAGCTGTAGAGAGAAACTATAAGAGATAGATAGATAAAGAGAAATAGAATGACTGAAATAGAGAGAGGGAGAAAGACAGACAGATCGGGAACAGTAAAAAATGAATTCTATTTAAATTTTCAATTTCAAGTGCACTCCGGCCGAAAGTTTTGCAGAATAGCTATCGCACTTCTCTTCCCTGCTTTTGTTCTGCATAATGCATAGCATCAACAGTATGTTCCCTACTTTGGTAATCTGATTACAACGGCTTTCGCATGTCTTCAAAGTAAGCAAGGTAAGAAAGAGAAGAAAAAAAGAAACAAGAAAAGATATTGAATACGATTGTGCGATATTGTTTCTTTATTTCTCGCGCGCATTTTCATTCTGGATAATTTTTTTTTTTTATAAAAAAGTTGCTGCCGTTTTCTTTTCTTTCGAAGTCAGAAATATGTTTCGAATCGCTAATACTTTGCGAATTCTTTTTCCAGGGAATGCAGGATATATTTTATTGTTTTCTTTGAAAATTAGCCCCGTTGGTACGACAGGTTTTGTTTTCCACATATTTCCGGGAGTATTGCGTGATGTTTAAACTGCTTCCAATTTCGTTTTCGATAAAAAAATTGTCTTGGAAAATGATTAAAATTTCATGGGTGCAAAATGCTTTCCAAGTAACGAGTTATCAAATACAAACTGTCATCTTACTTTTTTTTTCTAAATTTATTAAATGTTTAGAACCGTCTTATGCCGGGTTACATAAAGCTATGTAGCAGATTTTCTACTATTTATCCTCCCGCAGCCCTTGTGCTCTTAACATACCCGGACACATAGGACTAGGAACTACACTTGATCAGCATTGTGAATTATTAAACGACCCTTAAGCAAAACGAAATTAATTTATGATTGTAGGAGAAGTGCTTTGACTTGAAATCTAGATGGAACTTAAAACTTTATCCTAAGTGAATTTCGGATCAGAAAATCCGATGGATTAAGCCACTAACTTAGCAGAAACTAGTACTTCTAAAACATTGATCACCAGCAGCATTGTGAAACTTTTTTATAGGGATGTTTGTCATATACGCATCACAAAATAACGAATAATCACTTTTACTCCCTCCTGGTCTAATCAGAATGACGCAGAAATACTAAAAAGTGCATTTTTGTTACAAAAACATAGAAGTAAATACTATACCACCAAAATCAACCAAGTACGTACAACCACTTGACGTTTATTTTTTTTTCGGTAGTATTAATTGATAATTCTGAGAAATGAAACGGTGAGATTTGCACAGTTTAGGGGATAATTGCTGGCAATATCTAAACTATAGGAATTCATCAGTTGAATGCATTCGTGTATAGCCAATTTTGTTGAGATAAATTCAAAATATGATGTGGGCAGCACGTTACGTTCCCTACATTAATAATATTAATTCTCTCAAAACCACAGGGATTATCAAATAAATTGAACACGATTCTCAGAAGATATTAATTTTTCATAAATTTGGTATCAATTTCGATGATTAAACATTATTTTTTCCCCATCTCGAGTTCATCAATTTGACGACATTTTTAAAAATTGCCTGTTTGTTATCAAGTTTGTCGCCGAGATCGTCAAATTGTAGCAAAATTTGTCGCCAACCTTTAGATCTAGGTATACAGACGAGGTCTTGTCCAGAATTAATCGATGATTTGAGTTATATTCAATAGATGTCTTCCCTCATGAATGGAACGAACTAAATATAAGAGAATGATGTTAGTCAATATCTTCCTTAAAATTGCATATGGAATAGCAACCTATTTAACGATGCCTTCTTTGTTTTTGATTTTATGTAAATTTTCTTATAAATTTGCTTGAGAAATGTTCCGTATCTCGAGAACGATGTATACGAACGTTCTAAAAATTGCGTCATTCTTTATTTAATAAGCATTACGTATAAAATGGTTATTTATTTATAGTTAAGGTCCTGATTTTCTATTAATTTTTGTTTAGAAAAATAGATTTAAAAATTGGGGGAGTCTTCCGGACATTCGTTCGCGCGTTTAAATTCAATAGGATTTCAGTGTTCACTGATTATAATAAACGTACTATTTTTTTCTCTTTTTGCGTAACGCTCAATGCGTTCGTAAGATATCCCTTCCATAGACTTACCAATACATTCGCACACACACACATACACTACCTTATAATTGCTCGATTGGAGTTCAGAATTGCTTTAATAGGGCTCTTTCGTCGAAAACTTGAATTCGATTTTCGACACCTTCACAATGCTTTCCCTATACATGCATCTAGGGAAAGTAAAAAATATGATCAGAAGGTAATGTGTATTACATTGGTTGCACTTTAAATTTTTTCGCAAATATGTTAGACCCTACTTTCATTGCTAAAATGGCTGATTGCTTGGCAGAAAATTAAGAAATTGGTCTTGTGTAATACGGTAGTGTTACTTTTTGTGTAGAAAATGTTATTGGCAAAAATAAACCACATTTTCACCTTATATCATAATTTGGTCAGTCAACTCTTGTCTAAAAACCAATTGACATGACTTTTTGAAACAATTGGCACATCTGTGATATTTCTTGAATTTGAGATTGGACGTCCCACTGGGGGGGGGGGGAGGGTGATGCGAACTATGTTAGTAGTTCCACTCATCGTCTTCTCCAATACAAAGCTATCTCAGAACGAAGTTTTAAATCATAACTCGATTTTATGTCAAAAATCCGCTCTTGTTAGACCCTATAACAAATTGTACCAGCCAAACGAACTGCGAAACTCACTATATTTTGGATCAAGTATATTAAATTAAAACCATATTAAATACCTTATATGAAACCGTTTGTTGCATATTTCATTTAATACGTTTTACATTAATCAGTTTTATTCAATTAATGGAACTACGACTACACGAATATCATCCACGGCATGTTAATTGTCAAAATTGTATAAGAAGTGTCGTTGACGAACGATTAGTTTTAGTCAATTTTAAATTTCATTTCCAATGTTGGCAACAGCCCTTATCATGTCACAAATAGCCCATGCTTTAACTAATATTACAATAAGGCACTGGCTTGGTAATAACATTTTAAAAGTTTGAAGTAAACACGGTACAACTATATTTTGAATCTATATTAAATTAAAATCCTATTAATTATCTTATATGAAACCGTTTGTTGAATATTTCAAATATGTTTTGCATCAATCAGTTTTATTCAATTAATCGAACTAGGATTACACGAATATCATCCAAGGCATGTTAATTGTCAAAATTGCATAAGTAGTGTCGTTGACAAACGATTAGTTATTAAGTCAATTTTAAAACCTCATTTTCGATGTTGGCAACAGACATTATCAGTTCACAAATAGTATGTGCTTAAGCTTATATTACAATAATGACACTAACTTCATAATGACTTTTTAAAAGTCTAAATTAAACACGGTATTATATACCCTAAAATTACACAAAATTTTGCATAATTAGATGGGTAAATTGAAACTAACAACCTATACCTGATATATCTTACACCTAACGTTTCCTCTTGGAAGAACTTTTATTTCTTCCGTTTATTTCACGATAACATAATAACAACACTGATTGCAAAGAAGCAATCTCCTGCACCCCATAACATAATTACAGAGGCTAGGATTTCCTGATAGCCAAACGACTCCCATGCGGTGCTGAATTTCCCATGATTGGTAATATGCACCGTGTTGCCCCGGCCTCTGATCATTTGGTTTTTCTGTATGTTTATCTGGATTGCTCTTTTTCACTTCTTTGATGTAATATTGCTCAATGTTTCCTTTGACGGGTACGGAAAAATATATCTTATAAAAACTATATTATATCTTATTTCATATATTTTACACCCGAAATTACTGTTTACTTTGTTAAATTAGAATATAACCCTGACGCCCGTGGCGTCCGTTTTAAAAGAAATCACTTATTTTTAATTTTATCTAAGCCTTTGGAATAAAAAAATAATCTGATGTGGGTAACACATGACTTTCCTTATATAATGCAATGGATTTACTACTTTTACAGTTAAAATTTTTTTTATTCTTTTAGTAGATAGTTATATTCTTTCCAAGATATTGAATTTTCTTCAATTAGTCGTCATTTTCATTGATTTAGCGTCATTTTTATCCATTTGGTGAGATTTTTGTTAATTTGGCAACAATTAAAAATGTCACCATGTTGGCGACATTACGCCAAATTCATCGCCAAAATCTCGTCAAGCGTTATGGACGGAGAAATAAGTTATTCTTGCAGCAGATAAATGACTATTGACGTTTAAATACAAAAGTATTACTCAAAGTATATTTTCTTCATGAATGGAACGAGCTAGTTCCACGAGAATGATGTCACCAAATTTATCGCATGGTATTTCATATGAAAAGTGAACGTGTTTCTCAATAGCAAATATTTCTTTTTATTTTATATGACTTTTTGATAATTTTTTTGAAAAATGTGCAATATCTCGAGAACGGTTCAAGTTAGCGTTCTAAAACTTATGTCAATCGTTTTTTAACGCAAAATTACATAAGAAATGTCTATTTGCGTAAATTTATTAGTGGTTTTGATTTTTTGAAGATTTTTTCAAAATTTCACTTGAAAATTTAGGGACATTCTGAGCATCCGATTGCATATAAAAACAATAGACTTCCACTGTTTAAGGACTGTGATTTTTGTACCAAATTTCGTTCTGATTGGTCCATTCGTTCGTCAGGTATCGTCTCCACAGACTCACTGACACACACACACACACACACACACACATACACACACAGACAGACAGACATCACCTAAAAAATGTTTGATTCGTGATCAGGGATGCTTAAAACGTGCTCTCTCTTAGAAAACTTGAATTCGAATTTTCGACCCCGTCACAATATTTTCCTTATACATTATGTATATAAGGAAAGTAATAACTGTGAACTTAAGATTACTAAAGAAGAAAAATTGAAAATAATTTGAAAGGAGAAAATAAAAGATTATTAAAGAAGAAGAATTGAAAATAATTTGAAAGGAGAAAATAAAAGATTATTAAAGAAGAAGAATTGAAAATAATTTGAAAGGAGAAAATAAAAGATTATTAAAGAAGAAGAATTGAAAATAATTTGAAAGGAGAAAATAAAAGATTATTAAAGAAGAAGAATTGAAAATAATTTGAAAGGAGAAAATAAAAGATTATTAAAGAAGAAGAATTGAAAATAATTTGAAAGGAGAAAATATTTATATTTTTTGTTTTCGACAGTGTGATCGTTCCGGTGTGAAAATGTTTAACAGAACAATAATTTACATTGTCAACGGGTGATCGAAAAAATTTAGTATTTATGTGGAGGGTTATGAAAATGCTGATGGTCTGGGTTAGTATCTAAATTGAAAAGTTTTTCCGTGATTGAAACACGGTTGACAACATTTTATATCAGCGTTACCCAGGAATAGATAGATAAACAGACAGATAAATCAAGTTGTTTATATTATTAATTGTATACTTTTCCAATGTGTATTGTACTCCGAATGCATTTAAAGTGTAAAGAATTCTTTAAGAGATTTGATTTAAAATATTAAAATTATCAACGTTTAAATTAAATCCTATACAGGGTGTTGTTTAAAAAAATATGTTTGACTTATAGCGTTTGAGCCGACGCATGCTTTGCATAGGAAAATTGTTTTAAATCTTAAAAATAATGTGTCAAAAATGTTTTCGAATCTGGGAAGGGTATTTGCCTAAAAATACGAAATCTAAAATTATATACGACCCGTTTAGAGTAAAATATCCAGTGATACGAAAATGTCCAATGGCATGAAAAATATTTATAAAATTTTACGTAATGTACAGCTAGTTACACATCTCTATACCTATAACATCAAAATATTGGGAATAAAACAAAATCTCTGATTTACATCAAAAACCACTCTCTTCCCAATCAGATTTTGAAATAATTTAAGAAACCTTCACAAAATAAAGCTTTAGAGTACGTAATGTACTTATATTTGCTGAAAATCACTATTCAATTGATATAAGAACCTCAAAATTTGTCTCGAATGTCACCATGACACCAAATGTCACCAAAGAAAGATGGATGCCATATTTTATTTTGAAGTAGGTCACGTGATCTCTTCATATAATATTAGTGTAATTATTATTTTAATTTATATTTAAAAAACTACCGAACACATCTCACTGAATTTTTTAATGCATTTTATGGGATAATTTAAATATTTCCTAAAATTTTCGAAGCAATTTGTGAATTTTAACTTCGCTTAAAAAATGTTTAAAAAAATAAATCCCATAGGGTTGGTTCAATGTATTTCACTTTTTCAACCAGAGTTCAATCCAAAACTAATTGGGTGATACTATTCATTTACATAACCATGTCCCACATATCGTCTGAACAATATACTAAAATTTCATTTTGAGAAAGCCATTTTTACGGCAGTTATCGTGCGAACGGACAGACATGCAGACAGACAGACAGAATGAACAAAGTCATAGACTTTTCAACTATGTTGGAACGTGTTAAACATGAACATATTTTATGTCACCGAACCATATTTTACGTAAGCTTACACATGCTCAGTTCACGACATAATGATAATTAAAATTAGCTTGTTACTGTATTTTGAAACCAAATGCGATTTTTGCTTCTTTTTTTCATGTATATTAAATTTAGCATATATAACTTGATTAGCAATTGCAAAATGAATTTATTTATTATATAACAGCAATGCATCGGGCAGTGCATTAAAAGAGACATGAGTGTTTTGAAATATAACACCATTTCGTGTCACGTGAATATATTTTACACAAGCTGCGCATACTCAGTTAGCTGAAACATATTTGAATGTTTGTTCCGTTTAGACCAACATTTTAATGCTACATAAAGGCCGTTTGAATTTAAAATGAAAATTTACCGGAAATGCTTGGATTGCGTATTGTAGGTTCCAAGAATGTGAAATTTAAGAATTCTGTTAGTTTATAATACGTTTGTTAACTAAAAATATCGGATAATTCAAACAAATGGAATTTAATTAAAATTCATAATGCCTAATTTTAAGCAATTTGTGAGCTAAAACTACTGAACAAATTGTAACATTGGACTTCAAATTTCAATGTATTGTATATTCTGTTTGGAATTGTTCCATTATACTTTTAGAAATATTTTAATTTAAAATTTATTACAATATTAATATTTAAGCCTGTCAAAGATTGTAAAACCAACACTTTTAAAGAAATTAGTTGAAACTAATTTTAAAACGTTTAATTTTTTTAACAATGTATGCCGCTTAACGTTGAAAATATTCATATTAACTGAAAATAAGCCCTATTAAATTATATTCCGTTGTCGATATTAGAAGTATGTAAAATTTCATCTTTCTAGTTCACTGAGGAGCTTCTGAGCGGCTTAGAAGAAATTTTCGATGCGCCCCTCCCCCATTACTTTTTCCCGTTCCCTTGGGGAGAAATAGATAATAGGATTCCGTTTGGTTCTGTCCCGGGATGGATACTAGAAGTGTGCAAATATTGATACGAAAAGTGTGCAAATATCTATACTAGATGTGTGCAAAGATCGATACTAGAAATATGTAAATTATTCTTGGTCACAAAGGGACTTTTAAAGGGTTTCGAAAAGCAAAAGCAAGTTTAAAAATTACTGCATCAATATTTTAGTCTACATATGAGGGCTTGTTGTTTAACATTCCATTTTGTTTAAAATTTAATTTAAAAACAAATAAAATATAAGTTTTGATGTAATTTCTTTTATTTCCCTAAACCTTCCGGTCGGTGCCTATAGGTGGTTAATCTGTTAATCATAGTTTTATTAGTTAAATAAGTTTTTCTTTCTCAAGTTCAGTTTCAGTCAAATAATATTGCTATAAATATTATTGTGGTTTATATGGTTCGCTTTATGTATCACAGTTTATTTTGTTTAATATTTTGTTTTTTAATTTTAAATTTTCTCACATTTTATAGGATAAATACTCAGGTTGAGAAGTTTTATAAGGTTAACTTTAGGATGTCTTTCTACAATATACCGATTACGTAGAATGTTATTTTCATTATTTTTTTCTTTTGCGAGTTTCGAATATTCTTTTGTAATTAGTGAAACATGTCTTACCTTTTAGATGTGCTTTTTTAGGGAAATGCTTCTATTTTTGATGATACAAGATAGGAAATAAAAAAGAGGACCGGAGCATTCCCGAGACTTTCTTCTCAAAACAAGTGGGCATTCGACCTCTGAGCCAAAATATATGCATTTAAAAATATTTTCTGCATCCACATCTACACAAAATACCCACCCAAACTAGGTCCAAATCGCTACCGCAGTTTTTGAGATTACGAATGGCCAACAATTTTCACAAAATCACCTTTTATAAGTAAAACATATGAACTTTTTGAATTTTTTCAGCCTTTACATCTGCACAATATATGAAACTTACCACCCAAATTTGGTTAGAATGGTCACTCTGGTTAATTTGGTCACTTTGGCTAATTTGGTCACTTCAGCGGCTTGTGAAATTACAAAGAACCGATGATTTTACACCCAGCCACTCACACATAGATGGACAAAAGTCCTTTTTGGTATCTACCCCCTGTCCCCTCGATGTATTTACGGCAAAAATTCAACTCCTGATTAAATCACGATCACCATATTTTTCTGAGGTTAAATCAGTTGAAGTAAAATGTTTGCCTAATTTACTGCTAGAAGCATATGTATCAAGAAAAGTGATACAAATTACAATCACTATCTTGTAATCTATCCAGTTTTCTCTAGTTTATAAGAAAGTTGAGTGGATTTTCACACTATCAATATATCCGGCCGTCCAAATAGTTGCTCTAAGTCCTCTGGACGAGTCGGACGGTCTGGGTCTTCAACACTATCAATATATTCCTTCCGAGAGGTTGGTGGTAGGGGAAGGAGGGTACAGTCCCTGTGGATGCCTCCCCCACTGGGTTCCGGTCTAAATTGGGTGGCACTTCCCGACCGTCTAAACAGTTACCTTACACCTTTCTGGTAGGTCGGACGGTCTGGGTTTCATCAACAACAACACTATCAATATATCCTTCCCGGTCGTCCATTTTGTTGCTCTAAGTCCTCTGGACGAGCCGGACGGCCTGGGGCTTTCACACTATCAATATATTACTTAAAAATTAATAGAGTTAAAGTGATAAGTGACTTATCCGGGGGGGGGTGTTAAATATAATAACTTCCTTTTGTTCGACCAATTACTTTGGGGCTCAATTGCTCTAACTTTGAATAAACTATATTTTACACTTTTGTTCCCTCCAAGTATTGTCACTACTATCGTAGAACAGTGAAATATAAATTCCTCATTTATTCCCCAAAACTATATTTTATCAAGAAACACAAAATGTTGCAAGTCCTCCCATGCTTACGTTCTTAACAACCTCCGTCCGTGTTCTCATAAAACTCCCCCCCCCTCCCTTTCAGAGGTTATAAAGTAATCTATTCAGGGGGCGATTCCTTCGAATTGTCCTGATCCTTCCAAGGAGGATAGGTCGAAAATTGTCGGAGGATCGTAAAAACTCTCCCTTGATAGAATTCTTTCACGGCACTGAGCTTGACTTATGTAGGCCCCTGTGACATAAGTTGCCATTTTTTTTTCTTTGGAATAACGATTTTGCGTGAATTTTGTAGAATAAATTAGTGGGTAATAAACATAAAGAAGTGGTATCGTAGCATGTTAATAAAACTGACATTCCGCGATTAAATGCTTATTTTTTAGGAATAGCGATAAGTGTAAGTTCAATGTATAAGGTCAACATAAATCACAAATATTTAATAAATATAATAATCATTTAATATATTAAGTATAATATCAATGTACATAAATATTTAATTGATTCAGTTCATCAGATCCCGGAATCAAACTTGGTCCATTTGGATTGTGCCCCAGCATATTACAAACTACTTTACTCCAGCCAAGTTTGGAATTGCCTTTAATTACGTAACATCCTCTCTCTTCGAAACCAAACACATTTTGCCTCCTTAAGTAGACATCGTATTTATACTCTGTAGCGTGGTGGAAGTAAATTATGTAATTCCATCCAAGAAAGCTCATAAGTAAGGGGAGTAGGTAGCTAAAAAAAAACAACAAGTATTACTGCAAGAACGAAGACCAGGTGCTTATGTCTTCTTCATTAGGTGACATTTTAGAAGAGGGATTCGCTTTGGCAACCAGTCGATTAAGGCTAACTGAAATTGGCGGTTCTCATAATCTCTTCTTCCAGCAAGACCTCAGCCACGGGGCTATGTGCGTCTCCAGCCGCAAGCGTCTACCATTGAGTGATATCTATTTAATATGGGAAGATCTGTGTGTGAACACAGATCTATCACACTCTTCTGTCATTGCCACACACTAGTTTTACTTCGGACGTCAATACTTCGTCTTCTTCGACCCAAGCCGTCCGACCTACCCGAAAATGTAAGATATGGCATCAATTATCGTAATTAGTCGTAATTTGGGCACGACATAACAATTGATGAAACCGAGTTCGATCAGGGTTTTCATATATTATACCAACAAATAATGCCTGATACACTACTATATCCATCTAATAAATTATCTTAAATAACCTTACAAATATATTGATTTTGCAGTTATAAAGGAAGCAGATTATAAAGTAAAGCTACCACATTTTTCAACTGTATACACCAATCAGTTAAAACATTATGAAACCTACTTAATTTGATGTTCACCCTGTTTTCGCCATCTAAACATCCTTAACTGGCAAAACATGGATTTTACGAAGTCTTGACGGCTGTTTTGAATAGTTACTCCATGAATCCCCGAAAATAATCACTGAAATATCCTTCAGTTCCTGCAAATCATGTGATTCAGGGAATGTGTTGTGAACATATGTTTTACAACTGAAAGACCAAATGCTCAATTGGATTTAAGTCCAGGAAAGTTGGAAGATCAGGAATTATAGCTGCAATTATTCCTCATGCTTTGTGAATCGTATCCAGGCAATCCGAGCCGTGTGACATGGGGCAATTTCTTTCCGATAAAAAACATCTCCATCAGGAAACATAATTGACATATATGGGGGTTCGTGATCAGCAACGATGCTCAAGTAGGCGACACCTGTTAGAGTTTGTTCCATAGGGATGATGTCAAAGAATTTGTCTGGAAAGCATAGCCGGACCTCAGCATTTCCTCGATCTGTCTTTGTCAACCCCACCACAGTACATCCAGGTGATAATGCATTGGTAATCATCGCATACGTGTCCAACCGTTCACACAGTGTTACAGAATCATGTTTCTTTGGATAGGGTAACCTTCTTGCATTCTCCAATATTTCAATTTTTACTCTCACGTGCCCATGATTATGACACTTTCGACGATAAACAGTTAGAAAAGGCACACAATGAGGTCTGCGGCTATATACTATTATAATTATATTATAAAGTTTATATTTCTGATTTGTGGTCTATATGATTAATTTTTTTTTCTTTAACACATTTTAATCATTTAGCATTATTTGTATTACTTTTAATTTTGCATTGTTGGATTTTTAGAATAACTACAATACACACACACACACATTATGTATATGTATATATACCATATATATATATATATATTAAAGTCATTCAATATTTTCTGCTGCAACAAGAAACATATATTACATTCACATCACAGCAAAATTGACCTTTCCAATCCCACAAATGCTTAGAATGTCTTTCTTTTCATGCTTACGCACGCAACAGCTTTCGTCCTAGTTCTCGTAAAACTCCCCTGCTGAGGCTGTAAAGTAATCAATTCAGGGGCGATTTACTCAGATTGGCCTGATCCTCCCGAGGAAGATAGGTTGAAAATTGTCGGAAGATCGTAAAAACTTTCCCTAGTTGGCATTCTTTCTCTGCGTTGAATTTGACTTATATATGTCCCAGTGACACTTATTGTCGTTTATACGAATTGTTATTTTCAGTAGAATCTTTTGAATAATTTACTAATAATAATGTATGAATTAATTTGCCCCTTATATGGTGTTTAATAATATATTAAGGCATTATGCACATTCCAAACTGTTGCAAAAGTAATAAAACTTCGTCTTTTAATTCTTCTGTTAGCTATAAGATCACCAATATCACAGGTTTTCAATAGAGATGTTGTCTGAAAAGTAAAAATTGTTTCTTATAGATTTTTTGGCGTTCAAGTAAAAAAAATAGCAAAAGAATTTCATCACCCACCAATTTTACTCAAATTTTAGTTTTTACTAGTATTTGGATTACTATTCGGCTCATTATTCAGTCACCAATGCGCTTAATTTAAATAATAAAAATTAACTGAAGTGTGGCTCAACTCGACTTTCTCATCAAAACTATTTTTTTTTTAATTTTACAAGAAAAAAATTAAAAATTCTGTATTGTATGTCCAATTATTACAACTTTAGCGTGGTACACTTCACTTTAAAGGGATTGAAAAAAATCTTTCCATACTTGATAATGTACCCCCCCTTGATAACCTTGATAATGTACCATACTTGATAATGTATCCCCCGGGGGAATTTTCCCCCAAAGGGGGGCAAATGACGTCACGAACAAAAAATATTGTATCACGGCTAATTTTCGCAATAATGATTAAAACTATAAAATTTCGTGATCATTGAGCCATAAATAAACCCTTTCATACATGGTTATATCAAAGTTTGTCCTATGCTGCCGTGTTAAAAAAATTTAAAATTTCGGATGAAATGCAAATGTTCATTCGGATTTTGAAAAATTCTATCTAGTTCTAGATTTTTTTTTATAACAAAGCCGGATATAAAGTTTTGTGAAAATTTATTAATATTTGTGGTTGCTATTGTGTACACAAAGAATCGACCACAGGCATCAAACAGATGGATATCGCTCCTAAAACAGTCCAAATGTTTTTAGGAGATCTTGAAATATATATTAGCATTAAAATATCAAAATCAAAAATTTTCGTGAAAACAATACGTATGATAAAGTAATAAATAATAAATTCCCTACGTATGATAAAGTAATAAATACATATTTACTTTAATTATTCATTATTTACAGCTAATTAATTATATGTGAAGTGCATTTTTATGGCAATTAAGAAAATCTCACGAAACTTCTCATTCTTAAGGTAGGAGAGGAATCTGTGGAACTGCTGGGCTCAACACTAAACGATAATAATTTGTTAATCCCTGACACTTTTTTTCATGGTTTAGATATAACAAAAGAGAATTTCGTCCCTACTTTTCAGAGTAAGATGATTTACTTTACTGTATCGATACTCCCGGTCTGATAAGCACTTTCAACGTTAAATATGTAAATATAAAATCACCGGTTGGAGTTTGTTTATCGATTCTTCAAAAAGAAACCTCAAAGTTGTGTTTCTCAATAAGAATAAGTACGCTTCAGTACCACACAATAGGGCATTCCGTCCATTTGAAAACACGATACCAAATTTAGTTCATTCATTCTCAACTTAAGTGAAATGATCATGGATGAACAGTTTGTGGTAATCCAAAATTATAACTATGATTTTGAGAAAACAAAGTGGATACACCATATACCCATGTTTTTTGTGCGAGTGGGACAGCCGAGATCGACAGCAACACTGGATCAAGTAGAAATGGTCAGAAATATTCACATTAGAACCTGGAAGTAAAAATGTGTTACACGAAACTTTGGTTGCTCGGAAAAAATCCGTTTTCCCATCACTTCACATAAAGCCTGCGACTTGTGAAGCAATTTGTTAAAGCTTTGTCAGAAGAAGGCGAGTGTTTTAAATGCACATGTACAACATTTCCGGGATCATCTACGGCAAAATTGAAAGTAGGTATTTCGTCTGTCCAAACATCAGGAAAGTTGGGATAAACTATTTGAAGAATAAATGGAAACTGCTGAAAAATAAGACTGGAAAGATTTCGAAGAGATGGTGACAAAATTTTTAGGAAATCATTATAAAATGATTGTGGAAGACATGCGACAGAAATTCAAAGATTTGGGATGCTCTATGGACTTTAAACTGCACTTTCTCAACTCTCACTTAGACTATTTTCTTGAGAATCTGGGAGAGCTGTCTCAGCAAAGAACAAGGAGAGCAATTTCAGCAGGAAATCAAGGAGATGGAAAGACGGTGTTAAGGCAAATGGAATGTTGACATGATAGTGGACTATTGCTGGATAATGTACAGAGACGACCCCGAAAAGGAATTTTGAAGAAAAGTTCAGAAAGAAGCTTTATATAAAAAAGAAAAAGACATCACAAGGAAATATAATTATCTATCAGTACATGTCTTTAATTAAAAACATTTTCCCAATACATTAATTCCAAAAATGCTTACGGAAAAACTTAAAATTTGTTAATTTACTTAATATAATGTTAATTTACTTAATATAAAGCTATTTTCCTGAAATATACATTTTTGAGGAAAATCCTTACATGATGGAGAAAAATGGAAGTAAAATTGACATCCAAAATTTCCCATTTGAAATTGGCATTCAAAAATACATCAAAAATAGTTAATAGTTTTCAGATAATTGTTCCTGACTCTGATTTTGTAGACCTGTGTTCTTTATCGTTTTAGAATGCGGCCCTGGTTATGTTGGCTAAAAAAAGAGCTCTTACATTTCGTGTTAAAGAGAACATGTACCATTTTCTAAACAAATAGTTTTGAAGTCTGCAAATACCAAAAATTCTTTGTACTCTAACCATTTTTTTATAAATTTTTCTGAAGCAAAGATCGTTTATAGTCCTAATTTTATTTTTGAATCGAACTTTCTTGAAAGTTTCTCAATTTTTTATGTCTTTATTAATCATAATTGTCCAATCTTCTCTTCTGCCTGGCAATATCTTTAATTTCGATTTCGTTTGCTTCATTTTTCTTATTTCGGTAGTTTTCACCCTTTTCTAGTTTTTTAAACCGATTACGTGCCCATTCTTAATTAAATTGGGTTTTTATGAACAACTGTGGTATTTCATTTGGTATTTTCATTCATTATATCCCACCTCTTGTTCCTTCCTCCTGGGATTTTTACCTCTTTTTTCCTATCTCGCTGTTAGCAACAGCCTTTCTTTTCTTCAGTCACGTTCGATGTGCTTGCATCAGTCGCCGATACTGCTCTCACGAGTGAAACATTCTGATTTTGGCCTTCGAAAACGGTCGATACTATTCTTTTTGTATTGCATGCTGCTTTTGGCAAAGTTGTTTTAGTTTCATAAAGTTATTGATTAACATAAACTACAATTTTATTTTGAACATTTTTTTGCAGGATGTATTAAAAGTATATTTTATGCGAAGAAATAGAACGTTTCTTAAGATTTACAATTAGGGCATATAAACTTCGGAAAAGTCATAATCATATATTTTTTGTCTTTTATGTTTGAGTTATTGAGTAAACACAGCATGATATATGCGCAATAAAATCATAAAAATTACGATCGCATCAAAACCAGGTGATTTCCTTCTTCCATGTAAATCAGCAAAGAGTTGAACTCCAAATGAGATTTAGGTTTAAACGCAAACGTTTAAGTACAACAAAAATGCGCCTCTTAGCTCGATTAAATAACAAATTTAAAATTAGAAACAGGAGCAAATTAAAACAAGAAGAGAGCAGTTAAAAAAGCAATAGATAGAAAAACTAAATAGGTTAAATGCAGATTAAATAAAATGAGATTTAAAGGCTCGCTAGAAAGAAAATTAAAATTGTGTCAGAAACCAAGAACATTTTAAATGTATTGAAAGTTACTGCTACGTAACTAATCATCCGTTGGTTTTTCTTCTGCTTGTATCATTCAATGTATTTGATAGTTTCTGATTCAAATTCATTTTCATTTTTTCATTCAATAAAATTCCAATAACAGGGTTATGATCTGCTTATACAGTATTTCATAAGTTATAGCATAACAATGCTTAAGGGAACGGTGGACGTTGAATTTTTTTAATTTATTTATTGACTTTGAAACGTGAAAATTTGTATAAATATTCCTCTTAACAGTACTATATACAATACCATTAAATTTTTTTTCAATTTTGTTATAATTTTGTATTTTACATTTTAATTTAATTTTTCTAACGAAAATTTGAAAATGCTCTTTGCGTGCCATTGGTTCACATTTTTGATTAATTTTACATTATGATCACTCAAAAACACATTATGAACAAATTTGTGTATTCATTTTTAAATCCCTCGAAAAGTTAATTTTTTAAAAATATTTTTCTGCATTGAAACTTAATTTTCATAAATTAATTAGGTTCTTAGTCACTTTTAATTACCTTAATGAAGTCCAACTATAAAATGTATACCCAGTTTCATTAAAAGGTATGAGAGGTGTCTTCTTGCCAAATTTCATGCATTTCAGACAAAAATTAAGACGCATGGAACATTTTGAAAATGTAAAACCTTTGAAAATTCCGTTTCGAAAAAAATGCATTCAACCTTTTGCTTACGGGTGGGACAGCGTCCATCCTAAACGAAGAACCTCCCAAAAAGACAGGTATTTGACATACCCTATCCCAAACAGTTCGATTCCCCTTTTGCAGGCATTGACGTCTAAGGAAATCGCTGACAGAAACATTGCACCTGCTGCAACAGGATTTTCTGTGCCATGTATGTATCCACTATAACTCATAAACTAATGGATTGCTTTTCATAAAATTTGGTAGGTAAGTCTCTTGGGTGTGACTCTGGTGCCGATTAGGTTTTGGTACTATTCGGAAAATCAAAACTCGACTTTTTTGCGAAATGGCCCGTAATAATTTCATGCATCCACTCTAGCTGAAATACTAATTAACCAAATTTCACAAAATTTGGTGTAGATAAGTTGCTTGCGGGATATTCTACTCTTGTGCTGATTAGGTTTTGGTACGATTCGGAAAAGAACAACCTGCCTCTTTTTACGAAATAGTCCGCTAAAATCGCCAAAATCTAAAAAAAAGAGTCTACGTATGCTCAAATATATCAATTAAATTCTTGTTTTATACGCAATTTTTGACGAGGAAAAGAATATAATCAAGTCCATTACTTTAGAAATATCCGTTCTCAAGATATTTGAGATTTCTTGCATTTTTTTACGCCGCTTTCGGAAAAATGTCCAATTATAAAATATAGAAATTGAATTAAAATTATAAATTTAGTGTTATTTTGTGCAATTGAATTCAATTTAATGAATTATTAAAGAAATAAAGAAAAAATGAATTTGATGTTATGTTCAATATGATTCAATATTTGAAAGGTTATGTTCACACACACACAACAGCATTAAGGTAAAGTTAAAGAAAATAAGTTTTTCTGATATCCTTTATATCTTATCCACACATTATTGAACCAGATATTTACCACGA
The DNA here is from genome assembly GCA_951213105.1 of Amaurobius ferox. Taxonomy (NCBI): domain Eukaryota; kingdom Metazoa; phylum Arthropoda; class Arachnida; order Araneae; family Amaurobiidae; genus Amaurobius; species Amaurobius ferox. Next base: position 60,312,635 of record OX578136.1, read on the forward strand.
ACGATTCATTAAAATAAAAAATCTGATGTGGGCAGCACATGACTTTCCTTATATAATGCAATGAATTTACAACTTTTACAGTAAAAGAAATAGATTATTTTTATAGTAGTTGTTTATATTCTTTTCAAGATATTTAATTTTCGTCAATGAGTCGTCATTTTCCATGTCGTTATCATCAATGAGTCGTCATTGATTTAGCGTCATTTTTATCCATTTGGCGAGTTTTCGTTCATTTCGCAACGTTTAAAAAGTCGCCAAGTTGGCGGCATTCCACCAAATTCGTCGCCAAAATCTCGCCAAGAGTTATGGACGAAGAAATAAATTATTCTTACGGCAAATAAATGACTATTGGCGTTCAAATACAACAGTATTACTCAAAGTATCTTTTTTCATGAAAGGAACGAGCTAAATCCACGAGAATGATGTCACCACATTTATCGCATGGTATTATTACATATGAAAAGTGAACATGTTTCTCAATTGGAAATATATATTTTTTAATTTTATATGACTTTTTGATAATTTTTTTGAAAATTGTGCAATATCTCGAGAACGGTTCATGTTAGCGTTCTAAAATTTATATCAATTGCTTTTTAATGAAAAATTACATAAGGAATGTCTATTTGCGTAACTTTATTAGATGTTTTGATTTTTTGATGATTTTTTCAAAATTTCACTCGAAAATTTAGGGGGGCTCTGAACATTCGATTGCGTATAAAAACAATAGACTTCCAGTGTTTACAGATTGTGATTTTTGTACCAAATTCCTTTCGAATCGGTCCATTCGTTCGTCGGTTATCGTCTCCAAAGACTCACTGACACGCATACACACACACACACACACAGACACACATGCACACACACACACACTTTCACACACGCACACACACACAGACATTACTTCAAAAATGTTTGATTCGTGATCAGGGATGCTTGAAACGTGCTCTCCCGTCGAAAACTCGAATTCGAATTTTCGACCCCGTCACAATACATTCCTTATACATTATTGTATATAAGGAAAGTGAAAAGATATCACGATTGAAGCTCTCATTACAGGCTGTGGTGGCTGTACTTTTCACCAACAGTCAATTCACATGTCTTCATGCACAGAATATCTTCTTTTCAAGACAATGCCAGAAATACCTTCGGTTCTATCTTTACCTTTTCAAAACTTTTCGTACTATTTCTCATAAAAAATACCTAGGTCCCATTCTTATCCGCCAAGCGGTAAAGCAATCAATTCCGGGAGCGATTCAATTGGATTGTTCCGATACTCCCAAAGAGCATTGGCCAAAATTGGCGGAGGATCGTAAAAAGTTTCCTCAGTTCCCAATATTTTTCGGTACAGAGTTTGACTTATGTATGTCCCTGTGACACGTGTTGCCATTTTCTCAAAAGATTGCTTTGGCATGAATTTGCTGAATGCTGTTTAGTAAAAATTGAGCTCAGAATCAGTTTGGAACTTATTTGGTGTTAATTATATTTTAAGTGATATATAACACGTGACCTTGTTAACACTTTAAGTCAGTGTTTCTTTCAGGACTTTGTGGCCGAGAAGGCGAGTGAAATTTTAGGGGGGGAGGGGGGGGTAAGTTTCCTATTTGCCCTATATAAATATATCTAAATGCTGTGTTATATAATAGATACTAAATTCACGTAAATGGTCTCCGGGAGGGCGAATACTCATCTCCGGGGGGACGAGGCTCCCCCCCCCTCGAAAGTATCCCTGAAAGAAAAACTGCTTTAAGTGTCATCAACAAACTGTCGCTTAGTATCAATCAGATTTTCTTTAATTCCCTGTGTGTATTCGTATTTCAACTCCAACCTGAAACTAAATAGTAGACGTATTTTTACCCTTAAAGAATTAATTGTTGGGGGAGTTCTGTAGGGGACTATATATACGTCAGTGTCATATAATGCGCAGGTGACGCATGTTTTATTTATACGTCGATAGTAACGGATAGCAAAATAATTAAGCTAGTCATAATTTTACGTTATTGAATGTATGTATTAAAATAAAGATTTAAAAAATAAAAAAATACAAAAAAGTAAATCACGTGACTTTGCACACAATTAATAATAAACTGTTTTACGACGTAAAATGCAGCGCAAATTATGTCCCAATAATTATACGCACATTTCGGAAATCAACAGGATTTCCTTCAACAGTGCAAAATGTCTAAATCCAAATGTCAAAAAAGCGGAAAGCATTGTCGTCCTTAGCACGCTGAGGTTGCAATCTGACTACCCGAGTTCGATTCCCGCCTCTTTCCAAAATGTCCCCGTGTTCACGCGGAGTACAAGCACGTTATATATGTTTATCCGTAAGTCCTTCCGATAGGTTGGTGGTAGGGGAAGGAGAAAATGGTCCCTGTGGATTCCGCCCCTACTGAGGGTGGCACTTCTTGGTCATCCAAACAGATTCCTTACGCCTTCGGGTAGGTCGGATGATCTGGGTCGAAAGAGAAGCAATGCTGTCCAAACTGAAATGGCTGAACGACATCACAATATAGTGGCACCAACTAGTATCATGAAAAGAAAATAAAACAATAAACATAGGAAACAAGAAATTTGAACATGAGACGTAAACGAGATGTAAACATTTATTTGTTTTTCTGTTCTTGTTTACGTCTCATGTTCATTTGTTTCATATCTTTAATGTTTTATTTTCCTTTCCGCCACTATATTGTGATGTTCTTTAGTCATTTCAGTTTGGCTGACTTAACATTGTGCTTAATTGGGCGTTTAGGTTAAGACTTCTTACAGTGGTGAAAGAAATCCAGTTGATTTCGGAAATGTACGTGTGCTTATTTGTCTTGATTTGCGTTGTAAAACAGTTTATTAAATGCAAATGGCTAAGATTGTAGCAAGATGGATTAATAAGAAATGTAAACAACTGTTCAAATACTTATAACGTCTTCAAGATCAACAGTATATAGTATTTCGACAGAATTTTGATGACTTCTGTATTTTTCAGCTAGGACATGGTAGTATGTAGAATGTGAAGTTGTAGATCTGTTTGTAAGATAAAGTAAAAAATTTTGAAATGTATAAAAAATAACTCACCTCGCACAACACGTGCGTATTTGAAAATTCCAGCTAACCGATTAGCCCAAACCGGTCTATATATTGGAAACACCAGTAGATGTGGAACCTGTTAGAAATTCTAAGGACCCAAATATCGAAATCAAAATAGAAAGATGTATTGCACATTGACAAATTCTATACGCATATAAATTTAAAATATTTTCATTGGGATTTATTCATAGTAATAATGATATAAATGTTATAATGAATATAAATGAATAGATGCGGTGTAATAATTAATAATAAAATAACTTCTGTATGGAATATTTATCTATGAGATAAGTATGCTAAAATTAAAATATGTTTACTTTAAAATCCATTAGACGAAGTATTAAAAGTTATAAAGGCTATACAATTCTCGGGATTTTAAATGTAAATGTGGCTAGAAATACGAGAAAACGTTTAGAATTATGTAAAATTCAAACTTATAGATTCTATTTAACATTTTTAATAACAATTGGTTTGGCTGAATATGAATTATTTTAGTATTTACCTTTCAATGTGTTGTTAATGTCGATCCTACCAAGATTTGTATTATAGCACGAAATTTCCAATGAAATTAGTCATATATTGTAAAAAGTGTTTGTAATAATAAAAACCCACTCGGAAATGACCATAATATTGGATGTGAAATACTATTATTTCACTGATTTTAGACCAGAGGAACTATATATAATCGTCCTGTAAAACTAAACAAGAAAGATCAATCATGCTTAAAACATTGATTATGAAACACTTTCCAACTTCAATGCAATTTTATTTAAACAAGCCTAAAATGCAATACACTCCTCGGTAATATTTTGAAACTTATCACAATACTGCATTAATTTATTATATTTGAAAACTTAAAGCTTCATCGAAAAAAAATGAACTTCATTCAAATGACGGCATTGAAATATAAATTGCTTGGTTTAAACATCACTAAAATGTTATACATTCCTCGGTAATAGTTTTAGAATTATCATAATACTACGATAATTTATTATATTTGAAAACTTCATCGAAAACACCTGAAATTAATTCAAATGACGTCATAGAAAAAATAACACGCCTGGATCTCTCTATAAAAACTGGATTCCATTCATAACTTTCTCCCATTCATTTCATTCATCACAATACTATAATAATTTATTTTATTTAAACATTTTGTTTAAGACCATGGAGCTACAAAAAATTACACTCTGTGCTTGAAACTTCATCGAAAAAAATCGTCCTTCTCTTTATGAAATCAATTAATATTTCAATCATATCAGCCATGCAGACTCCATGGACTAAATTATTTTGTGTTAAAAAAATACAGGAATTCTAATACAACTCATTCTATATATTTTTCTGCTTACATTTTACATAGGTGAAAAATAGGCTTAGTTGTAGAAATAATCAAATTTAGATGAGCATTTAAACTCAAATATATTGTCATTGTGTTGTTTCAGTATGTAGATGCACAGAATTTAAGCAAAAATAAAGTAGTTTTAGCACGGATACAACACTCAACATGAATTAAAAAGAACTTAAAAGAATCACGATTTTGAAACAAGATGGATGCCATATATCATTTTGAAGTGGGTCATGTGATCGTTTCATATCATGGTCACGTGATCATTTCATATAAGAGGTGTAATTATTATTTTAATTTTTATTTAAAAAACTACTGAATATATTTCGCTGAATTTTTTTAATATATTTTATGGAACAATTTGAATATTACCTAAAATTTTCGAAGTAATTTGTGAATTTTAAATCCGCTTAAAAAATGTTTGAAAAATTAGGTCCCATAGGGCTCAATGTTTTTCATTTTTTCGACCCGGGTTCAATCCAAAACTAATTGGGTAATATTATTCATTTATATTCCCATAGGTTCTACAGACCGTCTGAACAACATACTAAAATTTCATTTTGATTAAGTCATTTTTACGGCAGTTATCGTGCTAACGGACAGACAGACAGGCAGACAGACAGAGAGAATGAACAAAGTCATAAACACTTTTCAACTTTGTTGTAAAGTGTTAAAAACGCTGAAAATATACTTCCTTTCCTGCGACACATTTATTTGACAGTGCGAAATCCTCAAGTAAATCAACTTTCATTGAACTGGCCAACACACATGTTGGTGTTTTAAAAGTTAAACATATTTTTGGTTATATTTGGGGCGCTTTTTCCAAAAATTGCAACAGTTTTCCCCTTTCATATATAGTTTTGGAGATACGACATAGCCACCTTATATTCTGATTTAACCGGTCGTCAGTCATAATTCGGTATTATTAATCGCATCTGCTATATTTGATATTATTTTGGAAAATATTGATAACACTAATATTACATAATATTAAAACAACTACATATAAATAAATCCGCTTATTTCATTCTAAAATCACATAAAATTATCAGTCATTCTATATAAGAAGCTTCTTTTATCTGCTTAGTGTGAAATCTACCAAAGCAGTAACACTAAAGACTCCAGTTGTATCTTCTATCATGTGGGCATTTCCTGGTATATATCTTTCATAACTTCTGTCTGATGAAATATTTCGTCTTGTTCGCTTAAGCCATCAATGTTTTCTATAAAGTTATCTAAATGGGTGTGTAGTTAATGGATCTGCTGCACATATTACAACCTAGTTTATTAATACATGTGAGCATTACTAATTCAGAATAGCTGACTTCAGAATAGTAATTTTTGACAACTATAAACCAGGTTGTCATCTGAGGACTATGAAAAATTGCTGATTTCAGTTTTTCCGTGTTCAATCCAGAGAATTTACTTCATAACCACTCAAACAATATACCTTCTTTTTATAGCTTCGAAAAATTACTTCATCATGCCTATCTTTATATATAATGGTGGCAGAAAGATTTTTTTTCTCCGTCAATAAAGGGTTCATTTAGTGAATTTTGTTCTCCAACTGCCGTATATTTTCTCAAAACTACCATTTACTTATCCATCCAAACTTTTTTTCATATTTCTGTACTCAGCATCTGCGTTGTTATGTCGTATCTCTAAAAATAGAGATGATACGACCAAGTCTATGCTGTTTTTAAAATCAACATCCGAAACATACTAAAGAATAAGTCTAACTTCCAAGGCACCGGATTCAAAATTGTTTTCTCTTTGTACAAATGTACATAAGTATAAATGTACATAACGGTCTTTGTACCACAAAAATTTGGAAATCCATTTTCTTCCATTCCTTAGTCTATGTTCAAGATCACATAAAATGCCTCTTCCGAAAGTGTAAAGTAATCAATTTTGGACCATTCACAAGAATTGTCTTAATTCTGGAAAGGAAGATAGGTAGAATATTTTCAATGACTCGTAAATTTTTTCTCTCAACAGCATTATTTCCCGTGGGGGTTTATATTCCTTGTACTGCGTAAGAGCGTTGTCATACTAAACTTGAACCGTCACACTAAATGTGGTGCAAAGATTGTCTGCCTCATTCTAAATAACTATCTTTCATTACCTATTTACTTCAAATAACTTATAGTTTCTTTTTTAGTTCAATATTTATATATTTTTAATAATTTTAATTAGATTAAAGCAGCAATTAAACACACAAAGTGTGTTTCAGCCAAAGATAGTTGGCATATCCCTACGTTATAGATAGCGGCATATTTGCTACTGTTCCCCATTTATTTTTTCATGAAATTCAATTTCCATGTTGCACCTCCCCTTACCTAAACGTAAATAGAACTGTTCATATCTCCTCTGACGCGGTGATCCTTTCTCTCTCTATTGCCATATACGTCATCTCTCTCTCTCTCCCTTTTCATTTGCGAGAAGTAACGGCGAGAGTGAGTTGCACTTTTTCGTAACTTTCAACTACCAAGTTTGCCCCTCTTATTTTGTGCTGGGAAAGACGTAGTTTTACGTCAAAATAAAGAACTATATTGTCAGGGATAAATCGTAGCGACTTAAGCATGTACAGCTAATTTTATCGGATACATTTTACTTATATCATTTGATTATTCCAACTTATTCCTTTGAAGACTGTTGGTTTATAGAAGTTTTTCAAATATATAATGGAATAAGAAGCAGAGACCTGACATAAATTGTCCTTAATGTGGTTTTCGATACCGTTTTATAATGAATAGGTTTAAAGTAATAATCACGTATTATAAGGGATACATGCATTGTTTTGCGATAGTGATATTAATGCTGTAACTGCGATTTGTCGAATAAGCCCATTGACAACAACTTATTCTTGAACATCAGGGTCAATCTTGTAATATCGAATGAATTTTAGTTCGGTTTCCACCTTCAATCGAACCATTCATGATTAGAATAATTTTAATTTCGAATGCAAAGGGAAAAGCTTAAACACACATGGACATTATTACATGCACATCGCCAAATTTAGGCTGGAGTGTTATGTTGAATTGGCTCTAATACGCATAAAATAAATATAGAGATAAAAATAAGCCCAGATTGAAATTTTCAAGTTATTGAAATTCGTCTGATCAGCTTTAAGATGTTTCACATGAAAATTCTAATTAATTTCTTGTATGTGTGTAAAAATATCTTAAGTAGGTATTTTAATATCTTAAGTGAGTCTTTTATATTTTATATTATGAAACATTATACTTTGGTTTTTGATGTGAAATATTTTAAGACGAGGGGTAGAGAAAATCTTGAAAGAAATGTGGCGTAGATGTAACGGAAGTGACATCATATTATTTCGAATATGAAACGTAAAACTATTGTTATAATTTAAAGGTCTAGGTCGCTTGACTTTGGTGATAAGTTCGGAGATCTTGATGAGCAATTTGCGACATTTTGCGAGTTCTAGAACCTTCTCAAAGTTTGTAGATTGGCTAAGAATTTCACAAATTACCAGCCTTTTCTAGAACTTCCCCAGAGTATATAAGCTTGCCTTCTTTCAGATGGGTTGTTGACGTGATAAGAGTAAAAGTATCTGCCAAACTCAGTAGAGCACATAATGTATAATTTTTCTTCTAATTATATATACATTTTTAGATGTATTATATATACCTTTAAGGATATATTATATGTACCTTTTAAGATGTATTATATATACCTTTTAAGATATATTATTAAACATTAATGATAGAAAAGTATAAAAAATTAAATTTTAGATTTATGACATATGTGCATCAACGTCTGTGTTATGCGACGGTATTCGCTTTTCGATTGCGCCGACCGCACGCTTGTTCAGTGAAATGACAGCAAACGTTTTATTGTCGATAATTCCGTCATTTGTAGTCCGATTCCGACGGAATAAACTGCATTCTATTAATTTTTCAAAACTGTACAATTAAAAAATATATATCCGAAAATTTCAAAAATCCAAAATATATTGAAAGATTTCCTTAGATACCTTGTGCCATTGTCACGTACGCCACACATAAACCTTTTCCCATTCGAAATATGAGAAAAACGTGATGTTTCACAGTAATCTTATATAACGAGTAACAGAGTTACTCACTATTTTTTTAAATATATTTTGTGTGTATTAATATAGCAACTTTATCAAAAAGTGAATAAATATTCAGTGGATTCCGCATTCTGCAAAAAACCCCAACATGGTGCCAACATGGTAACTGAATAAACATATCTACCAGAACGGATGATATCTATCCATATATGCCAATATTGTCCCAATACTTTATGCACTAAAGACCCAATTATGAAACAATATGAAAATGCAGATATTTTGACAATATTGAGCTAATATCGGTTGGCCATTTAAGAGCCAGTATTTACTTGCCAAAATATATCCAATACTTAACTAATATCTGTTGACAATATATCCTAAATATTAGAAATACTTCCAATATAACGCCAATATTGGCGGCGTAAAATTTAAATACAAATATTTAGCCAATATTGACTGACAATAAATTCCCAATATTGACGTTGCATTGAAAATATTTTAAATGAAACGATATTTTATATACCAAGATATATAATATAGGCCAATATTTATATGCTTTTAGGGATTTATAAATCATAAATAAATAAATGATCACGTGATCATTTGCTTATTTATTTACCTTATAAATAGAGAGAAAATAATTTTCTTTAACTCTGCTTATTTATTAATTTCTCTTTTTAAAGGGTGACACATTAAGGAAGCATGTTTGGATAAATTACTTCCTTAAGCGACTTGTTAAAGAGCCATCACGAATATTTGTCGCGGAATTTTGCAAAAATAAAATAAAAAACAACAATTTTATATAAACGGCCTCAGACAAATGTCGAAAACGTTTCCCTTCCAGCTAACGTTTGTTACAGCCTTCTTCCTAAATATCGTAAAAGCCTCCTGGCAAAGCCATAAAGTGATCAATTCCGGTGGCGATTTCGTCATATTGTCGTCATCCTGGGGATCTGGGGGAGGGAAATTGTCCAAGGATCGTAAAATTCTCTTCTCAATGGCATTCCTTCTTTCTATCGAGCGCTGACATACTATTCAGCTTAAACAAGAGTTTAATTTTTTAACTAAATGGTTGGCCTAGTGAACCTGTGAAATATTGGTATCTGGGATGTTCAGTGAGTCACACTTTTAAAGATATCATGTATGTTTATGTGTGTGTGTGTGCATGTATATGTGAATGAGTACGTGCCTGTGAAATGATAACTCAAGAACGAATGCCCGTATTTTATCATGAACTTTTATGTATGGATACAATACGTAAGTAGAGCTAGATAATTTTTCTTATTAATGCCCATGGTAAGAAAATTAATCGAATTATTCTACATTAAGAGCTTGAAATTCAGTCCTAGTAGCTGAACGATATAGCGTCGTTTGACCAGTACGAAGATCAGTGGTTTGATATTCGATTGGAGCAGCAAGATTCTTTACACTGGTGTCCGAACGAATCAACCATGTAGGTTAGTTCAAACACGTCGGAGATCTGAACTGAAAGTGTCTCTAGTACGACTAGCACGGATTCAGTGGACTCTGGTATGCTGAACGCTGATTTTAAATAGGGAGGACAACGACCACGCGAGAAAATAATATGGAATATAAAAATGTCATCAGGAGGCTAACCTGAGGTTAAAATAGCAGGAGGTGGTCAGTCAGATTGTCAATTGCACGCCAGTCTGACATTAGAGGGTGGAGAATGGAGATTTCGACAATAAGAACGATTAAAAGAGAATGGGAAATGCAGAATTCGGCAATAAGAGCTTGCAATTCCGGTTCAGCAGCTCAGCTGTACAGTGTCGGCTGAAAAGTACGAAGATCCGTAGTTCGTTTCCGGGTTAGGGCAACAATTTCTATATTTTAATGTTATAATTCCCAGAACAAAGATGACACTATAGTAAATTTTGGAAGATGCTAGTTTGAACTATAATATAATTCAATAAGTAATCTGTATAAATAAAATTGAAAATATGTCTGTCTGTCTGTCTGTATGTATGTATGTATGTTTGTTTCATCATCACGAGAGAACGACTAATCCGAATTTTATGAAATTTTGTGGATACCCTTGGAATAGCCCCACTTACAATTTAGTTCATTTTTCGAGTTCCTAGGAACAGGGGTTGTCAGATGCAGATGGGAATTGTGTATAGCGAGAACACAGATTCTTAAACTTATTTCTAGGAGCATTAATTTAAATATTTTACTAGAATGTTTTAAATAACAATGCCATTTAGGATAGCATAGGAATTTGCACATGACTGTGAAATTTATGTTTCTTTATATTACTTATTCCATACGAAGAACGGAAATGTAGTACGTTGTAATATTCTACTAATACACGGATATATTTTCTAATCTACGAGAATGCATATAGTACGGATATATCCACCCGTATAATGTCTAGCAATTTCTTTATGGCATCATTATATTGGCATCAATTTCGGCCTTCAGGTTTACAGATTATTAATATTTTCAATTAATTACGTTATCTGTAATTTTCAGGCAAAGATTTTTGAAACTCATAGATTGTAGACGGGTAATCTTCTACTAATACTCGGGTATATCTTCTAATATTCGAGAATATATAGTAGTGCGTGTACATCTTATAATACAAGTTTAGAACTATTATTTTGGCTTACATTGATTTTATTTCATATTTTCTGTAAATTTGCTTACAAGCGGGACCAGGGTATTTTATTATTACGATCTTTCTATGAAAATAATTTTGTATAGCAAGAACAGAGATTCTTAAACTTTTTAGGAGCATTAAATTAAATATTTTAATAGAGCGCTTTGAATGACATCGCCATTTAGAATATTATAGGAATTTGCACAGAACTGTGAATTTTAAGTTATTTAATATTACGAAGAACGGGTAAACTGCTAGTATATATATCGATAAGGATAAGTTGAGCACAAACGATAAGGATAACTTGAGCAACGTATATAAATACAAATAACACAATAATGCAACATGCAGCTATTTTGAGGATACGATGGGATCCCCTTCATCACTGCAAGAGAACCAACAAACCCGAATTTTAAGTGTATTGATGTAAATTGTATTGACACTTACTAGAAGAATTCTTCTTATCGATATGACAGATTTATTGCAATTAAAAAAAATAACTTTCAGAGGCATATACTAAATTATTTTTAAAACAAGAAAGATCAATCATGCTTAAAGCATTGATTATGAAACACTTTCCAAAAGCAATGCAATTTTATTTAAGCATATCTAAAATGTAATACATTCCTCGGTAATATTTTAAAACTTCTCACAATACTACATTGATTTATTATATTTGAAAACTTAAACCTTCATCGAAAAAAATGAACTTCATTCAAATGACGGCATTGAAATATAAATTGCCTGGTTTAAACATATCTAAAATTTGATATATTACTCGATAATAATTTTAGAATTATCATAACACCACGATAATTTATTATATTTAAAATCTTCATCGAAAACAACTGAAATTCATTCAAATGACGTCATAGAAAAAATAACACGCCTGGTTCTCTCTAAAAAAGCAGCATTTCATTCATAAATAATTTCCCATTCATGCCATTCATCACAATACTATATTTTTTTTATTTTAAAATTAAGACCATGGAGCTACAAGTAATTTAACTCTATGCTTAAAACTTCATCGCAAAAAATCGTCCTTCTCTCGGTAAAGTCAATGAATATTTCTTTCATATCAGCTATGCAGACTAAATTCTTTTGCGTTATAGGCTAAATTCTTTTGCGTTAAAAAAATACAGCAATTCCTATACAACTCATCCTATATATTTTGCTGTTTACATTTTACATAAGTGAAAAATAGGCTTCGTTGTAGAAATAATCAAATTTGGAAGAGCATTTAAACTCATATATATTGTAATTGCGTTGATTTAGTATGTAGATGCACAGAATTTAAACCAAAATAAAGTGGTTTTAGGACGGATACAACACTCAATATGAAATGAAAAGAACTTTAAAAATCACGATTTTGACACAAGATGGATGCCATATATCATTTTGAAGTGGATCACGTGATACTTTCATATCATGGTTACGTGATCGTTTCATATAAGAGATCTTATAATTATTTTAATTTTTATTTAAAAAACTACTGAATATATTTCGCTGAATTTTTTTTATATATATTATGGAACAATTTGAATATTACCTAAAAACTTCGAAGCAATTTGTGAATTTTAAATCCTCTTAAAAAATGTTTGAAAAATTAGGTCCCATAGGGCTCAATGTATTTCATTTTTTCGACCCGGGTTCAATCCAAAACTAATTGGGTGATATTATTCATTTATATTCCCATAGGTCCTACAGACCGTCTGAACAACATACTAAAATTTCATTTTGATTAAGTCATTTTTACGGCAGTTATCGTGCTAACGAACAGACAGGCAGACAGAATGAACAAAGTCATAAACACTTTTCAACTTTGTTGTAAAGTGTTAAAAACGCGGGAGAAAACCGATAAAAAGATATATTTTTTATCTTCTGATAATGATTATTGCAGAAGTAGAACTACATGATATGGGATATACTTGTATAAGAAAAACCAATAGGGAATCACACTCCAGATATTTATTATATGAATTTTACAATTATTAAAATTTTTATTTTAAATGAAAACAAAAATAAATTGCAACTATCACATAATTAGATCTAGCTAAAAGTATACAAATGATTGAAATTGTCAATTAAAATAAATGGCACAAATTTCAATGTCTAATTTTTAGAACGATTGCGCTAATTATGTCCAAAATAAAAAAAATTATGTTGACGGCATTATGTGATTTTGTGTAGAGAAACAAATTATTATTTCCTGTCTCGCGATATTTGAATATATTCAATTATGTCACAAAATTATCACAAAATTCATTCTGATTTGGAATAAAAAAAAATGTTTTGTGTGTGTTTGATTTGGCGCATTTTTAAATACCACCAACTCACTAAATTTCCAAAAGAAATGAACGTATCTTGATACTCGTTTATCCCTAAGCAACAAAAATATTTATCTTCTATAATGTTATCAATCTTTGCATGGAAAACAAGCATTTAATTAGTATATTTATGAATGAAACCAAATTTGGGACAAATATTGTTACCAAAAGATGCAACTAAACGTTTAGATTTATCCGTTTCTTGACCGTATCGCCTACTGTCCACGCATGCGCACGTTGCACTAGATGTATGAGTAGTTTTTATTTATGAATATTGCAGAAATAACATTAATTCAGAAAGAACTCAAAAGATTCTAGCTAAATTAGGTACAAAAATAAAGCAAATTATGTTTATTGAGACGAAATTGCAAGTTTCGTGTCGTAAATAACAAGAAAGTATCCAGAAATTTATTTCGGGGGGGGGGGGGGGGACCAAAGTATAGTCAACTTTTAATCCAAAAAAAATTATTTCATACACATACACACACCTATATACAGTCGAAAGCCGGAAATCCAGAACACTCCGGAATTCGAATTTTCAGGATTATGAGTCATGTTTTTTTAAACAGGAAAAATACTATTTATTGAAATCTTAAACAAAAAATGACAAAATGTAAATAAACATCATGTCCTCACAGAAATATAGTAGAAATTCGTTTAGAGAATTTGAAAACACATAGGTATTGAAAATTTTCCGGACAGTTATTGATAATCGTATCGGTTTTTCTGAAAATTATCAAAAATTGCAATGATTAATCGGAATCGTTCATCTCTAAAAAATTCACGGATTATAGATCATTTCGATTTTTAGGCGTCCAGATTTACGGCTTTCCACTGTATACAATATATTACGCATGTAGAATAAAAATAAAAACGATTCAGAAAAATTCGAAAGTTAATTATTTAGTTTTAACATCATGACATATTCTTTAATTTTTTCCACAAAACCTCTTATGTATTCACTTACACTTATGTATCGCAAATCGCATTATAATCAAACACCAAAGATATATAACCAGTAAACACTCATATACAGTATACAATATATTTTTTCTCTCTTTGTAACTACGAGAAATTTTTAACGTTAATTAATTTAACACCAACCCACTGTTTCTTAATAATAGATTAATTTTTCTGGCTTTTAAAGCCATCTTGTTCAAAACTTCGGCCGCATTTATACTCATGCTTCTATGCACTGAAAGTAATGCTAAATTTGTCAACCTCTCATGACCAGTTCTATTGCGAAGGAATGTATTGACTCTTTTCATGGCTGAAAACGATTGTTCAACACTTGCAGTGGAAACTGGTAAAGCACACAAAATTTTAATAAGTTTGTATATATTATGGAAAAAATTCTCATCACAGGATATAAGAGCGTCCATTGCACATTTTGGCCTCAACTTTTCTTCAACGCATTCCCATTTTTGACATCACAACAAGTATTCAGCTTTTATTGCAGAATATGAAGTAATATCATTAATGTATATTTTTAAGTCATCCAGTAGATCAACTTTTTTGGGCGTTGCATATTTTGGTATAATAATTTCAATAGATGAAAAAATGTTTGTCATTTTCATCAAATCGGATTTGTAATTGCGAACTTAGTTCATCCAAACATGGTAAAAATATCGCACGTCTGTAGTACTGTTTTAGTGTATCAAATGGATGATTAGCTCGAGCCGTTTGCTTTTCAACAATCCTCGGAACTCCTATTTCAGAATCAAAATTTTTACTCATTATAACAGATGCTGCTTTAAATATTTCAGTGAAATAATTGTCAAAGGATTTGTTTCGTATATCTTGCAGTTTTTGCGTAACACTTTTTGCATAATTTAAAGCCGATGATAGATCTCGAGATGGATTTTGAAGATAAAGTGACAAAGGCAAAGTAAAACTAAGAAGCTTTTCGCATACCAAAAGAGAAACTAAAAACGATCCTTTTTCAGTTGCTGAGAGTAAGAGTTCTTCAGTAGTTGAAACACTTTTATTTGATTCGGCTATTTCTTGTAGACTAGGAACAATTGCGTCGAATAATTCGTCGAAAACAATAATCGCGTCGTGTCTTTCCACAAATCGTGTTTCACATAATTTAAGTAATCGACCTTTTCTACAGTCTGAAAGAAAACAGTTAATGTTATTACTTTCCTTATATACAATAATGTATAAGGAAAGTATTGTGACGGGGGTGTCGAAAATTCGAATTCGAGTTTTCGACGGGAGAGCACGTTTCAAGCATCCCTGATCACGAATCAAACATTTTTGAAGTGATGTCTGTGTGTGTGTGTGTGCGCGTGTCAGTGAATTTGTGGATGTTGTGTATAGTGTTATGCATATATACGAGTGTTATGCATCCTGCCTGCACTTATTGCGAATGCTTATTTTGAAAATTCCAATTCTTATCTGATTTGCTTGAACAGTCCAATACTTATGACAGCCACTTCGTTTACTGGTAGTCAAAAAAAAAAACGAGTGCAATGACCAAAATCAGGCCAATATTAACCAAACTGTGGGAGATGAAAGGCAGATTCTCTGTGTTGCGCTCAACGGAAGGAACAATATATCGATCTATATTACATTTTCTGCAACAATTATCTATGCAAATTATCTATGCCAACTTTATATGCAAAAATGATTATACAATCAAGAAAGAGCTCTGCAGATGCCTATTGCATAATACAACATTTTTATGTTAATATTTTCTCCTAAAATTGCAGAATGTAAGCATCAGATCCAATATGCTGCATTCTGCCATTAATACGTAGCCCCAGAGGTCGGGAATCCTCTCAGGAGTAGCAACAGACAGATCGATTGCAGAAGATATGCCGGTCTTATATAATATCAAGCCGGGATAAGTGAAGAAAAGTACTTCTGTCGTGAAGCAAACTATCTATTCGATATTAAGTAGCGTGTTTTTTGCTCTGTTCTTGATCTCCCGAAAGCCTGAAAATGATAGGTGTACAAATAGATGATTTGTTTCTCTGATGTGGTATGTAGTGTATGCAAGAAAAATGACTGCTTAATTTCGAAAATATGATATATGTAACATATATCATATGCGATATATGATATGGAGTGCAATATTTCAAAAATATTACACGACAAGCTCTAATTTAAGAAATGCTTCAAATAAAGTAGGCTTCCGGACTACAACAGTTGTAGTCACCTGATATGTTTTAATGAAAATTCAGGTGTGGGCAGTACTTGACTTTATATAATGCAATAATTTTACTTTTTCATAGCGAAAAAACAATATATAAGATACACGGCACAATAATTTTACATTGATTTGAACATTTGGCGCTTTTCCGGATGACAGCATGTAAAAATATTCCAAAGTTTCTAATTAATGTATACTTCACGTCTAAATTAACTATTACCATATATTGATAGCATCAACAGGAAGCAATATTTGCACATGTTAAAATATTTTGATAATTTATTAATTTGGCGTCATTTCCGCTAATTTAGAGTCATTTTTGCAATTTTGACTATTTTTAAGTCAATATGGCGCGACATATCGCCAAGTTGGCAATATTTTATTCAATGAGACGTCAAGTTAGCCAAATTTATCGCCAAGCGTTAAACACAGGCTGAGAAAAGATATTTTCTTATAAAAATGACAATTGCGAATTGTTGGTTGAAAAATGCATAATTATTGCAGAAGTATCTTCTCCCGTGAATGGAAAGAACTAGATTCACGTGAATGATGTTAACAAATTTGTCACTTATTACACATAAAATGAACGTATTTCACGATAGTTAATACTTTCTTTAATTTTATTTAATGTTTTTGATAAATTTATTAGAAAAACGTGCAATATCTTACGAACGGTTTATTCTAATGTTTTAATTCTGCCATTCATTATCTAATCAATAGACTTCCAGTATTCGTCGATTGTAAAATTTGAAATTGTGTTCGAATTCGTCAAATTTCGTTCGAAAAGTTCCATTCGTTCGTGAGATATCGATTCCACAAACTCACGAACACACACACATACATACACACATACATACAGACGTCGTTAAAAATGTTCTATTCGAAATCAGGGATGCTTGAAACCCGCCCTTCCGTCGAAAATTCGCATTCGAATTACCTACCCAGGCACAATACTTTGCCTATACGTTAAACTACGTATATAGAAAGTTTTATTTTTAATTTCTAGCAGTAGCATTTGATATAATGATCATTCTTTAGTGTTGTTGTTGCTGAGACCCAGACCGTCCGATCTACCAGAAAGGTTCATTAGCTAGAGTTGAAAATCCAGACCGTCCGACTCATCCAATGGACTTGAGCAACTATTTGGACGGCCGGTCATTAGCTAGTGTAGAAGACCCAGACCGTCCGACTCGTCCAGAGGACTTAGAGTAACTATTTGGACGGCCGGGAAGGGGTCATTAGCTAGTGTGTAAAAACACACAGCACGAACACCACAGGAGAGAAAAAAATAATTACAAAAAAGTACACAATAAAAGTAAGAAAGAAAAAGGAAAACTGCAACTCTATAAAGGCTAGAAATCTGTAAATTCATAAAGCAGTTCTATAACTCTATAATTCTATAAAACCAACCAAGCTGTGGGGTTCATATCCTCCCTCTTGAGTGCCAATAATTTTCATATTTATTTCCCACCAAAATTTCCGTGGGTGCACGAGAGGAAGCACCACGTGGTGGACTACAAAGTTTTCAGGGTGCACCACGAGGAGGCCTATCACATTACACCCCTATATAAGGAAAATAAAAACGTATCAAATTTAACTCTTTATACGGGTCCTCTACAGAAAGCGCCAATTATAAAATTATGCCTTATTCATTTAAAGATCTTTTGGAATAAACCTTATTCCCTAATATGTAAAATTAAGCGCGAAAAAGTTGTGAAAGTCATTAGACTTAAATCAACTTTACGCGATCAAATGAAACAGCAAAAATATGGATTGCACGCTTTGTGCAAATGTAAAATTTCGTTAGATAAAAACTGCATTCGAAAACAAACATGCATATCTATCTTCAAAAATTTTACACAGTTCCCAATTACTTGTCGAAAACTGTAATTAATGATATCTGTGGTAATTTTTCTCTCAACAATAGACTTTTTTTGCTTGACTAATTGGGCTATGGAAAATAATTTTATAATTGAAAAAAAAAATCTTGGGGCCCGTATAAAAGGTTAAATTTTATACATTTTACTTAAAGGTATCACATGATCAATATTTGCATATGTTACCTTACTTACCGTATGTAAATTAAGGCTCAATTAATGATACCTTAATAGTTGCTTTAATCAAGAGAGCGGACTACCTTAATTAAAGCATTTCTTTAATTGAAACCATTAGTATATATACGATCAATCGTTTAAGTTATATCTAGCCGAGAAATTTTTTTGAAACACTTGGTATAGAATTGGTTTATTTTACATTTTACAGTAGGGTGTAAAACTTTCATCTACAATTATTAAATGTGATATTTAACGTTATTTGTAACAGCATCCATTCTCCATCTTAAGGAATTTGTGGTGTTTTGTCGTGATTTGGAGGTATCGGTTAATATTTTAAACAGTATATATTAATAACAACAATAATACAAAATATTAATTTGAACGTTTTAAACATAACATAATCTGCAATAATAAAAGAACATGTCTGTTTGTGCCGTCTATGTTGAAAAATCTAAGTAATCTACAGACATGAAATTTTATGCAAATGTACCTCGACTCCCGAAATAAAACGCCTCGTCATTTTTTTTTTAAATTCAAATTAATTTAAAAGTTAAGAATTTAATGAATTCAACTTAATACAACTCTTAACTTATTTTGGTAGCGCCCATCTATTGCACGTTGCTAAAATTAGTAGCTAAGACTATGGGATTTTACATACAGCTCAAAAGGGACATGATCGGCCTTTTCAATTTCCAGTGATTCCGTTACTAGTATTCGGTCATAACTTTTACATCTGGAGACTCTGCAACTTATTCGATTGCTTTAAATATTTACTGGTGGGGCTAGTTGTGTATGTGTACTAATTTCCTCGTGGTGAAGGGGCGCCTACGCACCACGTCCACAAGATCCCCCAGGGGTCCTAGTTGTAATGTTATTTGAAGACGAAAATGCCGTGGTTCAAATTTCCATATTAATGGCGTTGAATTTAAAAATAATCTTTGAAATGTTTTCGATTCCAATTTTTCTTATATTCTACGTATTTTTTAGACTAAAATAAATTTCATAAGATTATTTTGCGCATTTAACCAAATCTTTATGCTATATGAGAGTGCACAATTGTTTTTCTAATGATGTTAGTTACTAGTGCTTTTTTAGTTCACTTAGGAAATCGGTGTTAATTGTGTCATCTTTAAAACTATATTCCTTTCTGTAAATAGGAACTAATATTTTTTGTTCATTGACATCAGGTTGGGGTTTTTGAGGAAAAGATCTGGCACCTGAATAAAAAATGCCAAACTGATGAAAAAAAACAAAAAAAACAAAAAAAAAAAAACATCGGTAGTCAGGTTTTATGGAAACTAAAGTGCGATTATTTGAAATTTACTTCTGTAACCGAGTTGTCTTTCATTTATAGCAGGGATTAATTTATCTAGCATCAGCTCTGTCATTTTCTGAAAATTTGAATGCATGATTTCATCGAATTCATGTTCTAAATATCGGGCAACGCCGGAACATTTCCTAATCTAAAATAAAGAACTAAATGTATAATTGATTAACGTGTTATTGCAATCATAAAAAGCATGCGAGTATGACAATTCAGCTCAGCCGTTTGACCTAAGGCTCCTATATATACAGGCTGACGCAATCACCAGACTCCAACCAGTCCATTCAGTTATCGTCTGCCTGTGCTGTGGTGCGCTCATTTCACATGACTGATATGTGATACGCATTTCAGCTGTAAAATAGGTAAATTAAGTATTTTAGCTGTAAAAGTACGCATTATAGCTGAAAAATAGAATTTTTGCTTTCAAAAAATGTACGAAACATTCAAGAAAGTAGTCCAGAATGTTTTAACATTCTTGAGATTCCGAGAAAAGGTCATGAAAGGTATTCTCTTTTCTACAGGTACAGCCAACTGGGAATTAAGATTGCCGCTGGTGCTCCAGCCTGTATATTTAGGAGTTCTAATTTAACTCGCTGATACTGATTCTACATTTTGATTACTTTGGCACCGAAAATTGCAGTTTGGATTATTAAGCCCTATTCATACCTATATTTTTCAATTTATTCAAATTATAATTAATCCTTGTTTTTTTATTCGTATTTAAAATAAATTATAAGAAGTAAATAAAAATTATACAATACCTATTTCGGACACATGTATGTTCATCCACTACGTGATGCGTAGCTGAATGCACACTTGATGTTAGTTAAATCACTAGAAATATTCTAAACTATTTCTAACAAAACTATTTTTTTTTTCATTTATATGGTATAGAAGAGCTACAACTAAACCTAGTTTAACCAGATAACTAGCTGACCTCACACATCCAGATATTTCCCCTATTTTTATAGACTGAATGTAGAAAAAAATTTTATTGCTCTATATACGAACCAGTAAACATTATTTAGAAGTATATTTTGCTTGGAGTATGCAGCACTTTTTATTACGTAGAAGGATTGAACTATATATATTTCAGAGAACTGTGAAGAGTCCATTTCAAATGTAGAAGGTGAAAAATGGTTTCAAGAACTGAATGAGGAGTTATCTCACTAATTGGGGATCGAAGATTTTACTTGCTGAGACAATGGATCAAATTAAATATCCATGGGTGGTGCAGAGGAAGATTGATGTCTGAATATAAAACACATTTTATTTTTCCGAGGACTCTACAATTTATGGCAACGATTTCAATTGACGGAGTGTTACGACAAACTATTAAAATATATGTATCAACAAGGAAATTCTTCACAGTGAAGTTCAGAGAAATTTATAAAACCACTTACACTGCTTTTTGATTGTCAAGATATTGCAATTTGAACAAACTGATTAATTAAAAATGTAAATAAATAAAATTACTGTTCAACATTAAAAAGTCTTACTATATACTTACGTTAACGTTCTCCAAGAATATTCCCAAATGAAGGCACCTGATGCAATATGTTGCACTCTGTCTTAGTGTGGGTCCAAAAATGTCTCGTAATTCTCCAGAAAAAAGGGAATAAATTGATCGATTACAGAACATTTTCAGGCTTTTAGTTACATGAAGACGAAGATGGCCATTGTGTCTGTCAGCAAATAAGCTGTTTGAGATAGTGACACTGTTTTGCTCTTCTTGAATCTTTTCTTCCGCCTGGAAATGATAGCAGCACCAAGAGATGTGGTGTTATTATTTTATACAATGCATAAGTAAAGGTAATATATATATCACCCAAAGTTAAGAATTTTGATGAATTGTACAATATACATATGCATACTATGTAGTAGAATTTAATTGTGTTCAGGGGCTTCATCAATACAATGAACATAATAACATCAATACAATGAACATAACCATACTATTTTTCCGGCTTAAATAATTGACGTTTGAGGCCGAGACGGCAATATGCGCATATTGCACAAGATGCCATTTTTAGGGAAAATATCTATAATATACCATGCTTCAAGTTATTGCAATGCATACTAGGTAGTAGAATTTAATTGTGTTCAGGGGCTTCATCAATACAATGAACATAACCATACTATTTTTCCGTCTTAAATAATTGACGTTTGAGGCCGAGACGGCAATATGCGCATATTGCACAAGATGCCATTTTTAGGGAAAGCGTCTATATATATACGAGTACTATGAAAATTTATTTTGAAGTTATAAAAATTTCGTGTCAAAATTATTTAATCTTTGAAAAAAATACTTTTTGGGATTTTAAGCTGAGGTTAGCGTCTATAAACAATGAATTAAAATAGATCCAGGAACTATAAAAAATCGACTCAAATACCGGTTGTACCAAATTAATAAGATTGTAAAAGCAAGAAAGGTTTCAACCAATCATTCAACTTATCCATAAACTACGAATGCGAACACAATTCGCGAGAATAAAACCCCTTAAAGCAAATATTTTAGAATTTTTCTGGTGGAAGAATTTACAAAATCCTAGATGCTCCTGATTATAGTGAAGTAAATTCTGCTTTATAATATGCTTCATAACAAAGAGTTGCATAAAACAAAGAAAATGTTTTGCTAATCTACATGGCTCTTTCGCTGTATTCCTGAACGCTTAGAAGATAGTTAACAATGGACTATGCTAAAATAATGCCTTGCATCGTTACTGAATTGAAAGTGTTGTAAATAGCATTGCGTATAGATGGCGCTGTTCCTTTCTCCCACGGCCAAGCGTCGTAGGTATTATGAAATCAAGAAGTACGTGTGTTGATATGCTGTGATTGTAAATAAAGTATGTGTGTGTTAATAACGCGCAATGCTTTCTTTTATAGGGCCCCGAAGATGCATTATAGCAGCAATTATTTAAGCCGGAAAAATAGTATGGTTATGTTCATTGTATTGATGAAGCTCCTGAACACAATTAAATTCTACTA
Source organism: Amaurobius ferox (assembly GCA_951213105.1). Taxonomy (NCBI): domain Eukaryota; kingdom Metazoa; phylum Arthropoda; class Arachnida; order Araneae; family Amaurobiidae; genus Amaurobius; species Amaurobius ferox. The sequence goes on from OX578136.1 coordinate 60,335,588, forward strand.
CCTAGTATGCATTGCAATAACTTGGAGCATGGTATATTATAGATACTTTCCCTAAAAATGGCATCTTGTGCAATATGCGCATATTGCCGTCTCGGCCTCAAACGTCAAAAGCAACAAATTGATCGATTGCAGACGATGCCCTGCATATCAAGTCCGATAAAGTCCTTGACACGGGAAGTATTAAACGGTATCTAAAGTGCCGCTTTTTCACATTTTGTGCGTCGTCGTATCCTATACATACGAAAAACTCATCTATTGTAATTGGTTCATCCGCCTGTCTGTTCGAATGTAACATAACAGAAATTACCAGTTTGATTTATACAAAATGTAATATATAGGATGGACGGTCAAGTTGTAACTGGGCCAAATAAGTTTGAACGATGTTAGCTAGAGGTATGAAAGTTAGGTAACTACATATTAAAGGGTCATGCGCTACGAGATGATAGTAACCTAGCGACAAAAATTGAAAGTCTTCACTTCTATCTCAGAAACCATGACAGATGGAGAAAAAAAATATTAGAAAGTGGTAGATAATTGTCGAATCAGTAATAAAGGATATTTAACTAATAGTGCAAACCAATAGTGCAGAAACCAATAGTGCAGAAACCAATAGTGCAAAAACCAATAGTGCAAAATCTCTACGCGCTGCAATGAGTGACGTATGCAAATAATGACTGTGCGGCCAACATCGCACCTGTAAAAAACTTGTTCGCAATTTGCAAACGAACGTAGATTATCAAATAACTTATCTCTTAACACTTTACAACATAGTTAAAAATTGATTATGACTTTTTCATTCTATCTGTGGGTCTGCCCATTCGCACGATAATTGCTGTAAAACTAACTTTATCAAAATGAAATTTTAGTATGTTGTTGAGCTATGGGACATATGGGAATGTAAATGAGCAATATCACCCAATTAGTTTCGGACTGAACCCGGGTTGAAAAAGTGAAATACATTGAACCCTATGGGACCTAATTTTTCAAACATTTTTTAAGCAAAGTTAAAATTCACAAATTGCTTTGAAAGTTTTAGAAAATATTCAAATTATCCCTTAAAATATATATAAAAAATTTTAGCAAAATATGTTCGATAGTTTTTTAATAAAAATTAAAATAATAGTTACACCCATACTACATGGCCAACGGCCGTACCGTGCTGAAAACACCGGGTCTCGTTAGATCACCGAAGTCAGGCAGCATCGGGCGCGGTTGGTACTTGGGTGGATGATCACTTGGGAACACCGCGTGCTGTTGGCACATTTTGTTCGCGGTAGCACATTTCGCGTGTGGTTTGCGCGCTGGATTTGCACGCTGCCACAACTGCCGCCGTGTTCATGCGAAGTACGATCACGTTAAACATGTGGGTCCGTAAGTCCTTCCGAGAGGTTGGTGGTAGGGGGAGGAGAGTACGGTTCCTGTGGGTGCCTCCCCCACTGGGTTCGGACTAAATTGGGTGGCACTTCCCGGCCGTCCAAACAGTTACCTTACACCTCTCTGGTAGGTCGGACGGTGTGGGTCTCAACAACAACAACCCATACTATATGAAAAGATCACATGACCCACTTCAAAATAAAATATGGCATCCATATTTTTTCCCAGTGATAAAATCGTGATTTTCAAAGTTCTTTTGCATTTATGTTTAATGATGCATCCGTCCTAAAACTATTTTATTTTTGCGTATTTTCTGTGTATCTATGAGTTGTATAAGAATTGCTGATTTTTTTCACGCAAAATTATTCAGTCCTGGAGTCTGGAATAAACATGATATGAATGAAATAGTCATTACTTTTACATACAGAGCCAGACGATTTATATTTCAACGACGTCATTTGAATAAAGTTCATTTTCCTCTATGAAGTTCGAAGTTTTCAAGTAAAATGAATTATTGTAGTTTTGTGATAATTAAAAAAATATCGCCGCTGAATGTATTGCATTTTAGGGATGTTTAAGTAAAATTTCAGTTGGAAAGTGTTTCATAATCAATGATTTATGCATGATTGATCTTTTCTTGTTTCGCATGTGTTTTGATGAGCATCGTGTTAAAAAGTATCATGACAGGCTATTTGAAATAAGATCACTGCGAGGTTGTACTGCTATATGGTGAATTCGAACGAAACGGTGTGAAGGCTACATTGCAGTATTACTTGAGACTTTCTACTGTTCCAAACCCACCCATAATGCTGACGGACGTGCAGCAAAACATTATATTCTTGCATATAAACATTTATAATAGCAGACGTCGGAGATATTAAACAAACACTATGTTCAAGTGTAAGTTATGTAAATAGCACTTTTTTATTAAATGAACTCATGCTTCCTACTAATTTGGTGATGCTTTGCAACTTTCTAGTTGACGTTTTCTGTATATTTATTAGTTTGTGAGATTGGAATGCTAATTTTTGAATTTTGCTGCAAGGATACTATCGTCAGTTTCATCTAAATCATGATTACTTTCTTATAAAGATACCTCACTTCTATAACTCTAGCTGCCACATATTATTTGCTCTACTTACAACTTTATCGTTTAAACTGTATGGCATTTAGAGATAATTTTATCGAGCCAAAATAAACTTTGTTATAAAAAGTTGAAATAAAATAAAAGTTTCATTTTATATTTTCTGGTGGGAGGGAAGAATGTTACCTTTCAATGTTTCGATACGTGACAAATAGTTTTCAGTTAATTAAGATGATTTTTAAATGAATAAATAACATATCACATGACATATGTGGAAAATGTAATTTATTATTACTAACTAAGAACTATAATTCAGTAAACACTACTATAAGCACATAGCTTTTTGACTCAATTTTCTTTCACTTTTAAACATGTTCATATCTTTTCCGAGGAAATGGATTGCTAAATTTAAAATTGATGTGGTATTTTTATTAACGCTAATTATTGTTATGCCGTATTCTTTGGATTGGCGAGTGCTATTTGAGTATACAAGATAAAGAGACAGTCTTGTGACTGAAACGTCACTTGCTTCAGATGTCAAACTTTCCAAAATTGACAAGTAAGTCATATACTCAAATTTGGCGCCAAGGTTGTCAAATTGGGCAACAATGTCATGTGTTAAAATGCAAACACTCTGCTAATATTGAATGGAAACTTCTTCTGTCGCAATCGCAATTGATCAAAAATCTGTGGATTCTGTGTACATTCTTTTTGAAAAGTCTTAAGAGCATGGAAATATTAACATGTTTTTGCAGCAATATGTAGTAAATACGGAGAATTATCACCCATTTCTACTGGAAATTGCATTTTAGATGGAATTTGAAAGCTAAAACCTATTCTTTTACACACAAAGTATGGATGTAAAAAATCAAGCTTATCGGTCATGATAGACATTGTGCAAAAGTTCTTTATTCTTTAGGCATTACAAAGAAAATACAAATAAATCTACAGTAGTTACCTGATTGGCCACTGAATCATAATGAGTCACGCAGTAGACAATGAAGCATCTATTTTTACAAAGAATAAAATCGCCAATGTGTTTGAAAAATTCTCAAATATAATTTGTATTCATTCTATAAACTTTTTGACGATAAAAGGTCAATGGGATATAGAAATGGTTTGTCTAACAAAATTCTTAAAACTTCTCAAGATGTTTAATTATTTGTGCCAAAAACGCGTGCTTTTATTGCTATCATTTTGAGAAAATTACTGAACACAAAATAATACTGGCGGCTCTTTCATCTGGTTTAGAAGATCTTCTACAACATAAGATATTCAGAATCTATCTAACGCAAAGGCTATTTTTCTCCCATCTGGCAATTTTGCCGCTATCAAATTAGTGAAATAATCAAGAAATGACCAAACTTTTAAATTTTTATTTCAGAAGGTTGCTATGTGATTATATATTATCTATCAAAATTTTATTTCAGAATTTTAACAGAAATTCCAAAGCACTTCACTCAAGGTTTTCCTTGTTATCTGAGTTAGTAATGAGACAGTGTTATGTGTTATGTCTTTCTAATATGTAATGTAATTATATCACAATGCCCCTTAAGTCTTTCAGCGTCTTTATTTTAGAAAAGGTTAGAACTCTTCTTGGCAGCGCAGTTGCATCTGAGTTTTGACTAATAAAAATATTTCTAGCAATTAGTGTTCTTCATTGAAATGCAAAACAAACACGCAAATCAATCTTTTTGACTTACAAATTCAAACGTCCTGTTATATTAATACCCTCCACAAAATTCCCGAATAAATGCATCTGACGCAAAATGCTGCATTTTGCCAGCAGTACGTGATCCCAAACGTCGGGAAATCCCCCCAGGAAGAGCAGCAAACTGATCGATTGCAGAAGATATCCCGGCCTTCTGTCCTTCAAGCTAACCTAAGTGAGGAAAGGTACTTGAGAAGAGCAAGCGATCTACTTGATATAAAGTGGCACGATTTTCTGCTCTTCTTGATCTCCCCACCGCCTGAAAATAATAGTTGTATCACCAGAAGCTATAAAACTTTCACTTTACTTGGAATGTGTGTTGCATGCATGGATAGTATTCTGACTTAATTTCGAAAATATGAATTCGAGATTCTGACAAACCTTACACTTTTAAGTATCACAGAGAAAGTTTCAGTCCTTTGCTGTTATATTTACTTCTTTCAGTCCGATAGTTATGCAAACTTCTTTGTTTATTTAAATGCTCATTTTTTGTACATAACATTTGGGTGCATATGGTACTCAAATTGCTGAAATCTGCAATTTTGAAGTTACAGTTGTAATGTTTTGTATTCAGGTAGATCTGAAGTATAGTAAACAAAATGTGATATTCAAAATTTTAAAAATTAAAAGAAAATTATTTTTTTTAAATTAAAATTTCAAAAATTTGACAAGTTTTCTTTTTGATATAAGTAGAAAAATAATTTTTTTTAATTTTAATTTGATCATTTTCTAACATAAAAATTTGTAAGAAATAAACTGTCTTCACAGTTTTTGTAAATATGAATCAGAAAAATTAATAAAAAATAATGTAAAAAAACGTGATTTTACACCGCAAATATTGTTTTCGAAAATCATCATAAAAAACAAACACATATTTCAACAATTGTTGAAGGCAAATTAACAATTGTTCCAAATTTCATTCATATCCGTGCAGTAGAATTTGCTTTATATCAATTTCAATTTATAAAAATGGCGAAAATCATGTCTTTGAGAATAATGGCATTATTTAGACCATGGAGTCTGCATAGCTGATATGAATGAAATATTCATTGATTTTACAAAGAGAAGGACGATTTTGTTCGATGAAGTTTTAAGCATAGAGTTTAATTACTTGTAGCTCCATGGTCTTAATTTTTAAATAAAATAAATTATTATAGTATTGTGATGAATGAAATGAATGGGAAAATGTTATGAATGAAATGCTGTTTTTATAGAGAGATCCAGGCGTGTTATTTTTCTATGACGTCATTTGAATGAATTTCAGTTGTTTTCGATGAAGTTTTCAAATATAATAAATTATCGTAGTATTATAATATTTTTAAATATATTACCGAGGAATGTATCGCATTTTAGAGATGTTTAAACCAGGCAATTTATATTTCAATGCCGTCATTTGAATGAAGTTCATTTTTTTCGATGAAGGTTTTAAGTTTTCAAATATAATAAATTACTGTAGTATTGTGATAAGTTTTAAAATATTAGCTAGGAATGTATTACATTTTAGACTTGTTTAAATAAAGTTGCGTTGAAGTTGGAAAGTGTTTCATAATCAATGCTTTAAGCATGATTGATCTTTCTTGTTTATGTTACAGTAGCAGACGAAAAAAAATAGGAGTGGCTGGTGACAGCTTCAGTAGTTCAATTTTTAACATTGCAATATAATCGGTTCTATTTAACGTAGCAAGATGAATTTGGTTTCATTGGAATTAGAAAATTATAAAAAATTTTAAACAATAAAAATTTGAGATTTTTCGAAATTTTTTTAGTACAATACCCCCCATAAAGGGAACATCCTATAAATATCGTGTCTTGGTCACAAAAATGCATATATTTGAATTTCAGTCAGACGGATCAAATAGAACCAAAAATGATCTAGACAAGCGAAATTCCACTAAACCTGAAAATTTCCTAAAAAATAATAAAGCCAGTTCACTTCTATTAATAACGTGCATGATAACTAATACTCATCTCCCTTCTCTTAATAACTTCTATGATGGCTAATAAACAGTTACACCACTTCTATTAATAATTTCTATGATAGCTAATAGTCACCTTATGTTTATTAAAAATGTCTGCAATGACTAATATATACTCATTTCCGTTTTATAATAACCGATAAATAGTCACTTCATCATCTATTAGGAAATTGGGAAAAAAACAAAACAATTAATTAATGAAATAGACTGCAACCTAAAATCATGTACCAATAAGGTTTAGTAATCTCACGTACGTTTTCAATATCTTTGGATAAATAAGAGCTAAATCATGGCAGACAAACAGAGATATGACTAAATGTTATAAATCCAATATGGTAGTGCACACTAATGTAAAGAAAAAGAAGTAAAATGAGAAAAAAACTTACAGAATATGAACTTGAGAAGCAAACAAAGAAAATAAATACAATGCAGAACATTATCGTATGAACTCAAAGTTCGGTGCTGAAAATGGTCGCAACAGAAAATCAGATAATTAGACGTAGTCTATTAAGCCACACCACATAGAAATACTAGGGAAGAAATAGAAATACTACATAGAAATTTTAGGGTATCATTAACAAGATTAGTGGAATGTTTATTTATATGACTAGGGGTCCTACCTCATTCTCATTAACTAGTTCTGTGACATATTATACTGGTCTCTGTAGTTACTCAAAACAGTTTTCTTAATAAAAATAAAATAAAGAGTACGTTATTCGTCATAGATTTATGCGACATATCACATATTTTAGCATATTTCGAATGGGAAAAAAGGTGATGTGTTATGTGTGTGACGAAGGTAAAAGATACTTAAGGAAAAGGCTCCATATTCTCTGACTTTTTTATATATTTTTAATTTATATAGTTTTAATAGACTAATTATAATTAAAGTATATAGTTTTAATAGTTTGTTTCGTATGAACCAGACCACAAACATCGAAGTTATCGACAGTGAAACGATCGGATGTAACGTTTTATTACAGTTTTTATCACAATTGTTTTGTAATACAGCTTAAAGAATATGTATAATCAGAAGAAAATGTACATAATGGGTTGTGTATTGATTTCGATAGACACTTATACTCATATCACTTCAGAAATTCATTTGTACGATGATGAGTTTATATACCCTACCGTTAACTGCCTAGAATAAACCACATGGTTAACCTAGAGGTTTATATATTCCCTGTTATTCGAACCAGACCATCAGACCTGCCTGAACGTAAAAGGTATATAATTAAACAGTTGGTACATTATCACCTAATTTTGACCAGATCCCAATGATGGCGGCATCCACAAAGACCGTACCCTTCTTCTCCTACCACCAGCCTCTCGGAAGTGCTTGCGGACCTGACCTACATATGTAATGTGCTTGTACTCCGCTTGAATACAGGGGCAATTTGAGCAAAGCCTGGAATCGAACTCGGAACGTTCGAGTGCAAACCCCGAGTGCCAACCACTGGGATGTCCCACATAATATACCCTCTATTGAACGTTTTGGAAAAAGCACGAGATTCGTGAAGTACTTAGCCAATCTACAAAATGAAAGTAGTTTCCAGAATACACCAAAACTCGCCAAGTTAGCAATATATAGCCAAATCTCCAACCAAGGTAACCGTACTTGTCGGCAAGCTTAAGTGACCCAGACATTCAAATTATAACAAAAGTTTTCGATTAGATATTGGTAACAATATAATGTCACATTCGTTACCTTCCTATCCCATTTCTTTCAAGATTTACTCTGTACAACGCTCTAAATTGTTCCGCATCAAAAACCTGTCATCTGCAATTTTCAAATCGTATTTTTATCAAAACATTTCTTTAATTCGATTTGGCGAAAAATTTAACTGTGCCTCTTAAGCGAATCTAAATTCAATCGGCATGCCTTTAGATCTGAAGACAATTATTTAAGTGTAAGAACTTTGCCTTAAGCTAACAATCAGTTCCTTTCGATATTTACCTTTCATTGTGAATACGCCATTGGCTGGACGGCGATACATGCATTAATGTTTGCTTTGCTTCAAAGTCCATCTTAGCAAATTGAACCAAGTTACCTGTTTCAAAGGACGGCATTAGAAATGTATTGAATGTTTGCATAGAATAGCGGCTAAGTAAAGGGGGCATCAAAGGCATCTTGAAAAGCTGCAACGGAGAATTTTTATTCTCTGAGCTCTTTTAAAAGACTTTCCTGAGGAAAGTAATTAGTCTTCAAATGTTGAAACTTATCGTCAACGATTCAATTTGTTAATAAACAGTACATTTGGATATCTCTTTGATATTTTTGCTCGTTAACCTGGGAGTGCGAATAAAAATGACACTTTTGTAATATATCTGGAAGTTAATTTTATTAATTCGCAAAGCACAAAAGTTGTTTTCATTAAATGTAAAAGTCATGTATACGGATATTTATATAAATTTTATATTTATTTGTGATATTTTATTCCTATAATATATATATATATATATATATATATATATATATATATATATATATATATATATCATATTATATGATATATATATATTATATGAAATTCCTATGATAGATTAGAGATAAGTTGTAACACATATAACCATAAGTTATATATATATATATATATATTATGTACATATTAATTATTAATATATATATTTTTATATTAATGCATTTATTGATAGTGAATGCTTATTCTATAGTTAACATATAGACTATACTTTTTCCCTTTTATATAGAATAGTTACATGCTAATATTTTCTATATTGTATATAGCTGTAGTTATCTAGGTTAAATATATATATTTTAACACCTACGCTAGTTATTAGTCCTAGGGTTGTTAGTCCTTACATTTGTTAATGCATAATTTTTTATTTTAAAAATTCACTGAATTGTTTTACTATACATATGCACTCTTTTGCAAAAAGCGGAGCACCTCTAAAGCATAATTCGATTATCTCGAAATTTCGCATGCAAATTATTTTATACCAAATATGCAAATGATTAAATTTGCAAGGCCACTGAGTGTTAACTTCGGTCATAGCGCGCGTTTCTACTGCGCAACTAGCATCCTATAAAACAGGTTTAAAATGTGGACGGTTTATCTTTGCTAGTTATCGGCGTTGCAGTTCCGTGGAAAAACAGCCAATAATGCCTTTACGATGTTGCCGAAGACCTTATAAGCAGTTAGACGATTTCGAATGTGGTCGTATAGTCGGGATGTGTGAAGCTGGCTGGTCATACCGAGCAATAGGCCGCAAGCTGCACGGATAGGACACTGCTGGGCAAAGGTGCTGGCAGCAATGGTTGCTGCAAGGAACTCATCGGCGGAATGAAGGCTCTGGAAGGCCACGATGTACGAATGCGAGACAATATCGGATGATTGTGTGACAGGCCCGAAATGCCCCAACGGCATCATTGTCCGCCATCCAATCTGCTACAGCCTCTTCCATACCATCCGTGGTACATTCCACCATCTCACGCCGCTTGGCTGAGGTGAGGTTATGCTCACGGCGGCATTTCAAACGGCTGCCCATAACCCCACAGCATCGATAGAGTCGTTTGGAGTGATGTCGTAGCTGAGCATTATGGCTGCCAGCAGACTGGCATCGCATAGTGTTCAGCGATAAATCACGCTTCAATCTTTCAGCAGAGTGCCATTGGGTACGTGTGTGGAGGCGCCAAGACCAGCGGTCCCAATCAGACTTTGTTTTACGCAGACACACAGCCATTACCCCTAGTATGATGGTGTGGGATCCTATCGCTTACGACAGCAAGTCGCTCCTAGTCATCCTGCGAACAACTTTAACAGCTCAACGATATATTAATGAAATCCTGCAGATGTTTGCGTTACCCGTTACCCTTCATGGCACGCCATTCTGGGGTCATTCCCTTACAAGATAATGCCACGTCGCATACTGGGCGTATATCTGTGGACTCTCTCCGTACTGTTAATACTGCTCCTTGGCCAGCAAGGTCGCCAGACCTTTCGTCAATCGAGCATGTATGGAACATGCTAGGCGGCCAGATTCGGGCACCTTGAAATGTAGCAGATCTGGAGCAACAATTGAGGAATGCCTGACAGAATGTATCACAGGATGACATTAGGAAACATTATCACTCCTTACCTAGAAGTATGCAAGCATGCATTGCCGCCCAGGGATCACCAATTACTGATTTGAAAATTCAATGTGAAATTGCTAACCCGTGATGGGTTCTACGGTCTAGATTTTGTAATCATTTCATTACCTGTGTACACATATTTAATTTAGCTGTACACATATTTAATTTCAATAAAAACAGTCCCTTTCTTCATTGTGCTTCGTTTTTTTTCTAAAAAGACTGTACATTTTAAGAAATGAAATTACCTGTATATTTAATTACCTGTGTCTTAACCTTTATTGAAAGTTGTATGAAGAGCACATTTAAAAATAAAAATAAAAATAAAATAAAATAAAGTAAAAAGACCCAATTTTTGATTTAAGATTAAATCCTTTATAATTAAAACATATACTAAACAGGTACAATACCCCTCGTTCCCTGTTCTATATACTAGGTAGGCAATTGAAATCTGATTATCATGTTGAGAAAGTCTTAAAGTTTTGATATAATTTAAGCATGTAACAATACCCAATAATAAAATTAATATTTACATTTCAAAAAATAATATATGTAATATAGGTACTAAAACCCTCATTCCCTGCATTAACATACATTGTGTAAATGCATACACACACACACATATATATATAATATATATATAATATTCATGCTTAAATACTTGTCAATAAATGTAATGATAAAAAAGTAAAATAAAAAGAAATAATGCTAAATAATAAATAAATACTTTCATTGCTTACAATTTATTCAAACTTCTTCACATACATTCAGATTTTTATAGCTCATAAAGAATGCGCTAATTTATCTTTGATTTTTCTATGTTTTCACTTTTACGAAGGTAGCCAATCAATGTCTAATTAAAATAATGTCTCAATTATTTTATCATTTTGTTTATTTTCATTACCTATTTCTTTTTGTAATAAAATGCTATCTTCCATGCTCTAGGCTAGTAGTTTATTTCTGAGAGGTTTATGGAAAAGTTACTGTAATTAATTTTTATCGATTGCATAACGCGCTGTAGAATTTATACACAAAGAAGAATATATTTTGGGTTAAATTGTGCCATTTTGTGGATATGGTTCATTTCTTTCTTTCACTACATATTAATCGAAAATAAATTCACTTAGAATCCAACCCGTGGTCGATAATAAAAATGTGCAAAATTTCACCCCTCTAAGTCATCGAGTAGGAGGGGGCATGTAGAGCGTCTGAAAACACTTTTGACATCCCCATTTTCTGTTCCTACTAGTGGAAATCGAAAATCCGTTTCCAATGGGTTCTATCCTGTGTTTCATGCTGTAAGTAAGTATATAAAAATTCAAGCTTTAGAATGTTTGGAAAATGAAAAAGACGTTAAACAATTATCATCTAGATTACTGTTCGTATAAAATGTTTTGAGTTTAGGTTTGAAAAAATATATGTGCATTTACGGCCTTAATTACCTTTCGACAAATATTGGATTAATTTTCGTCTGCGTGTGTATTATACATGTGTGTGTATGTGTATTTAGGTGTGTGTATATATAAAAACATTGAGGTATATACACAATAACTCAAAATCCAATTTTTATTTCACCACAAAATTTTACATTTATATAAATTATTTAAAGTAGACATAATTATATTTTATTTTATAATTTGCATACATAGAACAAAATGGATACTATTTATTTGAAAATTTAATAATATTACTTTATATGGAAAACATATATAATTCATTGAACAATTATAGAACGTTAAAACGGAAAAACGATGATATTTACAATGGCGAGAGATACAAAACGATGATATTTTGGACCATATTTATCATTAAAATCCCTTTTAACGAAGCATTTATCAACACCTATATGTAAAGTATCAGTTTATTTGATTCAGTCAAGACAGATTAAGTAAAATTAAATAATATCAAGTCGATTAAATAATATCAAATTAAATAATAAAATTAAGTAATATCAAATTAAGTAAAATCATTTTTAAACAACTTAGAAAATTAATTTTTTACTAATAAAAGAAAATTGATTACAAATTATATCAATAAAAAAAGTATGTTGTGTTAAGTAATAGTTATCAGTACATTTTGGATTATTCAACAATAGTTTTATTAGGATAATTGTAGAGTATTTATCCTAATTTAATTTGGCGTAAGTCTGTTCGAGAACAGTCTTAAATTATTATTACCACACAAATTGTGCAATACGTCTTTTATTAAAAAAGTGAAAAGTAACTCTTTATTATAAATTTGTTTGTCTTTACATCTTAAATCACATAAAGTGTTTTTTATTTGATTATTGGCACTTCTATTTTCAGCCATCACACCTCACATGAATGCGAACAGCTAATACTTTCCTTAAAAATTATTTCAGACATATTTATCCACCCTCTTTTCTCCAAGCTTGTCAATGCTATAAATTTTGTCATTTTTTGTGCACATGATGACCTTTTCAGTAACACTCTTCGCACATCATCATGATCTTTGATCATCGCCTGAGGAGGCACAACCCATCCATTAAGAGACCCTGATTTAAGGTATTATGTGCGTATTCCTAATGCACTAAATTTCCCTCGAGCAAATAGACACTTTCAAGCAAACATTTAATTTACAAGGTACCAAGATAAGATCCTGATGAATCCCATGTCCTTAAGTTTTACATTTTAAATGTAACCATACTTTTAACTCTCTAATTACTAATGCATTCACTGCATTTAAAATATACCTATTTGGTTCTGACTCCAGTCAGAAACGCCCCCTTACAAACTTTGATACAAACTCAAACACAACGGCATGATCCACCAGAACCATCAAGAGTTGTATACATAGGCAAGTATACATATGCTGCATGTGACTGTTAGCTTAAGACTGAGATAGATTCTTGAATAAGTAAATTGAGAAGTAAACGCATTACACCATGATGCAGCTGATTTATCTAAAAGCGTTGATAAAATCTTTCGAATGTGATTTATGTGTAAAAGTACAGGTAGTTTGAAAGGTTTCTGGTAAAGGATTTTAATCAGCAAATACTGTGCAAATGTCATTTAGATGTGAAATTTTATGCTAGGAAAATTTTTCCAGCATAAAATTCCAGTAAGTTTAGTATATTTTAATTAGCATTTAGTATAATTAATCCATATAAAAAGTATGGTGATTGAGTCAAATATTCGAATTTCAGATTTTGATGAATTTCAAGATTCTATGAATTGAAATTGAAGATTTCGAAGGGATTTTGTGTGTTGTAGTTATAAAAACTCATTTTCGAATTAAGGTTTAAATCATCGCTGTTTGCAAGTTGGACGCATTATCCTTTGGGCTATTGGGACAGTAGTTAAAGATTAAAGTGGTGTCGTCAACATGTCAATTGGACTGTCTCAGATTGGTGCAACGTCGTGTTCACGGACATGTCCAGATTTGTTCTGGAATCAGATGATAAGTGTGTAAGGGTCTGGAGGAAACGAGGCGCACACAATCAGGCCAAGAACATCATCGAACATCACGCATTCAGAGATGGCAACATCATGGTGTAGGCTGGAATTTCAATGGGATATCGCACATAGCTTCACATCTTTAAAGGCTGCTCTTTGACGGCTGCGTGGTATCGGGATGAAGTCCTAGACACCATTGCAAGACTCTACGCTACAGCAGTTGGTCCTGATGTTCTCCTTATGGACGATAATACTCATCACCATCGAACTAACATCGTTGACTAATACCTGGAAAGTGAGGCATTTCTCGTTTGGAGAGACTGGCGTATTTCCCCCACCTTAATCCCATTGAAAACCTTTGAGATGCCATCGAGCGTGCTGTCTCTGCACGTTTACCTCCTCCAGCCAGTCTCAGAAAGTTGGAAACTGCCCTATTGGAGGAATGGCCATTGCTCGCTTCTGCGATGGTTGATCACCTCATTAAAAGCATGAAAAATCGTTGTGAAGTTTGCGTGAAGGTCAGAAGTGGCCACATATCATATTAATGTAAGTTTTGTTTGGTTTGTTTTCCTTTAAACACCATTTTGTTAATGACACAAATGTCACGTCATCATATAACTTACGAAAAGTAAATATTTTTTTTCATCTTTGTACATAATTCTTATTTTCTTTAATACATAAACACATTTGCTTCCTTCATGTACAATTTTGGGTTAATCAAAGCTTTACTTTTCCATTTTTCCTGTTTTAACCATCCGTGCTTAACTTTTGGAAGCCAGTGTAGATAAAAGTATAGACAATTTAAACATTTTTATCAGACATAGAGGACCACCTATGAATACAAAAAATAATTCCAATATTTTGAACGAATTTCTTCGAACAAAGAAAATTAGTTTTTTGATAGAGTTTTTGCTTTATTTTGCTTATTTTTACACGAAATATCTTTAAAACTATAACAGGTAGATAGAAATAATAAGATACAAAAAATTCAATAAAGAAATGTAGTTTAGAGATAAATAATTTGTTGTTACAGAACTTTTACAGTTTTCGAGCAATCGTTTTGACGAGTTGAAGAAAATTAAAAAAATTTCCGTTTTTAAAGGTTGTAATACTTACATCTCGAAAAAATTGCTATCTACAAATCATAAACAAGTAATTTGTAGCCCCTATAAAACCCAACAAAAATATATATATGAATTTATCATCTTTAGTAAACTACATAAGAAATGATAATTTATGAAACATTATTAAATGTTCTGAGTTTTTCAAAATTTAATTTTAAATTTAGGGGGCTTCCGAACATTCGATGTTTCGTGTTTAAAATCCAATATTTACCGAATATACTATTTGTACTAATTTTCGTTCGAAACGCTCCATTTTTTCGTGATGATATCGCTTTCACAAACTCACGAACACACACATACACAGACATTAACTCAAAAACGTTAGATTCAGAATTAGGGATGCTTAAAACGTGCTCTTCCAATGAAAACTCAAATTCGAATTTTTGGTCCCAGTACAATACTTTCCCTACACATTATAATATGTATATAGGTACAGTAGCATAAGGCAAACTTATTGGGAATTTTTGGAGTTTTATTTTACAAGACATTATTCCCGTAAAATTATTTTGGTTCCATAGGAATAAAGAAACAATCGCTTATTTTGATGTGAATAATATCTATGATTATGGTTTCTCTGGCGGCAAAAAATGAGCGTTAAGAAAATATAAACACTTTGGACGCTTATACCACCGAGCCTAATAGATAAAAATGTAAATATTTTTACTTGTTTTGTCAAAAATAAGATCCATATTATGAATATATATATATATATATATATATATATATATATATATATATATATATATATATATATATACATTCAATATGTTAATATTTTGAACTTTCTTGTTGAATAACGTAAAAAAGTAAATCTTCAAGAGAGTGTTTTGTTTTTTGTCATTTTTCCAACTTTCACTCGAAATGTGTAGTAAACAATAGAAGATGGATATATATAATAAAATGCAAAAATGTGTACTAGAAAATTTAGTTTTAAAATCTATGATTATTATTAAAAATGCTCTTATAGTTTTCGAATAATACTCTTGTCCATTTGAAGAAGATTGAAAATTTTGCGTTTCCAATTTGTAATTTTTATATCGCAAAAACTGAAAGAGTTAGCTTTCAAGAATAAGCAAGATTCTGTGGCTCTTTCAAATCCCTATAAGTGTATATAATCAGATTTTGGATAGAGTTCTATTTTTTCAATATTACAAAAGTTGTTTTTTATCAAATATTATTTATGGAAAAACCATTTCGGCTCCATCGAACTGAAACCACATAATCTTTTTTATACAGAATAGCATGAAGCTTGCAGTGACACTTGTGAATTAAAATTACTGCTATAAACCATATGATCATAGCAACATCAAAACTCTGTATATGTAAGACTTTAGGCATCCCTTCCAACTAACCATCAGGTTTCAGTTGTTTGTAGAGAAAACATATCCTACCGGAATTAAAACATATGATGTCAATTTCATATTTCAATTCTCCATCCGTTCAGCTACAAAGAAAGATAGTATTTTCTTCTTTGTATTTTCTTCTATATAGTTGAAATGAACTCCACATTGTTTAGGTGTGCCTGAGCGAGTGTATGAAAACAATATTTCTGGAATGAATTGAGCAAATTGAAATTTTCTCGAATTTTCGAACTTTTTTTAAACTCATAAACAATAACTAGCAATGACTTATATTATCTGAATTTAATCGTTATAAAAGAAAAGGTACTAATTTTAAGCGAAAACATATGCAGTCTTGTTGATATTGCACGTGCTCTTTGGTTTATAAAAAATATATACAATTTAAAATATTCTGAATGTAATGAGTTGAACACTTTTTATAAGATATTGAGCAGTAAATTTAGATGTGTAAAACGTGTTTTATAGATATTTCAAAAACGAAAGCTATTCTGGTGTTTCGACAGACATTTTCGTATAAAGTACATCGAACAACATAGCAGTAACTTGGTTTAATCTCATAGGCACACAAAAAGTCCAAATTTGTTGTCCATAATTACAGAAGCCATTAGTACTATAAATTACTCTCAAATAACACCAATGATACTTACCATTTCCAATAATTAGACACAATTCACAATACAAATAATATTCACCAAATTGCGCAATTTCTTCTTAAAACTCAATCTACGACAGCATTACACCAATTTTCATTCCAACAAGTATTTCATTACCAAGGCATTTACTGCTCGTATTCTTCCACCTTTTTCTATAACAACAAGTGTAATTACTTATTAAACGAACGCTCTTGCAGCTCAGGTTTTCAGTCAGCTTCCGAGCAGCTTTAACCTAAAACCGCTCGACAAGGCAAAAGGGGCCGTTCTCTCCCTGTAACAAAACCGCAGGAGAGCTTTTGTTAATATCGTCAGCGAAAATGAGGATGCGGGGAAGAGGGGATGCAATATCTTTCTCTACGCTGTTGCACCCCCTCTTCAAATGAAGATTGGGTTACTATGGTGATATACTGATTTTAATTAAATGCCCTGTGACACTGCTAAGAGGGGGGGAGGGGGGTTCGGAGAGTATCTAAACGGGGTTGATGAAACCGTAGACGTGGAATTCATTTTTGTACGTTGTGCGTGAATTCTTTGGAAATACCAAATTGGTGGAGTTCGACCATTTTAACCTGGTTCGGAATAAGTACAGTGTTTACTACGGGAGAAAGCTTTTCTTTGCTTCTTTGATACAATAATTATTTTACTTGGGAGGTAATTTAGTGTTATAAATAATTATAATGGATAACCGGAGTTGTCCAGAATTTAAGATGCAAACCACTAATTAAAATTACACCGCTTCTCGTGGCGAATTGTCGAAAACCAAAGAATGTTTTAACTATCCCTTAAAACAAAAATTAAAAAAGCTCTCCCGCTTTGTGTTAACCAAAAGTATTTATTTGCTTAACCACAACGTGTTAAATCATAGTGAAACACGTCTTGGTGACAAGGATCGACCTCAGTAGATCGCACCTGTTTTGATGCTTCTATCGCCGACAGTGGTGAAAAGACGATATTTTTGCATACATTTCTTTTGCATTCATCAATATATCCATTTTTCTTCTCTTTCTTGTACTTTCGGAATCTAAACATTTGTTCTATTTTTACTAAAGCAATTTACTACTGTACATGCTTCCATTTTATTGCAAATTTATACCACAGTGCACGATATCGAGTCACTGCGCAATAGTATAGTGTCTAGAATAGAATTACTTCTAGGCACTGTAGCAATAGTAAACCAATGTGCTAGTCAGATTCGAAATGGCGGATGAAACCTTACCAAATAGTCATGAATGTGACGTTACCATTAGAGAGACATATTCCCCAAGTATAAATAAAGCATGCCCAGTGTAAAACGCTACGAAAATATAGTTATATAAGCAGACGGTAGTTTCAGGTATAATTTTTCTCTTCACCACGAATAAGTTGGGACACATCAGAGAAAATTTTGTCATATGTTAGAAAAAAATATTAAACTACAAAATTTAGTATTGTGGTGGCACTTACTGTAACGAAAGAGAAATTAAAAATGAATCTTAAAATGGAACAAAATGCGGAGTAAAGAAAATATTAGGCATTGAGAAACAAATGAAATATGGCCATGCCATAACCCCAAGAAATATGGTGTCGTAGTCAATTAACCAGACTAACCTTATTAGACAAGGCAACTTACCCTGTTTTATTGGTGTGTAATGCTTTAAACAATCTAAATTGAATCAAATAAATTTAGGCGCTGACTATTATTATTCATAGATTTCTTACATATTCAAATTACATAATTTTAAAAATAATTGAAATGCTATCTTTATTTATAATGTATATTTGTGTCCATTTTCTTTCATACAAAACCTTGAAAAGATTTATAGTATGACAAACCTCCAAGAGCTAAAGCTATAAAATATTGTTCCATTGCAAATAAAAGTATTGGAGGAATAGTTTTGCTAGTATTAGATCTTATTAATTTCTAGAAATCGTAAACTGTTTATTTTTATGCATGAAAGTCATCATGACGTATAACATAATATTAACTACATTGAAAGACAGCAAACTTCAATGGACCTCGATTTTGCTTCTTTTGAAGACGACTAAGTCTTGCCAAAACAAGTACTTAATAAATTTTAGCAAATTACTAATAAATTCTTATTTGAAATTAATAGTTTTCCTTGATGATGCCATTTAAAAAATTTCTCTCAACTATTTAGCGAACATATCTGCAGACCCTTAGCATCCCCGGATTACATTTTGGAAATCACTAATCCAGAGAAATTAAAACATTAACTAATAAAATGAAGAAAATCATATTACCAGAACCTATCTTGTGTTTCAGTATTGCGAGATATATTTTTCATACATTTCTCTCACATTCATTACAAGATCACTCATTTATTACAGTTATCGCTCATTGCTTATAGTTTATAACTTATATCTAAACAATTCTGTATTCGTGAAACAATTGTTTCAGAAAATTGAAGTGGTAACTATAAAATTAATTTATAATTTCAGTATCATTATTCATAATTACTAGAAAACATTTTATCGATTTTGATAAGTTGATACTTCTCTACAATTGGTAATGTTCGAAAAAGACCCTCTCTCCCGTTTCCATCTATCCCGTTTCTCGGCAGTGTCTGCCTGAGCATGGCTATAATTGAAAAGCACTGAACAGTTTTGCAGTCGCCATAGCAGAAAAATTGTCATATTATTTAGATGACAAAATATTATTTGACGTAAATAAAATTATTTTTGAGAGATGATTGTATCGCTTTAATTAAATTTGCCGTGCAGGGTTGAGCCCTGAAGTAAATATTGTTAGTGTTATCTAGAATTTAAAACTACAGTCATTGTTCTCATCGAGATATTCTTTGCAGTTGTGGTGGATTTTCAACAAGTTTGCGAAAAACAACAAGATAGAAAAATATTTGCGATATCACGTATATACCCCACATTGAATTTATATGTAAATGAAACGCAAATGTAACTATAACGCTTTGAAAAAAAAAACTTCATTAAAATATAGTATATAAAGGTTGAAAAAGCATACAAAATATTTTCAATCTTAATATGCTGTGTTCTAATTAAATTTTTTATTTTCAGATTATTTCTGATAGAAATTGGAGCAAACTTTTTATACTAACTACAAGGTGTTAGCAAGATTTTTTATTTTACTTCTGTGATAGTTTAGCATAAGAACAGAATAATTATTTAGCTCAGCTAAAACCCATTAGTATTTGCTCAGAAATGTGAGTGCTGTCATGTTAGTCTTACGAGTAAAGAAATGCAAATAAACGTATTATGTAGAAATTTAATTTCTTGTAGCACCCGTTAAACATTTTCAACAAAATCGTATATATATATATTATTCGTTTCAGAACGTATTGCGCTAAATTGCTCCTGATGGTGATTTATAAAAAATGTACTTTTAGTAGAAATTGCTACGCTACCAACATAACATTTCAACTAAGTTTTCTTACATATTTTGTCATTAAATATATCTGGAGAAAGCTCTCAAAGAAATATTTTATAATCGTACCCTCATTGCAGATAACAGCATCGATCGACCGGTTTTGTGTTTATCATGTGCTCTTCAGCGCAGAAATTTTAAATAGATGATACCACCTGTAATGGCAACAAGAAAATTTGTCATGTTCCTAAATTTTGTGAGCCTCTTTGGAAAGCGACGATTTTAGTCCTACCTTGAAACATGCTTCACATTTCTTTGAAATTGTGGCACATTGCGAGATTTTATTTATTTATTTATTTATTTATTTATTTATTGTCATTGCATGCTATTTCACGAAGAGCGTTTATTAAAAGGGAAACTGATCGATTAGTGATATTATCTGCAATGGCAGCACGATCGCTATCTTTGCTAACTCCCCTATAGATGGGTTTTGCGAGTAAGGAGTGCATTAATTAAGAACAATGTAATATATAATAATTTCTGTATAGCATGAAATATTCAATTTCTCAGTACAGAAATCAAAACAAATTGCCCTTTTATGTCCACCCATAAGTGAAACGCGAACAATGCAAATGCCAACTATGACGTGCAAACAATATATGCGAAACCGCTATTCAGACGATGAATGAACGCGCTTTCATCGCCAGACTATTGTGACATATGCATATATCAGTCGTTAATTCAATTTTCACCATAACGTATTACAAAAACATGAGGCGTTCCGTGCATCATCTATCAAACTCTGATACATTCACCATTATTTCTTGAAAAATAGTGGAAGATAATGAAAATTCGCGCTTCATAACATACCGCAAAATAAATGAGCATTACAATCTCCAGTTTTTGTGAAGCCTATTCTCCCACCCTCCATGCAGCACGTTTCATAAATCAAATTCCACGAATCCGATTCTAAGCTCGTTTATCTTTATCACTAAGATCAGGCTACATATTGCAACACTCGTAATTTTAATATGAGCCAGCAATATTCTGGGCGTCTGGCCAAAATTAATTAGTATCCGGTATTTGTGCTCGGGCTTCAGGAGGAGTATAGTGTTGCTCCTGGGTCATCCAATAGGGATACGACTAATCTGTGGGTACGTTTAGACTTCGGGGAATGCCTCATAATTACGGCAAAGTATCAAGTGTAAGCGTGGACATATTAGGTTACTCGACGAGAAGAGATGACGCAACTATATGAGTCAATGGTGCGTTTATGATTTCATAATATCTACGCATGAGTAAGGCGCTGAGTCGATAAGAGCTAGATGAGGCCATGCTGTCGAAGGACGAGTTTCTTCTTCTTTGACAGCATAGCCACAATAGAATTTTCTCATGTCAGCTACATTTTTTACGGAATAGTGGAATTCATAAAATAAACTTTACTTTAATCACGTTTAATGCAGCTGCCCAGGCGGTGAAGTGGGTAGCGTCTTCGGCTGCCGTCTTGAGGGCTCGGGTTCGAATCCCGAATAAGGCATGGATGTTTCTTGAGGATATCAGTCTTCCACCTTCTGGGTCCTCGTCAAAATGTGAATCTGCACCCCCTCCAACCTTCATCAGTGATGCGCTCTTGTAATAAACTTTGTTCTCCCGTCTTGTGTCTTTCTTCGTTCTTTACTGCTTCCTGCCTGGCTTACTGACCTTTACTGGTCCTGAATCGGCTCCGCCGAAACAGGGGGTCATCAGTAACAACAACAACGTTTAATGCTAAAAAAGCTACTAGTTTGTTTAGTTTAGAATGATATTTGAAAAGCAATGTGAAATAAAGTTTAAAGTCTTAGTGGATTGGTCTAGTCTAGATTGTAGAAGTCCTTTTGTAATTTGGGCTTTAAAAAGTATTCTTAACTGATTGTAAGATCTTAATATCATTGTTGTCTGCAAGATATCATGACAATTCCCAAGCAAAATGATGGTAGTAGTATATACAGAAAAAAATATATTTTGGAATTTTATTGACCTTGAACTCAGTATTGAAATGTGTCTATTAGCGATAATCTCTAAACGAGCAGCTAGTTTCTAAGCTTGTGAATGTTCCGTTGTAAATAAAATATCCATTTTGAAACAGTCTGTAAATTATTTCAAAGCAATTCCTTACATGACGTAGTCATGGAACGGTTAGCATTCATTAGAGCAATGGTTCGAGTTCCAATTCCGGCTTATGGCGTTTTGATTTCTAAATTAAGCCTAATACCCCATAAAATATATTTTTTATTATTGGTAACTACTATATGCCATTTATTTTACTCTAATACAAAGAATCTTCCACGTGTCAAGGTAATAATTTTAATAGAATGGACTGATATCCAAACACAGTGATGAGCAACCATTGGGTCATGATAACATTTGGAGTGCTATCCAAGGGTTGCACACCATTATTAAGAGGTTTTATTAAAGAGTCGTAGAAAAATTTTAATAATGACCGAGAAGACATAGGCAAAAAGGGTGTTTATTTTAATTTTAATATATATATTTAAGTTGAAATTCCACATTAGGACTATCAAACATTTCGTGTAATATTGTTTATTAATAATGTTTTCTTGTTTAATAAACATCCTACATACTATTTCTAGCTAAATGAGATATTTTGGAATTTTACATGCTACATTTAATTAATATTTTCAAATATAACAGTAATGCTTTTTTAAAATTGCTTATTAAATTCCAATGTTTAGCCTCTTATTTTATTTATATGGCGGCATAGAATCTTCTAAATAAAATAATACTTCAATGCGGTCGTACTGACAAAAATGTTGCGCACATCTGTTTTAACATACAAGAATGTAAATTGCCAAAAGAAAATTTTCTACATGAATTATAGAAAGCAATCCCTTTATGTTTAATGTTTTCGACCTTGCCATGGCGTTAATCATCAAAGAAGATGATTCTCAAATGCCTTATCCAATTTGTAACAAATGATACCTGTCTAAAAATCATAACTCTCAAAATATGTGCTTTTCTAAATTTTATTATCCTGCGTTTAATAGTTTTTGAAATATTACGATCCAAGTTTACCACTGCATTTTATAAATAAACAAACCATTCGATGCATTTTATAAGTAAACAAACCATTCAAAACAAATCGATTTTCAATTAAAAGAAATAAATCTGCCCAGTAAAAACAAAAAATATCATCTACCAATAAAATACAACAAAAATATTATATTATAATATGCATTTCCCATCAATGATTTTCCTATCAATGGCATCTTAATTTTAACTCGATGTAGCTAATATGGTCACACTTTTTAATACTAGCTTTTACTGAACCTTCCCAACTGATTTCCCTCTGAACGCGGTTGGTACTTCGGAGGGTGACACCAGGGAGTTTTCCAGCGATGGCTGAAATATTTTCTATATTTTGAGATACTCATTTCGAAGACATCTTCGAAGGATTTATTCTGTAAATTTTAAATTTTATTTTTCATACCTTACAGCTCATGTTAAAAACATTTAATTGATTTTTAAAGTCCAGATCTGTTCTGCCCAAATAATACCACATTTTCAAATATTGACACATACCGGAGGTATGTGTCAATAAGCATTTCTAAGTCAAGTATTCCTCTCAAGTCAAATCGCTGGAATGTCATCTCAATCACTGCTTTCTTTATATAAGAATACTGACGATATGCGCCGTATGATAAGATACACTCAATATTTATTATTGCTATAAATTGTGGGCTTATATTTTAACATTTTAAATAAATATAAAGTTTCCTATCTGTACGCAGTTTGGATTTTTTTTAAAGAACGTAAACCGTTTTTTTTTCAATACTATTTGCATTTTTGCTTCTAATAGTAAGCAATCGTTTAAACAAATTTATATGTGAACATTTTGTATTACAATTATTTATACAGTATGATTCATTACGCTCCAATTGCACCTAAACAATATAAAATATGAATACCTGAAAAGTCGGATAAAGACTCTCATGCAAAACATTTGAATGGATATTCATTACGACGGGCACTTGAACATTTTATAACTTAAATTGAAACCGAATATACCATTGTAATTAACAATTGTTCTTCTTAAAGAGACAACTGATAATTGAGTATAAATAATCAATACCGCGAATTTCTAAATACTCATTAGAATTTTTTCGATTACAATTCAGTTTGATACGTGCCATATTTATACGTGAACCTTTTGCATTGCAATTATTTATAAAGTACAATATGATTTATTACGCTTAAATTAAACCTAAACAATATAAATATGAATACCTGAAAAGTCTGAAGACTCTCATGCAAAACATTTGAATGAATATTCATTACGCGACGGGCACTTGAACAGTTTATAACTTAAATTGAAACCGAATATACCATTGTAATTACCAATTGTTCTTCTTGAAGAGACAACTGATGATTGAGTATAAATGATCAATACCGCGAATTTCTAGATACTCATTAGAATTTTCTCGATTACAATTTTGTTTGATACGTGCCAAATTTATACGTGAACCTTTTGCATTGCAATTATTTATATAGTACAATATGATTTATTACTCTTAAATTAAACCTAAACAATATAAAATATGAATACCTGAAAAGTCGGGTGAAGTCTCTAATGCAAAACATTTGAATACATATTCATTACGACGAGCACTTGAACATTTTATAACTTAAATTGAAACTCAATACGATTACAATTAGCAATTGTTCTTCTTGGAAAGACAACTGACGGTCTAGTGTAAATGATGAATACCGCGAATTTATAAATACTCATTAGAATTTTCTCGATTACAATTTAGTTTGATTTACATTCCGTTATTGTGTCATCGTTTTAATTCCAAGCTTTAGTGCTGTGAGTCATTAACGTAAAATTAATTAATTCTGTTGCCTTCAACGCAAGCAGAAAGCGGAAAGGGAAATACAGTGATTGTGTGGTCTAGATTTGGTAGATTCAATATAAATGCTGGAAATGGGAATATAAGCAAATAATTTAAACGTTATTAGATGAAAATGCGAGTAATATGCATATAACGTTTGCAGTGTTTGGGGAAAATAGTGGTTTAGAAAGCTGAAGTTCATTGTATTAGTAATTTGTTACACAATGTACCACTTGCGCATTATGTTCCAGTCTCATATTCTGTAATTATTTTCAACTTGGAGCTCGCACACCTCATCTGCACCCCTTTACACCATTATGTTACAATGATTCAACTCACTTGGAAGGTGAAGATACAGAGTCCACTTCTACGGTAAGAGCTGTCAATCCCATCTTTGCAGCTCAGCGTCGGCTGGCAGTATAAATATCCGTGGTTCGATTCTCAGTTGGGGTAACAAGGTTCTTCACAATAGCGCCCGAACAAATACGCCCTGTAGGTTAGTGCAAAAATGTCGGATGTCTAAAAGTAACCCTAGTATGACTAGCACGGATTCAGTGGACTCTGGTATATTGAGCGCCGATTTTTAATTGGAAGATCAAAGACCAAGCAGGAAGATAACCGGAATAATAAAAAGGCAGCAACAGAAGGCTAACTTGAGGTAACATTTGCAGGAAGTGGTCAGTCAGATTGTCAGCTGCACGCCAATCTGCCATTAGAGAGCGGAGGATATACATTCCACTTCAAAAATAAGGGTTTGGAATCCCATCCCAATAACTCAATGGTAGAGCGTGGTTCGATTATCGGTTGGAACAGCAAGGTTCTTTACAGTGTACAATCTAAAGTATACAGCGTTTCTATGAAAGTCCTTAAACACTCCAACATTTTTGCAAGGTAAATGAGTGTTCACGTTAGGTATATCTATAAAGTGACCATAACCAATCGCAGTGATTTAAGCATCCCTAGTACATAATCTAAAAAGTTAGGATAAAGAATTCAGCAGAAAAAGCAGGATAGACGAATAAAGCAATTACAAAATTGTAGCGCATTGTCTATTTAGTATTTAGTAGGAATAGATACGCAAGAAAGGACGAAACGCATATACGGAAGGCGATAGATATTTATCAAAAAGTCGTATAATGATCACTGTGATACATGCAATGCTTGTCAAAAAACGTAATAAAAGTGTATTATTTTGTGTAATATTTTATATCGGATTCAAATACGAATTGTCTCTAACAGAGAACATTCAAAATAGGCTGTACATTAGACTCTTGCGCATGGAAGTAATGTTTATCTTACCATTCCTGAATGTGACAGTATTTCGACAATAACCATATTGGGTCAAATAAATGGTTTCTGTAACAATTGTATTGCCGATTTGCTGTAACATTCAGAAATGGTAAGACAAACATCCCTTATTGGAAACTTACTTGTATACTCAGTAAGCAATGCTGTATAACTTTATAGATGTTTTTTTTAATCTTATAACTCGCTTTGTTACTGAGTTTTTTTATATTAACATTTTAAATTATCAGCTACTGGTGCAGCAATCCTTTTATTCTATCGGGTACGACCTATTTACTACAGATAGACATAAAGTGCTCTCTCATGGACTTTTCATTGAGCGCACACTTGAGGTCTATTTATAGTTAAGATCAATCAAATTAAAATGCACTTTGTGCAAAGATGGGGAAAACTTGAACAACGTATATAAGTATAAATAGTACAATAATGTAAATCTAATACATACAATGTGATATATAATCTATGTATTACATAATCTATGTATTACATAACCTATGTATTACAGAATCTATGTAATATATACAATATGTAAATTATTAATTCATCAATAAAGCGACGTTAACGTTACTTTTAGCAACTTGGCACTATATTAAAAAGTTGCCAATTTAGCGATATTCCACCAAATTAATCACCGATATCACCAAATAAATCACCAAGTGTTACATATTTTGTAATGCTTATTTTTATGTAATATTTTATATAAATTTTGTTTGATATATCGAGAACGATATTGCTATTTGATACTTGTTGAATATCTCGAAAATGGTTCATGTTACCATCCCAAAATATGCCATTCGTTTTAGAATAAAATATTTCGTATATAATCCTTATTTAATTAACATAATTTAATTCCCTGATTTTTTTATAACTTTTTCAAAATTTTATTCGAAAAGTTGGGAGTTTTTCGAATGTTTGATCGCATTTAAATTGAATAGGGTTCCAGTATTCACGGATCGTAATAATCGCGTAAATCAATTTCATAACTCTCCATTTGTTCATAAGATATCGTATCCACAGATTCACGGGCGCACACACTAATATATATACATAATGCATACTCACACAAATAGACATTACTTCCAAAGCTTTCTAATCGGGTTTAGGGATGCTTGAAACGTACTCTTCCGTAGAAAACTCGAATGCGAGTTTTCGACTCCATCACGATAATTTTCATATACATTACTATGCATCTAGGGGAAGTGAAAATAGTATTTTGCTATCTGAAAGGAATCCATACTTAAATAGAAAAATTAGGCAACTTGCTGAATACCCCAAACTAACTAACTGAAAAGCTGATATAACCGTATTTTAGAAAAATAGAATTCTGTATTTAACATGTTTTAATTTAAAATCTCTCTCAAGAATAGGATGAAAATCTCAGTTATGTCAGCAGTGCAGATGATATAATTTCAACGGCAGCATGTTTTGTCGTTGAAAAACTAGACATTTTGACCTCAAGCGTTAAACATCATATAATGTCTATTGATTAATGATTTCATGTTTTATAGATAGCTTTAAACAAAGGAATTGACACCATTTCTTAGGGACAATCACGTGCTGTTCACGAGATTTATCGAAAAAAATCCTTTCACCACATGGAACACAATATGTCTTAAAACAATTGAGCTATTTCCATGGAATTTTGTATGCTTACTATATAGTCGGTAACTATTATAAGTCTATTGACTTTCAGACTAATCGTGTGAAGACGTAGACTTATTGTATGTAGTTACCGACCACAATATTCTGACACTTTGATTAGAATATTTCGTTTTTGGTTTTTATTTTCGAACTTAGGAGAATTATTTCAGTTTCTATGGCAATATGTTGGACCACATTTGTGCTTTTTTTTATTATCATCTGCATAAAACACAAGAATTCACCCCCTCTCCAACGCAAAAAAACTTTTTTTACAAAAATGCAAAATTTTAGCGTTAATAACGTAAATCCCCATATAATTGCTGCCTTCAAATCTCCTACAAAGAATACACACATCGACGCCTCGAGCTCAGCGTACATCAACTTTCACATCTCTTCTCGGAGACTAAACCTGGGACCTCGTAAATAAATTATAATAAGACATCGTTAAAATAGCCCAACGAAGCGAACACGAAATATGGAAGACCAAATAAAATACCTGATCTCTTTTTTTTTTCATCCCGAAACCCAAACAAACTCGCACACGGAAAACTTCAAGGTCAAACTTATACCCGTGTTTGGAGGAACGATGGAAAATATGGCGTTCACTCGTCCTCTCCGCAACTCACTCCGACCAATTATATTCGCTACATTCCCTGACAATTATAACATCACAGAGAGACTTATGCACGGCAAAACGAGAGCGAAAAAGAGAGGCTCAAGATCGACAAAGGATTGGGAGAGGCAGTGGTTTTAGGGAGCCATTAGATGGCTTTTGTGACCTTGCATATAGCTACGAGAGGCTGCTTTTATGAAATTTGTTTTAATATTATTGTGGTGGATGTTGCTGAAATAGATTTAATGAAGGGGTTTTCGTGCCGATTTGTTTAATTGTTAAGAGCGAAGAGACGGATGTAGACGTGTTATTTTGCAAGAGTGGATGAAATAAAATGTAATTAAATTTTCATGTGATTTTATTTGATATGTTTTTTGGTATTTTTTATTTAAGAGGTTTTCTTGATTACAATTACACAATATTGTGCAGTAAATAGTATGAATGATGAAGAAATAAAGTACTGGAATGTAATTCTAATTAAATTGAAATATTCTACAACTATTTGCTGGCCCTACATTCTAAAAATGTGCCTATAAATTACTTTATATTCTACGTTCGTGTACCAAAATTAAACGCAATCTCCAAGTAAAGTATCAGACGCTCTAACGATTTTAAATCAAAACTAAATTCAAAGTCATTTTTGTTGAAGTTATTAACTGTTTATGTATATTATTTCAAATATTATTTAGTATACTTATGTAAAATCTCGATTTCTATATATTTTTCATTCACAATACTAGTATGGATGCAAATATATATGTGCCAAACACGATACAAGTTAATTCCTGCAATCCGTTGTACGATGATAAGAATTTGACTTATGTGGTACTTGTTTAAAAAAAAAAAAACTTATTTTTCATTTTTGAAACTTCATCAAGCAAAACTAGTCTTTTAATATTTTTTACAATGCCTAAAATCATATGTCAAAAAAATCTTAAAAGTTTAATCAAAATTAAATTCCTCGCATGGAGAATTTCCCAAACAAATAAAAGTTACTGGATATTCTACAAGAAGAAGTGAAACCAAAGATTGTAGAAGATAAAAAAAAATTCTTAGAAACCCAACAATTGCTTATAAAATGCAAAATGCATTTATAACACTTGATGAGCCAATAAACCCGAAGTCGAAAAAAATTCGGGTATGTTGGTTTTCTTGCACTAAAAAAAAGAATATATCCTATTCTCGAAATAGCTATATTCTAAATTATTTTTTTATTTGTGCTTGAATATGTTACTTATGTTTTCCTTATTGTTTACTAGTAACCTGTCAAAGATAGGTAAACTAACACTTGCATATCCACTTCGACGATTAGAACTTGCAATTACGCCTCAGTAACTCTATTAGAAGAGCGTCCGTCGTCAACCTACTAGGTTACCAGGTGGTTTCTGGAGGATCTTGAAAGGATTTTTGAAAAAATAATTTTTTCTCTATCCCGTATGGGGATAATCAAAAATCCGTCTCTGTCCAGTGATCAATATTGTATGTATTCAAAAATTCAACTGTTTAAGTCACCGAAAGGTTTCTGGAGGGTATGGAAAGACATAAACATATTAGGTAATTATTATATAGATTGGCTGCAAATGTGTGAACACTTTATAAATGCTTTTAACCATAAATAAATAGAAACTATTGTTTAGGGTCAATTACGTGCCAATTTGGAGAATATTTTACTTTCACATCAGGAATGATGCCATGCATCTAAAATAATCAAGCAATGTCTATGTAATCTTTTATGCCTAATTTAATCGGTTGCAATCTTTATCTTCAATAATTATCTCCATTTTCTGTCCATCAATAATTATCTCCATTTTCTGTCCATCAATAATTATCTCCATTTTCTGTCCATCAATAATTATCTCCATTTTCTGTGATATCGATTTTTTAGAATTTTTTAATTTCTGCTGTTGTTTTCTACATAAAACGAATATCTTAATTCTGTAAGGAAAGTCAGATGCTGAATGAATAAAAACATCAAATAGATTTTACTGCAAATTGCATAAACTATCTAGACTGTACTCTACATCCTTTTGAAAAGTACGAAATACAGTTATTAACGCAAATACCCGTTTAATTGTTGTCTTCAAAGTTTCCCCGCTACACAATAATTACAAAACTTACCGACGCCTCCGGTATAAGCGTATACAACTAGCTCCGAACTCCATTCTCTCAAAAGAAACCCATAACATCGTTAATAGATTACAACAGTAAGACATCGTTAAAATAACTCAGCGGAGCGAACACGAAAAATGAAAAACCAAATAAAATACCCGATAATTATTTCTCATCCGCAAACTCAAACAACCTCGCACCCGGAAAACTTATATCCGCATGTGATAAGACGATGAAGAAATGGCAACAATTCATCTTTTTCGCGACACCAACACGACCAATTATATTCGCTAACTTCTCTGACAGTTTTACAGAAAGCCAGACTTATAGACAACAGACCGAGAGCAAAAGTTAAATCAGAACCAAAGGTGAGATTGGGAGAAAGTCGGTCTGTTAGGCTGTGAGGATTCTAATATTGACATTTTATTATAATTTTAACTTTTCTTGATTTTAATTTATATATTTTATTTTCATCTTTCTGCGTAGAAAGAAAAAGAAGAAAGGGTAGGTTTTTTCTTCGGATAGGTCGTACGGCCTTTACCGAGACCGTACCAGAAGGTGTTGCAAACTGAAGGTGTTGCTGTGTTGAAGGTGTTGCAGGGACTTCTACCAGAAGGTGTTGCAAACCTAGACCACTCGACTGACCCTAGGGTTTATAGCAGTTGTTTGAATGACCAGGAGGAGTACTAGAAGGTGTAAAGTAATTTATGTTTTTCCTGGTTTTTTTCTACGTCGAAAGAGAAAAAGAAACGGTAGGATTATTTTCTTCGGGTAAGTCGACCGGTCTTTACCCGGACCATACGACCCACCTGAACGTGTAAGGTATCTTATTGTACTACCAGAAAAGTTCCACCCAATTTAACTCGAAACCAAATGGTGTTGGCAACCTTACCATCATTCTCGCAGCTCATCATTTTTTGGATGTACTTTCGTACCTACGGATTTATAGTGCCCATATACTCTGCGTAGGTACAAACTTAGTTTGGGGCAGCGTTGAGGATCGGAAACAGGACTAGTGTATGCGATCTTAACCATTGGGCTATCCCGATCCCTTACATTTGTTTTAAACTTCATTCCTTAAAAATCACAGTTTCGCGATTGGACAAACCTTTTTTGGCAGGCATGTCAGAATTCGGAGTCTAGCTTGATCAAATAGAAGAATGCTTTTGTCGAAGGAAATGTGAGTGATTGTTGCTATGTATCTTCCAGTTAGGTTCGGTATACAATTCAGATTTGAGTATAGTGGTGCCAGAAACTTGTTATGGTAATTAAAGGTTGATTTATGTATTGATTTATGTATAGTAATAGTATGTCCTTTCCATTGTTATTGACAATATTTATATTGTTATTGACTATATTTATATTGCTGTTGACAAGATTCTTAAGTCCGTATACCTTCTATGACTTTCAAAGCGCTTATTGTAACCTCAACGGAAGTAAGGTGTACATATAGCAGTGTTTTCCAAATGTATAACTATGGCGTACCCCTTCTGAGATTTAATATCGTTGGCGGACTCGCATCGAATAGTATCAGGGATTTTTTTTTCTGTCGTTGAAATAAAGATACTGATTGTCAGTGTAATCAGTATAAAGAAAGTTCTAATCCGTGTTCTTTCTTCACACAATATCGATATTTATTATTCTGCAAAGAAAGTTATGTCATTGATTCATCCGATTATTTACAGGTTGAGTATGGGAAATATGTCAAACTCCGTTTAATGAAGGAGTTTACTGGGGGATTTATTATAATTTCAACGCAAAGTAGAGATCAAAGTTAGCGAATTTACTAAATATCCATTATATCTGTGAAAGGTAATTTTATAAGCTCAATAATTTAAAATAAAGTAATTTTAATTTTGCATCCGTTTATTTAGAATTAAAATATCAATATTATATTTTTGAAAGGTAAAGTTGAAGACCCAGTTTCTGACATAAAAATTTTGAACACTAAAGTACTAAAGTATGTGCATGTGTTTTTAACATAAATATACTCTAGCATCCACTACTAGGCCCATATTGTATTGCTATCTTTTAAATGTACGTGGTAGGTCATCGTCAAGGCAATCAGGGCGGTAAGTCATCAGCAAATCATCGACAAGAACAGGTAACCCAATTAAGAAAATTCTCACAAATTTAGCATCATGAAAAGGATGTTCCTGTAAGTCATATATAATGCTTAAAAGAATGAAATTCCTTTCATAACTGTAGACTTCCACTTTTTCCATTGTCAACAATATAAAATATGAAACGTGTTTATTCCTTTGAAAAATTATAAAAAAGTTAATAAAAATATTTGTTTAATATTTAAATTCTGGCTTCAATCTTTAACAGTTTTCAACTTCAAATTCAGGAGCCAAAACACATCCGGTGGATTATATTAAGACATCGTTAAAACAGAGTAACGAAGCAAACACGAAAAATGAAAATTCAAATCAATTACATAATTATTTTTCCACGTCCCAAACTAAAAAAGAAAGATCAATCATGCATAAATCATTTATTATGAAACACATTCCAACTCAAACGCAATTTTATTTAAACATCTATAAAATACGTTACATTCAACGCTGATATATTTTAAATTATCACAGTACTACGATAATTTATTATATATTTGAAAACTTAAAACTTCTACGAAAAAAAATGAATTTTATTCAAATGACGACATCGAAACCTAAATCGTCTGGCTCTTCATGTAAAAGCAAGGAATATTTCATTCATATCACTTTTATTCCTGACTCCAGAGCTAAATAATTTTGGGTGAAAAAAATTCAGCAGACAGACAGAATGAGCAAAGTCATAAATACTTTGCAACTATGTTGGAAACTATTAAAAAACTTGGCACGAGAGAAACGTGTATCCGTTCCTTCCGTTTGTGAAAGGAAGGTGAAAGACATGGTATTAGTGATCTCCAAACCAACCAATTATAGCCAATGCATTTTTATGCTGTTACACCATTAAGTTACCAATTATAATCGCTGCATTTCCTTGCAGTTATACCACTACAGCTACCAATTGTAATAGTTGCATTCTTTTACAATTATATCATAGGATTGAGACTTATGTAAGACGAGGTAGAGCAAAATAAGTTGAAGTTTGAAAGATAAATTAGGAGACGGTTTATATTAAACAGTATCAATTATGCATAAAGCATTGATTATGAAACACTTTCCAACTGCAATGCAATTTTATTTAAACATCTCTGAAATACGATACATTCAGCCGTGATATTTTTAAAATTATCACAATACTACAATAATTTATTATATTTGAAAACTTCATCGAAAACAAATGAACTTTATTGAAATAACGTTATCGAAATATAAATCGCCTGTGTCTCTATATAAAATCGGTGAATATTTCATTCACTAACTTTCTTCCATTCCTTTCATTCAGCGGCGATATTTTTAAAATTATCACACAACTACAATAATTTATTTTACTTAAAAACTTTTACCATGGAGGTAAAATTACTCTCTAACTTCATGCTTAAAACTTCATCGAAAAAGGTAATACTCTACAATCGTCTGCTTCTCTGTGTAAAATCAATGAATGTTTCATTCATATCAGCTATATTGCAAACTCTAGAGCTAAATAGTTTTGCGTTAAAGAAATTCATCAATTCTTATACAACTCATCTTACAGCTTGATGTGTTTACGTTCTCCATACGTGAAAATTAGGCTTCGTTGTAGAAATAATCAAAATTTGATGTTCACTTAAACTAAAAAATATTGCAATTCCGTTGGCGCATATAGATGCACAGAAAAAAATAAAAAAATAAAGCGGTTTTAGGGCGGGCGCAACACCAAATATAAATTAAAAGGGACTTTAAAAATAACGATTTTGACGCAAGATGGATGCCATATTTTATTTTGAAGTGGGTCACGTGATCTTTCATTAGGGAAATAAAATTTCCATTAATTGCATGTTTCTTTCATTTTTGAAGGAATCATTTACCATTTAGCTCTTCAGGCCTCCAATGTACAGATTTGACATTGCTCACAAACCAAACGAAGACCTTCGTAAACAGAATATGAAAAAATAATGCTAAAACTGCCCAAAGAAGCAATCACGAAAAATGAAAAACCAAATAAAATTCCCCATATTTCTCTTCCAACATTAAGTCCATACAGTAGGCCCACAGCCAGGCATTTTACATCCGGCTATGAAGCCACAGTGGGGACGAGCCCATATATCGTTCTCCCCACAACTCTTCCTCGACCAATTATATCCATTGCATTCTCCGACAATTATTTCATTACTGCAGTTCACAATAGACCAAGAAAAGGAGAAGTTCAAGTCTGGCCAACATATCCAGCGAGATTATGTTTATAGGAATCCATTAGAGGCGATTTCGTTATTTTATGAGTCTCCGTGAAGAGCCAATTGCTAAGTATTACATAACGTTCAATTTTTTATTCACAATTGCATAGACCAATGATTCTCAAACTTTTAAACTCACGGACCTCTTAGCATTTTTTAAAAAGTAGGGCCCCAATTAATAATAAATTGAAATAGATAATTTATATATTAAATTATCTCCTAAAAATATCAAAATATGAAACAAAAATACAAAATGCATCTTTGAAATACCAAATATAAATGAAAGTTTGATGTAAAAAAAGAAACATTTATTTTGTGTAAGGAACGACATAAATTAAAATCAGAAATAAAGAATTATAAGTTCAGGAAATTTGCATGAGATGCATGCAAATATGAACATTGTAACATATTACACTAACAACCTTATGTTACTAATAACAATCAACACAGTTTAATGTAAACAATGATGCTGCTTTTTAAAACTTTAAGTAGCAATGTTTGGTTTATTTAATGGTAATTTTATTCACAAGTAATTATCAATTTGCAACCTATTCTTCAACTTTAAATAAGTGGGCTGGAAGAAAGCAGTTTCACATAAATATGCGGTAGAAAATGGAGCTAAGCATTTTAATGCTTTCCTGAGGTCAAGATAATCATTAACAACATGTAATCAACAATCAGCTAATGGTATGTGTGAGAATCACAACTAATAATTTGTCACGTGAAATATATCCCCCAAAACCTTCTTCTTGTAGTAAAAGGCAATGGTTAGTCTAAAGTTCAGCAAAAATAAATACCTCGAATGGATGAGCTAAACATTATTTTTACTTTCTTATACGTAGTATTGAGATAGTATTGTTTTCTCGAAAATTTTATATTTCAAAATTTTGATGCCAATATATGTTTCAAAAACTTCTGTACACATATGAACACTGAACAGGGATGTTCGTCTGTCTGTTTAGAGTCTGTGGTCGATTTATTGTGTGTATGATAGCAACCACAAATATTAATGGATTTTCACGAAACTTTATGTCCGGTTTTGTTATCAATTATTCTAGAACTAGGTAGAATTTTTTTTTATAAAGTTCGAGCGAAAATTTGAATTTTATTCTACACTTTATATTTTTTTTAACA
Organism: Amaurobius ferox; assembly: GCA_951213105.1. Classification (NCBI taxonomy): domain Eukaryota; kingdom Metazoa; phylum Arthropoda; class Arachnida; order Araneae; family Amaurobiidae; genus Amaurobius; species Amaurobius ferox. The sequence continues at coordinate 60,371,732 of OX578136.1, forward strand.
AGACAGAATAGGATTGAGATTGACATAATCCTGCATAATTCTACGTTTTATATTTTTTTTAATATGACAGAATAGGATTGAGATTGACATAATCCTGCATAATTCTACATTTTATATTTTGTTTAACATGACAGAATAGGATTGAGATTGACATAACCCTGCATAAAATATTTTATTTATAATTCAATGATCACGAGACTTAATATTTTCAGTCATTGTTGAGAAAAATAGCTGCGATGCAATTTTTTACTTTCCTTATATACATAATGTAGAAGGAAAGTATTATGACGAGGTCGAAAATTCGAATTCGAGTTTTCGACAGGAGAGCATGTTTCAAGCATGCCTGTTCACGAATCAAACATTTTTGAAGTGATGTCTGTGTGTGTATGTGTGTAAGTATATGTGTGTATGTGTCTGTCAGTGAGTAGAGACGATAACTGACGAACGAATGAACCGATTCGAACGAAATTTGGTACAAAAATCACAATCCGTAAACACTGGAAGCCTATTGGTTTTATACCCAATCGAATGTTCAGAACCCCCCTAAATTTTCGAGTGAAATTTTGAAAAAATCGTCAAAAAATCAAAACCGCTAATAAAGTTACGCAAATAGACATTTCTAATGTAATTTTTCTTCATTAGAAAACGATTGACATAAATTTTAGAACGCTAACATGAACCGTTCTCGACATATTGCACATTTTTAAAAAAAATTATCAAAAAGTCATATAAAATAAAAAAAAAAATCCTATTGAGAAACATGCTCACTTTTCATATGTAATACCATGTGACAAATTGGGTGACATCATTGTCGTGGATCTAACTCGTTCCATTCACGAGAAAATATACTTTGAGTAATGAATTGAACTCAAACTTTTGTATTTGAACGCAAATAGTCATTTATCCGCTGTAAGAACAACTTATTTCTCCGTCCATAACACTTGGCGAGATTTTGACGACAAATTTGGCGGAATGTCGCCAACTTGGCGGTATTTTTAAATGTTGCCAAATTAACGAAAATCCCGCCAAATGGATAAAAATGACGCTAAATCAATGAAAATGACGACTAATTGAAGAAAATTCAATATCTTGGAAAAAATATAAGTATCTACTATAAGAATAACATTTTTTTTTAACTGTAAAAGGAGTAAATTCATTGCATTATATAAGGAAAGTCATAAGCTGCCCACATCAAATTTTTTTGTTCATTAGTCCCCTTGGGGACAAGTTATCCCCCTATGGGGGGTACATTGTTAAGTGTGGTATCAATCGCATTATTTTTTCAAGCTTTTTAGTGTGAAGGTTAATGCGATATAGCAGTAATCATTTGAACCCACGATACCGATTATTCAAAATTTTTCTTGTAAAATTTGAAAATAAAAATGAATTATGGTATAAGAAAGTCGAATTGAGCCGCATTCCAGTTAATTAAATATGTTTGCAGTATAACTTATTTATGTCATATTAACTTTTCACTAACTTTCGATTAAAAGAAACTGAATATAACAAAAAGTGTATTAGTTATAACATATTCTTTTGTGTTATTTGGGGACTCCTTAGTTTTGTAACGAACCCCATAGGTTTTGCGGACTTCAATTTAGAAATTAAGGGCATAGAACATCTAAACTCCACCTTTGCGTTTTGCAAAAGAATAAAATATTGGCATTAACGTAATACCCATTTCATTGCTACGTTAAAAGCTTCCACTAATGCACAATAATTGCAAACGCATCGTCGCCTCCGGCCCACCGTATATCATGATCCAAGATTATTTCTTCACAAACAGAATGCAGAACCTCGTAAATTGAATATAATAAGACATCGTTAAAACAGCTCAACCAAGCGCACACGAAAAATGGAAAACCTAATAAAATACCCAACATTTTTTTCTACCCCGGAACCCAAACAACATCGCACCCGGAAAACTTATATTCACGTGTGAAAAAGCGATGGAAGGAAAGTCGGGCATTCGTTCTCTCGATAATTCATCACCGACCAACTACATTTGCTGCATTCCCCGACAATAATAACAGAAGAGCAAAATTTATGCAATTCAGAACAAGATTGTAACAGGGAACCTCAAGATCGAGAGGGAGTATTGGGGCTTTTGTGACTTTTTGTTTTACTATGGGAGGCAGCTTTTACAAAAATATAAAATAATGTCAGTATTGCAAAGAGTTTTGTAGACGTGCTCTTCATTTCATAAACTTCGTTATGGCGTATTCATTACGGCAATTTTCATGGGGAAAATACGTATGCGATAATGTTCTTATTTGTTACATTGTTAAAAAATGTTGCAAATCTTTATAACACAGGATGTGGATAAAAGTTATGCCAACACATTGTAATGTAAATTCCCATATTATGTATTTTTGTGTGACTTCTGCAATTTGAATACACCTTGACTTGGTTGAATTTTCTATCAAAAGGATGTATTAATAAAAACATATGGCTGAATTTTCAAAATTAATACAACAAACATGTTGTAAATGCAATTTAGCGAGCAGGGAAAATCTTCTGATCTTCCGAAGTTAGCAAAATTTCATTGAAACGACATTACAATACAGCTTGTGTGCATGTCTGTTATACTACAGGTGATGTAAAATTTACAACGCTTCAGGATGTAAAAATGCTTTAATTACATTGCAATATTTTACAGTATATGTGTTTTTCATATAAATTACTGCTTAGGTTAATTATTGCCATCTATAACATTTTTACTTTCTCATTTCTTTTCAAAATATAGTACAGAGAACGTATTGTTTCAACGCAAATTTTCGATTTCGAGATTCTGATGTCAATATATGTGTTTTGTATCTCCTGAACACGTTTTGGCTAATTTTGGAGTGATGCTCGTCTGTCTGCATGTGGTCAATTTCTTGTGTGCACGATAATAGCCACAGATATTAATGGATTTTCACTAAACTTTATATCCGACTTTGCTAACGAAAAATCTCGAACTAAATAGATTTTTTTAGATTCAGGCATTTGAAATTTTATATTTTCTTAACATAGCAACGTATAGGATGAAATTTGATATTTATTATGCATAAAAGGGATTATTTATGGTTCAATGATCACGAAATTTAACACCCTCGGGATAAGTGACCTTGGTAGTATAATTTTTGTGTTCGTGAGATCGTCAGCCTCCTTGTGTGTGTGGGGGGGGGGGGGGAGCATAACACCTACCCGTAAGGGCACATAGCCAAACTTGGTATCAATCGAAAGATTTTTTCAAGCCCTTTAAAATGAAGGGTAGCATGTTATAGTTATGATCATTTAGACCAACAATACATTTCTTAAATTTTTTCTTACGAAATTTGCAAAAATAATTTTTTTTAAATCGCAATCTACTTATAATTGAAGTACAGTATGAGCAAGTCGAGTTGGGCAACTGTCCAGTTAGTTATTGATTGTAAAAGTACTAGACCAGAAAATTCAATATTTCTACTTATCAGTCACGCTTGACAACTGATTAGTCGATAATTTGACAATAAAATCCATAAACAAATTGTACTTCGAATAAATTAAAGCCAAATTTGATGCAATTATTTCAATCAATACATGTTAGAGTTCTATGGAATTTTCACTATCCAGGGAGATTAAACCAATGGAACTCTTCCAGGGTTTCAAACATTTCTGCTAAAGATGAAATACCATTAGAAAAGAATAATTATGCTAGAAAACTCTAATGAAACAGCTATGTAAAAAAGTTGAAACATTTTTATGTATTTTTGTTTTTATTTCAAATGGAATTGCATCATTTATTAAACGCTGAAACTTGCCTTTCACGAGATATATTTCGTTTCTTGCATAAAAGAAAAGTCATAAAATTATGTTTATAAATTATTTAAAAATTAGAACATTTATAAGTATTTTTATCCCAAATTCTTTTGCACCATTGCTTAGAATATATATCAGAAAACATCTTTCACAATTTTGGAAATCACTTCACCCACTGGGAGCGTAAAAAGCCTTTAAAGAATTCGCCGAATTTCATGAAATATGGTATTATCCAAATTGTTGGTTGCAATAAAGCGAATTGTTTCTCAATGAGATCCAGTCAAAAGTAACTTCAATTTTATCGTTTTGAGTTCAAACAAAATCCAGATTTGTATAAGTGTAGTGGGAACCATGTGTTGGATACATCAGTTATTCCACTCCCAACAACATGAAACACCAAAATTTCACCCTTACCTGTTTACAAAAACAATTATTTAACAAGAATCTTATAAAGAAGCCTTTATGTTATGGCAACTTGTGCATGTGCTTTATTTTTGGCGGCAATATTAAGCATGTGTATATTCTTTTGCACACTTAAATTCATGTAAATTACGGGAAAATTCGGAAATGGAAATCCTTAGTAAATCTCCTACCCTTTCTGATATTTAATGATGAATCCAAATCTGTCATCTTTTAAGCCCTATCTATAGTCAATCATGATAAATATATGTTTCAGGAAAATTTTTTGAACCCTAATCGAAAAAAACAGAAAGTGAAAATTTTTAGGTAACCCGTCTCCTACCTTCTATGTAATTTGAAGTTGAATCCACGCCAGTCATTGTTTAAGTTTTATCTATGGACAATCCTGAGATACAGATTTTGCAAAACAAAAAGGCAAATTTTTAATCGGCCGCAATATTTCCCGAACCGCAAATTGAAATCCTTTGTGAGCCCAATGACTCCCCCTAAAATATGCTACCAATTCCATATCATTTATCATCTAAGCTCTATCTATAGCTAATCTTGAGGAAATCTTTAATGACTGACTTGACCTCTTAAGCTTTAATGCTAAGTGCAAATCAGTCTCCATCCAAGCTTTTTTTACAGTCAATCTTGAGAAATATATGTTTAAAATGTAATGGAAAAAAATTAATCGGAAATTGAAAAAGAACCAGAAGGCGAACTCATAAGTGAAATATCCTACAACCTTCATATTTTTGCTGAATCTATATCAACTTTTATTTTGAGTCGATATTAGTCATCATGCAATCTCTATCTATATCATATTCTGAGAAATATATGCCTTAACGAAATTTTAGTAAACACAAAAGCATCACAAAAATTTTGTCACCAATAACATAAATAAATGTTTAATTTCTTCCGCCATTGGTTCCATAGACAAACAAAACTACAAACCCACCAAGGAATCCGACCCAGCATGCATCAACCCCCCTTTCTTTTCTTGCAGACGTGTTCCAGAACCTGGCATATGGATTGCAACAAGACATCGTTAAAATAGCCCAACGAAGCAAACATGAAAAATAGAAAACCAAATAAAATTCCTGATAATTCCTTTCGACACCCAAACCCAAACATCCTCTCACCCGGAAAACTTATATCCGCAAGTGAAGAGACGGCGTGAAAGAAGTCATACACCGTCACATTAGTCCTCACCCCGACCAATTATATCCGTCGCATTCCCCAACAATTATATCATCAGAGGGAGACTTATGCACGACATACGGAGAACGACAAGAGAAGCTCAAGATCAGAAAGAGGGATTGGGAGAGGCAGCCATTAGGGGTGCTTTTGTGACTGTATAACCCGATGAGACTGTTTTCAGGAAATTCGTTTTAATGTTAATGTGGTGTGTTTTATTAAAGTTGTTTTAATGAAAAGATCTGTGGGGATTTACCGATGTTTTAGGGAGGGCGGGAAGGGGATGTAGGCTTTCAAATACTTCTTGCCTTTCCTTTTTATATTACTTTCACAAACGAAATTAATTATATTCAACTACAAAAGCATATAATCTGAGTTTAATAATGTTTGAATTTTTAATCAATTTTTATTTATGTCAATAATGGGTTATACAGGGCTTTTCAAAAAGGGTCAATGATGGGTTATACAGGGTGTTTCAAGTGAACCACTGAATATATGTTGGTCGATTGGTCGTAGACTCATGGTTCAAATTTAAATTCACAGGATTATGACTCAGCTCGACTTTTTCATACCAGAATCCATTTTTAAGTAAATTGTTATTATTATTATTATTATTATTATTATTATTATTATTATTATTATTATTATTATTATTATGCAAATTTTGCAAAAAAAAATACGTATGGTTTTGAAAAATATGTATTGTTGATCCAATCGATCACAACAATTATAGCACATTGCCTTTCATTATAAAAGGCTTCAAAAAATCTTTCGACAGATACAAAGTTTAACAACGTACGCCCTCGGGGGTGTGGGGATAACTTGCGACCGTTCGGGGCAGGCTAATGACGTCACGAACACAAAAATTTTATAGTTGCTGTTTCTCACTACATTAGTTAAAACTGTTATGTTCCGTGATCATTCAGCTATAAATACCTCTTTTATGCATAATTATGTTAGACTTCAGTTTATGCTGTCATGTTAAAAGAACATAAAATTTTCGCTCGAATTTAAAAAAAATTCTATCTAATTCTAGATTTTTCTTAAAGCCGAATAAAAAGCTTTGTGAAAATCAATTAATATTTGTGGCAGCTATCGTTTACACAAGAAATTGACCACAGATAGACGCCATTCGGACAACACTGTAAAAATTGTTAAAACGCATTCAAGAAGTCCTAAAACATATATTGGCATCAAAATCTCGAAATCGAAAATTTACGTGAAAACAGTACTTTATATATTCTATAGTATGAGAAATTCTTTTTATATTATAGCCCATATTCCATGATATGAGAAAGTGAAAATGCTTTAGTTAAAGTATGCTATCATCGTATGCAAATTTTGACAACATGATGCTTTTTAATCAAAAACGTAGGAAATGTAACTTTCTATATGAGCCCCACAGAATTTTTTTTAATTATAAAACTATTTCACATGGTACAGTTAATCAAACAAATATGTTTCATTGTCATAGGATCAAAATTACCTGAGATACCATTAATTAAATTTTTCGACGGATAATTAAGGATTTCATAAAATTTTTGCTAAAGATGCATGCGTACGCATATAAGTTTTGGAATGGAAAATTTATCTAATGAAATTCGTTTTTTGTACGACCTCTGAAATCTGTGTTTTCGCTTTTTAGCTTATCAGGTCAAAGTGGTTAAGTCCTATAACTTTGATATAACATTTTTACAGCCAGTTTTGCATATTGGAGAACTTTATTTTTTTAATGGTTTTCAAATGAATAAGGAACAGTTGCTAATTGGCATTTTCTTTGTTCAGGACGAGTGTAAATAGTTAAATTTTGTACTTCTTTGCTAAAACGTGCCACATGACCAGGAGATTTATTTGAAACATTTTCTTAAATTGAAACCACGGATATGCAACCAATCATTTAATAGACATTTTGTATTGCAATGTTTCTAAAACACCCTTTATAGCTAAAACTTTTTCCTTTATTGTCTATTTAATTTTTGAAGTGATTCTAAATTAGAATTAATTCGTTCAAAGTTAAAATACTACTAATACATTTTTGAAAAATAAATTAATAAAATGAAAGGTACTCTAAAAGCAGTGTATTCAAGTTTTATATATAGATATAATGTAACAACCTGTAATATACTGCTTGATAATTATTAAGTTTCGCATTTTGATTCTTAGGGAAGCGGCATTGTTCAGTGATCTAAACTGCAACCGTTGCAACTAATAACAATTTCCAGTCGTTAATATATCGGGCAAATTTAGCAATTTAGGCTCTTGTCCTAGTTCCCAACTCGATAAGACTTAAAACAGTAGCTAACAGTGAATTGTACAAAAACCCATTATTAAAGTAAATACTCATTAAATAGCCGTCTGCCATATCAATCACTAACAAATAGACAATAATTGCAATCACGCCGACGCCTTGGGCCAAATGCAGATCCTGCTCAGACCATTTCTTCAGTAAACTGAATCTAGTAATTATATATTATAAGATATCGTTAAAATAGCTGAATGAAGTGAATACGAAAATTGTTTGAACAAATGAAATAACGACCGAACTACAAACAAACTCACTCCCAAAAATTTATATCCGAATCCAATAGGATTGAAGAGAAGACAGCCTCTTTCTAACCATTTATATATCCTTGCATTTCCTGATAATTATTCTCACAGCGAGATTTATGCTGGATAAAAGGGGTATTGTAAATTCAGAATTAGACGAGGGATTGGGAGAAGACTGATGTAAGTTTCAGTTTGTAAAAAAAAAATGATTTTCTATTAAGTTAATATAAAGTGCCTAACAAAGATTAACATGTGTTAGCCCGAATTTAAGGTGCAAAACTCTGATTAAAAGTGCACCAGGACATACAGATAAGCCTTGAAAACCAAACAGCTCTTAAACGATACGTCCTCTTAAAACAAAAAATAAAAGCAAGGTAAAATATTGTAAAAGTAGATTTTTATAACTCCATAACTCCTATTTTCTACGTAAAATATACACGTCGTATTAACTTGGAAATCGTTGTAAATATTATCTCTACGATAAAATACATGAAATAAATTTACCCGTAAATCTGCTCCTAATTGAACTTAAAGGAAGTACGTAAAACGGCTGAGTAGCTTTTGAGTTATAAGCAGTTACAGAATATAACCAGAAACATATATTTTAATACCCGTGGCTCAGAGGGTAGGTGCAGAAGAAAAAATCTTAATTCAAAATGTTGGAAACCCAGACCACACGACAGACCCGAAGGTTTACTGTAGCTAAGTGTGTGGTCGGGAACTTAATTCAAAATGTTATCATAACTCTGCTTCAGTATATACAAAAAGTGCCATCGAAAATGTTAAAATATTTTAGAAGATAGTTCATTCATATTTTCAAATTAAGGCGGTGGAAAAGGTGTAATATCTGAAATTAATTTAGCGATAAACCTACTTCTATTTAAGCTTAACAAATCAGTGAAAAATATATGTAAATCGGTTGAAGCGTTTTCAAGCTATAAGATGTTATAGAAGAAGTAAAACTAGTTTTTAAATGCTTGTTGTTCGGCAGATAAATTTTTTTTTTCTAATGGCCAGGCACTTTGACCTTCGTCATTCGCCTTTTCGGCAGATAAATTTAGGATGATAAAACTTATATCAATACGAATTTGAATGTCTTTTGAATATGACTGAATCTTATTACCTGAAAATGAACTTAACCTTATTGACTGAATCTTATTTCCTATTTAGACTGAATCTTATTGCCTGAAAAAGTATCAATCTAAATCAGTGGTTCTCAACCTTTTGTAGGTGACGATCCCCTATCGCCGTAAAATAACTTCACGTCCCCCCCCCCCCCACACACACACTCTACTCTTTATTAACTGTATTTGGTTTCAATATTTGAAGGCATTACTCCCCCCCCCAATAAATTAGCATTAATATAATTTGCAATAACATTATCAATTTCATATCATATAATTTCATATCATTATCAATATCAGTATCATACCCTTTGCTACGTCCTATCTTTGCGAACTTGGCTTCTCGACCATGTTAAACTTAAAAACTAAACCAAGAATTCGTTTAGACCTGGAAAATGACTTGATTATGTGCGTGGCAGGAATAGAACAAGACATTAAAAAAATTGTTAAATCAAAACAAGCACAAGTTTCTCATTAGCTTGTTGCAACGAAAACGTGCTAGTATTGAAATTATGTATTAACATTAAAAACGTTGGAGCGTATACTACAAGTTATTAAGTAAAATACTGATTTTTATACTGATTTTTTTTTTCAATTCTAGTTGTAAAATTATTGTATAATACATTATTTATAAAAAAAAATTTGTATTTTTTTAAACTTCTTGCGACTACCCTAGGATCCATTCGCGACCCCCTGGGGGGTCGCGACCCACCGATTGAGAACCACTGATCTAAGACTACATATTTATGGCGATATTTAGCTTGAAAGATAAATTAGAATCTTCACTTTTACATATAATAATAGGTTACAAATTCAAAAAACATTTTAGTCATAAATGCACCCTTAATTATGTTTAACAAATCAGTGAAAAACTGTATCTGTTTAGTAGGTCGTGACAGACAGACATATAGTCACATAGATAGACATATATTAACATGCTTTCATACACGTTTATTCCTCTCTTCACCGTTAGGGAATTAACTTATATCAAACTATTCCATAGACTCAACCTCATTATGTGTAAAAAAATCATTCAAATCCATCCCTAAATTCAAGAGATTATATTAGACTAGAACAAACCACCCGACATTTCCCTGAATGTAAAAACGCATCCGGGACTTAAATAATCCCGACACAGGTAACATCATACTTAATTTCCAAATCCGCTGTTTTGAACTGCAATCATTCTCACAATACAAATAAAATCTCTAAATCACAAAATGAGAATCACAATTGCCTATATTATCTTCGGCAAACAACGTATTTTTAATATTTTCCATACTCCATTTTGACCGCTTATAAAAACGCGAAAGTAACTAAATGGCTTTCCCCTATTATCAGAACTCTTCCTACCACCGTAACGCAGAAAATTTTAAAAGATTAAATCGGGTCAAAACATAAAAACTAAAAAACGAATTCGAAATTAAAAAAAGAAAATTACGCCAAGGTGCCTCCATCCAGATCTTGAAGTACGTATGCACTAAATTTCACAGTCGTACGGCGCATAGATTTTCTGCTGCACACACACACACACACACACACACACACACACACAGACATCTTCCTTTATTAAGTTAGATTACGCTATAAAATATAATGTGAATAACTAGCTTTCGGATGCGATTCATACAATATTGGAATATAGTTAAAATATGATTCTTTTCTTTGCACTCATGCAAAATCTTCAATATTCTATAAAATTTTAGCGAAAGAATAAATCAAATTAATATTTTGATTCATAGATTGGGTGATTTTTATACTGTTAACAGTGGTTATTTACTGAAAGCAACAGTAAAAAGTAAAGAAGCAAATCAGTGAGTAGTTGTATTTCCATCTCATTTAAACTGGAATTCCCAATGCAATTAGTCGTTATCTCTTTGTAAAACTGCATTATAATGAAATAGCCTCGTTTATATATTTAAATTATTAAAATAATATAATATTTTGTAAATCCTTTAAATGCAATTTATAGACCAGAAACATGAGAAAATTATAGTGATACAATTTATAGCTGACTAAATCTTGAACCTTCTTTTGGATTTATATTAGTACATTGTATTTAGATGGTAATTAGAAAAATCTGTTACAGACATTTAGAACAATTGTTTGATTCAATTTCAAAAACGCAATTTTAATGTCTAATTGAGATACATAGTTTTGTGTGTAAAGATATTATTATTGGTTCTCAAACAAAAATTAATTAATGTTGGAATGTTTATGGGTTTTCGTGGAATGAAATGTTTACGTGTACCCTTCTATGATTTCTCCAAATCTATTTAATCCCTATACTTATAAATATTTTACGTAGAACATAAATTATATTGTAATGATACAAAATATATGATTTTACTCTAAACGCACTACTACTAATGAATCTGAATCCCATACGCTCACATGATGAACACGATGAACCAGATTCCTGTAAATAGAGACATTCCTAAACATAAATTTTCACAAATCCTGAACTTTCTCTCAATTGTATATAGCAATCAAGCGCAAGCTAGTCTCGCATACTGCCTCACAGCAATGTTGTTTTTCCTTTAGTTGCTACTTCCTAGTAAGTAGGCAAGTTGTCATTGCTTTCTACTCTGTTTTCCCAATCCAAGACAAACACTGAGAAAAACTGAAATGTCTGTGATATCAATTACAAAGCCATCGGCCATTACATCTATTGCTTCTAGAAATCTCTCTTTCAATATCCTCTTATGGCTTCTTGTATGGCAGGCAGAAGAAAACCCCTCATGAAAGGAGGCACGGTCTAATATTTCGTTGAAACGCTTTGCTATATTGCCTATGTTTGAACCGCCATTACAAAATGGATGTGTACTAGTACTTTAGGGAAGGATATTTTTCTACCTTTTTGTTTTTTACTTCTTTTTTCGCCGTTTTTATTTCCAGTAGTCTTTCAGCCTCAACAGACTACGGAAAGAGGATTTTTTCCCTGCTTCAGATTTTTTTTCAGGTTATAATGAGAATTGAAAATAAGCGAAAGCTATAAAAAAGACCTTGTTAGGAGATATTTTTTGAAAGAAAAAGAGTTTTATAAACTTGCTTTCACCATGGGCTTTTTTAGGGGGAGTTTATTTGAAAGTATTTTCTGCATTGAAATGAAGATTTTTCTTCTTATTATTTATTATTTACCTGCATGTAGGTCTTACTGCTATTTATAAATATGGTAATAAAATCAGCTATTCTTTATAATGTTCCTGTTGAATATTTCGATTCAAAGCCATTATATCTATTGCTTCCAGAGAAATTTCTTTCAATATTCTCGTATAACTTCTTCCATATAGAAGGCAGAGGAAAATCCCTGTTGAATACTTTGAATTTATTCATTTAAAAAAAATGTATTTGTTTTAATTTCTGAATATGGATATTGATATTAAAAGTAATCTTTTACGTGCATTTATCTTCCGGATGGTTTTGTGTGCACAATATTTTGCATTCCATTTATACAAAGCTTCCTACGAAATGGTTAGTGATGTAGGATGATCAGAGAATTATTTTGTGGTATTTATTATTTCCTTGCACAATTTTTCATGATGAAAGAAACAATCTAGTTATGCAAATGGTCTTGTTCATTGTTGTCAACTGATTTTTAGAATGTAATAAAGTTAAATAAGTAATTAATTATTTTTTACTCCATTCGTATTTCAAACTAAGAAAAATATATGTTGATGCAATGCAATCAAATTATTCTTCTGTTCACAATAAATAAACAACATTTGTAAAGTTTGATTTACGCGGGTATAAATACCTGGTGGGGGGCTACAACTCCACAAGCAAACTCCGTTTTGAGTTTAGTATTTTTCCTTGACTGGTGTATATATTACTTGTTAATATAACTAATATTGGTCCAATAATAGACAAATATATACAATATTTTCTTAATTTTACCTCTATTTTGGGAATATTCCCACTATTCCATTATGCTGCATATAGTCAATTGTGCTCCTTTATTTAATCATTCTTCATATTGTCATCATGCTCTATATAAATTTACAAGTTGTGAATATTGTAAATGCTGTCAGTATAAAATCAGTATGCAGTAAATATTGCAACTATGTATTTATCAACCTAATATTGGTAATGCTAACAAAGGTTCCTCATCTTAATATTGATTAAATATTCTGAGCTTTAGTTTGCTACAGGTAAACATATTGTTAAAAAATCAATAACGCCTTTAATTGTTTCAAATGTAGAGTGTGTTTCAAATATAAAATAAAAGTGCTCCAGGCATGGGCGCCCTTGGAATTTTTTCCGAGGGAGAAAACTCAGGGACAACTGGCTTGATACATGCTTTTGTGTCTTTGAACGTCCAGGGGGAAGCAAGTGGCTTCCTTCCCCTCATCTATGGGCGCCCATGGCTACGGGTTGTTTCTTCTGATCTTGAAATTATACATATTTAGAGTGTTTTAGAGATTTAGTAACATATGTTTTCTGTTTTTGTCTTATTGCAGGTGAAATATGAAGTTATTAACCCTAACAAAGATCACCGGCTTTTCATCGTGACGGTCGCCCTCTGCGGAGGCGTGGCGGGTATACTTTTAGCAGTCGCCGCAGCCTATATGGTCCGCCGGCATTCACAATCCCGAGAAAAACTGCAAAATGTCACCCATCCGGACACCGAACCTAGTCAAGATTACCAAGTAAGTGAAATATTTTGAATTAAACTTGAATGCCTGCAGGTTGATAGTGTGTCCATCATACTTGCATCGTCTGTGTTGCCATCCAAAAAATCATGCCTAATGTGAAATGGTAAATCTTAGTATCGTCTTTCAATGAAGCATATTACACACTTGTCATTTGCATATTAACTTAATAAACTTTTTCTTTATTCTTTTTTTAATATTTTAATATTGTTTAGAGGTATTATTTTTAGAAAATTATCTGAAAAGTTATGAAATTTTTATTTGTTGTAATTTTCGTCAATCAAATTAAAAGTGAATGAAAAATCTATATAAATCAAATGGAAAGTCCGTTTGACTGTGTGTTCTGTATATAAAGCCACAGATTTTGTTGGATTAATTTTTATTTTTATTTCTTTCAAATTTAGTGTGGCTATCATTGACGAATGCTGCGGTATTTCTAGTATAGCGCCGCCAGACCATTGGAATCGGAGGAATACTTAAAATTAAATATTCTGTATTTAACAAAAACTGTTAGCACTCTGCTTTTAAAATTTAAATTAGATGCATGCATTTGTAGCCTAAAAGAACAATTTATCAGCACCTTCATTCATGCTTTTCAACAACTCCTATCAAATATTTTAATGGAGCGGAGAACGTCATAATCTAATTCTATTGTGATATCCCAGGGAGGCGACGGCATTTTCGCCAAACATCGGGCTAGATTAGTGTTTCTGCGCATGTGGTCTATGATGGAATTGTAATTCGAAACATGGCAAGTTGCCAGGGCATGCGGGCGAATTTTTGCCCCACTAAATATCTGAACAAAACCTTCCAGGCCATAGCAGGTAGCGCTCGTGAGTAAATGTTGTTTGCGGCGTTGCAATATTTTTACTTTCCTTATATACATAATGTTTAAAGAAAGTATTGTGACGGGGTCGAAAATACAAATTCGAGTTTTCGACGGGAGAGCACGTTTGAAACATCCCTGATCACCTTTTTGAAGTGATGTCTGTGTGTGTGTGTGTCAATGAGCCTGTGGAGACGATAACTGACGAACGAATAGTCCGATTCGAACGAAATTTGGTACAAAAGTCACAATTCGTAAACACTGGAAGCCTATTGTTTTTATATGCAATCGAATGTTCAGAATCCCCCGAAATTTTAGAGTGAAATTTTGAAAAAATCGTCAAAAAATCCAAATCGCTAATAAAGTTACGCAAATAGACATTTCTTATGTAAGGTTTCATTAGAAAACGATTAGCATAAATTTTAGAACGCTAACATGGACCGTTCTCGAGATATTGCACATTTTTCAAAAAAAGTATCAAAAAGTCATATAAAATAAAAAAAATATTTCCTGTTGAGAAACATGTTCACTTTTCATATGTAATACCATGCGATAAATTTGGTGACATCAGTCTCGTGGATCTAGCTCGTTCCATTCATGAAAAAAGATACTTTGAGTAATACTTTTGTATTTGAACGCCAATAGTCATCTATCTGCTGTAAGAATAACTTATTTCTTCGTCCATAATGCTTGGCGAGATTTTGGCGAAGAGTTTGGTGGAATGTCACCAATTTTTGCGACATTTTTAAATATGTTGCTAAATTAACGAAAAACTCGCCAAATGGATAAAAATGACGCTAAATCAATGACAACTCATTGATGATGACGACATGGAAAATGATGACTCATTGACGAAAGTTCAATATCTTAGAAAGAATACATATAACAACTATAAAAATAATCTATTAATTTTATTGTAAATGTAGTAACTTGATTGCATTATATAAGGAAAGTCATGTGCTGCCCACATCATATTTTTTGTTATACTGTCATCTGAATTTTTTTCCTGCTTATAAAACTATTTAACTAGAAATTGAGTTTGTGCCAGATCGATACATGTGTTATTTAAGAATTATATTAGAAATACCTTTTTCAAGTAAAAATTTAACAACAAGATAAAAGTAATAAAGGATATGAGACCCACTTCACCAATGCCAAACCCCAAGTGTATACTGAGCATAAACAGACACTCGAAATTTTCAGATTGTTCAATATCAACCCATGGTTAACAGGAAGCAAAAATCTGGACATATTATTTTACTGATCTTACTTACTATTTAAAAAAAATAAGAATACTTGGACGTGTTATAATTTAAAATTATCACAATTTTATTTATTATTATCATTATTATTACATTTCAAAGACTATAATTTGATGTTTATTCACCTTTGTAATTAAATTTAACATTTTACGGAATATGGGCAAATTTTTGGAACATCCGATGAATGCTCGGATAATTTTGTTATTTTCTTTTCGCCATAAAATCACTGTCTTAGTTACAATGAATAACACAACAGTTGTGCCAGTATTTATTATCATTACTATTCTAGCCATTAAATCCCGTGAGTACTGTAGTGCGTTTCACAACGCGGGAGGGAGAAGGATGTATTTCCACATGACCTGCATTCTAGACCAGAATTCGCCACCGGTGGTTATTCTCTACTTCACTGCCGTAACCCCATCCCTGTTTTGAGGGTTTAGAACCAGTGATTGACGGCATATTATTAAAAAATACACAGTTTAATCATCAATTGACATCATATTATTCAAACGATAATTTTCCGAAACCTTACCTAAAAAAAATTATATCATTTTACTTAGTCATACACAGAATTCCAATGTGTTTATTTGGCAGACGATTTTTATTTTGTTTATACGATTTAAATAATAAAGACATTGATAAAAAATAATTTTTTTATTGGACAGTATTATATTTTCAATTGGATTCTATTTCTATATTTCTATCAGTTAAGACCTTAGAATATAAGATTCCGGAAATTAACCTCAATTTTAACCTCATATTTTTTATTGTTTTGAACTGATTGTTCAAACAGAATAAAAAATAGAGTATATCTTAACTTCCAAAATAACTGCCTGTCGAGGTAATTTTGTAAAGCGAGAACTTAGATTTTTATGCTTCATTTTAGGGAAATTAAATTAGATAAATAAACGGTGTAATATTTTGTATATTGTTATATCAGTTACTGTTGTGGAATATAAGATTGCAGTTATATTTGGAAAAATATTTTTTAAGTTCATATAGTTCCGAATGTATTTAAATGATTGGTGCAACGGGGTAATAAATAGATCGGGAATTCCTTTTGCTACTATTTTCGAACATTTTATTGCATATTTAACAAAAAGCATATTTTTGTGCATTGGCGTATAAAAGAAACCAGGATGTTTTATTCTTCAGATTTGGCTATGCTTGTTATTTTTTATAGGCTAATTAATTTCAATATTTTATTGGAATTTGTTCAGCAATCAATATGATTGCGTTTAGAACTTTCAAATACAGTGACTCCTGCTTTTACACTTAAGAATTTCAATGAAATACTGGTCTATCCATTAATAAAAATTATTATTTCAGAATGGGAAATTTTTAATAATATCTATAACATGTTTTTAACAAAACTATATAAAATATTTTAAAAACATAGTAAAACTTATTTTCTTGTAAAAATAATAATCAAAAAGTAGGTAACCTAAAAGTTACGTTACAAAAGTCTTCGTACAATTAAAAAAAATCTTTACATACAGTAAATATTGTAATATTTTGGTAAATTAGTACTTAGTAGGATATTCTCTAGCATCCACAACAGCTTTTAAACGTCTGTGAATAAAGTTTACCAGTTTTTTCGTAATTTCTGCATCAATGTTCCTCCATTCTTTGATCATTACTGTTTTTAGTTCGCTTTTATTTAATGTCGTGTCTTCGTCCTCTAACCTCCAGTTCTCTCCAAATGTGTTCTATTGTGTTTAAATCCGGCGACTCAGGTGGTGTTTTCAGAACTTGTGGACAATTATGGAGACAGAGGCGAACATTGAGAGTCGTGTGCTTAGGATCGTTATCTTGATAAAAAACAAAGTTGTTACCAATACCCAAATTTTGCGCTGTTAATTTTAAATGGTATTTTAAAACATTTAAATAAAGTGCATGATTCATTATGCCATCAATAAATGCCAAATTACTTAGTCCTGATGCTGACATGCACCCCCACACAAGGACACCTCTACCGCCATGCTACCGCCATGTTCCAACTAAGTTCTTGAGATTAAGTTCCTTATTTTTTATTCTCCGTACAATTATGCGCCCATCGGAACCACAAATGTTAAATTTACTTTCATCGGCAAATAAGACATGATTCCAATACATTTCGGGCTTATTTATCATCGATTTTGCGAAGGAAAGCCTAAGCTTTCTATTTTTCGCACTTACAAAAACATTTCTTCGGGCAGAAAGCCCATGTATGTAATCCAGTTGATCTGAGCACTCGTCGAACAGTTTCAGGTGAAATTGAAGTAGAAAAATTTTCAGTATATTCTGTAGAAATTTTTACAGCACTCAAACGTGGATATTTCACAAATTTTCTAACTGCAAATCTCTGATCACGTTGAGTTAACTTTACCGGACGACCTTTCCTTCCCTTGTTTTCGATCCGATTTTCTTCTTTGAAGCGCTATATCACATACTGCATCGTAGAATTGAATAAATTTACTAATTTAGCGATATTACGAACTGATTTACCACTACTATGATGAAAAATAATCAATTTTCGAATGATGTTCGTTGTTTCCTTACGACTAAGAGTCATTTTTAAATACTACTATAAATATTGCGAAGTAAGCAAACAAAGATTAAAGACAAACATTGTTTTAAATGTCACTACAATGCAGAAATAAAAAAAAAACAGACAATAATGTTATTCATGAATTTATCCGAAAGCGTTTCTGTGCACGATCACTTCTGTGACGTGTTCTTTCTCTGCCTCCTTGCATTTTCATTTTTATAAAAAAAAATGAGCATTATTTAAAAAAAATGTTAGGTTTTATTCAGAATCACATAAAGATGATATAAAAAAAATATTGAACTTTATATTCGAATTCAATTCCAGGAGGTAGCGCTTTTTCTGCAAATGTTTAAAGTGTTCAAACACTTTTGGGAGCCTCTGTATTTCGAAACAAGATCAACGTCTGTTTTATTTGCTACTAGCCGCCTTTGGCGACCAGCCTGTTCGCTACCCTTGAAAATTCTGACCGTGGCAAACTCGTTGGCGCGACCTACCAGAAAGGTGTAAGGTAACTGCTTGGAAGGCCAGGAAGTGCCACCCAATTTAGACCGGAACCCAATGGGGGAGGCATCCAAAGAGACCGTACCCTCCTTCCCCTACCACAAACCTCTCGGAAGGACTTGCAGTCCCACATGTTTAACGTGATCGTACTCCGCGTGAACACGGCTGCAGTTTTGGCAATGGCGGGAATCGAACCCGGGCCTACCGAGTGAAATTCCCGCGCGCTAACCACTGGGCTACCGTGCCATCCGCGACAATCTCCATAACTTTATTTTTATTCGGCCAATTTAGACTGAAACCCAGTGGGGGAGGCATCCACATGGACCGAACCCCCCTTCCCCTACCACCAACCTCTCGGAAGGACTTACCGACCCACATGTTTAACGTCATCGTACTCCGCGTGAACATGGCGGCAATTTTGGGAATCGAACCCGGGCCTACCAAGTGCAAATCCCGCGCACTTACCACTGGGGTACTTCACCCTCCGCGATATTCTTCATAACTTTCTTTTTATTCACCCAATTTAGACCGGAACCAAGTGGAAGAAGCATCCACAGGGACCGTACCCTTCTTCCCCTACCACCAACCTCTCGGAAGGCTTACAGACCCACATGTTTAACGTGATCGTTTACGCGGCAATTTTGGGAATCGAACCCGGACATACCGAGTGCAATTTCCGCGCGCTAACCATTGGGCTACTTTGCCCTACGCGACAATCTCCATAACTTTCTTTTTATTCATCCACAGGGACCGTACCCTCCTTCCCCTACCACCAACCTCTCGGAAGGACTTCCGGACCCACATGTTTATTGTGATCGTACTCCGCGTAAACACGGCGGCAGTTTTGGAAGTGGCTGGAATCGAACCCGGGCCTACCGAGTGCAATTCCTGAGCGCTAACCACTGGGCTGCCTCGCCCTCCGCAACTTTCTTTATATTCACCCAATTTAGACGGGAACTCTGTGAGGGAGGCATTCATAGGGACCGTACCCTCCTTCCCCTACCACCAATCTCTCGGAAGGACTTCCGGACCCACATGTTTATCGTGATCGTACTCCGCGTGAACACGGCGGCAGTTTTGGAAGTGGCGGGAATCGAACCCGGGCCTACCGAGTGCAATTCCTGAGCGCTAACTACTGGGCTGCCTCGCCCTCCGCAACTTTCTTTATATTCACCCAATTTAGACGGGAACCCTGTGAGGGAGGCATCCACAGGGACCGTACCCTCCTTCCCCTACCACCAACCTCTCGGAAGGACTTACGGGCCCACATGTTTAACGTGATCGTATTCCGTGTGAACACTTCGGCAGTTTTGGCAGTGGCGGGAATCGTACCCGGGCCTACCGCTAACTTCCCGTGCGCTAATTTACAATTTAAATTGACCATATGCTCTCTAGGCTCTTAATTCCATCATCCTCATTCCATTGTTCCATCATTTAAAATATCCATCATTCCATCATTTAAAATATCCATAAAATTAAAATATCCATCGTTCCATCATTTAAAATATCCATAAAATTAAAATATCCATTTAAAAAATCCATATCGTTCCATCATTTAAAATATAAATATAATAATTTCTACAATGCATATGTTAAGCTCTTATTTCATTTAAAATCGGAAGCGCGGGAAACGGAAAGTAAAAACCAATTCGGTTTCTTATTGTCCCACCCATCGCTATGCATATACAGAACCGTGACGTCAACCTCCACCTTGACGTCCCCACCCACCACCTTCCCTGCTTCTGTGGGGGAGAAACGTCGGTTAAGAAATGCTTTAGCGGATCGCCGAGAAATTGAAATTCGGAAAATCTTAAAATCCCGATCCTGTGGCCAATACGGAATATTTCTTGACCAGATTGGACTTGTAAGAATGCCAGATATTTGACCTTTCTAAAAATGTAAATTATTAGTCGAAATTCTGAGTACTTTTTACTATGCGAGAATTTAAAAACCAAAAATCGTTTTTTTGAGTCAAAAGTGACTTTTGTTTTAAAATCATAAAAAAATATTAGAATTTGTCTCTGAGATTTGAAATTGATATATGTTTACTCGAAATTCTCTGCTCTTTCCGATGGTGTGATTTGTTTTTTTCTACAATGTCTGGATCGTGGAGAAAAAGGGGCAAAAAGTCAAAAAACGGTCGAAATCGCATAAAACATTAAATAACAAAAAAAATAATTAAAATTTTAAAAATCGGTATTCACGAATCCCCTCCCCCCCCCGGGTCTCCGATTGCCAAATTTCGTAGCTCTCCGATGCGCGGTCGCTGAACGTTCAATAAAATATCCATTCGTTCAATTATTTAAAATATTCAATATCGTTCCACAAATACATAAATATAATAAGTTCAAATACATCACCACAATTCAATCCACCATAATGCAATCATTTAAATTATTTAAAATATCCATAAATTAAAATATCCATTTAAAATATCATATAAATATAATCATTTCACCCGTTGTATACAACACATATCTTAATTCATTTAAACCCGGAAGGGCGGTCGGTCTCCATGGAGACGGGGAGAAAATTCAACGGGTGAAAACGCGTTCGCCGAGAAATTGGAAATCCTTAGGTCATTAAAATCGCGATCCTGTGAATATTTTAAATTATTTCTTGACCAGATTGGACTTGTAAGAATGCCAGATGTTTGACCTTTCTAAAAATGTAAATTATTAGTCGAAATTCTGAGTACTTTTTACTATGCGAGAATTTAAAAACCAAAAATCGTTTTTTTGAGTCAAAAGTGACTTTTGTTTTAAAATCATAAAAAAATATTAGAATTTGTCTCTGAGATTTGAAATTGATATATGTTTACTCGAAATTCTCTGCTCTTTCCGATGGTGTGATTTGTTTTTTTCTACAATGTCTGGATCGTGGAGAAAAAGGGGCAAAAAGTCAAAAAACGGTCGAAATCGCATAAAACATTAAATAACAAAAAAAATAATTAAAATTTTAAAAATCGGTATTCACGAATCCCCTTCCCCCCCCCGGGTCTCCGATTGCCAAATTTCGTAGCTCTCCGATGCGCGGTCGCTGAACGTTCAATAAAATATCCATTCGTTCAATTATTTAAAATATTCAATATCGTTCCACAAATACATAAATATAATAAGTTCAAATACATCACCACAATTCAATCCACCATAATGCAATCATTTAAATTATTTAAAATATCCATAAATTAAAATATCCATTTAAAATATCATATAAATATAATCATTTCACCCGTTGTATACAACACATATCTTAATTCATTTAAACCCGGAAGGGCGGTCGGTCTCCATGGAGACGGGGAGAAAATTCAACGGGTGAAAACGCGTTCGCCGAGAAATTGGAAATCCTTAGGTCATTAAAATCGCGATCCTGTGAATATTTTAAATTATTTCTTGACCAGATTGGACTTGTAAGAATGCCAGATGTTTGACCTTTCTAAAAATGTAAATTATTAGTCGAAATTCTGAGTACTTTTTACTATGCGAGAATTTAAAAACCAAAAATCGTTTTTTTGAGTCAAAAGTGACTTTTGCTTTAAAATCATAAAAAAATATTAGAATTTGTCCCTGAGATTTGAAATTGATATATTTTTACTCGAAATTCTCTGCTCTTTCCGATGGTGTGATTTGTTTTTTTCTACGATGTCTAGATCGTGGAGAAAAAAGGGCAAAAAGGTCAAAAAACGGTCGAAATCTCATAAAACATTAAATAACAAAAAAAATAATTAAAATTTTAAAAATCGGTTTTCACGTGTCCCCTTCCCACCCCCCAGGGTCTCCGAATGCCAAATTTCGTAGCTCTCCGACGCGCGGTCGCGAAACGTATAGTGTATAAGACAGACAGACAGACAGACAGATGCACAGACACACAGACATTGCCTTTTATTATTTAAGATAAGTAAATAAATCAAACAGTAACAGGAAATTGAAGTGAGTCATTTTATCTTATGGCACAACGTTCATGAAATATGCATAAATTTTTAGATATAAATAGGTCATATGGTTGACACGTCCCAAAACTGGTTTAAATAACTGTGCCAAATTCGTCTATAAAAGTCAAATGATAAAACATTCCATCTGTGAAAACTACTTTACGTTTTTATTAAAAATTAAGTGCCAATCAACCCCTTTCTGCATTTCAAGGTCACCTATAAATGCTCTCAAGAATTCCATATCAAACAGTAGAAGTGTGCAAAACTTGATTTTTTTTTCTTATTTGGATTCAAATGCTGATAAATATTAAGATGAAAATAAAATAAAAAAAGCCTACGTAAAAGTATAACTGATTACGGTTAACTGTCAGCATCAAACTATTGAAAACACAAAAATGTTCTTTAAGTATTTTGCAAGTTAAAGAGTATATTAACAAAAAAATAACGACAAATATCGCTACTGTTAAAAGTGATAAGCATTTTATTTTAAAAGTTTCCAATATAAGTACAGTACTTATTTTTAATGTATATGCATATGTAGCATTTACACAATATTAACTACACTAACTGCTTAAGGAATAATTATAGTTATTGTATTTATGGTATTGGTGATTTGTTAACTTTTGTAACTGTGTTATCCTGTTACATCATTTATTACATATAAATATAACGATTACTCTGTTTCTAATGGTGAAGATAATTTATTCTCTAACACTATGTTGTGCGGCCTAAATTAGTTTTTATCCAAATTTATGCCAGCTAGAGAATAGTACCGCATTTCCTGATCTTATAGGGGTTTAGCAAAAGCATTTATCTAAATTGAGGCACATTGCCTGCTTTCTTGCTGCCATTGCTGGTTTTCCCCTATGGAGGAGGGCGTTACGGTGTATGGTCTTGAACTTTTTGCCTTCTACCTATCTCTTAGAGGATACACTAATATGTGGTTTGTCCTCAAGGAGTTTCCCATTAGGTTTCATGAAGAGGACTCTTCCAGGTTACGGAGATAGACTGACCTTTATGACCAGCTTTCGAGATCCGTAGGCGACTGGAGTCGATTGTCTCTGCCGAGATCATCTTCGCACCCTATCCGGTGAATGATTTTGCCGACCTCGCTCTTCTGGTCGCGATCTCACTTGGTGGCGGGTAGCATCTATTTCGACTACCCTTTCTTCCCCGGCGAAAACCACTAGAGGTCGTTGCGGGAGTTTGGGTTGAATCTAAAAGTGTCATTGCCGATATCGGCTATTTTATGTAAAACAGCAGAAAAACTATGGAAACACCCTCTTTTAGGCGTCAAAGTAACTTTACCAACTGTGGACTAAACAAGAAAACTATCTGTTGCAGCATTCTTTGTGCCACAAAGCAAAATTAAACTCGCTATTCATCGATGTGTTTGAAGAACGGTAATTGAAACGACACCACTGGGGAGTCTGCAACAAAAAAAAATCTGAAAAAACTTTTATGATGGCTGTTTCCTTGTATAAATAAAATCTTGTTTGAATATCTCTTTTTCTTTCGCATTAACACTTGAAGCAGCGAATTAAAAAATACAAGAAACGCTTTATTTATTAAAGGAACTGTGTCTTTAAAATCTGTGCTCAAAACGAAGGGAATTATATGAGACATATTTAACGTCGTAAGATTTCCCCAGGGTTGTGTGCGGAGAGACGACATTAATAAACAAATACTTACGAATGTGTCATTTTTGTTCTTCCTCTTTCTCTCTCTTTTTTTTATAGTGAGCCTGTCTGACAAATGAAGATGTTTATTTAATTCTATTAGTAGGATAATGTATAAGGATATATTTCTGATTTGTTAAGCACACAAAAAAGATCTGCGATATGTTCAATTAAAACTTGCAGAAAGAATAATATAGAAAGAAAATATTCGAAATATTTTAATTCAATTGAGATTAATAAATTATTTCAGGTGATAAGGGCTCGCACATAAAGTATAAAATAAAAGATATAAATAATATTTATTTTCAATATATTGTTTTATTCGTTTTAAATCGATCGTAATCTTATTTATTAAAATAAAACATTTTAAGATATTTTCAGATATTACAAATATATTTTATGCCTAAGAGTAATTTCTTTGAACTTAAAATATCGCAGCGCATACTATGTTAAATTATAATAAGGATTGCATTCACTCAATTGTGGTATCAATGAAATAAATTTTCATTAAGCAGTAATGCGGAAGTTGTACCTGCACCAAATTATTTACCGATTTCATAATGAGAAGAATTTGAATGATGTTCATATTCCATATTATATAATAATTTTCATATTTCAAAAATAACGAATTCATATTCTATAATATTTAGTTATACTTGTATCACAGTTATTAGCAGAATGATATGAATCAAATATATATTTTTCAGATTTCGTAACTTATTATTTTAAACTATTTCGTAAATAGCATCTAAAAAGTAACATCGGAATTCGGGAGAAAGTAATAAGAATTTATATTTTCTTTCGATATGAATAAAACGATGATGAGTAACGACGTAAGTAAAATATGGGCTGAGAAAAATATATTCACAGAACCCACTTAAAGTGGGGATTTGCAAAGCTAGAATTTTTTTAACTTGATGACGTCGCTAGATGCATTTGGTTTATGTACGTTAATTAACACCATTGTGATATCATTAACATCCATAACGTGGTTAAAATTAATCCCCATATACTATATATAGTTATTCAGTAAATTATGAATGTTTTAAATAGCAATGCTATAAACATCATAAAATTCGAATAATTTGCGTTTTAAAGACAAAAAGGTATTCGAGAGAAAGTGACAGGAATCTATATTTTCTCTCGATACGAGTAAAACGATAACGAGTAAAGATGCAAGTAAAATATAGGATGAAACAAATATTCTCTCAGAACCCACATAAAGTGGGTATTTGCAAAGCTGGAATTTTGCAAGTTTGGTAATGTCGTTAGATGCATTTGGCTCATCTATATGCTATATGTCATTGCTCGGGAAATTACCAATGTTTTCTATAGTAATGCTATAAAAATCCCAAAATTTGAGTATTTGAGAGTTCTAAAGGCAAAACAGTATTCCAGAGAAAGTAATAAGAATCTCTTTTCTCTCTCGATACGAGTAAATAAATGATGAATTACGATGCAAATAAAATATGGGTTTATAAACATATACTCACATAAACTACTTAAAGTGGGTATTTACAAAGCTAGAATAGCTCTTCCATTACAGTTACTGATATCCTTAGACCGATTTCATTCATTTCGACGCTTTTCAAAACGGGAAATCAGATATCTGCGATGACAGAAATAAAACTTAATACGTAATTCTGCAAACCTCTGTAGAGACCAGCAAATTCAGATCTATCACGAGACAATGACTAAATTTCAAGATCCTTTTTAGAGATCACGCATTTTTGATGCATTTTACCACGTTCAGATTTCCCCATGTGATGAATTTCTAAAGTTTCGTAAGGCCAATAGATATTTCTGCGGAAATTTCAATAGCAATACTTTATTGCTATATGTTTTTAACAATATAATGGATGTCTTTTTACAAATTTTCTGCAAAGATAAATTATGCGGCTAATTAAAATTTTATAGATACAACGTTATAAAAAAAACTTTGATCTGGGTAGCACATGATGCTCCGTACAGACTCAAATCTATCTGCTCTTTGCAATAAGTTTAAGTCCGCAAAATTATATGGATGTTTATTTAAAATTAACCCACATTTTCAGTTTTACATTAGCTTTAGTGTAGTTCAGTTTTACTTTAGCAACTGTCCTTATTTTGAAATAGCGACATTGGAAAAGTGTCAAAAACTGAACTATATCAAAAACTGTTGATTTTATAGTGATGGTGCAGGTCTTATTCTTTACTTCGCAAAATACAGGTACAAAACAAGGATTAAATCAATACATTACGGCATATTTAGTTTTTTATTTCATATTTGGACAACTTTTATGTGCCATTTTGCAAACACGGCAGGTTCAAATTATCCTAATCGTACCAAAATATAAGGAGCAACAGGATAACTCACAAGAAACTTACCAAATTTTGTGAAATTTTTTCGAAAAGTTTTTGAGTTAGTGTAGATACATACATTACACACACACACAGACACAAAGATTTTTCGCCTAGAGAGCTCGAAAAGTGCAGTTCCATTGAAAACTCGAGTTCCGATTTTCGACCTTACTATGTATTTTAAAAAAGTAAAAGAAGGAACAAAGCATCTACTCAATTTATTCCCTTAAGTTAGCTTAATATCCATTAGAGTTAAACCAGAATATTACAAGACTATTGCAATATAAATACAAGAATACAATATAGATACCAGAATATTACAATATTAATTAACTAGAATTCTCAAAGTGAACTAAGAGTTTAAGTAACTCAGTTTAATAGAAATAAACCAGATAAATTAAATCCTAATGTTAAGAACCGCTGACTGCAATTATTTTACTATAAAAAGAGAGGATTCTGTTTTAAAATAATCTTCTACATCTCAAATGCAATTTAAATGTTTCTAGAGAAAAAAAAAGTTTAAAATAACCTTATTTTTAGATCAGTTTTGTTAAATTGTTCGATGTTTTAACGTCGTCAGGTACTAAAAAGCTTTTATTGTAATCCCAAAACGACTTACCATCACTCGTTTATAATTTCCATATTAGAATTCCGAAACTTATTTTTATTTCACCTTTGGAACGCAGAAATGCTGATTAGCTCGGCGATTGGTCTATCAACCGAACCGGTTAGAATGGTTGGTTTAAAGAAATACAAATTATAGTACAAACTGAGGAAAATAATAAGCGAAAGATTATTTAGAGCTCAGAAGATTTAAGAGAGACTATTTTCAATTTGAACAGAAAAATGATTATTTAATTGTTTGTCTTTTGTGAATATTTAACATTTCTTTTAGCTTCAGCATAAAGTTAAAAATCTGACGTTAGCAGCACATGACATTCTCTAGAAACTCAAATTTATATTATCTTTCATAATTCGTCAAATCAAGCTTAATTGCATGGGTACTTATTTGAAATTCTATCCAATTTGCTGTCTCAATGTATGTACATTTCTATTTGCTAACGTAATGTAGACGCAAGTTCCTCAAAATTCCAAAAATCTTAAGTAACTCTAGAACGGTTCATCATAGTCTTATTCATCGTCAAAAATTACGTGTAAAATAAGCATTTAACTATTACATTCAAGTATACTAAATGTTTTAGTTCAGATTTTGATGATTTAGGCTGGTGATTTGGAGAAAAAATTCCATTTTTTCAAATCATACCAAAATCTAATCAGCAACAGAGAAACCCACAAGTAAACTAACTACCAAATTTAACCAACATTTCAAAAGATTAAATGTCTCAAGAAATGCTCACCCTATAGTAATGTAAACGTCGTTCTGTCGTCAGAAATTATGCTGAAATGAAAAATCATATTTTAACACTTTTATGTATACTTAGTCTTTAATTTCTGAGTTTGACGATTTTTGAGGGGCATTTTGCAAGAAAAGGACGGTTCTATTTGTCCTAATCTTGCCAAAATCTAATTAGTTAGAACCAAGGTAACTCACAAAATATTTACTTACCAAATTTTGTGAAATTTTGTCGAATAGTTTTTGAGTTAGAATGGATACATACATTCTTCAGATACAAACGCAGATGTCACGCTAAAAATAGTTTCTTTGGGTTTTAGACTACTCGAAACGTGTAGACCCGTCAAAAACTCGAGATGCAATTTTCGACATGAAACCAATATTTCCCCTATATATTACCATATATTACAAGGAAAGCAGAAAACACAGTTCTACGTAATATGCTATAAAATTTCATAATATTCCGATATATACTTTGGATTCGTGACAGCAGGATACAAGAATAAGTTTGAAAAATTGAGTACCTAATACAAATCAGCTATACACGTAAACAGGAACAATATATAGATATTCTAATCATCAAGTCTACAAAATTTATAGCCATCTAGATACGAAGTTACTGAACAGCAGTCAGATAAAATAGCACAGAAATTAAATGCTTAACTAATTCACAAACAGGACTATTATATTCTCAAAACACTGACGCACTCACAATTCACTACAAGAATACAAGATACAAAAATAAGTTTGATGAATTGAATAACTTATACAAATCAACTATACACGTAAACAGGAACAATATACAAATTTTCTAACCATCTAGTCTACAAAACTTATATCCATCTAGATACAAAGTCACCAAACAGAAATCAGATACAATAACACAGAAATTAAATGCTCACCTAATTCACAAACAGGACGATTATATTCTCAAACCACTGACGTAGTCACAATTCCCTTTTACTTGTATCATATAATGTTAGGAAACAATTGGTATCTTTACCCTTATAGTATCCATTTCGGGAAGAAAAAGTTGGAATCTTGTTCTAGTAGCTCAATGGTTGGAACATCGATTGATCAGTTCGAAGATCCGCAATGCAATTCTTGTTTGGGACAGTGAGACCTTTACAATGGCGCCTGAACGAATTATGCTGTAGGTTAGATGCAATAATGATGGAGGACGAAAACAAATATGAATTTCAATGTACATTTTGAATTATAGCATTAGTTTCAATACCGCAACCACACAGAACGCTAGCCTGGATTTAAAAAAAACAAAAAAAAAAACAGAGAATACTAAGATTGTCATTGAGATTGGCTGTTACTCACAAATCAAACGTCAACGGGAGGATATTATAGAGTGCATTTAGACGAGAAGTCATTGTAACCAGTTGATTTTTGAGTGGTTGGGGGAAAATGAGGAGTTTTTTAATGTGCTTTAAGGGAACAAAAATTAAATTTTATTCTAAAACTCTCATTAAGTATACGAGTGAGGTTAAATATATTTATATTTTGATTTACTCTCTATTTTAAGTGTTGTAGCTTACAGAAATAATAAAAAGATTTGTCAGAAAGTTAAGAACGTACAAAATAAAAAAAAAAATTCATTACAAAAAATAGTCCACTATTTTTTGTAATGAATTTTTTTAATAAAATTAAATCTGCATAAAATTAAGATTCTGCTGCTTAATTACAGAATCTTAATTTTTATGTGAAATTCCGCATCCCTTAAGAGTGCAACGTTGTAAGTAAAAGAAGCTATATCTCTTTCTTTTTTTTATTCCTTTACTCTTTCTTTTTTTATTCTTTCTTTCTTTTATTCTTTTATATTATTTCTTTCTTTGTATTGTATTCTATTGCATTGTAATAGATAGGTAGGGATTTAAGGGGTATGGGTTTTTTACATTTCCCCAAAATACCCTTTTTATAAGGGAAAAAAGGAGTTTTGTGCAATTTATCATCCTATATTCAACTCCTTTTAACGTATAGTTATATGTTCTTTTTTTTAAAGGTGGCAGTTTTTTGGTGAAATCTGTTTAACTTTGAAATATTTAGATGGAAATAATTGCTTAACACTGAATTCACATTACAAAATTTTGAAAATATTAAAGTAATAAAAATATCAGTAAACAGCAAGGGAAAATAAACTTTATTCTTTCCATCAAAGTTAACTTAATATCCATCTGAGTCAAACAGAAATACCGTCTTAACTGAAACTTTCAGCTCAAATGGGAATTTTAACTAATTTAGTTTAATTCAAGTAGACAGATAAACTAAATCACGAAGCTAGGATTGTCCACATTAATTGGGTTACTTCAGAAGAGAAAAAATATTTTCCTTTTAAAATGTATTCTCTAACTAGATTCAGACAGCCATTGGGGCCATATTGAGAAAAAAAGTATTTCCTGTTTCAGTTCCGATTAAGATATCAGTGCTCTAAAGAAATAAAATTTAAAATATTTAATTATCTCTTAAAATTTAAAACGTTAAGTATATTTATGTATAATTACTGTATTAGTAGGTTATTTTTTTCATCATTAGTTCAATATTTCTAAAACATAAAATTTGTTATACCCTTATAGATGAGAAACAATACTTTGTTTATTTTTACGATGTTTGAAAGTATAATATATTAAATTGGGTGCATTAAAAGGCGGTACTATTTTATTTTAACTGAATGTTTTAAATTTGAATTTTGTACACATATTTATGTTTTAAAACACATTTTTTATTGTAATATTTAAATGAAATCCAAAAGTAATAAGTTAAGGATTGTCGTTTAAGTATTATCATTAATTGACTAATTTGTTCCTTATTTGTAAGATATTATGTGTTGCTGCGATATAGAATAGTTACTATTATTTTATATTTTCGGTATTTTTTTTTTGTTTCTGGAATACCAGATTTTACAGTTTAAAGTAAATAACAACTTAAATATTTATATAGAAAACAAACATTAGAAGCCATTTTTAGATTCAATCCTATATTTAGATTAGATTATGTTTTTACTCATGCAATTTCGGTACGCAGAAAATTAGAGACATATCGCGTATATGAATATAAATAGCTTTAATGAACGATAAACATTATACCTAATTTGTTTTCATTTGTTTCTCACTTATTGTGACTGTATTGTAATATTAATATGGCACATCTGACATAATTTGCTGCGTATAAATACTTTTCATGTGACGTCATAGCCGTCAGACTGACATAGCCTCTGTGCTACTGGAATACGAATATGCTTACAAAGGGAAAATATGTAGACACGTTTTCAGTCATTATATCTGCGGCAGCAAAAACATCTGATCAAAGATGCTTGGAACCTGTACCCGAATTATAAGAATGGAGCCGACGCTAGCTTTTGCTCTATAATTATACTGTCCGTCTTATAAGCACTAGGTCCCGAGTTCGGTCCTGGCGACACTCAACCGCTACAATGATGGCTGGACGTTTGAAACACGCAACCTTCTCACGCCAACGATTTCACCTTTCAATACGAGATGGCAGCACCACACGTAGTCAGAGGCCTTGCCACTCCCTTCCTGGTTGACCATGACTGAAGTCACGCCCGAGGCGACACGCCTCCCGGCCATTCAGCCCCTTAACTGAGTTTCGGATGGAGACACGCGGAGGATCCTGGAATGGTCCCCCCTCCTCGCCGAAATTCGACCCGGGCTCCTCATCAGGTGAGGGAGTGTGCGTCAGCAAAGACATCTGATCAAAGATGCTTGGAACCTGTACCCGAATTATAAGAACGGAGCCGAAGCTAGCTTTTGTTCTATGATTATAATGTCTTGTCTTGTAAGCACTAGGTCCCGAGTTCGGGCCTAGCAACATCCTTATCGCCACATATCTATTGAAGCACTGGTCAACATGGCTGGTTATTGTGGCATAAATGAAACATCCTGTATATAGTCCAAATACATAAAGTCTGAAGCCTTCAAGTTCACTGCTGAGAAGCATCGCTGTTTAAGGGGGGTGGGGTATGACCCTTTTCAGCTCAAAAATTATTGTTTATAGTGAAATATTCAAAACTGCATGGCGCTGTGAATATTTCTGAAAATGAAATCAAATTTTATAGATTATTTGTCCTATTCTTTATGTGTTACTAAAAACACATTTAATAAATCTTTGATAGAAAAATTTATATGTATAATGGATTGATTGATAGTTTTTGAAAATGGGTCTTGCTATACATGCTATGCGCGAGGTATTATGTATGAACTATGACACGTGCTTTCCCATTTTTTTAATATAATATCTTTAAGACGCCATGTTCTACCTCTATTTGGAATTATATTGAAGTCTGCAAGATAATATATATGTTCTATAGTAGTTTTGTGAGTAATTGCTAAACATATCAAACATTTTGTAGACGGATTTAAATAAATTAAAGACGAAATCTTTAGATTTTAAAAGTCATTTCATAAACATCCTATAGACGTACACATAGATTAAAAACCAGAGAGCTTTCGGGCATCACTATACCCTTCCTCAGTGGCATTATATGAAAATCGTACCAACAAGCTTAAATACTATCCACAGTGATAGGCAAAATTTGCATATTACAAATCGGCTTCAGTACAACAAACGCGATAAGTCATCAACATAAAACCATGAGCAAGAAAATTTATTATGGATGTTTAACAGGATGTTTGGATGTTATGCTGTTTTGATTTTATCGACAGAGGTTCGGAGTCATTTTGTGATGGTATGACGAAAAATTTTAGAACTTTTCGATTGATGTTTAGTTTACGCTTTCTGGACTAATATCGCCCAATGTCGGAATTTGAATTTTGAGTGAGTTGATTTTATGGTTTTCCTTATGTGACAACCATTTCCATCATGTCTATGTTTTAATGTTTCCAATGCTTCTAAATATATTTTCTTGCTCATGGCTTTATGTTGATGTCTTATCGCGTTAGTTGTAATGAAGCCAATTTGCAATATGCAAATTTTGCCTATCAGTGTGGATAGTATTTAAGCTTGTTGGCATGATTTTCATATAATGCCACTGAGGAAGGGTATAGTGATGACCGAAAGCTCTCTGGCTTTTAATCTATGTGTACGTCTATTGAATGCTTATTAAATGACTTTTAAAATCTAAAGATTCCGCTTTAATTTATTTAAATTAATTTACAATTTTGTGACAATTGTGTGTTGTTTTCCTTATGTGACAACCATTTCCATCATGTCTATGTTTTAATGTTTCCAATGCTTCTAAATAAACTTTCTTGCTCATGGCTTTATGTTGATGTCTTATTGCGTTAGTTGTAATGAAGCCGATTTGCAATATGCAAATTTTGCCTATCAGTGTGGATAGTATTTAAGCTTGTTGGCATGATTTTCATATAATGCCACTGAGGAAGGGTATAGTGATGACCGAAAGCTCTCTGGCTTTTATTAATCTATGTGTACGTCTATTGAATGCTTATTAAATGACTTTTAGCATCTAAAGATTCCGCTTTAATTTATTTAAATCAATTTACAATATTGACGTGTTACCACTCGTCAAGTATTTTTGTTTACCACCCAAGTATTTTGTAGACATTTTTTAATAAGAATTTGTTGACAGATAGTTGTATATATATATATATATATATATATATATTCTATCCAAATTGAAATATGTACATAATACAATATCATGCAAAGTATTAAGATTCTAAATTAGTTAGTTTTGACCTTACAGAGCAATAAAGGTTAAAAATATTAGTTTTGAGAAAAACGATCTCAAAGTTGAAAAAGTATTTTTTTTTTGTGTGTTTTCCTTCACAAATTTTATTATAAAATACGTTCCAATTCCAATATTTTGATATAATATTTTTAAATATTCTTAACAATTTATTCAATAAATATAGAAAATAAATACATTTTTTGAAAGTTTAAAGGGTTACCTCCCCATAATATATGTTTGTAATTTCTAATATAATATAGCTTTACCCATTGTTAAATATAATTTAATTTTTCTGGTTAATACAGTTGGTTTTAGTGAAATTTACTATTGCATACTACTCTCAGTAAAGAAAAACATTTTCAGTTGCTGAATATATCGAGTCGAAAAGTTTCCTTTGTATTTGCATTCCTTTTTTTTTGCTTTAATGTTGATTCCTTACGAATTTCCTTACTCTGCGACTTTGTCCCAATTTTATTAGGATAAGAAAATAAGTATTTAGTGTTGACAGAATTATTTAGTGTAAATTTAGAGAATATTACTCAATACACTGTTATTTGCAATACACTCTTTTGCAATACATTCTTATTTGTACTGCAAATATGAACTGCTCTCTAATGTTTATGGCTTAATTCAACACGAATAAATTAAAATGCATTGTATTAATCTGATGTGTCCAACACATGATCTTGCCCACGGTCTGTTTGCAAGCCTATTAAAATAAACTTGTTATTACTTATTGAATTAAACTTGTCATTAAACACGAAGCCCGTCTATGGGGGGCGTTCTAAAAATTCGGAAGACACTTCCATTTCAGTTACCAGTATCCATGGATCGGTTTCTCGCTTATTATGCGCTCATCAGCAAGGAATAACCGATATAAGGAATTACATCAAGAAATTTATTATAAGCCACAATTTTGACGAAATACCATAGGAACTGATAATTTCAGTCGCTCCACGTGGACAGTATAAAATTTGTTTACAATTTAGTTTAGGCCTGAGATGTAGCCTAAATTCGGTGAATTATTAAATAAAAGTAAAATAATTGCTCAATATTATGAAACTGGACATAATATTAAAAGTTTATTTTTATAACAATTTTTAATATATTCAATTTTCTTGGGATTTTCAAACAAATGAAATGTTGACAAATGAATGAGTTGCATATATTGAACATTGTTTACAATTTATAACTGTATATAACCACCCCTTTTAACATTAGCTACATTTTATAACTGTATATAACCACACTTTTGAACATTGGCTACATTTTATAACTGTATATAACCACCCCTTTGAACATTGGCTACAATTTATAACTGTATATAACCACCCCTTTGAACATTAGCTACAATTTATAACTATATATAACCACACTTTTGAACATTGGCTACATTTTATAACTATATATAACCACCCCTTTGAACATTGTCTACAATTTATAACTGTATATAACCACCCCTTTGAATATTAGCTGCAATTTATAAGTGTATATAACCATCCCTTTGAACATTAGCTTCAGCATTTTGTCTGACACATATGCATTTAGCGTTTTTCCCCTCAAACTTTTGTTTTCCACTTTGTATGCACCGAACCCAACTTTTCTTTCAGAACTTAGGAGGGGGGAAAATTGTCTCGTCTTTTATTCCAGTCAAGAACAGATCTGTCTGTTGTCTATTCTTTCCCCGTCTTCTTTTTTATTCACTCTTTGCTCGTTTTTAAAACATTACGAACCCCCCTTTCTTTTTCACCACACGGAAGACAGTTTTTTTGGCTTTAGGTAAATTTGATTTTATAAGCACAAATGGAGTACGTTTTACTTTTAAGGGAAAGAGACTCCAGACCTTTTTTTTTCACTGTGGCCTGAAGCCAATATCCAAATTCTTGGAATGCTGCTCACTGACGTTTATGCATTTATTTTTATATTCCCTTCTTTTTCACCATTTCCTTGTCTGGTCAACAACGTGGTGTGCTTTGATAAAAGCGTAAACTGTAAGAAATGCAAAAGAATATATTGTTGCATTTGTCTGAGTGTATGAAGGGTATTATGAAAATTTGTTAATGCAATATTGTGTGAAACAATATTTGAAATCTTCTTAAAATCAAATAAAATTAAATTTAGAGATGTGTTTCGGTTTTGTAATTGCTTTAGGAAATTTACAATGACGGATCTGGAATTTTACTTTCTACTTTGCATTATTATTAATCCTTAAAAGTGTTGTTAAAACCCAAAATAATGCACAGGAAATTAAATTTTCAATTTTGCCCTGCATTTTTGTGCAACATATGTATCCAATTATACAAATAAAGAAATCTGATGTATACAGAACCGGACTTTTCCTACATACTACAATGACTTTAATTCTTTCAGAGTGAAATAATGGTATAAAAGATAATGATGTAAAATGACTTTACTTCTCTCACAGTGAAATATTGGTGTACAAGATAATGGTGTACAATGACATTACTTCTTTCACAGAAAAATAATGGTGTAGATCCACGGTACAATGTTTTTGGCGTTGAATTAACACCACGTAAATTGAAATTTACGTGGCGTTTGTAGTTTTAGCAAATTATTAGTCTAAATAGAGTAACTTATTTATATTCACGTGTAAAATTCTCATCAGGGGATGGACAACCCAGTAGTTAGCGATCGGGGATTGCATTCAGACGACCCGGGTTTGATCTCCAGCTCTTCCCAAACTGTCCCCCCCCCCCCCACTAAGTTCCGGTCTAAATTGGGTAATACTTTCCAATCGTCCAAACAGATACCTTTCATCTTTGGGTAGGTAGGATGGCTCGAAAAAGAAGAAAATTCTCCTCAAAATGCAATTAACTATTAATAAATATCCGGAAAAATAAATAACTATTAGAGAATTCTTTGACTCCAAAGAAAAACTAGTACAAACTAGTACAGCTAGTACAAACTAGTACAATTAATACAAACTAGTACAACTACTACTTCTGTCTTAAATGGTTTGAACTAGGTCCCCGAGACGGATATTAATAGATTTATCGCATAATACTGCATATGAAAAACGAGCATTTTTGATGATATTTAGTTATTTACTGTTTTATGTAATTTTTAATAAATCGATTTAAAACCATTTAATATCCCGAGAACTGTTCTAACACCGGTATCATTTTTTTTTCTAACGTAAAGTTGCGTCTGAAATTATTACTTATTTAACAGCATTGAAAGTTTTAATTATTTGATGAGTTTTTTCTTTTCAAAAATCTTTGAAATATCACGCAATATCTGGAGAATATTTTAGTCTAGTATGCTAAAGCCATTCGTTCTCTAATGCGACATTACGTCGAAAACAATTATTTATTTATCATTATTCAAGGGCCTGGTTGTTTTTCGAAATTCATTTCTAATATGGGGGGAGGTGGAGATTTTCCGAATATGCGATTATGTTTAAAATCATTAGGGTTCTTGTATTTACTGATTCTTTTAATCACGCCAAATTATTTTCAAAACTCTTCATTCGTTCGTGAGATATAGCACGCGCAAACTTGTAGACATACACACTAGCATACATACATGCACACTCACGAAGACATCACCTCAAAAACGTTCGATTGAAAACTCTAATTCGAATTTTTGACCTCGTCACAATACTTATACCAGGCATCATAGTACTAAAAATCAAGTTGCATGCATAGATTCTATGAATTTATGTATAAAATATGCTATATCCTTTTTCTTTATAGCAGAAATTTATTTCTCTAGTTCAGTTGAAGTCAGATTTATCGGTATATGTCTCACCATCCTA
Organism: Amaurobius ferox; assembly: GCA_951213105.1. NCBI lineage: Eukaryota > Metazoa > Arthropoda > Arachnida > Araneae > Amaurobiidae > Amaurobius > Amaurobius ferox. The sequence continues at coordinate 60,409,318 of OX578136.1, forward strand.
ATAAATCTTTAATACTATTAATTACATTTATTAATACTATTAATTACATTTATTAATACTATTAATTACATTTATTAATACTATTAATTACATTTATTAATACTATTAATTACGACCTTTTATTTTATCTATTCACAACTATGAAAAACTTTATTTTCCTAAATAATTTATAATTCGTAAATAATATTTCCATATTTATCACCAAAATAGGTGTATAGAAAGTAATAATACGGCCATGTTCGTCTGTAGTATATGCTCTATCTGTATGGAGTATTGTTCGCCATTAAAGGGAAAGATTCTAGTGATGTGAAAGGCTCTAACTTAAAAGGCTCTAACATGAAAGGTTCTAACTTAAAAGGCTCTAAAATGAAAGGTTCTAACTTGTAACAAAATGCGCCATGCTATCTAATATATGTTTATTTTCAGACGATATTAAGTGTAGATAAAAATAAGTGAGCATCACATAACTTTTCCCACAGAATCAAATTGATTTTATCTTTATTTCTTTGATCATTCATGAAAGTGACTTTAATAGCACAAAATAACAGGGATAATTATTTGAGATTACATTGAATTTGCAGTTTTATTTCAATTGGCAACTGTGCTTATTTCGAAAGATAACGTTGCAACAATACAAAAAAATCTGATGTGGGCAGCACATGACTTTCTTTATGTAATGCAATGAATTTACTACTTTTACAGTAAAAACAAATAGATTATTTTTATAGTAGATATTTATATTCTTTCCAAGATATTGAATTTTCGTCAATGAGTCGTCATTTTCATTGATTTAGCGTCATTTTTATCCATTTGGCGAGTGTTTCGTTAATTTAGCAACATTAAAAAAAATCGCCAAGTTGCCGACATCCCACCAAATTCGTCGCCAAAATCTCGCCAAGCGTTATGGACGGAGAAATAAGTTATTCTTAAAATAGCAGATAAATAACTATTGGCGTTCAAATACAAAAGTATTACACAAAGTTTATTTTCTCATGAATGGAACGAGCTAGATCCACAAGAATGATGTCACCCAATTTATCGCATGGTATTAGATATGAAAAGTGAACATATTTCTCAATAGGAAATATTTTTTTCTTTATTTTATATGTCTGTTTGATATTTTTTTAAATGTGCAATATCTCGAGAACGGTTCATGTTAGCGTTCTAAAATTTATGTCAATCGTTTTGTAATGAAAAATTACATAAATAATGTCTATTTGCATAACTTCATTAGAGGTTTTTTTGACGATTTTTTCAAAATTTCACTCGAAAATTTAGGGGGGTTCTGAACATTCGATTGCGTATGAAAACAATAGGCTTCCAGTGTTTATGCATTGTAATTTTTGTACCAAATTTCGTTCGAATAGGTCCATTCGTTCGTCAGTTATCGTCTCCACAGACTCACTGACACACACACATACACACACACACACACACACATGCAGACATCACTTCAAAAATGTTCGATTCGTGATCAGGGATGCTTGAAACGTGCTCTCTCGTCGAAAACTCGAATTCGAATTTTCGACCCCTTCACAATACTTTCGTTATACATTATTGTATATAAGAAAAGTAAAAATAAAACTCAAATATCTGGAGAACGATTATTCAGAGTTAAGGGGTTGGTCTTATTTTTTTTTCGTTGTCTACAATTATGTATAAAACAAGCATTTGCATTTAATCGATACATATGAGCACACGCATTCCTTTATATTAGATTTTGGCAATTATTGCGGGTCATTTTACAATAAAGGCAGGTTCTTTCTTTCTGAATCATACCAAAATATAAACAACACCAACATGTCCCATAGGTAATTTATCTACCAAATTCTTCGAGATTTGGTTAATTGGCTTTACAGCTAGAATGAATACATACTACTTTGCAGACTATTTCGCAAAACAGGAAAGTTTTCTCTCTCCGAGTCGTACCAAAATCTAATCAGCACCAAGTTAATCCATAAGTGACTTATCCAAAAAAGTTTAGGAAATTTGGTCAATTAGATTTACAGTTAGAATGGATACATATATTACACAGACAGACATATAGATAGATAGACGCACACGCACACATATCACGCTAAAAATATTTTTTTCGACTTCTAGAGTGCTCGAAACGTGCAGATCCGAGTTGCAATTTTCGACACGATTCCAATACTTTCCCTACACATCACCATGTAATGCAGGGAAAGTAAAAATCTGATGCAAGCAGCACGTGAATTTCGCTACAGCAAGGTGCCTTACACTTGTTCAAGGCATCTCAAAAGATTAAGACGTATCAAAAAAACTTATTTAGGAAATATTACGCTCGCTTTGAGAACAAAAGGCGAATTTAGGGCTAGTAAATGAGATTATTTATGGTGTATTACAACCGCGTATAGAGTAAATGACGTAATAAGGGCAAATCAAAAAGGCTTATTTGAGGCATATTAGACCCGCGTAGAGGGTAAAAAGGGGTGGGTTTAGGGCGCATCAAATAAGCTTTTTTAGATCAAGAAGTATTTAGTGAGTAATGCACAGACTTGTTAGAGCGTACATATTAAGGCATCGTATTAGGATATTCGATGTGCCCAGCGCCGGGCCTAGAACGTATAGAACCCGCATAGCGGTTAAAACGTGTTAGGATGCTTATGTAGGTCCGATTACGCCCGCTTTGTAAGGGGAGCGCTACTGCGCTCAAAGGGCGACTATACCTATTGAAACATTGTATGCATGAATTCAATTCATTCCTACTATAAATCCCGAGTAACGCTGGGTACATCTTCCATGTAGTCAAGAGCTACTGCAAGAAAATTCTTGCAGAGCTTTTAGAAAAACGTACCAGTCGTGTCGTAGCCGTGATGTATGCACCTATGCAGCGTTTTTATTTTAAATTTACTGCTATAAGCCTCCGTATTGTTAAAATGTGTTTTGGTTCTCTAGAATTCGCTGGGAGTATCGGTATATATAAGCAGATCGGTATTTTTAAGCAGAGGTTTGAATATTATAATGATGGCTAACGCCTAGCACATTTAAAAAAATCATCAATCAGAAGGTGTATGTTGAATAAAGTGTCTCACTACAAGCATTTTAAAAATTAAATTATGAAATACCATTTAGAGTACACTAAATATTAAAATCTATATAAATTTATTCCTCAAAGTCTGCTACAAATAATGCACATTCTCAAATTTTATGAGACTATTTATTTACAGTTTTAAAACTTTTACATCTTTTAAATTGCATATATGTCATTTTTTCCATAAAACTATCATAAGCAATCTCCTTTAAATTAAGTTTTTATTAACTAGGATCAAATTTCTGCTCCCCCTTATATTGCTAAATATTTTATATTTATTTTTTATATAAAACGGAAACATACAAATTATCTCAATTATTAAATGTAGCAATAGTTAATTATCTTTATCTGTTGCAGATCGTAATGGAATTACAATGAAAATGTATTCCTTAATTTTAATGCATGTCGAATTATCGAACAGACAAAAAGGACAAATACAGTCGATATGTTCATTGAGTTGTCGCTGCATATTTTTGCTTAAGGCGTTCTTTGTTTAAAGTTAAATTAAATTTTATTAAAATTCGCAACTAAAACTACTAAAATTAATTGTGTTACGGATGAACATTTTTTGTTCTTGGAAAATTTCTTCACTGATTAATTTAATATGAAACATTATAAATATAATCCAATAATATTATTGGATTTAGTTAGTTTAAGAGCTGTTTTGCTCTCATTTTCTCAAAGAATCATAGAGTCAAAGAATGACTCTCCTACAGCATTGATGCGAGAATCACCAGACTGACGCCGTTTCCATTATTTTTGTTTTAAAGAATCTATTTCATACCGTTGAAAAAATTAAAGTATTTTCACATTATTTCAATATAAATATACATTATCATCATTGTTATCATTGGCGTTACAGTCCAAAGCCTACTTTCTGAGAATAATTCATCTTCTTCTATTTAGAACAGAAGAACCACAGCATCTGTACCAAATCATTAGACAATCTTAATTTAAGCTCACCTGCATTATTTATGTTCACCTGCCTTTCTACTCTCACTCATGATTACAACATATGATACCTATATATTTTTTTTCTTTCGACCCAAACCTCCCAAAATGCCCGAAGGTATAAGGCATATGATTGAACATCCGAGAACGTGCCACACAATTTAGACCATTTATTTAACGTGACCGTGCTCCGCAAGAACACGCGGACAGTTTGGGTAAAGTGGGGGCTCAAACTCGGGTCCTCTGAGTATAATCCTTGTGCCTTAACTACGGGGCTATCCCGCCCCATATATGCTGCCTGCTATAATTTCGATAGGTTTGTTATCCTGCTGATTGTGGTATTATGAAATAGACGATAAAGGTCAAAATTATATCGCATTCATCAAAAGCCGTTTTCGGATATACCTCCAAAGATTGTTGTGGGAATGGTCTTAGATGGAACATCATTTTTGTTAGCATTATTTTGCCAGCCAAATTATACAACAGAATGGGTTCAATCAAAACAGTGTAAAAAAATCTGATGTGGGCAACACATGACTTTCCTTATATAATGCAATGAATTTACTACTTTTACAGTTAAAAAAAATGTTACTCTTATAGTAGACACTTATATTCTTTCCAAGATATTGAATTTTCTTCAATTAGTCGTCATTTTCATTGATTTAGCGTCATTTTTATCAATTTGGCGAGATTTTTGTTAATTTTGCAACAATTAAAAATGTTGCCAAGTTGGCGACATTCCGCCAAATTCGTCGCCAAAATCTTGCCAAGCGTTATGGACGGATAAATAAGTTATTCTTACAGCAGATGAATGACTATTGGCGTTCAAATACAAAAGTATTACTCAAAGTATCTTTCTCCATGAATGGAACGAGCTAGATACACGAGAATGGTGTCACCTAATGTTTTGCATGGTATTGCATATGAAAAGTGAACATGTTTCTCAATAGGAAATGTTTTTTTTTATTTTATATAACTTTTTGATAATTTTTTTGAAAAATGTGCAATATCTCAAGAACGATTCTTGTTAGCGTTCTAAAATTTATGTCAATCGGTTTCTAATGAAAAAATGCATAAGAAATGTCTATTTACGTAACTTTATTAGCGGTTTTGATTTTTTGACGATTTTTTCAAAATTTCACTCGAAAATTTTAGGGGGATTCTGAACATTCGATTGCGTATAAAACAATAGACTTCCAGTGTTTACGGATTGTGATTTTTGTGCCAAATTTCGTTCAAATCGGTCCATTCGTTCGTCAGTTATCATCTCCACAGACTCACTGACACACACACACACACACACACACATACTTTCACACACACACACACAGACAGACATCACTTCAAAAATATTTGATTCGTGATCAGGGATGCTTGAAATGTGCTCTCCCGTCGAAAACTCAAATTCGAATTTTCGACCCCTTCACAATACGTTCCTTATACATTATGTATATAAGGAAAGTAAAAATGTAACCTAAGTTTTGTCTAAAAATATGACTGATCGGAATTGTTTTTTAAGAAAAACTAACTACAGTTTATGAGTATAAATCGTTTTTTTTTTTCTAATTTCATTTGCAATGTTGTTAATACTATTTACATTTGCCGAATTAGTAAAACACTCTACCCTATGAAACATGAATATTTCTCTGTCAAAATTAAAGATTTTGTGCTGTACCGACTTATAGAATATTAGATTAATATCTATCTCGAATACTCCCTGCTGGAACCCAAGATAAAACGGACCTACTGAATAAAGCCGAGGTATAATAACAGCTATAGAACAGTCCTATAAAGAATTTACTTGAAGAATAAATTTACAATCTCCACGGGAATTGACACTATTCTATCGAATCCGCAATTTTAAGCTTAAACTGACAAGGTGGTTTATATGTAAAAAATCTGATGTGGGCAACACATGACTTTCCTTATATAATGTAATGAATTTACTACTTTTACAGTAAAAAAATAGGTTTTTCTTATAGTAGATACTAATATTCTTTCCAAGATATTGAATTTTCGACAATTAGTCGTCATTTTCAGTGATTTAGCATCATTTTTATCCATTTGGCGAGATTTTCATTAATTTGGCAACATTTCAAAAAAGTCGCCAAGTTGGCGATATTCCGCCAAATTCGTCGCCAAAATCTCGCCAAGCGTTATGCACTAAGAAAAAAGTTATTCTTGCAGCAGATAAATGACTATTGGCGTTTAAATACAAAAGTATTATTCAAAGTATATTTTTTCATGAATGGAACAAGCTAGATCCACGAGAATGATGTCACTCAATTTATCGCATGGTATTACATATGAAAAGTGAACATGTTTCTTAATAGGAATTTTTTTTTTATGTGACTTTTTCATAATTTTTTTGAAAAATGTACAATATCTCGAGAACGGTTCATGTTAGCGTTCTAAAATTTATGCCAATCGTTTTCTAATGAAAAATTACATAAGAAATGTCTATTTGCGTAACTTTATTAGCGGTTTTGATTTTTTGACGATTTTTTCAAAATTTTATTCGAAAATTTAGGGGGTTCTGAACATTCGATTACGTATAAAAACAATAGGCTTCCAGTGTTTACGGATTGTGATTTTTGTACCAAAATTGGTTCGAATCGGTCCATTCGTTCATCAGTTATCGTCTCCACAGACTTACTGACACACACACACACACACATACTTTCACACACACACACACACACACACACACACACACACAGACATCACTTCAAAAATGTTTGATTCGTGATCAGGGATGCTTGAAACGTGCTCTCCCGTTTCGACCCCGTCACAATACTTTCCTTATACATTATGTATATAAGGAAAGTAAAAATGAACTGACGTGTGGCTCAACTCCACTTTCACATACCAGAATCCATTTTTAAACAGCTTTTATTTTATTTTATTTTATTGCAATTTTTAGAAGAAAAATTTTAAAAATATGTAACGCTGTCCCAAATGATCACAATTATAGCATATTGCCATTCATTTTAAACGATATTTCAATTGGTACCACGTTTGAAAATATATACATGGGGGATAACTTGCCCCTACCACTCGAGGGGCCTGATAATGTCATGAACACAAAAATTGTATCGCTACTATTTTTACTTCAATGATTGAAACTTTTAAGTCTCGCTTTAAACTTTTAAGTCTCATTCAGTCAAATCTAGCCCTATGCTACCATATTAAGTACATATAAAATTTCGAATACATTCCAAAGATCTCGCTTGAATTTCAAGCACTTCTGTCTGGTTCTACATTTGTAGATAACAAAATTGAATACAAAGTTTCGTGAAAATTCCTTAATATTTGTAGCACCCATCGTATACACAAGAAATCGACCACAGACACATAAACGAACATCACTCCAAAAATAATCAAAACGTGTTCAGGAGAAAATATGTATTGGCATCGATATTTCAAAATTAAAATTTTTCGTGATAACAATACTTTCTCAATAGCAAGAAAATGTAAAAATAAAAATTTAAAAATTTCACACTTTAACCAGTCTTCAATCAGTCCAGACCAGTGATTGCAGCTCACAGTTTTTTTTCCAAAAGCCAGTAATCCTCTAATTTCGAAACACAACCAAATCATTTAAATCCGTAGAAAACTCTAGTTTTAATTATTAATCCCAATCTAATATTTACCCAACACATTGTTATGTATGTTACAGCAACAACTATAACAATACTTAAATTGTATGCCAAATTTAAGTATCTCTCAATAAGTTTTAATTTTAAAACATAAATATTATATATACGTTTTAATATTTTGAAAGATAGAATATTCTAATTCAATACCAAAATATCCAATATTTACTTGCCCTAAGCTACTGCTAAAATGCTGCGAGCTTTTTCAGCTTCTATTTTCTCTTTCTAGTTTTGCTGGATCTTTTAAAATTTGAATCTTCTCCTCTTTAATTTTATATTACTTAAGTCTCCTAGGGGTTTTTCCATTGCATGTTGAACTATTCGAAAAATGTTCTATGTTTTAGTTTTTGGTCTGGAATATTTAGAAAGGATCCTTTTACATCATTGAAACGTTTCATACAAGAATATGGATGAAATCTTGACGAACCTGTCTTTCAAACATATGTACAATTCGATGTGCAGAATCTATTGAAATTTTATAAATTTGTCCCAAAGCATATATATATTAAGATGTGAAAAAATTTAATCATTACTATTAAAATGCCTCTTACGATAGTAAAAGAAATTACGATAGACAGAGAGAGAGAGAGAAAAGGTTTAGCAATTACTAGAAGGGTGTTTACTGTAGTGATTTGCTCAATTATTAATTATATTTCGTTAACAATATTAACAAAATGTTATCTATCGGTATAATTTTTTATATTTTATGAAAAAAAAACTGATATATTAATTAAAAATGACTTTGGTGACCAACTATGTTTTTCAGAAGTTTATATAATAATATTTTCTTTAATATAATAACTGACTGTGTCAGGAACATGGACATTTCTGACCATGTCATAAATTTCACAAAAAGACTTTGATGGCACATATTCAGAGTATGTTTAACTTACTGTTTATGAACAATAGTGGTTTCGTGTTCAAAATAGGTGAACAGCTTAGCACATACTTGCTTTTAATTGACAATCCGAATTGCCTGTTTGATAACGAGTTTCTGTCGGCTACATAAGGATCTACGGACTCGCTTCCTGGAGGTAAACTTGATACCTCATTACTTTTCGCCACTTAATTAGTTAAGTGTAACTTGGGACGGGCCCGAGTTAATTCTGTAATTTGAATTCTTCTTACATAAAGTAATCTCACAGTTGAATTGTCCCTGGTGTTTTTTCCAAACCGGAGGATACTGATTTTATTGCACTGTCATAATTTCAGTCAAATATAACTGTATATTTTTCTGAAATCAAAAGGTACGGCCATTTGTTGAAAGCACTCAGATTTCATTGTCTCGATCTCATTTGTTTCACTTCTCGTTTGTAGCACACTCTGTTTTCTTTTAAGTCTGTTTCCAGTAGCGTTAAGTGTTTACAAAATTATTAAAATATTGTTCATTGTGCATACTCCAAGATATTACCTTAATTTTTGTTCTGCGCCATTACAATAGGTACCAACTTACTTCTATTAACTAATAAATGCCGATTTTTTACACTTTACAACATAGTTGAAAGGTGTTTATGATTTTGTTCATTCTGTCTGTCTGTCTGTCTGTCCGTTAGCACGATAACTGTCGTAAAAATGATTTTATCAAAATGAAATTTTAGTATGTTTTTTAGACAGTCTGTGGGATCTATGGGAATATAAATAAATAATATCATCCAATTAGTTTTTTACTGAACCCGAGTTGAAAAAATGAAGTACATTGAACCCAATGGGACCTAATTCTTCAAACATTTTTTAAGTAAATTTAAAATTCACAAATTGCTTCGAAATTTTTAGAAAATATTCACATGATCTCATAAAATACATGAAAAAAATTTCAGTAAAATATATTAAGTAGCTTTTTAATTAAAAATTATTTAATATAGGGAAAAAAACAAATTCAATTAAATTCTGACTTTTGGGATATCCTCCAGAAAGCAAAAAGACATACATTATATAATAAATATCTTTCCAAGAGTTTAATCATTTTGTATATGAAACAGGCTTCACATTTTAAAATAAATTTGGTAGATAATAATTTTTCAAATGTTTTTTCATTTTATATAACTCTTCATGATATACTTATTTGATGGTATTTTAATGCACTTTCCCACGTTCTAGAGAGTTAAAATTTGGTACACAGCTTAAATTTGTTGAACATTTTATTCTACAAAAATTTGGTGGATCTTTAAATATAGATCATACATTTTTTTCGAAATGGCCTGCAAATAATCCCCGTTCACTTCTATAAATCATTGTTGTAATATTGTTAAAAATTCAGATGTGAGCACCACATGTCTTTCCCTGCAGCCACATATTCACGTTCTCTTTATTTCTTCATTAATAATTTGTGTTTATCTGCACAAAATAACAGCCATAAGTATTTTAAATGACATTGAATTTGCACTTTAAACTTAAGTTTGGTTCTCATTTGATAGCTGGACTTATTGTCAAAGGTGCGTTAGCGAAAATGCGAAAAAACTAGAATATCTCAAGAACGGCTAGTCCTAGAGTAATGGGGTTAGTTTTATACTTTTTGTTGTCAAAAATCACGTATAAAATGGGAATTTAATTGATATAATTGAGCACACGTAGTCTTTTATTTTTATATTTAACGATTTTTGCGGGCCATTTCGCAAAAATAGCCCGTTCCTTTTTTCCCGAATCGTACTAGAATAACCTACAAAAGATTTATATATCAAATTTTGTTAAATTTGGTATATAAATCACTTGTATTTTATTGAAATATTATGCACCAAATTTTGTTAAATTTGTTCCATTAGTTTTTAGCTAGAGTGGATAAAGGCAATTTCTGCCGGCCATTTCGCAAAGAAGGCAGATTCTTTTATTACGAATCGTACTATAATCTAATGAACATCAGGATTTCCCACAAAAAACACACCTACCAAATTTTATGAAATTCGGTCCTTTAGTTTTTCAATTAGAGTGGATGTAATACCCTCACGACACACAGAAACATACACAGATACACCCTTACACACACAGACGTCTTCCTAAAAATAGTTTTTTCGTATTCTAGAAGTCCCAAAACGTGTAGATCCTTCGAAAATTCGAGTTCCGATCTTCGGCACGATTCCAATACTTTCAATACATACACACACATACATATATTATCTGTGTATCTGTGTATTATCTGTGTATCTAAATTCCGTGCTTATGCAATTACAATAGTTGTGATTTTAAATGATCCCTAAACTTTTATTATTTCTTCAACGAAGCCTAATTTTAACTTATGCAGAATGCAAATATCTCACGCGATTATAAGGTGAGTTACATAAAAATTGCTGAATTTTTTTCACACAAAATTAATTAGCTCTGGAGTCTGGAATACAAGTTATATGAATGAAATATTCATTGATTTTGCATAGAGAATCAGATGATTTATATTTCGATACAGTTTTAAATATTTAAGTATAGTAAATTACTGTAGTACTGTGATAATGTAAAAGATATCACCACTGAATGTATCACATTTTAAAAATTTTTAAATGAAATTGTATTTCAGTTGGAAAGTGTTTCATAATCAATGCTTATGCATGATTGATCTTTCTTGTCATCTAAATACCCCAAAAGTACTCGAATGGGAAAGAAAATGAAACCGTTGATGTTTCAAAATCAATAATTAAAAATAAAACGACCATTACAAATAATACAAGTTAATTTGACTGTGATATCTTCGACGTCCTTTGCCACACGTTTATCAATATAAGAAATCAAACAATTTAACATCCATTTATATTTGAACTTTAAAAATGCATACTAACGTCCCTTTGTTATTTTGTACATCTGCACTCCTGCGTTGTTTTATTCTCCCACATCTCGTTAAAGAATGTAAACACAAAGTAGGCGAAGAAAGATGCCTTAAAATATCATAGTTATCTCGTAGACGCTGGCTAGACAATCATCTGCGTTTTATCACCCCGTTGACAATCACCAGGAAAGTTTATTATCGAACGTCCTAAATATGAGATTGATAACGGCTATTTTACGAAACTTTTGTAATTGTTTGAATATATTTGAGACTATCCTTTTATATTTACTTCGTTTTGTTAAAAGTAAAATATAATACTAGATAAAAGAAGTTCCTATTTATTTCTGTCTCCGTGCATCACCATATTTGGCAAATTGTCACCATGTTTGTGTAATTGTCCTTATTTGACGCCAAGTGTGTCCTACATGGCAACATCAAGAATTTTAAAACTTTAGGACAAATTTGGCACAATATCGCTAACTTAGCGATGGCTGTACATGTCAAACGCAGACTCTTTCAGAAATTCAGGATTCGTAATCAAAGATCAAAGCATATCAATCTTTCAAAACCAAGCCCAAAATCCGATGTCACTGCATATACTGAAATAAAAGTTGTGTTAATTAACAACTTTAATCACATATATGTGATGGTTTACAGAAAAATAGTTTGTCAGAAATTTCGAAATGAGTTTAGGGTTTTGATAAATATACCATTTCAGGCTTATTCTATAAAATAAAACCACATAGTTTTACAATAGTTTTGCAAATTATCTTAAAAATTCTGCATTATTAATCAAACTAGAACATTAAAACATGGAAAAATAGCTTGAAATATTTTGGGTAGATTGCAGAGTTGCAAGCTTTAAACCTTTTGTTGTTGTTGTTTAAATCATAATTTAAATAAAAGTTTAAACCGTTGTCTTACAGGTTTTTTATAAGAAAAACAAATTTTTTTCCCAATCCTGGTTGGTTAGCAAAAAATATTAAATTCTCAGAATTGGCAACATACATAGTATAATGAAACCGTTTCTCGTATTTGAGAAACTACTTAATCCACTGAAAAGTGAAAGAGCACAGCTTTCGGTATAATTGTATAATGAATCCTAATAGATTGAAACTACGGTAATTAAGTAAAATTACTGACAGCTATACATTTTCCTGTAAACCATCATATGTATAGTAAAAGAAAGAGAAAAACATTCACTTCCCGGCCGCCCAAACGGATATCTTACACTTTCGGTAGGTTGGACGGTCTGGGTTGAAGAAGAAGTGGATTTAAAAAAAATCACCATTTTTAAGGATTTTTTATCTATTTGAAAGTATTTGAAATCTGCTGGTTTTAATATTAAATTGGTTTTCCATATTTTGGGATATATGTTCGCGATAAATCAATTTTCCAAGAAAATTGTTTTTAGATGCTTTTATACTAAAAATCCCAAACAAAATTCATATAAATTTTAATATTCAAACATATTTGAAATATTTATTATTAATTATTAAATTAATATTCATAAAAAGTTATGTAGAGACACAGCGGTTAATTTTGGCACTATTTGATGCAGTTGCGTCTGAAACATCGCTATACAAAGTTTCAGTTTTATTCTTGCAGCATTGAGTGTGCTATCAAATTTTATTCAAAAATATTTTATTATTATGCTTATTGGGGACCATTCTCAAAGTTATTTGAAGAAAACAGCGAATGTATTTGAAAACCATCTATGATAAAAACCATCGAACACGGTACCTAACTCCTCGATGTTTCAAAAACAACTCTCTATGTGTAACACGAAAACGAAACGTAAATGAAAGTGACGTTACGTACTAACGGAACCAGACTAAAATATAGGAATTCTCCCTTCCGTAGAGTTCAATTCTTAAGCGTACCCTTTATGGTTTTTAAGGATTTTCTGGGCCAATTTTGGGCCTTTTCCCATTACATTTCTTTAATCTGCACGAAAGTTTTCGGTGAATTCAAAAGTATAATGAGTCTTGAAGAATTCGGAATTAACACCAAAATAACCATGAAGGTGGCCAAGTATGCAAATTTTAAATATCAATATTTGTAGAAGACATTAATCCAAATTGAATTATATCTTCCGTTTTGTTCAGCGATATAAATTGTGCAATTGCGGTTATGTGTTTCGCCTTTTTTTTTTTTTTTTTTTTTTTTTTTCACGGATGGCTGTACACATTATGCTGCTCCAGTTCTAGAATAATGCCATTTGTTGTCTGAGATTAGATTCCTGATTTCTGTAGTTCATATACATTTCATAAAAAAATGAAAACGTTTAGAAATTTTAGAAGTGTTATATATAGTAGTATTCGTCTTCGGTACTAATTCCGCTTTGACTGTAGCTCTATTGCACTGAAAATGCCTCAGAACTTTGTAAAAGCTCTAAAATTGTTTTTAGTATTGCAGGCAATTTAATGACTGTAGTCCATGTATGTTGACGTGTCGCAGTGTCCTGCACACACCCTCTCCCCCACCGTACACCCCATTGAATATTTGCCCCCTATGCCTTAGTACATATTGAGTGGCGGTTACACGGATAGTTACACGTGCCCAAAGGTGGCATAACTACCAACTACTCTTACGTGTCATAGCTCCCATAGTCCGTCCTTTTGCGACAAGTTGGAGAAGTAGGGTGATTGAGGAAAGTTTTGTAATCGTATTCCTGTTTTAAGAGGGCAATGCCAGTACGTCAGTATGAATGTCAATCTCTCGATAGCATTGCAACCCGAGGAATGAAAAACTCCTATATAGTAATTCGACTAGATCGAATCCAAGTCTTAAATCCGTTTCTCAAATTACCCCCCCCCCCCCAATCTAGAGAAATAACCACTCAAAGTTTTTTTTTGTGTGTGTGAGAAAATACTCTGGAAAAGTGATTTTTGAGTGGTTCCACAAGCTGAAAAAACTCATGCTGGTCAACTTACTGATTCTGAAAGGATTCAAAGCAAAACAAAGAGTTTTTAAATAATCCCCCTAAATTGAGTTATTTCCTGAAGAAGCTAATAACTTTACACAAAATTAAAAGAAAAAAAACGTTAAAATTTTCTCACGCAAAACGATTGCAAATATTGAGTTTAAAATTTAATTAATTTGCTCTTAGTTTTGTTTTTAAGGAAATGTATACGCGCAAGTGCTGAATTTGTTGAATTGTTTATCCCAATTACAAATTTGAACACATTTATTTCCAGTTTTATCGAGTCCGAACAAAAGCAAGCAGGTTCTACTGGTTCTATAAAATTTTCCGGTCTTTTGAAATAAGAGCACTGAAAAATGTCATCAATCTTTGATGATTTTATTTCTGCCACGAATATTTCTGAGCAAACGCCTTTCCCCATTTTTATTGATAATTATTACGAGATATTACAGAAGCGTTTTGACCGAGTTTTAAGGAATCTAATCATTTTGACCTTTTGCAATATAATAATTGTTATATAGGAAACTAAAAAAAATGAGCTAATTTCAAATACTGTTGAAAAACGTATAAAATAAAACAAAGATACATTAAACGAAAAATAATAGGCATATTCGAAATTGTTTGGTAATAAATAAAGCACAGTGAAATTAATGCTTAAATAAAACAATAAAAACACAGAATCTTTTTGTTCTTTAGGACGGAAAAGACTAGATTTTCAAATGCGCTTAAAGGTCAGTTGTTAAGTTTATTATTGCGCAAAATCCCATTTTGTATTTAAATTTGGTACGGTAGATAAAATGCACCAAAGTTTCATCAAGGACATAATTGTTTAATAAAATATGCATTAAAATTATTTTTCTAAAAAATGACCAATTTTCTTTAACGGATATTTACCAGTTTTGAATACTACAAATACTTTTTTTTTCCTTTTCACAATGAATGTGCATCCTAAATATTACCAAGTCTTTTTACTCTCTTGAAATTCTGCATTATTTAAATTTCCTAATTCTCGTTCAGACTACAAGCACAAAGTTGCTAAGAAAGGATGTATCATAAAACGCGATAGTCTTCCTCCAGACACCGACTAGACGATATTTATATTTTAGCACCTGAAAGTTACCAAATAATCGATTGACCTAGATAGCAGCGTGTAGATAGTTATCTGCTCGCTATAATTACTTTCCTTATATACATAATGAATAAGGAAAGTATTGTGACGGGGTCGAAAATTCGAATTCGAGTTTTCGACGGGAGAGCACGTTTCAAGTATACCTGATCACGAATCAATCATTTTTGAGGTGATGGCTGTGTGTGTGTGTGTGTGTGTGTGTGTGTGTGTGTGTGTGTGTGTGTGTGTGTGTGTGTGTGTGTGTGTGTGTGTGTGTGTGTGTGTGTGTGTGTGTGTGTGTGTGTGTGTGTGCGCGTGTGTGTCATTGAGTCTGTGTAAACGATATCTCAGGAACGAGTGGAGCGATTCGAATGAAATTTGGTACAAAAATCGCAATCCGTGAATACTGGCAGCCTATTGTTTTTAAACGCAATCGAATGTTCAGAACCCCCCTAAATTTTCGAGTGAAATTTCAAAAAATCATCAAAAAATCAAAACCTTTAATAAAATTACGCAGACATTTCTTATGTAATTTTTCCTTAGAAAACGATTAACGTAAACTCTAGAACGCTAGCACGAAGCGTTCTCGATATAATGCACATTTTTCAAATAAATTTATCAAAAAATCCCATAAATTAAAAAAATATATTAACTTTTGAGAAACATGTTCAATTTTCATATGTAATATCATGCGATAAATGGAATGACACCATTCTCATGGATCTATCTCGTTTCATTCATAAGAAAAGATACTTTGAATCATACTTTTGTATTTGAACGCCTAAAGTAATTCTCCGTCCATAACGCTTGGCGAGATTTTAGCGGCGAATTTGGCGAAATATCGCCAACTTGGCGACTTTTTAAATGTTTCCAAATTGACGAAAATCTCCACAAATGGATAAAAATGACGACTCATTGACGAAAATTCAAAATTTTGGAAAGAATGTAAGTATCTACTATAAGAACAACCTATTTTTTTTTGCTGTAAAAGAAAATTCATTGCATTATATAGGAAAATCAAGTGCTGCTCACATCAGATTTTTTTGTAATGCACTGGATATGTTCCAGATAAACCTCTCCTGTTTACTAGCTGTTCGAATCTAAGTGATAATGCTTTAAAAACTCGTTGCATTTTAAGAGTGCCATGTATATTTCTTTTCCTGCTTTTCCCTATACATTATCCTTGAATTTTAATACATCAACGCGCTTGGAGCTTTGAAAGTATAATTTTGAGAACTTTATGTATAATTATGAGATATTTTTTTTACAAATATTTTATTTTATAATGAAAAGTATATTTTATTTCCCCACTTAATATAGTTAATATTATTTATAGTTTTAATTATCTCGAAGATTATTTTATTTGAGAATTTTAAATATCTTCTTTGAGAGGCACCACATTTTAGTTAATAAATTTAATTCAAGTATAATTCAGTAGTAAGGTTCACTTCAGCAAATCAATTGTATTTTTCACATACATTTTATTAAAATAGCATCGTGAATTTGCATTTTAGTTACTTTTCAAGAAATATACCCTAAAATTCAAGATCCCTGTTTAAAATGCGTCGATTGATTACATAAAAAAGAGTTACATAAAAAATCATTATTTACATACCATTATTGATAGTCCTGGTTTTTTGATGATTTTTTCAAAATTTTATTTTAAATTTTAGGTGTCCTCCAAACATTCAGTTACGTTTAAAATCAACATGCTTCTAGCAATTCACTGATTTTGCGTTTAGTACCAGATTTCATTCAAAACGCTCCATTAGTTTGTGAAATATCATCTCTACGGGCTCACGGACACACAAAAAGACATAGCCTCAGAAACAATTGCTTAAATTCAGGGATGTTTGAAACACGCTCTTCCGTCAAAAACTCGATTTAGAATATTCGACCCCGTCAAAATACTTTCCCCATACGTTATACTATGTATATAATGAAAGTAAAGACATGAAAAGTAATTTAAGTAAAGATCTAAAGACTATAATGCTTATTGTGGATGCATTCAGTATTGATAATTATCAATTTAGACTTGCGCAAATAAAAGTTGTTTGGGTACTTCAAAATAGTTTCACATGTTGTTATGCGAAAAGGCGTCAAATGTACAATTCAACATTATAAACAATGTGCCGTATAGATCTTACACATTTATTACTTTCCTTATATACAATAATGTATAAGGAAAGTATTGTGACGGGGTCGAAAATTCAAATTCGAGTTTTCGACGGGAGAGCACGTTTTAAGCATTCCTGATCACGAATCGAACATTTTTGAGGTGATGTATGTGTGTGTGTATGTGTGTGTGTGTCAGTGAGTCTGTGGAGACGATAACTGACGAACGAATGGAGCGATTTGAATGAAATTTGGTACAAAAATTATAATCCGTGAATACTGGAAGCCTATTGTTTTAAGCACATTAGAATGTTCTGAACTTACCCCCTCCCTAAATTTTCGAGTGTTATTTTGAAAAATCATCAAAAAATCAAAGCGCTTAATAAAGTTACGTAAATAGACATTTTTATGTGATTTTTCCTTACAAAACTATTGACATAACCTTTAGAATGTTAGCATGAACCGTTCTCGAGTTATTAAACATTTTTCAAATAAATTTATCAATAAAATCCCATAAATTAAAAAAAAATATTAACTGTTGTGAAACATGTTCAGTTTTCATATGTAATATCATGCGATATATTTAGTGACATCATTCTTGTGGATATAGATCGTTCCATTCATGAGGGAAGATACTTTGAGTGATACTTTTGTATTTGAACGCCAATAATCAATTATCTGCTATAAGAATAACTTATTTCTGCGTCCATAACGCTTGGCGAGATTCTGGCGACGAAATTGGCTGAATTTCGCCAAATTGGCGACTTTTCAAAATGTTGCTAATTAACGAAAATCTCGCCAAATGGATAAAAATGACGCTAAATCAATGAAAATGACAACTAATGGCCGAAAATTCAATATCTTGGAAACAATATAAGTATCTACTATAAGAATAACATATTTGTTTTATTGTAAAAGTACTAAATTCATTGTATTATATAAGGAAAGTCATGTGCTGCCCACATCAGATTTTTTTTCACTCTGAAAGAAGTAAATTCATTGCATTATAATGGGAAAGTCATTTGCTGTCCACATCAGATTTTTGCTTTAGAATATTTTTCTGGTAGAATGGTTTCTGGTTTCTACATAGAAGGATCCACTAACGTACTGGGCTCACACCATAGGCATTAACAAAGTGCTCAGAAATATGTCCTGCTTAAAGAACTCCACCATCTGTTTCGAAAGAAATATGACTTATCTCTCCCTTTCACTTATGTCACATTACACTTTATTTTTCTCCTTGCTGATAAATTAAAGTAGAATGCGTGATAAGAATGTGGTGAAAGTGAAATATTTTCCCAATCTATTACTTCAGTTCAATGTTTTGGACATACCACTGTATGCCGTACATACTGATGCAAACATTCATCGATCAGCTGGCTACCTTCTGCATGAGACGCTACTATTGATTTTCACCAGACTTAAGTTGTTTTATATTTCTTACTTCCTCACGCGTAGTTGACAGAAAGTAATGAATTCTGGAACATTTTTTCTTTTATATTTTGATTGAATTATATGTAAGATCCTTTAGGTGTAGGTTAATTTCAGTGCATTACAGTCTGACCTTTTTCTACTACAGTCACTATTGTGAACTGATTCTTTCAACAAATTTCTTATCTCTTAGTTAAATGCTTATAGTTTTTATATCTTTACTTAAACCCATTATTCTCCTTCTTAGTAATAGAATCGTCTTTTCTATTATCTAATACTCATATTATATATATTCAAAAGCTGCTTTATGCCCGAGTTCTTTTAAATCTTTGCTGGTAGAGTATTGAAGTAGTAATGCAAATACCCTGGTAGATTCATAGTTCCGCACATTTTTCACTTTCTTGAAATATATATGTACTTCGTTTAAAATAAAAATGTGCGTGCTATATTAAGTTGCTATATGCTATATTTGCGCATTGGTTATAGGTAAATTGTAATGAATTTCATTTTGATATATATATATATATATATATATATATATATATATATATATATATATATATATATATATATATATATATATATATATATATATATATATATACATATTTATAAATATATATATATATATATATACATATTTATAAATATATATATATATATATATAAATATATATATATATATATATATATATATATATATATATATATATATACATGTATACATATTTATATATATATATATATATATAAATATATATATATATACATATATATATATATATGTATACACATATATATATATATATATATATGTATACACACACACACATATATATATATATATATATATATATATATATATATACATATATATATATTCAAACCCTGGAGAGTCTTAATGGAGCAATACTTAAATCATTATATATATAATCAGAAAATTAATAATTCATATAAACTTAATTCAATTAAAAATGATATTAAAGAAATACAAAATGATTTAGTCATTACATATGTCGATAAGGCAAGTGGTAACTACTCAATTATATGTAAATATTACTGTAAAAGTACCCTTCAGTCACACTTACTTAATAATCAAATCTATAATTTACATAAAACTAACCTTAAGATCTTACCCAATAGAATTTCAGCCAAATATAAACAAATCAATCTAAAAGTTGTAATAACATTCCATATATTGTTTTAGTACCCAAGTTTCATAAATCCCCTGTTGCTTTTCGAACCATTACCAGTGGACATAATTCTTACATTACTAATGCTGGAAAATTATTATTAAAGATATTACATGAAGTACCCTTGTCAGATGAAATCTCAAATAATTGTCATATTGTAAAAAACAGTTTTGAATTAGTTAAGAAATTAAAAACTCTTACTAATATTCATAGTATTTATACCTTTGATTTCAAAGGTTTGTTTAATAATATTAATATAGATGATCTGTAATAGAATTATTTTAGGAATTTTTGAAAAATATAATATCAACCTAAAATATTCAAATTTTCTCTTTAAAAAATTGCTTAATTTCACTTTTTATGAGAATTATATTCAACATGGTGGTACTTTTTTTAAACAACAAGTTGGTATCCCACAAGGGGGGTGTGCCTCATCATTGTTAGCTAATCTGTATTTATTCTTCTATGAAAAAAACATTAATCCAAGCTTGCATAATATGCACAGTTAGATATTTAGATGGCATATTATGTGCATCCCCAAATAATATTCCTATAGTATTAAACTTTTATCCAAAAAATTTACAATTAAATGCAAGTAATAATGACTCAAATGTTGCAAACTTTTTAGATTTAAATTTAAATTTACAAAATTGTAATATGTTTATAAACTTGTATGATAAAAGACAGGATTTTAAATTTAATACATCAAAAATTCAACATTTTGACTCTTATTTGCATATATCTGTATTTAGAAATATTGTGATAAACCAGGCTCTTAGAATCAATCAAATTTGTGATGAATATTATAAATTAGCGCATTTTATGGAATTATTGAGTATAGTGACTAATAATGCATATCCTCCCAAGTTTGTTATTAAAATTATCAACTCAGTATATCAACTTTCACTCGATAACATCCTAGAAAACCTTCCCAATTATAGTGGCTAACATACATTAAAAAAAAATTATATATAATTATTTATTAATTAATATAATAATTCTCATATTTCATACTTAAAAACGGCCGGTATTCTATAAAATGCCTATGTATTCTATAAAATGCCGGCATTTCATACATTGCCGGTAACATATACATAATGTATAAGGAAAGTATTGTGACGGGGTCGAAAATTCGAATTCGAGTTTTCGACGGGAGAGCACGTTTCAAGTATACCTGATCACGAATCGATCATTTTTGAGGTGATGGCTGTGTGTGTGTGTGTGTGTGCGTGTGTGTCATTGAGACTGTGGATACGATATCTCAGGAACGAATGGAGCGATTCGAATGAAATTCGGTATAAAAATCACAATTCGTGAATACTGGAAGCCTACTGTTTTAAAACACAACCGAATGTTCAGAATCCCCCCCCTAAAGGTAATTCGAGTGAAATTTTGGGAAAATCATCAAAAAATTAAAACTTTTAATAAAGTTACGCAAATAGACATTTATTATGTAATTCTTCCTTAAAAAAACGATTGACATAAACTTTAGAACACTAGCATGAACCGTTCTCGAGATATTGCACAATTTTGAAATAAATTTATCAAAAAATCCCATAAATTAAAAACAAAAATATTAACTGTTATGAAACATGTTCACTTTTCATATGTAATATCATGCGATAAATGTGATGACATCATTCTCGTGGGTCTAACTCGTTCCATTCACGAGAAAAGATACTTTGAGTAATACTTTTGTACTTGAACACCAATAGTCATTTATCTGCTGTAAGAATAACATGTTTCTCTGTCTATACCGCTTGGCGATATTTTGGCGACGAATTTGGCGGAATTTCGTTAACTTGGAGACTTTTTATTTGTTGTCAAATTAACGAAAATCTCACCAAATGGATAAAAATGACGCTAAATCAATTAAAATAACGACTAATTGAAGAAAATTCTGTATCTTGGAAGGAATATAAGCATCTACTATAAAAAATAACATCTTTTAACTATAAAAGTAGTTAATTCACTGATTTATATGAGGAAAGTTATGTGCCACCCACTTCATATTTTTTTATCCATTAATTTAAATTTTCCTAATATGTATTTCAATTTAGAATAGTTTTCACCTTGATAAATCAATTATATTTATTTTAGGTTAATAAAATAGGTTTACTTATTACCCAAACATTTTATTTCCCATAATAACTCGTATTAACCAAAATATGGAAGTTTTGGGGGTAATAAGATATAGACTTATCATAAATTGTTACGACAAATATTATAAAATCGGATAACATCTCCTAGAATTCGCAATTTAAATTCTGTCTTTTAATCAATTTTCCTGATATTTATTTTCAATTTATAATAGTTTTCATCTTGATAATTCAATTATATTCATATTAGGTAAATAAAATATATTCTCTTTTCCCATAATGACCAAAACATGCAAATTTGGGGGGGGGGGGTAATTAGAAATAAACTTATTATAAATTGTTACGGCAAATAATATAAAACTGATAACACCTCCTAGAATACATAATTTAAATTATATTTTTTAAACTATGAATGAAATTCAGCTAAGTAAAACTTTTGACAATTAAAATGAAATTTAAAAACGCCATTCAGAGAAATCCATTTATTTAATGACGGAAAAACAATTTGCTTCTAAAATATAATAAATGCAATTTTTAAGTTGTAAAGTTACCTTATGCAAAAAATCAATTTTCTAGTTAAATGATAAATTTTCATAAATAATATTTTTGCCCATATCTCTTTTGAGCCGTTTATCACCCATATTAAATTCCAAGTATGCCTTAGAGGTTTCTTTTTATGAATAATATTCTATTTTTAGTGTAATCTAACAAAATGCAAAAATAAAAAACATTTTAAATGTATGATTAAAAGAAATTTGTGGAGAAATTTTAAACTCGCACTTGCTTATTTATATATAACTCTTTTGTTGCTCAATTTTAAAATGCCATCCTAATTAATTCTATCCTCTTGGGAATAACTTCAACTCTAATGCAAGTACAGTGATTTAATAGAGAAACATTATTACACGGAACTTAAAAGTGTAATTAAAAATATATTTCGAAATAATCTAAATATAATCAACTGCTAATTTCATTAATAAAAGTCATTATCTTTTAAATGGCAAAGTGCACTTTGTTTTTTCAGCTAATTCCTTCAAATTAGTTTAAAAATATATACTTTATTTTGAGCTAACATTTCGCAAACTTGTGGATAAAAGAAAAACCCAATGTACAACTACTCTGTTTAGATATCATTTGCAGTTTTGCATTAATGCACATTCGTAATTCTTCTGATATACGAAAACAAATAGTGTATACTTGAACTTCTCGTCCTCTTCGACCCAGACCGCCCGTCCTGTCCGAGGGTGTCGAACATCAAAAGCCCAGACCATCCGACTCGTCCTAGGACATCTACTCGAAGATGTAAGGTATCTGTTCGGATGGCCGGGAAGTGCCCTCCAATTTAGACCCGAACCCAGTGGGGGTGGCATCCACATGGAACCGTACACTATGCTACCACCAACCTTTCGGAAGAATTTATGGACCCACATATTTAACATGCCCGTACTCCGCGTGAACACGAGGACAGTTTGGACTGGCCGAAAATTAAACTCGGGTCTTACGGGTGCAGTCCCCCGCGCAACCCACGGAGATATCCAACACCTGCATATTTGAACTCAAATATGTTAACAGTTATACACCTCCAACCATTGCGGCCGTCCAAATTGTTACTAAGTCCTCAGGATGAGTCCTTCCTTCCTTCGAGCCAGGCCGTCCGACCTACCAGAAAGGTGTAAGGTATCTGATTGGACGGCCGGGAAGTGTCACCCAATTTAGACCGGAACCCAGTGGGGGAGGCATCCACAGGGACCGTACCCGCCTTCCCCTACCACCAACCTCTCGGAAGGACTTACGGACCCACATGTTTAACGTGATCGTTCTCCGCGTGAACAATGCGGCAGTTTGGGCAGTGGCTGGAATTGAACCCGGGCCTACCGAGTGCAACTCCAGCGCGCTAACCACAGGGCTACTGCGCCCCTCTCAGGATGAGTCGGACGTCTGGGTCTTCAACACATCCAACCGTATAAGGAAAACCCCTGAATTAGTTTGCATTCTTAATTGTTCAAGTGAACGGACGACATGCATTTTTAGTTTGTGAGTCACTTGAAGAATATTAGACATAATTCGTATTAAAACTAACAATCGGATAGGAACAGAGATTGAACCCAGATATAATTCAAATGCTACCAAAACATGCATTCATAATGTTTTCAAGTATGGAACGCGTTTGAAGATAACGAATTACTCTGAAAATACTCAACCGATTGACCCAAAATCTCCGTTCGTCTCATTCGCAATATGCCCTTGCGATATTTCAATAAACTAACACTATTACAATATAATATGTTAATTGCTTTAATAAACCAATAATGAAAGACGTCAAAGCTACTCTATCTGACTTACAATTTGCACCATATTACTTTCCTTATATACATAATGCATAAGGAATGTATTGTGACGGGGTCGAAAATTCGAATTCGAGTTTTCGACGGGAGAGCACGTTTCAAGCATCCCTGATCACGAATCAAACATTTTTGAAGTGATGTCTGTGTGTATGTGTGTGTGTGTGTGTGTCAGTGAGTCTGTGGAGACGATAACTGCCGAACGAATGAACCGATTCAAACCAAATTTGGTACAAAAATCACAATCCATAAACACTTAAAGCCTATTGTTTTTATATGCAATCGAATGTTCAAAACCCTTCTAAATTTTCGAGTGAAATTTTGAAAAAATCGTCAAAAAATCAAAACTGCTAATAAAGTTACGCAAATAGGCATTTCTTATGTAATTTTTCATTAAAAAACGATTGACATAAATTTTAGAACGCTAACATGAACCGTTCTCGAGATATTGCACATTTTTCAAAAAATTATCAAAATGTTATATAAAATAAAAAAAAAATATATTTGCTATTGAGAAACATGTTCACTTTTCATATGTAAAACCATGCGTTAAATTGGGTGACATCATTCTCGTGGATCTAGCTCGTTCCACTCATGAAAAAGATACTTTGAGTAATACTTTTGTATTTAAACGCCAATAGTCATTTATCTGCTGTAAGAATAACTTATTTCTCCGTCCATAACGCTTGGCGAGATTTTGGCGACGGATTTGGCGGAATTTCGCCAACTTGGCGACTTTTTGAAATGTGGCCAAATTAACTAAAATCTCGCCAAATTGATAAGAATGATGCTGAATCAATGAAAATGACGACTAATTGAAGAAAATTCAATATCTTTAAAAGAATATAAGTATCTACTATAAGAATAACATTTTTTTTAACTGTAAAAGTAGTAAATTCATTGCATTATATAAGGAAAGTCATGTGTTGCCCACATCAGATTTTTTCATATTGCTTTGAACTTCATTTAAGATAAATTACGCCTCAGAATAAAAATAAATACTTTATTTCTTAAATTAAAATATCTTGATACATGGAATTAATATTGGAAATAGAAACTAAGGGATGAGTAATAAAAATATTTACTTTAAAGATGAAATACAATAAACATAAGACATTTAAAGACTCTGCCAGGCACAACTGAAAAAACCGTCAATACTTCTTTAGCTTGTAACTGATTATCTACCCATCTAATTTTACCAACATTGAGATAGGAACTCCAAAGCAATTAACCCTCTTTGTCTGCAGACAAATCTTCTGGTATATTCTATGCCGGGACTTAAGCCCGGGGAACAATGGCCCCCACAAGCTCCAATACCGAACTCCTTTAAGTGTGAAACAATGCGATGGTATTGGGGAGGGAAGACTAGAATGTGTTTCCCTTCACAAGAATGACTTTAATACTCCAAATTTGCAGAAGATAAATGCGTTTTCTAAAGCCTAACAGTAGGTTTCGGTTTATTCAGTGTGAAAATGGAGTGTGAATGGGAATGTTGGGGATATCATGTTCACTGTTTGGAAATGCTAACAAACAGGGGCGGAAGGGGATGTTTAACTTGAGCCCTGAGAAATCTGGCCCCTAATCTACACACTTCAGTAATTGGCATTACGTTTCTCCTCATTATTTTCTGTGGGGAATAAGATATCTTCCCCACCATAACGTAACAGATGTATTGTGACTCCGGAATAGTGAGTGTGCACGCAGGATACGATAATAGGTCCAAGTTTCTGGATAACAAACTCATGTATTCACAAGCACAACGTAAACATGAACAACATGCAGTCAAACAGCACTTAAATGCTCCACTAATTTCACAAAATAACTGATATTAATCTCGAAACATTGAAGAAAGTAATTTCACATAACAGCAGCTACAATTCTCAATGACAAAAATCACAGTCAAATATAAACATTGACAAAAATCACAGCCCAATGTAACTCGTTTCACATCAACAACAACTCCTTTTATACACTCTGTATAGAAACTTTTGGTAATCTCCAGATCTTATAGAATACTTATTATTTCGCAGTCTTTCTAGAACCTTCGGGAAATCGCCAAATGTCGCTAAATTAGAGAAAAATCGGCAAATTTAGCAACCTTTCTTCTAGCTTCATCTTCTGGAAAACCTAGGCTCACGTCATGCTCACGTCATGCTCACGTCATAGCCTGTACGGATATTATCTCCTTCTGGTCTTCGAAAGAGACTATAAAAAGACGTCAGTGAGGAAATATTACGTGTTCGCAACAGTATCTACTATCATGTTGAATGGGATGTACAGTATTAGTGATTCATTTTATGCCAACCTACTACGTATTTTAGAGCCTTCATTTATCGTTGCTAAACAGCAACCTACAAATTAGGGGGTGTATTGGTGGCAAAAATTTAGCCATACTATTGTGTTTTTTTATATTGCCTGCCCTTGAAACTATATTTCCTAGGATAAGCTATAAATTTAGATTAAACTAGCAAAAATCCGGGAACATGAAGTATGCTAGCAGTGAAAAATTTCAAATTAAAACTTAATTTTACAGATAATTATGAAATTTGAAGTATAAAACATCAATTTCAATATTTGAGAATCCTAATACAAAAGAGGGCATAAATGTAGAGAATTCGAATATTAAATTAAAGAAATAAAAATACAGTAAAACAATGAAATCAAAGTACCACATTTAAATTGCAAAAAAAGTATTTATACTTTTTTTGCAATTTAATTTAACAGCACGTTTAAATCGCAATGCATGCAAGTGCACACACTTTGATTAGCTTTTTAAAAGTTGCTGTTTACCTGCTGTTTGTACGAAGCATAGTGAGCATACGAGGTTCAAAAAAGGACATTTAACCCTGATACAGTTTGTTTAAATTATTAAAATTGTGCTTCTTCACCTTTGTAAGTAATTTTACGTATGTGTGAATATTCCCATCTTTCTAGATATTGTAGTTTTTGAGCAAAAGTGGTCCCAAATTCTAGCAAATATTGATTTCTGTTCATTAAGAATGGACAGTGAGCTTTGCTTCACTCGTTTGTAATAATCACTGATATAGATTAGACATCAAATTCCAAAGGAAGTAGTGAGGATGAGAAAGTATTGCCACTTTTTGTTCTTTTCCCATTTTCGGTCAAAATATTTTATTTTACTTGAAACATATATTTCTCAGTATTGGCTGCAGATGAAGCTTAGATAATAACCGATATCGAGAATTTAGTGTTAAAAAAACGTTAACTACAAAATTTCATGTTTCGGAATGAAGTTAGTTCTATATTGTACAAACACCAATGATTATTATAACATAATAGATTATATGTGTGCCCCAATCTAAATTAATCTTTTGTCAAGAAGAGTTAGTTAAACTACTTTAAGAGTAATTAATTATTACAGAATTATTAAGCAATGCAAAAATAATAATAGCTGAAAAATTATATTTAATATAGCTTTATATTATGTAACTACTTTAGTTTGCCTGTATTGAGTATGGTTTATGAGAAATAATAAAGATAAAATGGAATCAAAACAGTTTTTACTCATCTTTAAAAAATCACGATTTTGTAGTTCGACGGACTGGTAGGTCGGACGGTCTGGGTCTCAAAAACAGCACATGTTACATGCTACTTTGAGCATAAGAAATTTTTATAGAGACATTTGAGATAAATATCTTCTTATTTTCAAACTATTTAGGTCAAAGCTGAAATGTTTTATATAACTTTCAGCCAAAACCAAAACCCTCGGTATAAATTTAACATCAAATTCTGTAGAAAGTAGAGTTAAAGTAGGTTGCCAAGAATTTTCTCTTCCGTTTTTTTTCCACTTTCGAATCAAGTATTTTTTTTTAAACATATATTTTTCAAGATTGGCTATAGATAGAGCTAAGATGATGACTGCTATAAAAAATAGCATCGAATTCCGGAGGAAATAGAGTTTCACTACTGATTTCCACTTCCGGTTAAAAACATTTCTTGAAACATATATTTCTCCCGATTGGATATAAATAGGGCTTAGATGATGACTTATATGGATTCAGCATTGAATTCCAGAGGGGATAGGATGGTTCATTAAGGATTTCCAAGTTTGCTTCTGTAGTTGTCACTTTCGGTTTTTCCAAATATTCGTATGAACGTACAAGAGAAAACTGCAAAAGAGAAAAAAATGCTTAATAGTTCCGTGAAAAAGTAAGTGTACACACACCAATTGACCCCTATATTCAATCCCTTTGATAGATCTATTGTTTGTGTTGCTAATATGGTTGTCACCTT
Source organism: Amaurobius ferox (assembly GCA_951213105.1). Taxonomy (NCBI): domain Eukaryota; kingdom Metazoa; phylum Arthropoda; class Arachnida; order Araneae; family Amaurobiidae; genus Amaurobius; species Amaurobius ferox. Next base: position 60,438,196 of record OX578136.1, read on the forward strand.
GTCAAATATGTTTTTCAAATTCATCTATGTTGCATCACTCTGAACAACTTTGTATCCTCATAGAATCGTGACCTTACCCGTACAAATAATTAAATAACATTTCAAAATACATTCTAGAACATTTTGAAGATATATATATTTCCGTCTGTATTGGAATACTGACTTGCAATGACAAATATGCCAAAAGTAATTCACAAATATATTCAATTGCAGAGCATTTTTACTTTCCTTATATACATAATGTATAAGGAAAGTATTGTGATGGGGTCGAAAATTCGAATTCGAGTTTTCGACGGGAGAGCACGTTTCAAGCATCCCTGATCACGAGTCAAACATTTTTGAAGTGATGTCTGTGTGTGTGTGTGTGTGTGTGAAAGTATGTGTGTGTGTGTGTCAGTGAGTCTGTGGAGACGATAACTGACGAACGAATGGACCGATTCGAACGAACTTTGGTGCAAAAACCACAATCCGTAAACACTGGAAGCCTATTGTTTTTATACGCAATCGAATGTTCAGAACCCCCTAAATTTTCGAGTGAAATTTTGAAAAAATCGTCAAAAAATCAAAACCACTAATAAAGTTACGCAAATGGACATTTCTTATGTAATTTTTCATTAGAAACCGATTGATATAAATTTTCGAACGCTAACATGAACCGTTCTCGAGATATTGCACATTTTTCAAAAAAATTATCAAAAAGTTATATAAAATAAGAAAAAAATATTTCCTATTGAGAAACATGTTCACTTTTCATATGTAATACCATGCGATAAATTTGGTGACATCATTCTCGTGGATTTAGCTCGTTCCATTCATGAAAAAATATACTTTGAGTAATACTTTTGTATTTGAACGACAATAGTCATGTATTTGCTGTAAGACTAACTTATTTCTCCGTCCATAGCGCTTGGCGAGATTTTGGCGTCGAATTTGGCAGAATGTCGCCGGCTTGGCGACATTTTTAATTGTTGCCAAATTAACAAAAATCTCGCTAAATTGATAAAAATGACGCCAAATCAATGAAAATGACGACTAATTGAAGAAAATTCAATATCTTGGAAAGAATATAAATATCTACTAAAGGAATAAAAAATTTTTATCTGTAAAAGTAGTAAATTCATTGCATTATATAAGGAAAATCATGTGTTGCCCACATCAGATTTTTTTAATTTCCTCTTGAAATTTTTCAATTAGATAATTTGACGTAATTACTCGCTTTAAGAACCTTCTGAAAACATTTCTAAAATATGTAGCTTCTTTTTATATGACTTTGCACACATTCCCGAAAGTGTTGGCTTAAGTCGGTTAGGATGTATTATTTAAAATAAACTTGCACATACCATAATATTTTATAATTATCAAGTTCATGAAACCAGAACTATGGTTTTTGTGATTTGCAGAATTTTAAAGTGCACTTTTCGGAATGGATACTTTATTTTCATTGATTAATACGAAATTATTAGCATTCAAACCTGTGGAAGGCATAAAAGCTGACAGTTTTAAATAAATTGCATTATTTTATAATGAGTCTAAATTAATTGTCTTAATCAAACACTGACTCAGCTAGATTCTGTCCCGTGGTCGATACTATATGTTTGCAAATTCTCAGCCTTTTAGTTCACCTACGAGTTTCTGAAGAGTCTTAAAAGTATTTTAGACTCCCTTTCATTTTCTCCACCTGAAATTTCAGTTTCTTCAGGTTTTGTCCTGTGGTGAATTCTGTAAGTATACAATTATTTAGATTTTTAAGTTATAGGCTTTAAGAAAACAACAAAAGCTTAAAAAACAACAAAAGCCTACAGAACAACAAATCTTGCAAAAACTTAAAAAAATACCATTTTATCCACTCCCGGGAGGATGGGTAAAAAATCGATTTCTCTTAGGTTCTGTACCATTGGAAAAACTATGAGTATGAGGTCACCGGTGGAGGGTATGGGCATATATTCTGGACATATTCACTTCCAATAATCTTCTGGAATCTTTTATGATGGGATATCATCTTTGATACCAGCAGCTTCAAAAAGCTTTAAGTGTGTTCATTATATCTCGAAGTATCCAACAATTTTCAATATAAACACTAAAACTACAAATTAACGAAAGATGACTGTATTTTCTGCAACACGGATTTGCTAATTCAGTCTCGAAATGGAACACGGTTGCTAACGTTAGGGATTTCAAGCTACAATGTATTGAAATGTTAGCAAACAGGGGCAGAAGAGGAACTGTTTAACTAGCTAACTAACAGCTCTGAGAAATCTAACCGCAGGATACTCGCTGTAGTAATAAGCATTATATTATTGCACATTATTTTACAAGTCACATGCTCTTGCATACCCAAGTGAAATGTTTTCCTCATCAGGCATTAAGCTATCTTTTTACTATCTTCGGATAATATTTTGAATCCCTTGACTTTATATATATTTCAAATGAATAGTAGACGAGTAACTTTTAACCGCACAAGAATGTATAATTGCAATTTTATTTGATTTTTATTTTTCAAGAAGACTTTATTCGCGCAAGACCGTTTTAGTTCCACCTGACTGGTGCCACTGCCGATTTTTAAAAAAACGTGCATGAGTGCTGCATTAATAATGATACCGACAAAGGGTCTTGCAAATGCACCTCACATTAAAACATGTTGAATAATTTAAATATAAGGCTCACGTAACCAAATATCAACTCTGAAGAAGTGCAATAAATTAACATTAGCAAAATATAACTATCTTTACAAATTTGCATTATTCTAAAACATTTTATGCTGAAAAATTTTCCTCATGATTTAAAAGTATAACTAAAATTATATTAATCCAATAGCTTATTAAAATCTTATATTAATTACAAACTAATAAATAGAACGATATTTTAGAAAAAAGTGAATTTCAACTGTATATATGTGTAAAATTAAGGACAAAAAATCTTTAAAACGAAAAGTCATTTATTAAAACATCTTAAAAGACGTACAACACATTTTGAAAACCGCCAGAGCGCTTTCGGGAGTTAATACGCCCTTCATCAGTGGTTACATGAATGGTAAAACGTGGAATGTTCATATATAGAGACCAGGTATACAGCGAATTTGCATAAAAATATAAAATGGTAAATGAACTTACTATTCATTAATACAAAATAATCCAAGAATCGCGCATTTAATGTTTGCTCTTCTATCCCTGCTTTAACTGATGAAATTAATTTTATTTTTAATCTTGGGCATGAGACTGCTTATTATTTTTAGTTTATTTATAAGATTTTCGCCTATGTTCGCCTTAAATTTACTCAGTTTGATACTAAACTTGTTGCTATTAAAGATAGTTTATCCCATAAATATAGTGTTCCTTACCATCCTAAGATTTTCCGTCCTTTTATTCATTTCTGTTATAAATTTGGTTTCAAACCTGCTCACTCTAATATTACCACTTTATTTAATCGTATTCGTTCTGATAAACTTGGAAATATTGATGGCTTTAAAAGCTTTGCTGGGGTGTATGTAGTTCTCCTGTTATCTCCTGATGGTGACTATAAATTTTACATTGGTAGTACAAAACCTACTGTTGGCATCCGTTTAGCGGACCACGCTCGGGATGTTAAACGTGATAAACATTCTACGGCTCTTGCTCAATATGTGGTTAATGATAAATTCTTGCCCATTTTTGAGAAAACTTTCCTTTTAGTTCATTGTAACAGTCCATGTAATATTCTCCTTTATGAATCCCTCTTTATTTATATTTACCGTGAGTCGATTTGTAATTTTGATCCCATTTTTTAAATTATGCTTGGCGACTCATTCTCGACTCTATGCAATTCAAATCTCATAATAGTTATTTATGACGTCATTCGCATGAAAATTACGCTTGACGTTTCTTCCGAAATTTTGCTTTTCCTGTAACTAAATAATGTATTGATAGTACTTTTCTTGCAATATTTTACAATTTGAAAGCGTCTAACGTAATTTTTGTATTTTCCGTGTATTTTCTGGGATTATTTTGTATTAATCAACAGTAAGTTAATTTACCATTTTATATTTTTATGCAAATTTGCTGTATAACTGGTCCCTATATATGAACATTCCATGTTTTACCGTTCATGTAGCTACTGATAAAGGGCGTATTAACGCCCGAAAGCGCTCTGGCGGTTTTTAAAATGTTTTGTACGTCTCTTAAAATGTTCTAATAAATGACCATTCGTTTTAAAGACGTTTTGTCTTTAATTTTATTTTTTGAATGCAGAAGTGATACCAATTTTAATTATGTATATATGTGTTTTATATCTATGCAGATCACTGAGAGACCAAAATAACAATATTTTTTCTTCACCATGACTGATTATCCACCTCCTGAATTGTACCCACACGACAGGCGCAAGAAATTATTTTAACTTATTTAACCTCCGGTATAAACTTCAAGTAGATTTCAAGCAGTCATTTAACCCCACAATAATCCCTACAGGCTGGCTGAACTACTACATTTCTTTAAGTGTGGAACAATGGGGCGGCGTTTGATATCGGAGCATAGTATGTACAGCCTTTTTCAATGGGTGACGTTAAAATTTCAATTTAAGAGAGGCAAAAGCATTTTCTGAAGCTAAACTGAATGTAACATGAATGGAAGTTCGAAGGATTTCACGCCAGGCTGTTTGCATGTGATAACAAACCTGGATAGAACTGTAGCTGTTTAACAAACAGTCCTGAGAAATTCGACTCCAGTAAATCCACTCCAGTGATTAGTATTGCGTTTCTCCTTATTATTTTATACGTCACGTGCTCTTGCCCAGTGGAACGGTAGCCTTCCCGTCAATTTCCTAGCAGATGTATTTATCAACATCGTCAATGGTTGTCGGATGTAGGAATTCAGTTATGCTGGCTTAGGGGGAAAACAGTCATGTAGATCCATCTTTAAAACATTTTGTAATTTAAATATCATGATCTTATATCAAGTATGAACTATGAAGGTGTTTAACAAATTAACATCAGAAAAATATAAACTCACCTTAATTACTACATTCCTTATACACATAGTATAATGTATAGGAAAAGTATTGTGATGGAGTCTAAAATTCGAATTCAAGTTTTCTACGAAAAATAAGTACTACGAACACCAAAAATATTTCCTACTCAAGAGTGGCTGATAATTCACTTTTCGAAATATACCAACATTGAAACAGGTCCTAGAAATTATTCAAACATATTTGCTCCCAGTATAAAATTCCAAAAGATTTTAATCAATAATTTCACCCTTTAAGTAATAGTGTCTGCTGACTGTACTACTACATTCCTTTAAGTGCAGAACAACGGAGTGGTGTTTGATTTCAGAGAATAGAATGTCCAGCTATTTTCAAGAGTGACTTTAAAACTTTGAACTCGGGAAAGATAAATGCATTTTCTAAAGCTAAACAGAATTTAACATGAATGGGAATGCTGAGGATTTCACGCCACGCTGTTTGCATGTGCTAACAAACCTGGACAGAAGGTTAGCTGTTTAACTTTACAGTCCCGAGAAATTCAACTCCAGTAAATCCACCCCAATGATTAGCATTACGTTTCTCCTCATTATTTTATACATCACGTGCTCTTGTCCAGTGGAGCGTTTATCTTCCCCCCAACTTCCTAACAGATGTATTTATCACCATCGTCAATGGCTGTGTTATGTAAGGATTCCTTTTCTGTGGGCTTAGGATTCTAATTTGAAGCCCTTGTTAATAGTTGATGAACAATAATTCTCCAATTAGGGGTTCTATTAGTTCCACTATAACGGCAGTCACTTATGTTTAAATAAACATTTAATGGTATAATTTGCTAATCTGGTAAATTAAAATTGTGCTTTTATATACTGAGAGACATAATCTTTAAATAGATCATAAGAAAAATGTATATATAACCCATTTAAATAATTTAATTCCGTATGTAAACTTTTGATATTAATATGTGTTGTTAAATATTTAGGAATTATTCCTAAGGAATTATTCCTAAAGGTGTTCGATAAAAGTGATGCGTTTTTCTCTGAAGAACTTATATTCATAGTGTAGTTGTTGTCATACTGATTTAGATGAGTTACTTTAATAAGTTAGCATTTATCTTTCCAACAGATATATTTATCACTATAATAACTTCATTTAAAATCCTTTGTGAATTTTAAATAATCATTTTAACTCCCATTTTGAAACTATTGGAAATTTAGGAAGAGATTAAACTTTTGCCAAAACTGAAAATTCTAAACTTTTGTAATTAATATTTTAATATTTAATTAACAATGTTCAAAATCAGATTTATAAAACTGTCTTATTCAACTACGAGTTCAGAGTAGTCATTAGTTTGCATGTAACATTTTAAAACTGTACATTTTGCTGTCAATTCGCAATGCAGTGCGTAAAATGCACAGAATTTCTTTTAACACTAAGCGGCTCTGTCGTCTGCTGTCTACTCTTTGGCAACCCCGTACCTCGCATCGCCTGTCGGGAAGTTTCGACTCCTACTCGCAAAGCTAGCTTCGCAAGCTATTTTAATCCAAACTAAAGTTTAAATCAATAAAGAGTTTATTTCACTATATTAGCCTATTATTTCTCTATAAATGTATCAAATTTCATATTTCTGTATGCTATAGTTTTTGCGGTACGAGATACAGAAAATCGATGACCGTGCCGATACGAAAGAACATATTTTCACTTCAGAAGTGCATAAAATGTAATATATCTCATAAACTGCATCGAAATTGAAAACAAGGACTCCGTTCTGCAAAAATTCAACTATGTAGTTACCTGCCAACTATGTAGTACAAACTATGTAGTTATGCAAAAATGTGTGGTCTTGCTATTGTTAGTCTATCCAGGACGCGAACTCGCAGCTCAAATACCTTGACTTTCACACTAAATATTTCTTAGATTAAAATATATATTAAAACGGTTTATTTTAGAATGTTCTCCAAACTTTTCTCTATAAGTGTACCAAATTCCATACTTTTATATGCTACTGTTTTTGCGGTAGAAACAAGAAATTTGTCAAACAGAGGCGGCGACAAATGCTTTCTTTTTAATATAAAGAGATAAAGGAACGACATTTAAATCAAACACCGAATTTTGGAAAAATTTACTTTTTCAAAACTGAAGTACAGTTTTTCAGTATAAAAATGGAACGATAAAAGCAATGCTGAGGATTTCATGCATGCTGTATAAAAATTCTAACAAGCGCATACAAAACATGAGCTGTTTAACTGCCATCCTTCAGAAATCAAGCCATCCCCATCTACATCAATAACTGGCATTATGTTTCTCCTCATCATTTTATACATTACTTACTTTTCTCTACCGGGGCGTGTAAAACACCTAACCGCCATATGCATTCACAAGATATGCATTCATCCCCGCCTTTGAAAAGAGATGTGGTGCATAGACTCTTTTTATGTTGGCTGCATATTTTATTTTAAGAACTCGCTAATTGTTACATAAAAACAACAATTAGTAACTTCCGGCAATTAGGGATCCTATGTTTGCCAGTGTAAGGATCTGCACTTCTGTTCATATGAATATTATAAAGTATACGTTCGGAATTTGATAAATTAAAACTGAACTATTTTTTTCCTGAGAGATTGAGTCCGTACTAAAATCAGTACGAAAGCTTAATAATAAAGTTCAGATAGTTTATCTATGCAAAGTCTTCACTGTTTAAATAATTGCCACCACAAACTAAAAAAATCCGATGTGGGCAGCACATGAATTTCCTTATATAATGCAATGCATTTACTACTTTTAGAGTAAAAAAAAAATAGATTATTTTTATAGTAGTTATTTATATTCTTTCCAAGATATTGAATTTTCGTCAATGAGACGTCATTTTCCATGTCATCATCATCAACGAGTCGTTATTGATTTAGCGTCATTTTTATCCCTTTGGCGAGTTTTTTGTTAATTTAGCAACATTTAAAAAATCGCCAAGTTGTCGACATTCCACCAAATTCGTCGCCAAAATCTCGCCAAACGTTATGGACGAAGAAATAAGTTATTCTTACAGCACATAAATGACTATTGGCGTTCAAATACAAAAGCATTACTCAAAGTATCTCTTTTTATGAATGGAACGAGCTAAATCCATGATGTCAACAAATGTATCGCATGGTATTACATATGAAAAGTGAACATGTTTCTCAATAGAAAATAATTTTTTTTATTTTATATGACTTTTTGATAATTTTTTTGAAAAATGTGCAATATCTCGGAAACGGTTCATGTTAGTGAGTGTTATAAAACTTATGTCAATCGTTTTCTAATGAAAAATTACATAAGAAATGTCAATTTGCGAAACTTTATTAGCGGTTTTGAATTTTTGACGATTTTTTCAAAATTTCACTCGAAAATTTAGGGGGGTCCTGAACATTCGATTGCGTATAAAAACAATACACTTCCAGTGTTTACGGATTGTGATTTTTGTACCAAATTTCGTTCGAATCGGTTCATTCGTTCGTCAGTTATCGTCTCCACAGATTCACTAACACACGCACACACACACAGACATCACCTCAAAAATGTTTGATCCATGATCAGGAATGCTTGAAACGTGCTCTCCCGTCCAAAACTCGAATTCGAATTTTCGACCCCGTCACAATACTTTCCTTATACATTATTGTATATAAGGAAAATAATAGGGTATCTTTTTACATGTGAAACAAAGATTTGGTATTTGAATTGGGGTCGCCCATTGCCCACTCACTTCAAGGATGACTTTTCAACTCCAAATCCATGCAAGATAAATGACTAATCGAAACTGGACAGCAGGTTTCGATTTATTCAGTGTGAAAATGTAATGTGAATGTTAAGCCTAAGAATTTCACGCTACTCTGTTTGGAAATGCTAACAAACAGGGATAGAAGTGAATTTTGATGTTTAACTTGAAGACCCATGTAATCTAGCCCCAGGCTTATTCACTTCAATAATTGCCATGTTTCGCCCCGCTTCATATACGTCACATACTGTTATTCAGTAAAGCGTGTAAAATAGATTCAGCATGTGGTAAAAGATGTATTTATCAAGGCGCTGAATATGAAGTGTGGTAGTCCTTTTGTTATGGTTTTGAAGGAATCCTATTTTGAAGCCATTGTTTTTCTTGTTAAATATTACTCGTGAATTAAATAATTCTATTAACGTAGGTGTAAAGATTATGTTGAGTGGTGTAAGTTCTCGAAGTTTATGGGATGTAATGTATATGAAGGCAATGTTTATTTTGCTCAATGTTTAAAATTATACAATGCAAGACATGAACTTTCCAAGCTAAATCCAGCATTTCGAACATTCATTCATACCAAATTCTACTAGTCTTTAGGACTAACAATATACTCGTTTTTCGTACGGAATATATAACATAAAAAAACTTAAAATTTACAGTTATGTGCAAATTTCTGTAGCATTCTAAATGACACTCTTCATCAAGGAAATTATTCAATTTAAATTTAATAAAAATAAGTATAATAATATATGTTCTCGCAGCTATCTCCATAGGCAGATCGGAAAAATAAAACATTTTGATCAAGTTTAAAAGCAATGTTGTAATTGGATCAACTTGTGTCGAAATAAAAGCTCTTAAATTGTATTAAAAATACACCTGTACCATTTTCATTCTATTTCAGGAATTGGCTAAACACAACGTGTGAATTTGAAATATCTTTGCAAATATTAAACAGATGGCGCAGGAAGTTTAAAATAATAAAATAAGAAACACATACACATAGAGGCATATATTCAATTTTATATGACTTGAGTCTCCCACCTATGAATCCATAAACAAAAATCTGATGTGGGCAACACATGACTTTCCTTATATAATGTAATGAATTTACTACTTTTACAGTAAAAAAATAGGTTTTTCTAATAGTAGATACTAATATTATTTCCAAGTTATTGAATTTTCGACAATTAGTCGTCATTTTCATTGATTTAGCGTCATTTTTATCCATTTGGCGAGATTTTTGTTAATTTGGCAACATTTCAAAAAGTCGCCAAGTTGGCGACATTCCGCCAAATTCGTCGCCAAAATCTCGCCAAGCCTTATGGACGAAGAAATAAGTTGTTCTTACAGCAGATAAATGACTATTGGCGTTCAAATACAAAAGTATTACTCAAAGTATATTTTTTCATGAATGGAACGAGCTAGATCCACGAGCATGATGTCACGCAATTTATCCCTTGGTATTATATATGAAGAGTGAACATGTTTCTCAAGAGTAAATATTTTTTTTCATTTTATATGACGTTTTAATATTTTTTTTGAAAAATGTGTAATATCTCGAGAACGGTTCATGTTAGCGTTCTAAAATTTATGTCAATCGTTTTCTAATGAAAAATTACATAAGAAATGTCTATTTGCCTAACTTTATTAGTGGTTTTGATTTTTTGACGATTTTTTCAACATTTTATTCGAAAATTTAGGGGGGTTCTGAACATTCGATTACGTATAAAAACAATAGGCTTCCAGTGTTTACGGATTGTGATTTTTGTACCAAATTTGGTTTGAATCGGTCCATTCGTTTGTCAGTTATCGTCTCCACAGACTCACTGACACACACACACACACATAATTTCACACACACGCACATACACACACACACACACACACAGACATCACTTCAAAAATGTTTGATTCGTGATCAGGGATGCTTGAAACGTGCTCTCCCGTCGAAAACTCGATTTCGAATTTTCGACCCCGTCACAATACTTTCCTTATACATTATGTATATAAGGAAAGTAAAAAGCTGGTATTACGTATTCACTTTAAATTTAAAAGTTCACTTCACATTTATCGTATTTACATTAAAAAGTATTATCACTTTCTTTATATACATATAACGTATAAGGAAAGTATTGTAACGGGATCGAAAATTCGAATTCGAGTTTTGAATGACATTTGAACGACATTTGGTACAAAAATACTGGAAGCGTATTGTTTTTATTCGCATTCAAATGTTCAGAACCCCCTTAATTCCTAAATTTTCGAGTGAAATTTTGAAAAAATCATAAAAAAATTAAAACATTTAATAGAGTTACGCACATAGTCATTCCCTATGTAATTTTTCATTAGAAAACGATTGACAAGAGTTTTAGAACGTTCATGAACCGTTCTCGAGATATTGTACATTTTTCAAAAAAATTATCAAAAAATTATATAAAATAAAAAAAAAAATATTACATATTGTGAAATAATTCACTGTTCATAAGTATTATCATGCGATAAATTCGGTTGCATCATTCTCGTGGATCTACCAAGTTCCATTTATGATAAAAGATACTTTAGGTAATACTTTTGTATTTGGACGCCAGTAGCCATTTATCTGCTACAACAATAACTTATTTCTCCGTCCATAGCGCTTGGTGAGATTTTGGCGGAATGTCGTTAACTTGGCGACTTTTTTAAGAATTCCAAATTAACGAAAATGTCGCCAAATTGATAAACATGACTCTAAATTAATGAAAATGACTACTAGATCCTGAAAGTTCAATATCTTGGAAAGAACATTAGCTTAGACTATAAGAATAACACATTTCTCCGTCTGTCCGTAATGTTTGGCGAGAAATTTAGCGGGACGTCGTAAACTGGACGACTATTTTAAATGTTGCTAAAATGACAAAAATGTCGCCAAATTGATAAAAATGACGCAAATGGAACGTAATGTCTCTCAAATTCTGATTTCCGTCATATGACTGGCATACTTTCTAATATATAAGAAATACTCTTCTCTCCATTTGTCTGTAACACTTGGTGATGCATTTGGCAAACTTAGCAAATAATTATTGCCAACTTGGCGATATTTCGCCCCAGATTGACAAAAATATCGTCAAAATTGCCAAAAATGACGTTAAATTAATGAAAATTACATCTAATTGATGAAGCAATTACTAAAGTATTTTAATATATGGATTCTATCGCTTATTGAAGACGCTATCTATGATTGTTTATTTAGAGTGGTGCAAAGTATAAGTTAATTGAGTATTTTGAAATAGTTTCACATGCTGTCATCCGGAAAATCGCCAAATGTACTATTCAACGATAAATACATAGCGCCGTGGATCTTGTACAATATTTTTTGACTGTAAAACTAGTAAATTCATTGCATTATATAAGGAAAGCTATGTGTTGCCCACATCAGATTTTTTTCAGTTATGCTGAATTAAGCAAATTCAATTTCATTTCCCCTGCACTTGACCTTAAGATGTGCCGTTAAAAAAGTACATAATTCGACTCCCTTTTGGTGTACATTATTCGTAAGTGTTTACAAATACTTAGAAAAGCATCAACGAATGTGTTCAGTTAAAACATGTCTTAAAAGACTGGGTGTGTTGCTTACATAATTCATAGAAGTGACGCCAATATCACGCAATCTGGAATGATTCAATAATTAAACTCTTTGTAAACACATCATGTGAAAAAATAATAGATACCAACCTGTTTCAAAGGGAGAAAACAACCTCCAGAACCAAGAAGCGAAAGCTCTCTTATTTAAATTAGTTCGGCAACAACAGTATCCACCTATAGTCAAAAAGTTCACTGTTTAGTCTATATATCCCTCAGAGTTTCTATTCGTGGTACCAGCAGAGATCCCTGTGTATAAATGCATGTTCGTAGTTGTTAGGAATTCACTTGAAAGAAAAAAAACAAATCTGATGTGGCCAGCACATGACTTTCCTTATATAATGCAATGAATTTACTACTTTTACAGCAAAAAAAAATAGGTTAATCTTATAAGAGATACTTATATTCTTTCCAAGATATTGAATTTTCGTCAATTAGTCGTCATTTTCATTGATGTAGCATCATTTTTATCCATTTGGCGAGATTTTCGTTAATTTGGCAACATTTAAAAAGTCGCCAAGTTGGCGGCATTCTGCCCAATTTGTCGCCAAAATCTCGTCAAGCGTTATGGACTGTAAAATAAGTTATAGCAGATAAATGACTATTGGCGTTCAAATACAAAAGTATTATTCAAAGTATCTTTTCTCATAAATGCAACGAGCTAGATCCACGAAAATGGTGTCACTCAATTTATCGCATGATATTACATATGAAAAGTGAACATGTTTCTCAACAGTTAATAAATTTCTTTTAATTTATGGGATTTTTTGTTAAATTTATTTGAAAATGTGCAATATCTCGAGAACGGTTTCTGCTAGCGTTCTAGAATTTATGTCAATAGTTTTCTAAGGGAAAATTACATAAGAAATGTATATTTGCCTAACTTTCTTAAAGATTTTGATTTTTTGATGATTTTTTCAATATTTCACTCGAAAATTTAGGGGGGTTCTGAACATTTGATTGCGTTTAAAAACGATAGGCTTCCAGTATTCACGGATTGTGATTTTTGTACCAAATTTCATTCGAATCGCTCCATTCGTTCGTGAGATATCGTCTCCAAAGACTCATTGACACACACACACAGACATAACCTCAAAAATGTTTGATTCGTGATCGGGGATGCTTGAAACGTGCTCTGAACTCGAATTTGAATTTTCGACCTCGTCACAATACTTTCCTTATACATTATGCATATAAGGAAAGTAAAAAAAATTATAAGAAAGAAATCCTTAATAGACTGCGTGTATACCAATTTCACAATATTTGTAACTGCTATTAGAATGAATACAAATCCCTTGTACATCCTTTATAAAATTTTCATATGTCTTCTTCTCTAAAGGAAGTAAAAGGAATTTTAATATTCTGATTTTACGCAAGTTGTATTATATGATGCACTGTAAGACGGAAGTGATATTTGTGTCGGTATTTCAGTATTTTCTTAGGATTACGCTTTAACAATGTTTTCTGTATAGTTATTACATTTACAAGCTAATACGATAAACTTTTAAAAAGGTATAGAAAAGAGGTAAAATTGTAGGAACTTAATTGAAAGTGGGTTTCAATTGCATCTACTCATCAGGTCTAAATAGAGCAATGGCGTAAACAAAAGTTTTTATGTGAATACTGATATAAATCAAACGTTAATAAAATAACTCGATACATTATTTTATAATGTACAGGGTGCCCACTTATATCCGTTACAACCCCCTTAACTTCTAAACGGTGACAGCTTAGGCCATAAACTTGGTGTCTAGGTATAGTAAAAAGGCTATGCGCTACTCGATGAGATAACTTACAAAGCCATCTATCACAAATTTTGGAATTAGCGGTCCTATCTCGTAAACGGTGAAAGATATGTGAAAAAAGTCAATTAGAAAGTTGTGGAGCACTCTCGATTTAGTACGAAATGATTGATACCTTGCGCACATTAACACTCAAAACAGAATGCAAAAAATGAACATTTGTTTGGTCACGATTTTGAAAATTGTCATGTCATAAAGAGTGGAAGAAAGAAACTGAGACACTTCCCTGCCTTCAGGATCATTTATTTACAACAGTATATTGCTAAAAATGTTCTCTCTTAGCCACTATACACATTTGCACTCTGGACTGGATTTCTCGCTGCTCATTTTTTGCATTCTGTTTTGAGTATTAATGTACTCAAGGTATCTTTTTGTACTAAATCGAGAGTGCTCCACAACTTTCTAATTGACTTTTTTCACGTATCTTTCACCGCTTACGAGATAGGACCGCTAATTCCAAATTTGCGATAGATGGCGTTGTAAGTTGTCTCATAGAGTAGCGCATTGCCTTTTTACTATACCTAGACACCAACTTTATGGCCTAAGCTGTCACCGTTTAGAAGTTAAGGCGGATGTAACGGATATAAGTGGGCACCCTGTATAAAAAGACGTTGAGATATATTATTTTCTTGCAAATAAGTCCCTCCAATTATCAAATATATCAACAACTCTATTTGCCAAATCATTTCATAACATATTCGTAACTCTGAAATAGAATTTGATATATAAAATAACATTTGTAGTATATCAATATATTTTATCTCGCTTTTCAGGACCTCTGTCGCCAGCGAATGGCAAGCAAGACTAACGACAAACCTGAGAGCATTCATTCTGTCGTTCACTCCCCAAAAAGAATCCGTAGTTTGTCGCAAGAGGGACAAGTGAGTTCCTCAAGCCATTCTTCGACCTCCTCATGGTAAGTGTTGATATTAAGCTATCCCTCAAAATATAAAGTTTTCGATAATAGGTCTCAAATTTATTCAGTAAGATATTATATGTTAAGTGTTATACACATATACAGGGTGTCCCAAAAAGATTGAAACGATCTTTAATTTTTACCTTTTGGAGATAAGTGGGCGCAAAAACGTTGAAAGTAGGGTAGAAAATAAGACTACGTTAATGAAATAGTCCTCCCATTAATTTTTAAAAACTTAACACTTTTTAACTTTTTATACGACCCCCTTAGACAAATATGGTTAATCAGACAATTTTTATTTTTAATGCAACAAGATCATTAGAAAAGCAGCATATCTGTATCTTTAAAATTGAGCGAGTTATAATTAATTGGAAATTGAACATTGTGGATGGGGACCATATATCAAATTAGAAATGTGAATTTGTGACATATCACAAAAAAGATAAAACTGGATGATAATACATAGGAGACATTTTTGCGAGTTCCGCGTAGGCTCACGATGCAATCAAGGATTCTTAATTACTTTTCACAATAA
Organism: Amaurobius ferox; assembly: GCA_951213105.1. Taxonomy (NCBI): domain Eukaryota; kingdom Metazoa; phylum Arthropoda; class Arachnida; order Araneae; family Amaurobiidae; genus Amaurobius; species Amaurobius ferox. The sequence goes on from OX578136.1 coordinate 60,453,771, forward strand.
CTAAGTACTTTTTCAATAATTAAGTACGTTTAAGTACTTTTTAATCTAAATAATTCCATCGTCAATTTATTTATGATCCCTATTTTTATTGATAAAACAATCTTTCACATGGTACGGAAAAGTGGCATAAGTCAGATTTTTCCCATTATCATAATTCAGTTGATTTTACGGGTTTTTTTAATAATCTGGTTGCATTAAAAACAAAAATTTTCTGATTGACCAAATTTGTCTAAGGGTCTCGTATAAAAATAAAAAATTGTAACTTTTTGAAAATTAATGAGAGGACTATTTCATTAACGTAGTTTTATTTCCTACCTTACATTCAACATTTTTGCAATTTTACATTGCCCACTTATCTCCAACAGGTAAAGAATTAAAGCTCGTTTCGATCTTCTTGGGGCACCCTGTATATATATATTGTGAGATCTATTTCTGGTCTCACACATAAATAATTAATCTAAAATTCCAAACCCAAGATTAAGTTCTATTAATTCTATTAAATTTATTTACATTTTGATAATAATACATTTTTGAAACATTAAAAGAGTTTCAGTGGTTTTGAACTCCTCGATCATCAGTTAACTACTGTTATTTATGTCGCAGGAAAATAGAACAAAATTTTATTCTATTTGCTTAGTTTGTTTCAGAGATATACTGTTTATTGTAGAAAAAAATAAATCTTCCAGTACCTCGAGGACAACTTTTGATAAATCTTACGTAATGAATAATTGCTTCCGTTCATTTCGGGTTTAAAGTCTATATGTTCAAAACATTCACTCATTTTACAATAATAAGTTCATATAATTTTTCCCAATGAAGATAAAAAAAATGCATGAAATATATCAAGAACGGTACATGTTAGCGTCTTATAAATGATGGTATTTGTATTCAAATAAATATCACTTATTAAATATGTTTTTTATAACAGTTTTATAAGTTCTTATGTTCTTATGATGTGTATTCGATTCTCTAAAATAAATATTCAAAAACTAGAGAGACTTCTCTGTTATCCGTTCACTCCAAAAATTAATCGGTCTCTAATGTTCAGCGATTGAAAAAAAAAACATGCCAAATTTTATTCGATTTGCTGAATTTATTCGAAAGATGTATCATTCCATGTTAGAAGATACACGAAATATTTTAATATCTCGAGAGTAGCTCGTAATAATTTCAAAGTAATGATGCCCATTCATTACGGATATAAATTGTTTAAAAAGCACTTACTCAATTAATAATAGTAAGTTTATATTATTTTTTCTGAATTATTCTTTTTTTTTATCAAAACCATAACATATCACGAGAACGGTGCATGCCATCACAAACGAAAAAACCCACATAAATACAGAATTTTGTAGCTTCAAAATTTCCACAAATTTATTATTTTATAATTTTTTAGAATTAACAATAACTAATTCCAAATAAATTCCCTGATTTTAATGTTAGGAAAACAGTAAAACAACACGAAAATACTAGCGTGTTTTATTTTACCACAGTTTGCACTAATACTATATATCTGGAACTAAGATAACATAGTTTCCTCTGGCATGTTTTTTCTCAATATAAGTGCAAAATGATAAAAAGAAACAAATTATTGTGTAAAATGTGTTGATCAGTAAAATCCAAGGTCCAGTTAAGTTTGCTGTTGAAATAACCATGCGAACCTTCGCATTGCTCATTTAATTTGTTCGAGGGATTTCGTGTCCACAGTGAGACATGGTTGATAAACAGTTCGACTCGTATTCAGGAATGCTCAAAATGAAGAGCCGAACATTTGTCGAAAACGGGCAGCCATCGAATATTTGACCGCATATGTTTATGTATTATAGAGAAAGTAGAAAATAAAAGGAAATCTGTATAGGTTCTGCAGAGAATCACTGCCTTGACTCTGCATACACAAGCGAGTATCAATTTTCTGTTAAATTGAGGAGCTTCGATTGTGCGATCTATGAAAAAGCAAAATACTGTTATAATTTTAGTTTTCAAATTTAGTTTAATTATTTGTCGTTAAGGATGAAATTATATTCAACATTTTTTCAAAACAGTTTTGAAATATGCACTGCTCAATGCTAATGGCGAGTAACCAGAGTCCAAGATCTCCATCTACATATGCCTCATAGCGCTTTTTTAATATATTTATATTTTTTCCCCAGGAAAATATATGTTTTCATATTGTGCCTTAACTGTTAAGGGACATAGTGTTTAAATTAATGTGTTGTGATCAATGAACTGGGTTTGAGGGACAATACGAGGTCCTTTCTTATATCCCGATTTATATTGTGCTTTAAATACTTGACAGTTTAATTATTTTTTAAGAAAAATATTAATTTCTAATTTCTATCTTACATGTCGCCCTATATCGATAGGGTCGTGGTTTGATTTAAGTTAATCTGTTTCTCGAAAGATGGTATGTTTCTTGAAAGATTATCATAATAAAATTTTAATATGTTGATGAGACTGTCAGATGGATTTCTGTGAATGAAGATGAATAATAGCATTTTGGATTTAATCCTGGTTGAATAAGTAAAGTACATCGAACTCTATGGGACATATTTTTTCAAACAGAAAAAAATTTCATCAAAATATGTTGTGTAGTTTTTTAAATAAACGTTGAAACAATAATCACACCCATAGTACATGAATAGATCACGTGACTAAATTCAAAATATAATATGGCATCCATTTTCTGTGAAAATATCTTTTAAATCTGTGATTAGTGTTGCGCCCGTCATAAAAACGCTTTATTGTTGCTTATTATCTGTGTATCTAAATTCTGTGGCAAAGCAATTACAATATTTTTCATTTTAAATAATCACTAAACTTTGATCATTTCTACAACGAAGCCAAATTTTAATTCTATCATATAGCATGCAGATTGTAAAGAAATCAAGCGATTGTAAGATGAGTTGTATAAAAATTGCTAAATTTTTTCCCACAAAGTGTTTTAGCTCTTGAGTCTGGAATATAAGTGATGTGAATGAAATATTCTTTGATTTTACATAGAGAGGCGAACGATTTATATTTCAATGACGCCATTTGAATAAAGCTCATTTTGTGCAACTAGCAATATCTTTAGTTAATGATGTTTTCAATTTTCAAGTATAATAAAATGCTGTAGTACTGTGATAATTTAAAAAATATCAGCTCTGAATGTATCGCTTTTTAGAGCTGTTTACATAAAATTGCTCTTCGGTTCGAAAATGTTTCATAATCAATGCTTTATTCATGAATGATATTTTTACTTTACCCAGCAATATATGGTAATGTATAGGGAAAGTATTGGAATCACGCTAAAAATCTCAACGCGTGTTTTCGACGGATCTACACGTTTCGGGACCTCTAGAATACGAAAAAACTACTTTTAGCGTGACGTCTGTGTCTGTGTCTGTCTGTCTGTGTCTGATTATCTGTTCAATGTATTTATCCACTCTAACTAAAAACATAATGGACCAAATTTCATAACATTTGGTAAGTATATCACTTGAGTGTGATCCTGGTGCGGATTAGTTTTTGGTGCGATTTCGAATAGAATAAATCGCCATTTTTGGCGAAATGGCCCTCAAAAATTGCCTGTATCAACTCTAACTGGGAAGTTAATTGATCAAATTTTACAAAATTTAGTAGATAAGTCACTTGTGGGTCACCTCGGTGCTGATTAGATTTTGATATGATTCGAAAAAAAAGCACCTGAATTTTTTTACGAAATGGCCCTTAAAAATTGTATATATCCACTCTAACTCAACTAATAGACTAAATTTCATGAAATTTGGTGGGTATGTCACCTGCGTGAGACCTTGGTGCTGATTAGTTTTCTGAAAAAAGAACCCGACTTTTTTTGCGAAATGGCCCGAAAAAATTGTATGTACCCACTCTAATGGACAAGCTAATTGATCAAAATACACAAAATTTTGTAGATAAGTCGCTCGTAGGGCACTAGGACACTGTGATGCAGATTACATTTTGATAAGATACGGAGGTAAAGAATCTGCCTTTTTTTTTTTGCGAAATAATCCGCAAATCTATTATATTCATCTAAAATAAAATACTACATGTGCAAGATGGTAAAAGTCTGAAATAAATGAATAAAATTGATAAAATTTATTAATTAAGTACTTGTTCTACATGTACAATTTGCCAATTAAGCGATTAAATCTGACCCCATGACCGTAGGATAAACCGTTCTCGAACTATAGTAGTTTTTGGAATTTTAAGGACCTGAAGAAGTTAAAGTGAATTAAGTTGCCAAACGAAACGAAGATGAATAAAAAAACATGAATTGGATATAATATCAGAAAATAATCCGTATTATTTTCTGCAATTGAACTCAATTTAATGCATAATGAAATAAACAAGACAGGTCAATCATGAATAAATAATTGATTATGAAACACTTTCCAAATTCAATGCAATTTTATTTTAAAATCTCTAAAATGCGATACATTCCTCGGTAATACTTTTAAAATGATCACAATACTACATTAATTTATTACATTTGAAAACGTGAATCTTCATCGAAAAAAAATGAACTTAAAATAATCATAATACTACAATAATTTATTATATTTGGAAATTTCATCGAAAACAAATGAACTCCATTCAAATGACGTCATCGAAATATAAATCGCCTGGCTCTTTCTATAAAAGCAGCATTTCATTCTTAAATTTTTTTCCATTCCTTTTATTCATCACAATACTATAATAATATATTTTATTTAAAAACTTATGCCATGGAGGTACAAGTAATTTAACTCTATGCTTAAAACCACCGAAAAAATCGTCTTCTCCTCTGTGCAAAATCAATGATTGTTTCATTCATATCAGCTATATTGCCAATTCCATGAGCTACATAATTTTGCGTTAAAGAAATGCAGCAATTCTTATGCAAATCACTCTGCATCTTTTAGTGTTTACATACTCCATAACAGAAAATTAGGCTTCGCTGTAGAAATAATGAAAATTTGATGATCATTTAAACTCAAATATATTGTAATTGCGTTGTTTCAGTATGTAGATGCACAGATTTTAAGCAAAAACAAAGCGGTTTTAGGACGAATACAACACAATTATGTATTAAAAAGAACTCTAAAAATAACGATTTTGATACAAGATGGATGCCATATTTTATTTTGAAGTGGGTCCCATGATCTCTTCATATAGTGGTCACATGATCTCTTCTTATAAAGGGTGTAATTGTTATTATTACTTTATTTTAAAAAACTACTAAATATATCTTGCTGAAATTTTTTTATATATTTTACAGGATAATTTGAATATTTCCTGAAACTTTCGAAGCAATTTGTGAATTTTAAATTCGCTTAACAAATGTTTGAAAAATTAGGTCCCATAGGATTCAATGTATTTCATTTTTTTCAACCCGGGTTCAATCCAAAACCAATTGGGTGATGTGATTTATTTATATTCCCATAGGTCCCACACACAGTCTGAACAATATACTAAAATTTCATTTTGATAAAGTCATTTTTAGGGTCGTGCTAACGGACAGACAGACAGAATAAACAAAGTTATAAACACTTTTCAACTATTATGTTGTAAAGTGTTAAAAGTATGTAATCTTCTTTTAAAGCTTATCTTTTCGACTTTGTGTCGATTGGATTAGCTCCCCCTGCCTTGTTATATTATATGATCACGGCCTCTCTTTGGCCACGGCCTGATGACGTCATCGACGCACATATAACTGCACTTACTACACGTAATAATTTCCTTGAAGATTATATTATTTAAACGAGCCTATCCATCTTCCTCTAGTTCGGAGCCAATTCAAAACTTGTTCCACTTTATACAGTTATCAATAGCACCATGCTATGATAACTCATTCCATTTCCCAAGTATGTCCTGACTTGAGAACACCGATTCTGATTTTAGGCCCGGGATTCTTTATAAAACTTAACACATGGCAATTATTGTATTGCGAGATATAATAAATCTTCTCGATTCAGCTTCTAACACTGTATTATCATTCAGCGTAATTATACCAGGCATGCTCTGTTAAAAAAATATTCTGGTATTTAATAATAATTTTTAAAATTAATTCTGCAATTTGACGTAAACATGCAAAATTTCATATCTTCTTACCCATTGTTGTTTTCGAATAAGAGTGTAAATACAAAATCCAGGTACATGCATGTTGATTTCGCTTCATTAGGAATGTAGAATAGACAAATGGAAAAATCTGATGTAAGCAGCCTATGACTTTCGCTGTACATCCAAATTCATTTTGTCATTTTTACTTTTCTTATATACATAATGTCTAAGGGAAGCATTGTGACGGGGTCGAAAATTCGAATTCGAGTTTTCGACGGGAGGGCACGCTTCAAGCATCCCTGATCATGAATCAAATATTTTTGAAGTGCTGCCTGTGTGTGTGTGTGTGTGGAGACGATAACTGACTAACGATTGGACCGATTCGAACGAAATTTGGTACAAAAAACACAATCCGTAAACACTGGAAGCCTGTTGTTTTTATATGCATTCGAATGTTCAGAACCCCCCTAAATTTTCGAGTGAAATTTTGAAAAAATCGTCAAAAAATCAAAACCACTAACAAAGTTGCGCATATAGACATTTCTTATGTAATTTTTCAATAGAAAACGATTGACACAAATTTTAGAACATGAACTCTTCTCAAGATATTGCACATTTTTCAAGAAAATTATCAAAAAGTATATAAAATAAAAAAAAATATTTCCTATTGAGATACATCTTCACTTTCCATATGTAATACCATGCAATAAATTTAGTGACATCATTTTCGGGGATCTAGCTCGTTCCATTCATGAAAAAAGATACTTTGAGTAATACTTTTGTATTTGAACTCCAATAGTCATTTATCTGCTGTAAGAATAACTTATTTCTCCGTCCATAACGCTTGGGGAGATTTTGGCGACGAATTTGGCGGAATGTTGCCAACTTTGCGTCATTTTTAATTGTTGCCAAATTAACAAAAATCTCGCCAAGTTGATAAAAATGACGCTAAATCAATGGAAATGACAACTAATTGAAGAATTTTTAATATCTTGGAAAGAATATAAGTATCTACTATAAGAATAACATTTTTTTTAAATGTAAAAGTAATATATTCATTGCATTATGTAAGGATAGTCATGAGTTGCCCACATCAGATTTTTTACTTCAGTATACACTAAATTGAGTTTAATTGGGAAAAGTAAGATGGATACTTTTCTGATATTATATCCAATTTGCTTTTTTATTGCATCTTTGTTAAATTTAGCAACTTCATTCACTTTTTATTCTTTATGTCTTCAAAATAAAAAAAATCTACTGTGGGCAGGCAGTACATGATTTTCCCTGCAGATTCAAATTCATTTTTTCCTTATTCCTTTAAGAATTCATAAAATTGAGTTTAATTTCCTAAAATGACACTAAATTTGCATTTTTAATTCAATTTCTGTTTTTATTTGGTAATTGGACATTTTTCCAAAGGCGGCATAACAAAAATTCAAAAATTCTCAAATACCTCGAGAACGGTTAGTCCTAGGGTAATAGAGTTTTTCTTATTCTTTTCTTCTTCAAAAATTATGTATAAAACAAGCATTTAATTGATGCATTTGAATATACGTAGTCTCTTTTTAAATTTTGGCAATATTTGTGGTCCATTTCGTGAAAAAAGGCAGGTTGTTCTTTTTCAATTCGTACCACAATCTAATCAGCACCAGAGTATCCCACACGTGACTTATCTACTAAATTTTGTGAAATATGGTCAATTAGTATTTCAACTAGAGTGAATACATGAGATTTTTGTGGGCCATTTCGCAAAAACAGCGGGTTCCTATTTTGCGTACCAAAAACTATTCAGCACCAGTGTCACACCCAAGGGATTTGCCTACCAAATTTTATAAAATTCGATCCATTAGTTTTTGAGTTAGAGTGGATACATATATTGCACAGACAGACACACAAACAGACGGACACACACAGAGACACAAAAACTGACGTCACGCTAAAAATAGTGTTTTCGTGTTCTAGTCTTCCCAAAACGTGTAGATCCGTTGAAAACTCGAGTTGCGATTTTCAGCATGATTCCAATACTTTCCCTATACATTGCCATGTATTGCATGGAAAGTAACAATATCTCGAGAACAGTTCATGCTACAGTAATGGAATTAGTCTTATTCGCTTAGTTGTCAAAATTTACCCGAAGAACTAGCACTCAATCTCTATATTTCAACATATACATATACATCAAACCTACCTATCTCGAATCTCGCGGGAATGAAAAAAAATTGAGATAAAGATGTTTCGAGATAGAGAGGTTTTGAAAAATAGAGGGTGAAAATAAGGCATTTATTACATACCTTAATAAAAATAATCACGCAATAGTTTCTGATGCCTAATTTTCATTGAATCGACATTTTTTTTAAGGTTAGCAATAGCTGCGAATCCGTTTTGACTAATATCCTCCTGGGATTCAAGGAAAGTTCTCAACTTTTCAATAGACTTCTCCGCTTCTTTTATGGTAACTTTTGGTGAATCTGTCTCCAGTATTTCATCACCGTCGTCATCAGAAACTCCTCTCACGTTGTCTATGATCTCCGTATCAGTCAACATTTCGCATGTTGTCAGGGAATCGTCCACGTCTAAAAAGGTTTCGAATGAGATGTCTAGATTAAGTCTATTCTTTATGATCATCCATTCTTCCGAATTTACTTCATTGTCGTCTACTTCATACATCGTGTCAACTTTCGTTTGTTGTTCTTGCCCTTCCTCGTTGTTCCTTTGCTTAAATCCGGCTTTTCGGAAACAATTCTTGATCGTCTTCTCCGTAACATTTTTTCAGCATAGTTTGTCATCCTCATTGCATCCAAAATATTGATGTTGGGAAGGGTATTTATTGCTTTCGTCGATGGCGTCTAGAAGTTTTCAAACCAGTTCTAGCCTATATCCCACTTAGAAACTTCGAATGATCCCTTGATCGAGGGGTTGCAGCTTGGATGTAGCGTTAGGAGGCAAAACTTTATAGTGACGTTTCTTAGAGTAGGGAAGTTGGAACGAGCATTGCAGTTATCGATGAACTGAATATTTTTTCTTCTTTTAAAACCCATAGATTTGTTGATGTCTTTCAACCAGTCACTAAAGATTTCGCAGGTCATCCAGGCTGTCTTACTTGCTTTGTAAGAAAAAAGAAACGACTTTCTTCCGAGAAACATCTGGGTTTTGCAGAACGACCGATCATCAGTGATGGAAGTTTGTCATTTCCATTTTGATTACCTGCTAAAGTACAGTTACACGCACTTTACTCTGTTTATCACCTCGGAACTCTTGTCTCTTGAATGTCGCTGTTTTGTTTGGTTAAACATTGAAAAAATAGCCCTGTTTCATCGGCGTTGAAGATATCCATTGGCTCATAGCCTTCCAGCAGGGAAGGGAGCTGCTTGATCCACTCTTCACAAACACTTTGAGATACAGACGCATTTTCACCACATAGTTTTCTGAAAACGATGTTGTGTCTCCTTTTGAAACTCTCAAGCCACACGTTGCTGGCTTAAATTCGCTGCTATGGCCAAGTTTTTTTGCAAAATCTTCAGCTTTCCTCTGTAGTATCATTCCGCTGATAGGAACCCCTTGGTCATGACATTATACAAAACATTGTCTCACACACTCATCAGCATCCGGGAAAGTACATTTTCGACTTTTTTTCACTTTCTTATTGTTTTCAAAGTTTCTCTCTACCAAATCTCTGTTCTTTATTATCGTCGAAAGAGTACTCGGTGGAATACCAAACTTCATTCCAACTTCATTCTTTTTAAGTAGAGGATTTCCGTCCAAAAAATTTAAAATTTTTGTTTTTTCTTCCATCGAAAGAACATTTAACTTCCTTTTCACTCCCGCCATTTGCTTCACTTAACTTTGCAATCACAAACTACGTTACGAACTCCACAAACAGAAGAGCAAACTTACAAGGGTTTCGTCCAGAAAAGAGCACCAGGCGCGAAGCGCCTTTAATCTCCAATCTCTAGGTGTGGTTCTTATCTTCATACTGTGACATTATTTCATTTGCCCATAGTTGGAGGTTCGAGGTTTTTGATTTACTGTTTTTATTATTTGACTCAGCTCCTAGTGTGGTAGTTTGTTGCACATTTAGAGTTTGAGTAATTTTGGGGAGTTGATGCAGATCTAAGGATTTCCTAGCAATTTGGCAGTTTAAGGTTTAAGAACATGTTTTAGAAAACATTGATCGAGTTTTTATTTAATATCAACTATTTAAGTTGGGACTTACCTATTTTCGATTTTCAATATTAAGTACCGCGCGGGGTTTCTTACGTGATTTAGCCTTGCTATGATCATAATCATGCAGATTGAATAGTAGTTCATTTGGAACAGATGGCAGATTTTTATAGAATTTAAGCGCTAGTTTTTTTATTTGGGCTCTAACAGTTTTTATTTTGAAGTCTTTCCTAATTACCGAGTTTCGTAAGTATCTAGGGGCTTTCCTTATAATCCTTAGGGTTTTGTTTTGTTTTGTCTCTAGTAAGTCTATAGTAGTTTTACAGGCATATCCCCATACGGGTGCTGCATACAGCATTCCCGGGCGGATGACCGATTTATAAATTAGGAGTTTATTTTGATAACTTAGATTTCCGTTTCCTATCATTGGGTATAAGGCTCCTATGGCCATATACGCTTTTTTGATTAAGTTCGTTACGTGCTGTTTCCAGGTTAGGTGGGAATCTATCGTTACACCTAGGTATTTAATAGATTTTTCCGCTTTTAGGGCATGGTTGTTTATGTGCAGAGGCGGCGGAGGTTTACGTTATCTAGAGAAATAAATCCAATGACATTTATTGGGGTTTAATTTTATTCGCCATTTTTCCAAACCATGTTTGGAGTATGTCTAAGTGTTGTTGTAGCTGCCTGTGCATTACTGAGACGTAAGAGTGTTTTGCAAGTATCGCACTGTCGTCTGCATAGAGTGCTAGCTCCGTGTCTGGGGTCCTGGGGATGTCATTTAGATATATGTTAAAGAGTGTCGGGCCCAGGATGGATCCTTGCGGTACACTACTTTTAATGAGCTTGGGTGTAGACAAGTTATCTTTTACTCTAACTTGGAAGTGTCTGTTATTTAGGTATGAGATTAAAAGTTTGACAAGTGCGTCAGGAACTTTTAGAGTGATCAATTTGTATGCTAATCCACAGTACAACCCAAGAGCAAAACTGACCAGTTGCCTATCAGTTTAATAGGCACCCCCCCACCCTCATTGTTCAAAGTTCCCAGTCCCTACTGAAAGGGCCAATGGAAGTTCCGGTCCCTTTCTGGATTCTCGAGAAATTTGCGACTTGCACCTGTATTCAATCTACTTTTCTACCATCTACACAAGACGTAGTGACTGTTGCTATGCAAGAAATGTTTCTAACCGGCAACTTCCGCTGCGAAATATGGCCGCTGGATTTCGAATTTGTATAATTAACGCTTCATGCCGTAATTCGAGATATGGAGATTTTGGGAGAAAATTTTTCGAGATAAATATGGAAAATACATTTAATTTTGGCTGAAAAGGCAGGGAAATAAGTAAATTTTGATATATAGAGGCTTTCGAGATAAACAGGGTTCGAGATAGACAGGTTTGACTGTATATTCCTTTTAGTCATTTATTTCATGTTTTCACTATCTCTGCGGGTCATTTCGCAAAAAAGAGTTTATTATACTTTTCTGAATCATATAAAAATCTATTCAGCAGCAAACTAACCATCAGTGGACTTAACTACAAATTTTATTAAATAGTTTTTTAACTACAGTAAAAATCATCTTTATTTCCTGAAAATTTAAATAGCATCTCCAGAATGGTTTATTTTAGAGTAATGGTGTGGGTCTTATTCTTTTTGTAGTTTAAAATTACGTATATAAAACAAGCATTTAATTGATAAATTTAAGCATATGTAGTCCTTTATATTATGTTTTGGCGAGTTTTGCGGGCTATTTCACATAAAAAGGGGGTCCCTCTTTACCGAATCGTAGCAAAATCGAATCAACAGCAGGATATCCCACAGGTGACTTATTTGCAAAATTTTCTGAAATTTGGTCAATTAGTTTTATAGCGAGAGTGGATACAATATATTTTTGCAGACTATTTCTAAAAAAAAGGCGGATTCTTTTACCCCGAATCGTAGCAAAAACTAGTCAGCACCAGGGTCACATACAAGTGACAGACCTATCCAATTTCATGAAATTTGGTTCATTAGATTTTGAGTTAGAATAGATACATACATTGCACAGACAGACACATGGGCACATAGACAGACAGACGCATACATAAACGTCACTCTAAAAATAAATTTTTACTTTCCCTGCAATACATGATAATGTATAGAAAAACAATTGGAATCATATCGAAAATCACGTTTTGACACCTCTAGAATACGAAAAACATATTTTTAGCGTGACGTCTGTGTGTGTGTCTGTCTGTCTGTCCGCGTATTTGTCTGTGCAATGTATGTAATCATTCTAACTCAAAAACTGATAGACCAAATTTCATGAAATTTGGTAGGTAAGTCACTTGTTTACGACCTTGGTGCTGATTAGTTTTTGGTACAATACGAGATAAAATAACCCTACTTTTTCTGCGAAATGCCCGCAAAAATTGTTTTATCCACTCTAACTGAAAAACTTATCGAACGATTTTCATAAAATTTGGTAGATAAATCCCTTGTTTATGACCCTGGTGCTGATAATATTTTGTAACGGATCAGGAAAAAACAACCAGCCTTTTTTTGCGAAATGGCCCTCAAAGATTGCCTTATCCACTCTAAATTAAAAGCTAATAAACCGAAATTTTGCAAATTTTTTTAGACAAGTCACTTGTTCGTATTCTAAAGATCTGAAAACGTGTAGATCCGTCGAAAACTCGAGTTCGGATTTTCAGCATGATTCCAATACTTTTCCCATACTTTACCATGTATTACAGAGAAAGTAAAAAACTTAACTATTACAATATTCTTGGTCATATGCGATTGAAAAATAAACCCTGTGGCGTTGATCAAAGGATTGGATTTGTAATAAAATTTAAGGAACACTAGAAGTTATAACATAGAAATGACATGTATAACATTCAATTAAATTAAAAGTTCTTGTGATAATTTTGATTTGACAGTCCATCATTCTTGTATATGCCATCATTTCTATTCTTTCTTAAAATTCTGTTAAACTAGAAATACAATGTGGAATACAAAAGGAATACAAAACCTTGTGGTGTCATGGACACCACAAGGTTTTATTTCATCCGCATATGACCAAGAATGTTGTGATTGGTAAAAATTATATTTTACTTTTTACACTGCATTTTACTTAAATAGTATAACTTAAACAGTGTTTTTATAATATTTTATTTTATACTTAGTTTTTTGCTATTTTGAAATCAATGTTTCATCAAATATTTAATCTGCATACGAAAATTTCCGTAAAAAAGTTTCTTATGTTTGAAATATATGTCATCTATATCGATGTGTTTCTCTTCAGTAGCCATTATTTCAGAAAATAAAAGCAATAAAAATAAATTGTCTCTGTGTCTGAAGCGGGGACGGGGAGACGAATAAACTATTTTCAGCGTGGCGTGTGTGTGTGTGTGTGTGTCTGTCTGTGTGTGTGTCTGTCTGTGTGTGTGTCTGTCTGTCTGTGCAATGTATATATCCACTCTAACTCAAAAACCAATTGACCAAATTTCATAAAATTTGGTAAGTAAATCACTTGCGTGTGATCCAGGTGCTGATTAGTTTTTGGTACGATTCCGAATAGAACAAACCGCCATTTTTGGCGAAATGGCCCGCAAATATTGCCTGTATCCACTCTAACTGAAAAACCAATTGATCAAATTTTACACAATTTGGTTGATAAATCACTTGTGGGTCACCCTGCTGCTGATTAGATTTTAATACGAATCGAAAAAGAAGAACCTGCATTTTTTTACGAAACGGCCCGTAAAAATTGTATATATGCACTCCAACTCAACTAATCCACTGAATTTCTTAACATTTGGTGGGTAAGTCAACTGGGTGTGACCTTGGTGTTGATATGTTTTCGGAAAAAAGAACCCGCTTTTTTTTGCGAAATGGCCCGCAAAAATTGTATGTACCCACTCTAAAGGACAAACTAATTGTTCAAAATACACAAAATTTTGTAGATAAGTCGCTCGTAGGATACTGCGATGCAGATTAGATTTTGATAAAATTCGGAGGAAAAGATTCTGCCTTTTTTTTGCGAAATAACCCGCAAATCTAAAATATTCGATCTAAATTAAAATCCCACATATGCAAGATGGTAAAAGTCTGAAATAAATGATTAAAAATTTGTTCTACATGAAAAATTCAACAACTATTCGAATAAATCTGAACCACATGACTGTAGGATAAACTGTTCCAGAGATATAGCAGCTTTTGGACTTTTAAGGACCTGAAGAAGTTAAAGTAAATTAAGTTGCCAAACGAAACGAAGAGAAAATAAATAAAAATGAATTGGATATAATATCTGAAACTTATCCGTATTATTTTCTACAATTAAACTCAATTTAATGCATAATGAAATAAACAAAAAAGATCAATCATGCATAAAGAATTATGAAACATTTTCCAACTCCAATGCGATTTTATTTATACATCTCTAAAATGCGATACATTCCTCCGCAATATTTTTAAAATTATCACAATACTACATTCATTTATTATATTTTAAAACATAAACCTTCATCGAAAAAAATGAACTTCATTCAAATAACGGCATTGAAATATAAATTGCCTGGTTTAAACATCTCTAAAATGCGATACATTCCTCGGTAATATTTTTAACATTATCATAATACTACGATAATTTATTATATTTGAAAACATCATCGAAAAAACTGAGATTCATCCAAATGACGTCATAGGAAAACTAACACGTCTGGCTAATTCTATAAAAGCAGCATTTCATACATAACATTTTCTCATCCATTTCATTCATCACAATACTATAATAATTTATTTTACTTAAATATTAAAACCATAGAGCTACAAGTAATTAAACACTATGCTTAAAACTTCATTGAGAAAAATCGTCCTTCTCTGTGTAAAATCAATGAATGTATTTTTAAAATTATCGCAATATTACATTCATTTATTATATTTGAAAACTTGAATCTTCATTGAAAAAAATTAACTTAAAGTTATCATAATACTGCAATAATTTATTATATTTGGAAACAAATGAACTTTATTCAAATAACGTCCTCGAAATATAAATCGCCTGGCTCTTTCTATAGAAGCAGCATTTCATTCATATATTTTTTCCATTCCTTTTATTCATCATAATACTATTTTATCTAAAAAGTTAAACCATGGAGGTACAAGTATTTTAACTCTATGCTTAAAACTTCATCGAAAAAAATCGTCCTTCTCTTTATAAAATCAATTAATATTTCATTCATATCAGCCATGCAGACTCCATGGGCTAAATTATTTTGTGTTAAAGAAATACAGCAATTCTAATACAACTCATTCTAAATATTTTGCTGTTTACATTTTACATCAGTGAAAAATAGGTTTCGTTGTAGAAATACACAAATTTGTATAATCATTTAAACTCAAATATATTGTATTTGCGTTGTTTCAGTATGTAGATGCACAGAATTTAAGCAAAAATAAGGTAGTTTTAGGACGGATACAACACTCAATATGAATTAAAAAGAACTTAAAAAATCACGATTTTGAAACAAGATTGATGCCATATATCATTTTGAAGTAGGTCATGTGATCTTTTCATATCATGGTCACGTGATCGTTTCGTATGAGGTGTAATTACTATTATAAAAATCGTCGTCTCCTCTGTGCAAAATCAATAAATGTTTCATTCATATCAGCTATGTTGCAGACTCCATGAGCTAAATAATGTTGCGTTAAAGAAATGGAGCAATTCTTATACAACTCATTCTACATCTTTTGGTACTTACATTCTCCATAAGAGAAAATTAGGCTTCGTTGTAGAAATAATGAAAGTTTGATGATCATTTAATCTCATATATATATTGTAATTGCCTTGTTTCAGAATGTTGATGCAAAAATTTAGGCAAAAATAAAGCGGTTTTAGGACGAATACAACACAAATATGTATTAAAAAGAACTTTAAAAATCACGATTTTGACACAAGATGGATGCTATATTTTATTTTGAAGTGCGTGACATGATCTCTTCATATAGTGGTCACATGATCTCTTCTTATAAAGGGTGTAATTGTTATTATTACTTTATTTAAAAAAAGTACTGAATATATTTTGCTGAAATTTTTTTTATATATTTTATAGGATAATTTGAATATTTCCTATAACTTTCGAAGCAATTTATGAATTTTAAATTCGCTTAACAAATGTTTGAAAAATTAGGTCCCATAGGGTTCAATGTATTTCATTTTTTCAACCCGGGTTCAATCCAAAACCAATTGGGTGATGTGATTTATTTATATTCCCATAGGTCCCACACACAGTCTGAACAATATACTAAAATTTCATTTTGATAAAGTCATCTTTAGGGTCGTGCTAACGGACAGACAGACAGAATAAACAAAGTTATAAACACTTTTCAACTATTATGTTGTAAAGTGTTAAAAGTATGTAATCTTTTTTTAAAGCTTATCTGTCGACTTTGTGTCGATTGGATTAGCTCCCCCTGCCTTGTTATATTACATGATCACGGCCTCTCTTTGGCCACGGCCTGGTGACGTCATCGACGCACATATAACTGCACTTACTACACGTAATAATTTCCTTGAAGATTATATTATTTAAACGAGCCTATCCATCTTCATCTAGTTCGGAGCCAATTCAAAACTTGTTCCACTTTATACAGTTATCAATAGCACCATGCTATGATAACTCATTCCATTTCCCAAGTATGTCCTGACTTGAGAACACCGATTCTGATTTTAGGCCCGGGATTCTTTATAAAACTTAACACATGGCCATTATTGTATTGCGATATATAATAAATCTTCTCGATTCAGCTTCTTAACACTGTATTATCATTCAGCGTAATTATACCAGGCATGCTCTGTTAAAAAAATATTCTGGTATTTAATAATAATTTTTAAAATTAATTCTGCAATTTGACGTAAATATGTAAAATTTCATATCTTCTTACCCATTGTTGTTTTCGAATAAGAGTGTAAATACAAAATCCAGGTACATGCATGTTGATTTCCCTTCATTAGGAATGTAGAATAGACAAATGGAAAAATCTGATGTAAGCAGCCTATGACTTTCGCTGTACATCCAAATTCATTTTGTCATTTTTACTTTTCTTATATACATAATGTATAAGGGAAGCATTGTGACGGGGTCGAAAATTCGAATTCGAGTTTTCGACGGGAGAGCACGCTTCAAGCATCCCTGATCATGAATCAAATATTTTTGAAGTGATGCCTGTGTGTGTGTGTGTATATGTGTGTGTGGGTGGGTGTGTGTGGAGACGATAACTGACTAACGATTGGACCGATTCGAACGAAATTTGGTACAAAAAACACAATCCGTAAACACTGGAAGCCTGTTGTTTTTATATGCAATCGAATGTTCAGAACCCCCCTAAATTTTCGAGTGAAATTTTGAAAAAATCGTCAAAAAATCAAAACCACTAACAAAGTTGCGCATATAGACATTTCTTATGTAATTTTTCAATAGAAAACGATTGACACAAATTTTAGAACATGAACCCTTCTCAAGATATTGCACATTTTTCAAAAAAATTATCAAAAATTATATAAAATAAAAAAAAATATTTCCTATTGAGATACATGTTCACTTTCCATATGTAATACCATGCAATAAATTTAGTGACATCATTTTCGTGGATCTAGCTCGTTCCATTCATGAAAAAAGATACTTTGAGTAATACTTTTGTATTTGAACTCCAATAGTCATTTATCTGCTGTAAGAATAACTTATTTCTC
This sequence comes from Amaurobius ferox, assembly GCA_951213105.1. NCBI lineage: Eukaryota > Metazoa > Arthropoda > Arachnida > Araneae > Amaurobiidae > Amaurobius > Amaurobius ferox. The sequence goes on from OX578136.1 coordinate 60,471,706, forward strand.
CGTCCATAACGCTTGGCGAGATTTTGGCGACGAATTTGGCGGAATGTTGCCAACTTTGCGTCATTTTTAATTGTTGCCAAATTAACAAAAATCTCGCCAAATTGATAAAAATGACGCTAAATCAATGGAAATGACAACTAATTGCAGAATTTTTAATATCTTGGAAAGAATATATCTACTATAAGAATAACATTTCTTTTAAATGTAAAAGTAATATATTCATTGCATTATGTAATAGTCATGAGTTGCCCACATCAGATTTTTTACTTCAGTATACACTAAATTGAGTTTAATTGGGAAAAGTAAGATGGATACTTTTCTGATATTATATCCAATTTGCTTTTTTATTGCATCTTTGTTAAATTTAGCAACTTCATTCACTTTTTATTCTTTATGTCTTCAAAGTAAAAAAATCTACTGTGGGCAGGCAGTACATGATTTTCCCTGCAGATTCAAATTCATTTTTCCTTATTCCTTTAAGAATTCATAAAATTGAGTTTAATTCCCTAAAATGACACTAAATTTGCATTTTTAATTCAATTTCTGTTTTTATTTGGTAATTGGACATTTTTACAAAGGCGGCATAACAAAAATTCAAAAATTCTCAAATACTTCGAGAACGGTTAGTCCTAGGGTAATAGAGTTTTTCTTATTCTTTTCTTCGTCAAAAATTATGTATAAAACAAGCATTTAATTGATGCATTTGAATATACGTAGTCTCTTTTTAGATTTTGGCAATATTTGTGGTCCATTTCGTGAAAAAAGGCAGGTTGTTCTTTTTCAATTCGTACCACAATCTAATCAGCACCAGAGTATCCCCCACGTGACTTATCTACTAAATTTTGTGAAATATGGTCAATTAGTATTTCAACTAGAGTGAATACATGAGATTTTTGTGGGCCATTTCGCAAAAACAGCGGATTCCTATTTTACGTACCAAAAACTATTCAGCACCAGTGTCACACCCAAGGGATTTGCCTACCAAATTTTATAAAATTCGATCCATTAGTTTTTGAGTTCGAGTGGATACATATATTGTACAGACAGACACACAAACAGACGGACACACACAGAGACACAAACACTGACGTCACGCTAAAAATAGTGTTTTCGTGTTCTAGTCTTCAAAAAACGTGTAGATCCGTTGAAAACTCGAGTTGCGATTTTCAGCATGATTCCAATACTTTCCCTATACATTGCCATGTATTGCATGAAAAGTAACAATATCTCGAGAACAGTTCATGCTACAGTAATGGAATTAGTCTTATTTGCTTAGTTGTCAAAATTTACCCGAAGAACTAGCACTCAATCTCTATATTTCAACATATACATATACATCAAACCTACCTATCTCGAATCTCGCGGGAATGAAAAAAAATTGAGATAAAGATGTTTCGAGATAGAGAGGTTTTGAAAAATAGAGGGTGAAAATAACGCATTTATTACATACCTTAATAAAAATAATCACGCAATAGTTTCTGATGCCTAATTTTCATTGAATCGACATTTTTTTTAAGGTTAGCAATAGCTGCGAATCCGTTTTGACTAATATCCTCCTGGGATTCAAGGAAAGTTCTCAACTTTTCAATAGACTTCTCCGCTTCTTTTATGGTAACTTTAGGTGAATCTGTCTCCAATATTTCATCACCGTCGTCATCAGAAACTCCTCTCACGTTGTCTATGATCTCCGTATCAGTCAACATTTCGCATGTTGTCAGGGAATCGTCCACGTCTAAAAAGGTTTCGAATGAGATGTCTAGATTAAGTCTATTCTTTATGATCATCCATTCTTCCGAATTTACTTCATTGGCTTCTACTTCATACATCGTATCAACTTTCGTTTGTTGTTCTTGCCCTTCCTCGTTGTTCCTTTGCTTAAATCCGGCTTTTCGGAAACAATTCTTGATCGTCTTCTCCGTAACATTTTTTCAGCATAGTTTGTCATCCTCATTGCATCCAAAATATTGATGTTGGGAAGGGTATTTATTGCCTTCGTCGATGGGGTCTAGAAGTTTTCGAACCAGTTCTCGCCTATATCCCACTTAGAAACTTCGAATGATCCCTTGATCGAGGGGTTGCAGCTTGGATGTAGCGTTAGGAGGCAAAACTTTATAGTGACGTTTCTTAGAGTAGGGAAGTTGGAACGAGCATTGCAGTTATCGATGAACTGAATAATTTTTCTTCTTTTAAAACCCATAGATTTGTTGATGTCTTTCAACCAGTCATTAAAGATTTCGCAGGTCATCCAGGCTGTCTTACTTGCTTTGTAGGAAAAAGAAACGACTTTCTACCGAGAAACATCTGGGTTTTGCAAAACGACCGATCATCAGTGATGGAAGTTTGTCATTTCCATTTTGATTACCTGCTAAAGTACAGTTACACGCACTTTACTCTGTTTATCACCTCGGAACTCTTGTCTCTTGAATGTCGCTGTTTTGTTTGGTTAAACATTGAAAAAATAGCCCTGTTTCATCGGCGTTGAAGATATCCATTGGCTCATAGCCTTCCAGCAGGGAAGGGAGCTGCTTGATCCACTCTTCACAAACACTTTGAGATACAGACGCATTTTCACCACATAGTTTTCTGAAAACGATGTTGTGTCTCCTTTTGAAACTCTCAAGCCACACGTTGCTGGCTTAAATTCGCTGCTATGGCCAAGTTTTTGTGCAAAATCATTAGCTTTCCTCTGTAGTATCATTCCGCTGATAGGAACCCCTTGGTCATGACATTGTACAAAACATTGTCTCACACACTCATCAGCATCCGGAAAAGTACATTTTGGACTTTTTTTCACTTTCTTATTGTTTTCAAAGTTTCTCTCAACCAAATCTCTGTTCTTTATTATCGTCGAAAGAGTATTCGGCGGAATACCAAACTTCATTATTTTTAAGTAGAGGATTTCCGTCCAAAAAATTTAAAAATTTTATTTCTTCTTCCATCGAAAGAACATTTAACTTCCTTTTCACTCCCGCCATTTGCTTCACTTAACTTTGCAAACCCAAACTACGTTACGAACTCCACAAACAGAAGAGCAAAACTGACCAGTTGCTTATCAGTTCAATAGGTACCCTCAAACCTCATTGTTCAACGTTCCCAGTCCCTACTGAACGGGCCAATGGAAGTTCCGGTCCCTTTCTGGATTCTCGAGAAATTTGCGACTTGCACCTGTATTCAATCTACTTTCCTACCATCTACACAAGACGTCGTGACTGTTGCTATGCAAGAAATGTTTCTAACCGGCAACTTCCGCTGCGAAATATGGCCGCTGGATTTCGAATTTGTATAATTAACGCTTCATGCCGTAATTCGAGATATGGAGATTTTGGGAGAAAATTTTTCGAGATAAATATGGAAAATACATTTAATTTTGCCTGAAAAGGCAGGGAAATAAGTAAATTTTGATATATAGAGGCTTTCGAGATAAACAGGGTTCGAGATAGACAGGTTTGACTGTATATTCATTTTAGTCATTTATTTCATGTTTTCACTATCTCTGCGGGTCATTTCGCAAAAAAGAGTTGATTATAATTTTCTGAATCATATAAAAATCTATTCAGCAGCAAACTAACCATCAGTGGACTTAACTACAAATTTTATTAAATAGTTTTTTAACTACAGTAAAAATCATCTTTATTTCCTGAAAATTTAAATAGCATCTCCAGAATGGTTTATTTTAGAGTAATGGTGTGGGTCTTATTAATGGTGTGGGTACAAGCATTTAATTGGTAAATTTGAGCATATGTAGTCCTTTATATTACGTTTTGGCGATTTTTGCGGGCTATTTCACTTAAAAGGAGGGTCCCTCTTTACCGAATCGTACCAAAATCTAATCAACAGCAGGATATCCCACAGGTGACTTATCTGCAAAATTTTCTAAAATTTGGTCAATTAGTTTTATAGCGAGAGTGGATGCAATATATTTTTGCAAACTATTTCGCAAAAAAAAGCGGATTCTTTTGCCCCGAATCGTACCAAAAACTAGTCGGCATCAGGGTCACATACAAGTGACAGACCTATCAAATTTTATGAAATTTGGTTCATTAGATTTTGAGTTAGAATGGATACATACATTGCACAGACAGACACATGGGCACATAGACAGACAGACGCATACATAAACGTCACTCTAAAAATGTATTATTACTTTCCCTGCAATACATGATAATGTATAGAAAAACTATTGGAATCATATCGAAAATCACAACTCGGGTTTTCAACGGATCTACACGTTTTGACACCTCTAGAATACGAAAAACCTATTTTTAGCGTGACGTCTGCGTGCCTGTCTGTGCAATGTATGTAATCATTCTAACCCTAAAACTGATAGACCAAATTTCATAAAATTTGGTAGGTAAGTCACTTGTTTACGACCCTGGTGCTGATTAGTTTTTGGTACAATTCGAGATAAAATAACCCTACTTTTTCTGCGAAATGGCCCGCAAAAATTGTTTATCCACTGTAACTGAAAAACTTATCGAGCGATTTTCATAAAATTTGGTAGATAAATCCCTTGTTTATGACCCTGGTTCTGATAATATTTTGGAACGGATCAGGAAAAAAACAACCAGCCTTTTTTTGCGAAATGGCCCTCAAAAATTGCCTTATCCACTCTAAATTAAAAGCTAATAAACCGAATTTTACAAATTTTTTTAGACAAGTCACTTGTTCGTATTCTAAAGATCAGAAAACGTGTAGATCCGTCGAAAACTCGAGTTCGGATTTTCAGCATGATTCCAATACTTTCCCCATACATTACCATGTATTACAGAGAAAGTAAAAATGCTAACTATTACAATATTCTTGGTCATATGCGATTGAGAAATTATCCCTGTGGCGTTGATCAAAGGATTGGATTTGTAATAAAATTTAAGGACAATAGAAGTGATAACATAGAAATGACATGTATAACATTCAATTAAATTAAAAGTTCTTGTGATAATTTTGATTTGACAGTCCATCATTCTTGTATATGTCATCATTTCTATTGTTTCTTAAAATTCTGTTAATCTAGAAATACAATGTTTCATGGACAACACAAGGTTTTATTTCATCCACATATGACTAAGAATGTTGTGATTGGTAAAACTCATATTTTACTTTTTAGAGCATTTCACTTAAATAGTATAACTTAAACAGTGTTTTTATAATATTTTAATTTATACTTAGTTTTTTGCGATTTTGTAATCAATTTGTCATCAGATATTTAATCTCCATTCCGAATCTTTGAGGGGAAAAGTATCTTCTGTTTGGAATATATATCGTCTATATTGATGTATTTCTCTGCAGTGACCATAAATCCGCAAAATAAAAGTTATGAAACTAAATTGTCTCTGTGGCTGAAGCGGAGACGGGGAGACCTTATTTTTTAGTGGGAGGTGGTGGGACTAGGTATTTCATGTTAATTTGGTCAATAGGATTTCATTTGTATTTACACCACTAACTTCAGGGGAAATTTCATCAGAATCGTTGGAGCCATTCTTGAAAGAAAAAATGTTCATGGTTTCTCATTCTATTTTCGATTTGTATAGCTAAAAACCTATCCTGCGTTAATCGAAACCGTGCAAAATTTCAAGCTTTTAGCGTCAGCGGTTTTTAAGAAGAACCATGAAAAGGATTAACATTTGAGCGGATCCTGAAGTACTATTTGCTTATAAATACATCAACCTGCGAGTCCCTACCAGACAGAAATAAAAAGAGAATATTGGAGACGAAATCAGAATGATAATGTAGATCCTTTTAAACAAGATAAGAAAAAAATAGCCATGTTTAAAGCATTATTTTTATTTTTATCCATTAATTGTAAAATAAAATATCCTCTAATCTGTACCAAAACTTATTTTCATTCGCAGCGAAATCCTAATGGCCTTTAAATCCTAAGCATTTTGTCAAGAAATAAAGCAAACACATTAGCCTTTGGCCTAAAAAATAAATTGAAGCACACACTTGTTGGCTCCCCCTGCAAGAAAACTCAACATAAGTTCTTCATATTACTCAGGAGAAAATGGAATATCGTGTGTAATGCGTCAACCCTTTATGCTACCACTCGTGTGCAGGGAGGAAGATAAATCCCAGGAGCACATCCCTTTAAACCGTCTCGCTAAGAGCCCTGCAATGTTCGGGGAATTAGGTTCCAATAAGTCGAGACTCAAGGCAAACCTCAAACTTATTAATTTATGAGCGTTTTCCCTCACCGCTAATGGAATTACTAGGGTCCAGCGAGGACACTGCCGCCTACAAAGTAATGGAGATTAATACTTTTCGGTGGCCTTTCGTTGCACAATCTGTAACCCCTCCTTTTGTCGTTCCATTAGGCTTAGAACAGTCTCTTCCTTTAAAAGATTGTTATTAAAATGTTACGGAAATATCATTACGCGTGTCTTTGAGGGCGGTTTGCAGATGTCAATTGTGTTGCACAAAGTGGCGCCGAGAAGTAATGGCTTCTATTTGGGTCTTTGGAGTACATTTAAAGATAATTATTGAAAGTCAGAGAATAATTACCTTTAGAACGAAATGAAATAAGTTTAGCGCAGATGGAGAATGAAACGGGTAATTGATATTGGATGAAGACTGTTGACGATATTACTTCAGTAGAAGTCTCCTATAACGAGGTCACAAGGAAGTAAAATATTCCGTATCTACTCTATACGGTAATTGATATGAAGTAAAAGTATAGTGGATGAATAAAGTGACTTACTTGGTTATTAATTAAACCAGCTTTTCTAAACCTGAGAAACTCCATTCCTTGGAAATACATGCAGTATTCGTTGCTGGAACGCAGCCTTTTTCTGTATCGATGGATGGCGCATACAAATCGATTTTTCGTAAACCAGATTAATTTCTTTTACTGAGACTAAGATCTAAATATAAATTTATTTTTTATTAAAAACTATAAGTATTCTTTTATTCAATGCGTGAGCTAAAATAATTGCTGCAAATAACCGAATATTTTTTTCACATCTGGCCAAATTATTGATTAAATATGTGTTTATAAATGTCAGAGAACAAAGTGACATCCGCGTCTGACCATAACTTACGTTAAACATAAATCCGACCATAACTTATACGTATATTTTATATTTAGATAAATGATGTGCAAATTAATGTTTTGCAGATAGAGTTTATTGCTGCACAAGGTCGAATAAAAATCGCATGTGCTATGTTCCATTTACGGATAAATTTTGTTCTACGATAACTCCTCTAAAATTTAGCGCTTTTTTCTAACAAAGTAAACTTGTGGTGAAGTTAAATGCTTTACGTGCCAAGTTCGTTACTGAAAGTGGTCGAATATTATTGTGCGTGTTACGTCCCAATCACTATTCTGCGCATTGTCAGTCCATAAATTTCTCTGAAACAGATTCTTTTAAATGTGAATATATGGTGTATATTAATATTTTACATGCCGAGTTCGTTGTTGAACGATGACAAATATTGCACGTGCCCCACCCTCTTTACTGATATATTTTGTTTGACCACGATTCCTTCAAAAAATGATCTATTTGTTTTGTATTTAGCTATGTGGTGAAGCAAAATGTTTTAGCGGCCAAGTTTGTTGCTCAGACAAAATGTGTACTTGCTGCGCCCCAACCACTGATATTGATATACATTGATTGACAATAACTCCTGTAAATTTTAACCAACTTTCTGAAATTCGGATATGCTCTGCAAATTAATATTTTGCAGACCAAGTTTGTTGTTGGATGTGGTCGATTAAGTATTGCATGTACTGTGCCTCTTTTACTGATGGACGAATTATCTGACGATAACTTTTCTAAAATTTTACCAATATTTTAAAATTTGGATATATTGTATAAATTATTGTTTCACAGTCCAAGTGTGTTACTAAACGTGGTTGGACAAACATTGTACCTGCTGCCCACCCTTAATAGAGTTGCATTGCCCTGTAATAACTCTTGTGCAACTTTTACCGATTATTTTTTAATTTAATTATACATTGTGAATTAATGTTTTACAGATCAAGTTCGTTATTTAACGAGATCAGTCGAAGATTGTGCATAGCGTGTCTCTCCACTTTTTTAATGTGCATTCTCCGCCAATAATTCCCTCTGTTGAACTATGCCGCAACAGATTTTTAAATTTTTGATTATGTAGTGGTAAAAATTAATATTTTGCAGGAAGAGTTCTTTTCTAAGTGCGGGCAGATAAAAATTGCGAGTATTCTCCTTTTACTGATATACGTAAAGGATTTCCTGACAACTCCTATAAAACAACTGAATATTTTGAAATGTGGATACTTGTTGCAAATAAATGTGTTATAGGCCAAGTCTATTACTTTCTCCCTTAAAATGTGCGTACATATTTGGTATATCTGTGAGTATAAATCAGTTATATAAAAAGTGACTCAACTAAAGGTAAAGCTATACTTTAATTACTCTCCCAAAAAAAAGGGCATATCCAAACAGTTCTAAAAGGCTTAGTCAGAATATTGAAAAATCTATGAGTCATGAAGAGTTAAAACTGTAAAAATTTAGTTGAATTTGTTATTGAAAGTTTATTAATTCCTTGTGTTACAGTGTTTAATATTACCGCTTTTAATGCAGAGTAATTTAAAACATTTAAGATTTATTTAGTGATTTAACAAAAAAATGTATTTTTAAAATAATTGCCTGGAAATGCGATTTCACGAGGCAAAATTGCTTTTATCTCGTTAAAATACCTGCGACTTAGTATAAACTCATATAGTTTACTTATAACAGACCGATAAGTTCTTCAAATCAGTAATTATACGTTGGTGATGTTGAACTCAATGTCCATCTAATAATGTAAAATATATTTAGAACCTTACTGCAGTGTTGACTCACAGTACAAAGAGACTAGGTTTAATTATAAAGAGGGTTTAAAGTAACTGGTTCAATTAGCAGTGTTGCACACACTTCTCTACAAAATACAAGAAGCAAAGGAGTAGTCAGGATCGTGACACGGGGTGGTAAAGGGATTAAATAAGAAGTATTACAGATTTCATTTTACCAATTGGTCATTCGTATATGACTTCACAACCGCTAAATCTACTTTCTGTCATCCCTGCGTTTGAAGGAAAAATCGCTTTTATGTTATAGTATGTTTTCCTTCCTGTTTGAAGTTTTTGCTATTACAAATGCGTAATTTTCCGAAGGGTATAATGGATGATTACGAATTGTTAAGCTCACAATATGCTGTACAATTTCTTAATGTACCTCTTTCGAAGGCGTGCATTCATGTTTTTATCGTATTTCATTCGATGTCGCAGCTAGATCCATTACCACATCGACGTTTTTTCCATCCAACCATAGCAACGTAAGCAAATGTGGCATTACATTATGATGCATGTGGAAATGGTTAATTGATACTATACACCAAATGAAGAGTCAATTTATTTGTGCAGAGAATGGGGGTTTAATCCGCAATTCCCTATCTACTTAACTAGGCTCTCATGATAACTTCCTTCACCATAGTCCAAAATTAATTGGGAGAAAAGCTAAAATTCAAAGAGTAAGAACAGTTGTGAATAGGGTTATAGTTTCAAATATAAGTAAAAAGTGCCTAATTTTAGAATAAATAACCTCATAAAATAATGGGTGAATGCGCTAAACGTTGAAAGCTCAAAATCTTTAGAAATTTCGAAACCCAATAGTCCTTTCTCATATACTAGATAAAATAGACACAATGTAAATAAATATAGCAATTTAAAATTAAGTATCACATGGGCAAACTAATGTAAATTTGCAGAGACAAAATATTGGGTAAAAAGCTAACTGACGTAAACCTTGAAATATCATACATAATATATGAAAACAAAGTGTTTTATACTATAATATAAAAAATAATACAAATACAAAATTAACATCGTTACAGAATCATTAAATCATATTTAACTATAATAATTGTTTTTTCACAATAACACATTTGTGTACTCATAATGAAAATAAAACAATTCCATTAGTTCGGAATTTATTCATGCTGCAAAATAATGTAAACAAACATAACAGTTGAAAAAATCTCTTTAAAACGAAATAGAAACTCAAAATCATTTAATGCACAAGAAATCCTCTTTTTTTCTGCAAATATCTCCAAATGTAAAAACTCACATTTCATTAAAATTCATGCTATCATTTTAAAGGATTTTATACGCTGAGTAGTGGAGATAGATTTGCTCCATGTTCTATAAACAAATACATCATCTTTCGTTCTAAAATAGCAGCTCTCTCTTTCTCTCTTACTGTAATATGTGTATTTTGAGCAAATACCTAAATCTGCAAACATGATTATTTCAACTGGCACTTTTGAGGATTGGACTGGAAATGTACTTTAATAGGAAATAAATCAATAAAAACCTTGAATGTGGAAACGTGACATGAATGCGAAACTGTAGATATAGAATTTTCAGAAGATCTTTCCTGGAGTAAGTGCAAGGAATTTTGTGTTGCAGTGATTGGTGTTTAAATAAATATGGAATGACTGTCTTATATGCAAGAACCATTTTTCACAGATCCCAGCATATGAACTGCTAAAGATAGTACAATTTCACTAAGCATAAACATAGTACTTAAAAGTAAAAATAATTTAAATCCATTATATGTCCCTTATGTGTTCAAGTACGGTGCGTCAATGTTTTAGTTTCGAAATGGAAGAAAATATTTTTATGTGAAACATGTTAGGGCACGAGATACGGGGTGTATTATGAAATGCAAAGTGGAGGAAATAGCGGAAGTGACACCCTGTTTTACGAGTACGCAACAGAAAACAATTTTTTGAATTTTAAGGTCACAGGTACTTGGCTTTGGTGACAAATTTGAGGACTTTAGCGACGAATTTGGCGAAAGTTCCCCAACTTGGCATTTTTAACAAGTTTTAGAAACTAACTTCACGAATTTTGTTAAAAGAACTAAGAACTTCATGAGTAGCGTTCTTTTTCCAGAACTTGCTGTAAAGACCTGCCATCATTCAGTTTGATAACTGACACGATAAATATCTACGGATTCTATAGATTCAATGGATTCTATAGAATCCATTGAAAGGTTTCTATATTGAATCCATTCAATGGATTTTATATTGAATGGATTCAATATAGAATCCATTATGTAATTTTTCTTTTAACTAAATATATGCTTTCAGCTGTAACCTGTATTATAAAACAATTCTTGTAGAAAAGAAGTGTAAATAATTTAAATTTTAGATCTGCTATATATATGCACCAGCGTTTGCGTTATACGCCAGTAGGTGGCTGTTGCATTGGCCGAATGATTGCGCTGTAGAATGACTGCAAACGTTACTTCCAAACGTTTCATCGTCGATAGTTTTCTCATTTAAGATCCGATTCGAAATGAATAAACTGCAGCATATTAATCTGTCTAAACTGTATAATTAAAAAATAAATAAAAAATTTCAAAAAATAAAAAGCAACTTAACTTTTCCATAGGTACAACTTGTAACTTCGGTACACACATACACACATCAAAATTTCCCCATTCAAAATTTGCGAAAGAAGTGTTTTACATCCGTCTGTAACGAGTATCAGAACTACTCATTTTATGTTAACATTATAACAGAGATGTTTGGGTTCTGTACAAATATATAAAGATATAGAAACGTCTTAGCTCAGTTGATATAGTGTTTGCTGACCATTCGAAAATTGGAAAATCAATTCTCCACATATTAACCCTGTATGGCAATTGCAGTGGAAGACTGTCGTCTAAATAATCGCGAAATGGAAAACATTTTTGGACTTTATGGAAATGATTTTAACTGATGTACATTTACCATAAATAATATGCTGCAATGTATAATAAAAGCAGAAAAATAGGGCAGCCATAGGGATCTAATGCCTTTCAAACTGAAATCTGCTGAAAAAGCAAGATTTATTTCAAATAAAGAAATAAATATGATTATCCTGATAACTTAATCAATAAATCATGGTGTAGACAATCTCCTATCGGCTGTTTGATTCCCAGTTGAGGCATAGTCTTTAAGAAGATGTTCTAATAGATATAAAGTATCTTAGAACTAGTAATTTGATTAGTACTAATTCTTCTATGGTGCTATATTGGGTATGTAGCATTCTATTTAGTATATCGGCTGCTTTAAAAATACTTTTATTTTAATTGTCTTTAAAAAATAATTAATTAAAATAATGTTGTACTTCATGACATTAAATCATTTTAGCATAAATAATATTGTATTTTTTTTCAGAAAATTTATTAAACATATGGCTTTTAGCTACTTCATGCAAAAACCAAACATAACTCACGTATCTAATGTAACTACTACTATTTCATAATTTTACTAGCAATCTGGACAGCTAATTTTCAAGCGTAATTTTATCTTGTTTTATGGTAAGAATCCAAACGTGGTTGTGTTCGTTACACAACTCATACCTTTTCTAGATTACCTGACATATAATTCTGAGTTAAAAAGTAGCGTAAAAATTAACGGTATCAACTTGCTTCGAAAACAAGATAATTTTTTTTCGTCATAATAAGAAAACATAGCAGTTTCTACACAGACCGTTTTCTTTTCCAACAACAAAGCATAATGCAGCCGTTATGTTTTTGAAATAATAGAGTGCAATCATTGTACAAAATTGAGGCTGCAAATTTTGGAAATCTGCTGGTCTACTAATAACATCATCTAAAGTGCAAGGCAGATGTAACTAATATTTTCAAAACTGCTTCAGTCGCTATGCTAACAGAGCAAATTGACTAAAAAGAAAAATATCATGATACCATGGTACCAGAGAGAATACTCATATCAGTTACGAAATATTTTTTGCATTAAATTAGAAGTGAAACAAAGACAAACAAATACATGTTTTAGGTCTCGTAAGAAGGTAATTCATTGTATATAATATTTTATTATAATTCTGAATGTTAATTTGACCACATAATAACTAATTTCCTGCCTTAAAATGTAAAGGCGCATAAGTTGATTATTCCTGAAATTATTTATTTACATTACAATAGTTATTCTAAGTTGCTCGCTACAATACCTATAAACACAAAAAAATTTCCAGTAAAATTACTTAAAATAGAAATATAAAAATATGAAATGGCTTCAAAACCAAAATATTTCAGCCTTCTTTAGCGCAAATGTCATACTGCCAAAGTAACTCGGGATGGAACATGTTAACAACCCGAAAGTTATAAAATTGAACGAGAAAAAGGGTGACCTAAAGCAGAAGGAACAAACAGCAGAATGATGTAAACAAATTGGTCAAATTAAATAAAAAAGTATATAAACAAGAAAGATCAATCATGCTTAAAGGATTAATTATGAAACACTTTCCAACTCCAATGCAATTTTATTTAAACATCTCTAAAATGCAATACATTCCTAAGTAATATTTTAAAACTTATCACAATACTACATTAATTTATTATATTTGAAAACTTAAACCTTCATCGGAAAAAATGAACTTCATTCAAATGACGGCATTAAAATATAAATTGCCTGGTTTAAACATCTCTAAAATGTAATGCATTCCTCGGTAATATTTTTAAAACTATCATAATACTACGATAATTTATTATATTTGAAAACTTCATAGAAAACAACTGAAATTCATTTAAATGACGTCATAGAAAAAATAACACGCCTGGATCACTCTATAAAAACAGCATTTCATTCATAACATTTTCCCATTCATTTCATTCATCACAATACTATAATAATTTATTTTGTTTAAAAATTATGACCATGGAACTACAAGTAATTAAACTCTATGCTTAAAACTTCTTCGAAAAAAATCGTCCGTCTCTGTATAAAATCAATGAATATTTCATTCATATCAGCTATGCAGTATCCATGATCTAAATACTTTTGCGTTAAAAAAATACAGCAATTCTAATACAACTCATCCTACATATTTTGCTGTTTACATTTCACATAAGTGAACAAGAAAGATCAATCATGCATAAGCATTGATTATGAAACACTTTCCAACTGAAATGTAATTTCATTTAAAAATTTCTAAAATGTGATTCATTCAGTGGTAATATCTTTTACATTATCACAGTACTACAGTAATTTATTATACTTAAATATTTAAAACTGTATCGAAATATAAATCATCTGATTCTTTATGTAAAATCAATGAATATTTCATTCATATAACTTGTATTCCAGACTCCAGAGCTAAATAATTTTGTGTGAAAAAAATTCAGCAATTCTTATGTAATTCATCTTACAATCGCTTGAGATATTTGCATTCTGCATATGTTAAAATTAGGCTTCCTTGAAGAAATAATAAAAGTTTAGGGATCATTTAAAATCACAACTATTGTAATTGCATAGGCACGGAATTTAGATACACAGATAATACACAGATAATATATATGGGTATGTGTATGTACTCAAAGTATTGGAATCGTGCCGAAGATCGGAACTCGAATTTTCAAAGTATCTACACGTTTTGGGACTTCTAGAACACGAAAAAACTACTTTTAGGAAGACGTCTGTGTGTGTAAGGGTGTATCTGTGTATGTTTCTGTGTGTCTGTGTGGATATTACATCCACTCTAATTGAAAAACTAATGTACCGAATTTCATACAATTTGGTAGGTATGTTTTTTGTGGGAAATCCTGATGTTTATTAGATTATAGTACGATTCGTAATAAAAGAATCTGCCTTCTTTGCGAAATAGCCGCAGAAATTGCCTTTATCCACTCTAGCTAAAAACTAATGAACCAAATTTAACAAAATTTGGAGTATAATATTTCAATAACCTACAAGTGATTTATATACCAAATTTAACAAAATTTTGTATATAAATCATTTGTAGGTTATTCTACTACGATTCGGGAAAAAGGAACGGGCTATTTTTGCGAAATGGCCAGCAAAAATCGTTATATATAAAAATAAAAGACTATGTGTGCTCAATTATATCAATTAAATTCCTATTTTATATGTGATTTTTGACAACAAAAAGAATAAGACTAACCCCATTACTCTAGGACTAGCCGTTCTTGAGATATTCTAGTTTTTTCGCGTTTTCGCTACGCCACCTTTGACAATAAGTCCAGCTATCAAATGAGAACCAAATTTAAGTTTAACGTGTAAATTCAATGTCATTTAAAATACTTATGTTGTGCAGATAAACTCAAATTATCATTGAATAAATAAAGAGAACGAATATGAGTCTGCAGGGAAAGACATGTGCTGTCCACATCAGAATTTTTATCAATATTACACCAATGATTTATAGAAGTGAACGGGGATTATTTTCAGGCCATTTCGAAAAAAATGTATGATCTATATTTAAAGATCCATCAAATTTTTGTCGAATAAAATGTTCAACAAATTTAAGCTGTGTACCAAATTTTAACTCTCTAGGACGTAGGAAAGTGCATTTAAAATGCCATCAATTAAATTTATCATGAAGAGTTATATAAAATTTTAAAAAAATGAAAAATTGTTATCTACCAAATTTATTTTAAAATATGAAGCCACTCCCATATGCAAAACGTTTAAACAAATGGAGAGATATTTATTATATAATATCTCTCTCTTTTCTTTCTGGAAGCTATCCCAAAGTCAGAATTTAATTGAATTTGTTTTTTTCCCTATATTAAATAATTTTTTTAATTAAAAAACTACTTAACATATTTTACTGAATTTTTTTTTATATATTCTATGGGATAATGTGAATATTTCCTAAAAATTTCGAAGCAATTCGTGAATTTTAAATTTACTTAAAAAATGTTTGAAAAATTAGGTCCCATAGGGTTCAATGTATTTCATTTTTTCAACCCGGGTTCAATAAAAAACTAATTGGGTGACATTATTTATTTATATTCCCATAGGTCCTACAGACCGTCTGAACAACATACTAAAATTTCATTTTGATAAACTCATTTTTACGGCAGTTATCGTGCTAACGGACAGACAGACAGACAGACAGACAGACAGACAGACAGACAGACAGAATGAACAAAGTCATAAACACTTTTCAACTTTGTTGTAAAGTGTTAAAAATAGGCTTCGTTAGAGAAATAATCAAAGTTGGATGCTCATTTAAACTCTAATATATTGTCATTGCGTTGTTTCAGTATGTAGATGTTCAGAATTTAAGCGAAAATAAAGAGGTTTTACGACGAATGCAACACTCAATATGAATTAAAAATAACTTTAAAAATGACGATTTGGAGACAAGATGAATGCCGTATTATATTTTGAAGTTGGTCACGTGATCGTTTCATATCATGGTCACGTGATTGCTTCATATAAGAGGTGTAATTATTATTTTAATTTTTATTTAAAAAACTACTGAATATATGATGCTGAATTTTTTTTTATATATTTTATGGAATAATTTGAATATTACCTAAAATTTTCGAAGCAATTTGTGAATTTTAAATCCGCTTAAAAAATGTTTGAAAAATTAGGTCCCATAGGGTTCAATGTATTTGAATTTTTCAACCCGGGTTCAATACAAAACTAATTGGGTGATATTATTTATTTATATTCCCATAGGTCCTACAGACCGTCTGAACAATATACTAAAATTTCATTTTGATTAAGTCATTTTTACGGCAGTTATCGTGCTAACGGACAGATAGACAGACAGACAGACAAACGGAATGAATGAACAAAGTCATAAACACTTTTCAACTTTGTTGTAAAGTGTTAAAAAAGAACAGTAAATAAATAAATATTAAGAAATTTTTCAGCGTTCAACAAAGAATGGTGGAAAAAGAAACAGCAGAACGATGTAAACAAATTGGTCAAATTAAATAAAAAAGTATATAAAAAAAGAACAGTAAATAAATAAATATTAAGAAATTTTGTAGCGTTCAACAAAGAATGGTGGAAAGAGTCTATATTATAAACTAAATTGTTTAACTACATTCTGAAAGGAAAATCAAATTAATTACATATGAAGATAACCATTATATGATAATTAATTTCGAAATCTGGTTTCATCACAATTGCTTTAACTGTAAATGAAGAGAATTTTTTGCATAGTTTTGCTGTTCTCGCACGGAGTATCTTACTTATTTAATTACTTCGCTTTAGTTTTTAAAGTTTTCGATTTGGAAACAATTTTGTTCTGTTGCCACTTAAGTAATTTTCTGCTGACATACAATTTTCTTCTTTAGTTGTAGGGACTACTTTGTATCAATTACCCCGAAAAAAGGGGCACTTTTTACCTCCAAAACAACCGATACATTAACATTTCTGTTTTTTCTTGTACTCACGGATTTTTCTTTATTCACATGTACTTATTCGGTATTATGCAGCAAAATATATTTATAATCAGCGCATGTGATTTTATTTATATCACAGCTTAATTCCCAAAGTAAATAATAAACTCTAATCCAAAATGCAATGAATGAATTACAAACCCGACGTCTAGAGCACTGTGGCGTCTAACCTATTCAAAACACAAGTTTCCACCTCTAGTCCAGAACTCTTGGACGTGGAGCACTGGCTGATTCCATCCTGTCGCAGCGAGTGCGTTGTTGTTTCGGATTTAGCGCAAGCCCTAATCTGTTTTGCATGATTAGGATTAAGTCTGCTTCAGAGGTCTTAATGGCCTAATGACGGTGACAAATTAGATAACCATCAGAGCGTATGACGAGTTTCAATTTGGGCGAATTTCCTCGGGGTTCTTCCCGTGTTCTTAAGCCAGAGATGCTGTTGCGAGGATTTTAAGTCAGGGAAATCAATTTTACAGGATTCGGACTAATTAATTATTGATTAAGAGATGTGTTCGTTTTGTTTTCAGAGCGGCTCTTTGCTATTGCAGAAGTTCCATGATTGCGATAAAGCAGTTTATTTGTGATGCAAGTATTTGATTGTAATAGTGGGGCAATGGATTGATTGTTTTGAAATCATTTAATTGGGAAGTTATTAATTTCCCTACAATGCACTGTAATATATAGGGAAAGTATTGCAATCGTGTCAAAAAGCGGAGCTACATGTTTTAGGTACTCTGGAACAAAAAAAACACTATAGTTTTACCGTGCCATCTGCCTGTGCCTGTCTATCTATGCAACGTTTGTATTCACTCTAATTGAAATCTATTATACTAAATTTTACAAAATTTGGTAGATAAGTGCATTATGGACTACCCTGGTGTTGATTAGATTTGAATACGATTCGGGAAAATAATATCTACTATATATTTGCAAACGTCCTGTAAAAACAGTCAAAATCGGAAATTTAAGACTAAATGGCCTTAAATGTATTACAGAATTGTGTTTTCTATGCAATTGTTAACGAGAAAGAGAATCAGATCAGCGTTATTGCTATAGGATGGACATTCTCCAGAAATTAATGGTTTTAGAATTTTGAGCAGCTGATGATATTTTTCGCTGTAGTTTAGGAATATTTGAGGATTTTTTTTCTCAAATTTTGTAAATAAGTTGCCTGGGGCGTTTTCTAGTGCTTATTTGATTTTATTACGATTCAGAAAAAAAAGAAAAGAAGTTTCTGCTAAGTGGTCCACAAAACATTAAAATCGGGAATTAAAAAACTAAGTATGTTTAAAAGTATTCATCAGGTGCTTGTTTTATACGGTATTTTTAACAATGAAACGAATAAGACTAGTTTTACTATTCTAGGACGAAACTCTTTTAAGATTTTGTTTTTCGGAATTTTTGGGTGGCATTTTAAAATGCGTTAAGTTGCCTAATAAAAAAGACATATTTAAACCGCAAATTAGATATAATATCAAGTTAGTAACCGTGTCAATTTAAGCAATTAAACTTGATTTAATGGATTACGAATTTGAGTCTATTGGAATGCCATGTGCTAACCCACATCAGATTTTTTAATCAACGATCGTAAAACCGGACTTATTAATTCCAACCAGTGCACCATCATGGTTTTGCTATATAACCTAATACTTAAGCAATATTAGAGCACTATTGCCATAAATGGACTTATGAAATTATCTATATTCGAAATTATAAACTAAAATTTGCTTAATAAATATGTATCATATATTCAATACTGCTGTCGCCTAGAAAATATTCAGTTAATATTAGAGTATATATTATAAACTAAACTAATTTTATCTATATTGGCGTCATGTAACTCAGTATAGGTAAAATATCACAAATATGGTACATGGGAAGACAATATATTAAAAAAATATTGCAAATAATTTTTGTTGTCAAAGCGTGGTAATAGTTTTGTGTTTTTGTAATCATATATATATATTTAATTAGAGAGTTACTCCAATAAACATAAGTACAGACATATTAGTACCAGTGTCTATATAAACCATTATTAAAGCAATATTGGCGTACATTATTATGGTAAATTGACATGTAGACTTTTTCAATATTAACTGTAATTAAACAACAATACGATAATAAAATATTTCATAATTTTAATACTGCCTTTAACATTAAATTATTTTCAATATCCAGCTAATATTTTACCAGTGTTAACTAAACACGTTTAACCTGTGCTGTTGGTCTGTACTTAACATTAGATAAATATAGGAATTATAGTCAATGTAAAACCAATATATAGGAGATATATTTCAATTATTTATACAAAAATGACTAAATATACACATATCATATTTGGAGCTATATTATATGATTAAATCATTTTACTAATAAAATAAGAATTCATCAGCTATGTATGTTATATAAAGTGCTGTATAATATATATTAATAAAAGTGATATAATAAAATCTATTTTAAACCAAATGTTTCAAGAGCTTGACAAAACACGGATCACGCATACACGCTTTCCATCGGTCAAATAGTATTGACAGCCTACACACAAGATGCATTTTTTTTTATTCTTCTAGCCTTACATACACTTTTTCTTACTTCGCAATTAAATTACCTATCTTCTATGTGTTGTTGTTGCTATTTATTGCTCTTGGTATAGCCGATGGCTTTACCAAGTCCAATAAGCAAGCAAATTGTGTCAGGAACTCTGCAGTAGACCATGTGGATTCAGATCACCATGAGAAAGCAAATAATCAGGACAGGCTGTGTATACGTGGATTACATTTTTGTCCATTAAGAAACCTCATAGTTTTGATATAGCGACTGCGTAATCTCGACAATTCAGTTTGTGGTATTTCATCCACGAAATCTAAGGCAAAACCTGGATAACTTCCCATATACTAATCATGAATAAGGAGGACCTTTCATGCTGTATTATGACCAATTTTAGACCTACTGTAAATCTCTTGCGACGCCAGGTGACGGCAAGGTGTCCGAAAAGTCCTTCTTGGCCAGCCTGTCTACAATATCCTTCTCTCTACGTGAGACGGAAATAACGTGAGACGGAATCCATCGAAAATGGATATATGTATGTGCCCAAATGTATTCCAGCTTATATCTTTCTGATAAAATGACCATATAGATTTTTCTAAAACATCTTAGCTGATATATTACATACTTATATCTTTCATTAAAGTTATGTATTTACCTCTTACGTCCATAAAATTATGTTTATGTGTCAATATTTATTGATGTTTAAACAGTAATTTTGGTCAGTGTATGGAGTTTTAAATCGAGTTTTAATATTAATCGAGTTTTAATATTGAGAGTACTTGTCACAATGTAAATTATGACTGGGCGCTATCCTCCGGTCAAATGGTATTGACACACTACACACGAAATGGTTACTTTTCTTGCTTCTCATAGAATGTAATCCACATACCACTTATAGCTTTTAATATTGTAGTATTACCAAAATGTACTACTAAATCCAAATGTAACATCAAAATAAAACAAAATGCACTTTAGACGCTTTAAACATGTTATACTTGAGATACTTGAGAATGACTTTATATATACATACTTTCTCTCTCTCTCTCTCTCTATATATATATATATATATATATATATATATATATATATATATATATATATTACCTAAACTCCTTACATAAATCTGGCCAATGTCGTTATTGATTTATACCATTCTAAACCCCAGAATTAGACCGAGGCCAAATAGTCATTATAAAATCGAAATGATCAAGTAATTTACCCCAAACTTCCAACCAAATTGTACTAACTAAGTCATATTATAATTTCTTAAGATCTATTGATTCAGCATTTACAGTGTTGTAGAACTTTCTATACAAAATTACCTAATCCAAATCATTTTCGACATTAATATTTGTACTAATGGCTATTTGTGAGGCTGTGATTACAGTAGATGTGTATACTATTCTTGACCTCTTTTCAAGATTGAATATAAAATATTAAGATTGAATAAAATGGAAACCCATGTTTGTAATATCTCTTTTGCACTCCACCAAGAAGGAACACTATTACACATACACATTATAACACACACACACGCACATATATATATACATATATATACATATATGTGTGTGTGTGTGTGTGTGTGTTATGTCTGCTTTTAAACTCTTCTGTAAGAAATTATTTAAATTATTTTATGTATGTTCGTATGTTAAAAACTTTATTTAATTTCAATTTTACGGGATGCTGGTAAAAATACTCATTGAACGTTTTTATATATGTCTTTTAATATTAACATTATAAATAATGTTTTCGGTTATTATTACATTTTTATATTAATTTTAAAACTTTAAAAAAATTCCAAATACCACCCCAGTCCTTATCCCTTGTTTCAATTTTAACGCAAGTGCATTTTCTTCTGTCTCCATTATCTATTTACTCCGCACCTCACCTTAAAACCACTTCTAAAAGAGAACATGCAGGCTAGGGGAAAAAAATAGATCTCTGAATAAAACATGCAACACATTGTTTTCTATCAAAACCCGTGGAACCCCCCACTTTAGCACTACTTCGCACCGTCAGACACAACAAGATGGATGCTGGAAGAGGAAAACCATCAGCTACGATGGACAGAGTGCTGAATTATACACGGATAGTGGGGAAAAGAATACACACTCCGGTTACTATGGATACGGGTATTGTGAATTGCCATCCAAAGTGATGTAATTCATCTTTTCAAGAAATGTGTTTCGGCTCTTACTCCAAAGTACGTTCCTCTTCTGACAAGTCTCCCTTTGTTTAGATTCGATAGAAATAGGTGCTGATAAATGGTATTTCCGGCGATTTTGGGTCAGCATATGTAGCGTAAATGTTGCTTACATGCCCGCGTGCTATTATTCAGATGTGGAACAGATTAGTTGCATTTCTGTGCGTGATATATCAAAATGATACATAGAAGATTTGGAAGCGTTTTGTCGTCTGTGTTCCTGTCTATCACTATAAGTGTCCGAATATGTTCTTTTATTTTTAATGCGTGCATTTACACGGAGAACGCTGAAAACCAAATGCGGGTACTTTATTCTTGCATAAGAATTTTATAACTTGAAATAATTCAATGAATTACATTTTTTTATTCAGCAATTAGTGTCGTATTTTGAGCAGATATTTAGAGGCTGATAGGAAAGGATATTTAAATATATTTAAATGAATTTTTGGATACATTCGTTTAAAATTAATTAATGGTGCAGATTAACAATCCCATCTTAAGGGGCTTGTCTGGCAATTTTGCATTCGGCAGATGAACATCTCTCTGCATATACTCCCGTACTCAATAATAACAAGAAAGATCAATCATGCATAAAGCATTGATTATGAAACTCTTTCCAACTTCAATGCAATTTTATTTAAACATTTCTAACATGCGATACAGCCCTCAGTAATGTTTTTAAAATTATTGCAATACTACATTAATTTATTATATTTGAAAACTTAACTTCATCGAAAAAAATTACCTTCATTCAAATGACGGCATTGAAATACAAATTGCCTGGTTTAAACATCTCTAAAATGCGATACATTCCTCGGCAATATTTTTAAAAATATCATAATACTACAATAATTTATTATATTTGAAAACTTCATCGAAAACAATTAAAACTTATTCAAATGACGTTATCGAAATATAACACGTCTGGCTCTCTCTATAAAAGCAGCATTTCATTCATAAACTTTTTTACATTCATTTCATTTATCACAATACTATAATAATTTATTTTACTTAAAAACTTAAGACCATGGAGGTACAAGTAATTAAACTCTATGCTTAAAACTTTATCGAAAAAATCGTGTAAAATCAATGAATATTTCATTCATATCAGCTATATTGCAGACTCCATGAGATAAATAATTTTATGTTAAAGAAATGCAGCAATTCTTATACAACGCATTCTACATCTTTTGGTTTTTACACTCTCTATAAGTGCAAATTAGGCTTCGTTGAAGAAATAATCAAACTTGGATGATCATTTATACTCAAGTATATTGTAATTGCGTTGTTTCTGTATGTAGATGCATAGAATTTAAGCAAAAATAAAACCGTTTTAGGACGGATACAACACTAAATATGGATTAAAAATAACTTTAAAAATCACGATTTTGACACAAGATGGATGCCATATTTTATTTTAAAGTGGGTCACGCGATCTTTTATATAATGGGCACGTGATATCTTCATATAAAAGGTGAAATTATTATTTTAATGTTTATTTTAAAACTACTGAATATATTTTGCTGAATTTTTTTTTATATATTTTCTGGGATAAGTTGAATATTTCCTAAAGCTTTCGAAGCAATTTGTGAATTTTAAATCCGCTAAGAAAATGTTTGAAAAATTAGGTCCCATAGGGTTCAATGTATTTCATTTTTTCAAACAAGGGTTAAATCCATAGCTAATTGGGTGATATAATTCATTTATATTCTCATAGGTCCCACAGACCGTCTGAACAATATACTAAAATTTCGTTTTGATAAAGTAATGTTTACGGCAGTTATCGTGCTAACGGTGAGACAGACAGAATGAACAAAGTCATAAACACTTTTCAACTATGTTGTACATTGTTAAAAACCAGACTCTGAATCATACTCCCAATGTAACAAGTAGAATTGATGATCCCGTTTTGCTCTTATTTCACCAATACCTGAAAGCACTTTCAGAAAAAATAATTTTCTATGTGCTCAAACTTATCTCTCCTGTGTGGTAACTTCAATCCAGTCACAGTGACGGATCCTTAATTTGGTATGGAGAATGTGCTCAGTTTCCTGATCTTGCACTATTTTATCTCAATTCAGAGGCTTAGCTCTAGAAATAACTAATAAAAGTAAAACAATCTTACACAGGCGTTTTCATCACTGTAGCTCTTAGATACATTGAAAAGGAAAGAAAAGGAAAACTTCTTGATTATTATTATTTTTTTATACAGTTGCTTTATTTACCTCTGGTACTTACTTGCACATTAATAATCTGTATTCATTAATACTGATCTATGGATGGTCAACTGAACACTATATACAAAATTAAAATCAACGTGTGTACTACAGTACATAGTGTACACTGTATATAGTGAAAACCCTACCAATATAAAAGAGAACGTTCTTTTATCGAGTGAAAGACGATTTCATTTTTTTCGGAAGGAGGTGGGGGGGGGGGGGTAGCCTTCTAGTCCACTGGATCCGCTAGTAATGTCACTATATAGCAAGCCGATACTATATCCGTTCGATGAACCAGAAAACGTGACTCATCGGAGAAGGTAATCTTTTGCCAATTAGCGGAGGTTCACTTCCGATACTGCTGTGCAAATGAAAGTATTTTCTCCCGATGCACCTTCGTCAGCATAGGTGCCGTGACCATCCGTCTGGTTCAAAGGCCCATTCTCAGCAGGGTTCGATAAACTGTCGTTTTAGAATCACTTCTGGTAGCCCCATGGTTCATTCGGTCAGTGAGTTGATCCACCGTAGCGCGGCTATCGGTCCACATGAACCTTCGGAGCCGACTTCCAGCTCTCACATCAATGGCGCCTGGTGCTCGACAGTTTCCTAATCGTTTATTAGCAATGGTGCCATTTATATATATATATATATATATATATATATACACTACTGGCCAATTGTTAAGGACGGATCATAAATTGCAATGTAGCACAACATTAAGCGGGGATGGAGGCCCAGCAGGATAAAATAATATTACCATACTGTTCGGACATTAGAATAAAGATCATTTATTGTTCTGGAAAATACAGAAGGTTTTGAAACATCTGAAATGAAAAAGTGTTTATTTGATGCTGTGTACTGAGAAATGGAAACACACATATGAACGACAGCAGGCACCTTTGAGAAAGGTGTCAGTACGGGATAAGTCCACCGTGAAGTTCGATGCAACATTCCACACGTCGTGTCATGCTTTGCACAACATTATCCAGCAGCTGTTGAGGCACGTTATCCCACTCCTGTATCAGTGCACAGATGAGGGTGTTCTTGTTTGTTGGAGGATATTTTCGACCAGCAGGTCACCTCCCCAAAGCATCTCAAACATTTTCAATGGGGTTTGAATACCCTCCCTGACTAGACAATCCTGAACAGCGAGTGTTCGATGACGTGGTGCGTTTTTTCGGGAGATCCGCTGTCCTGTGGTAACAAGAAACTGATTTGCCACTTGCTGAGCTGTGGTGTGCCGGTCCCTTTTTACCGATAGGACAATATGCCTGTCTCCTGCAGGCGTCGTATTTCTAACACAACCTCCCCCGGGACGCTTGCTACACATTTCAGTTGTTTTAAATTCTTGCCACAGCCGTGAAACAACGCTGTGGGCGATGTCGAACTTTCTGACTACATCTGTTATCTTTCATCCTTCTTCGATCCTTCCAATAATACAGCCACGCGTAAAATCATCTAAGAGATATCGAAAAGACATACCGAAAATTTCAATTTCGTCAATTAAATCTTCCCCGTAAAACTTTTACTTGGAACAACAACTGTTCACATGTGTCAAATCCTTTAAATCTCTTATCAGCGCTCTCACTTGACGAACAGGCGTGGAAATGAAAAATTTGCATACGCACAACTCTTCTTACTGTATCCCGCACTTATTTTAATTTTCTACATTTTGTTTCCTGCCATTTTGTGATTACTATGGGTGATAGTGTCATCCACCCTTAACAATTGTCCAGCAGTATATATATATATATATATATATATATATATATATATATATATGTATGTATATATATATATATATATATATATATATACTGCTGGGCAATTGTTAAGGGCGGATGACACTATCACCCATAGCAACCACAAAATGAAATATATATATATATATATATATATATATATGTATATATATTTGTGTGTGTGTACAGAGAGCAAGTGCGAGACAGAGAATGTAAAAATCAGTGGCAAATCCTGGTCTAAGAAGCAGATCATACGGATATGCATATTATATCCCACTATCTGCGTTATCAATCGTACTACAACACTCAAGGGATTTAATGGCCATAATAGTAATGGTAGTTAATAATGTTACTGCTATTGTGTTATATATTGTAACGAGGAAATGATATTTGTCGAAAAATTTATCATATCTGCGCTATACCAAATCCTAAGGCAGCATCTGCCACTGACAAATACACATATATATGAAAAGTGAATAAATGCATTTGTTTTGCTATAGTTTATGCACTTTCTTGATATCTTAATTCTTTTTTACAGGAACGAAGAACCAGTCACTTCAAACATGGATATAAGTACTGGTCATATTATTCTGGTAACTATATTTTCATACTTCTTCAAATTATTAACATTTGGTGTAGAATATTTGATAAACGCATGTAGCGTAGGTTGTGGTACAATGGAACACTGAGGTACAACAATGAATCATTATAATTCCTGTACATAGAAGACTAAAAGTTAATGTCTGCTTTTGCAGGGTATCTGCAGGCTGTCATCAGATGTAAAAGTAGGCAAATAACGTAAACTTTTGATAAGTTGTTCTTTCTATAAGTTGCTACAAAAATAAGCGTTTTTTGGAAACTGCATGCTTCATGATGCATTGAACAAAGTAAATAGAACTTTCAAGATAATAAATGAATTAAAATAATATGTGTGCATATATATTGGCAATAACTTTTGAATATATATTGCACATTGAGGGCACAATTGAATAGCATGTTAGGGGTACAACGCAAAAACTGTTTTCCAATGCTATGATTAAATGTAACTGATTTTCAAAATCTATAACTTAACAAAATTAATACGTATCTATTGTTGCCGCTTATACAAATATGTTCCAGACTGTCATATTATAAAGTAAGTCAAAACTAACTAAGCCTATACCTTTTTTATCAGGCCTAATGAGGTAAACTTACGATATACAGCTCATTAACGTGCAAATTGTCGTATTTACCCTAAAGAAAGTCATTAAATATTTATTTCAACTTTTCATTATAGTGCATGTGGTATTCCGCATTACCCTCTGCTGAGACTTTATGGACCAATTTGAACTTCATATTACTATTTTTCCAGCTAAATAGTTCTTACCAATTTTAATTTATGTTACTTATTCTTGAAGTTAATGAATCTGCTGTTCTGAGAACACGTTTTTTTTAACTTTAATAAACTGTAATCCAGTTGGCGTGTTTCGAAAAATGTCCCAGTGTACCTGAACGGCCCCTACTGATATTTTATACTTTACATGAATAATGATAAACTTGTAAAAAAAAAATGCCAAAGAATTATTATCTTGATGATTGAGGCAAATGATTTTTATTCAAAACGCTGAACGTTTATATTAGAACTATTATTTTTCAATGCAATATATTACTAAATAATTTTACTGGAGTTTTGAATGTTGTAATATGCTAAACATGCTTTAGCTATATCCATAAACTCTAAAACTCCTTCATATGTAGCTGTAAAATTTTACATCCATAATAAGATATGGATGTAATGTGAGTTACATTGGAAACCATTTGAAATGAAATGAGAAGGAGTAGCATAAGTATTATTTCATTTTAACCGAATTCTGAACAAAATGAATTTAAATTGCTCCTTATCATCAACTTTCTGGTACAAACAGCACGGCATAATCTGCTTGATTTTTTGCGCCCAGCTCATACTCTTTTCATTTCAGATATATTTGCATCACTTAGGACCAATAACATTACATCGTCACAATCATGTCTGCTTTAATTACTATGTTCGGTTCCTCTTGCTGTTCTTAATTCAACAATATCAAAAGTCTCACTTGTTTAAAAAATCGTGACGTAAAACATTTACCATTATCTGAGACTTGTAAGCCATTGTGAAACAAATATTCATAAAAATCACTTAAAAAAACATTCTCAAAGACAGGATCGCGCTCTCCTTGCTGATATTGATATCCGTGAATCGGTTTTGCGTTCTCTAAAACTCTTCAACACGGAATGGGCGATATCTACTAATAGCGGTAAGAAAATTTACAGCTAACTGCAATATCAGCCTGACCTCAGTCTTTATGAAATTTTATACTAGCTGGCTGGTAAGGTCTCTACAGAGGATCTCAAAATTATGACCCAAGTAAGTTTTCATTTTAGAGTTATAACTATTGATGAGCAAGAGTAAAAAAATAGCTGACAAATTCCCAAAGGGTGCTAAAGAAACCTACGGATGCTGTTACCCGCAAAGGGATCGTTATACGAACATACATAAGTTCATATGTAAATGCACCAATAAGGAATAACGAGGTAACCACATGAGTTACCACTGATCTATGGGAAACAAGGAACATTGACTTTTCGTTGGTCTAAAGCATTCGATACAAAAGAACTTTACCCAATCTATTTATATGACGAATTATAAACAAATATACAATATTTTTTAATTTGGTATTTATTTGAATTAATTATCCGATGATGGCAGCAGGACTAATTGCCAGGACTAATTGCTTGGTCACAGTAGGACTAATTTGTCAGGAATCTACAGTTTCAAGTAGAATTGGCCATTACAAGCATACGTGCATATATAAAGCTCTCTACCCATACCCAAAACTCAAGCAGCAAACTGCTCTTATGGATCTAAATGTCAGAAAGTGAACAATTCGGCCACAGTTAGGCCTTGTATCTCCTGAAAAGCCTCCTGTGGGTAAAAGATCTGTTTTAGATTCTAGAATATCCCTTGTTAAACGGTACAAAATGTTTTGTGTTTTTTAAAAGCAATCCGTTGTTTTTTTCAAACTTTCCCTTTTCAGCAAAGAAATTTTAAGAAAATGCTTAACAATGTATGAAGAGGGTAAAACATAATCAAACGCATTTTAATTATGGAATGTATAACATATTTTACCATCATTAATTACCTACTAATCTGTGTATACATTTTGCTATTAATAATATTGTGCGTTATGATAACAAAATTTTGTCTTCCTAATTCTAGGCCTACATGGAGGACCACTTGAACAACAAAGACCGCCTTGACAGGGAATGGGAAGGCTTATGCGCCTATGAAGCTGAACTCTGCTCCACCACCACAGCTGCTTTACCCCAAAACGTGAAGAAGAACCGATACACTGACGTCTTACCTTGTAAGCATTTCTTCGATTCTAATTAGCTTAATCAGTTAAATATTATAAATTCAATTGTTTCAATCGGAGCCAACGGCTCTACCGTGCTGAAAACACCGGTTCCCGTTAGATCACCGAAGTTAAGCAGTATCGGGTGCGGATAGTACTTGGGTGAGTGACCACCTGGGAGCACCGTGTGCTGTTGGTTCATTTAAGTCGACGTGGTGGCCGAACGGTTAAGGCGAGCGTTTCCAGAGAGCGATCGGCCGACACGTTGTGGGTTCGAGTCCCACGTAAGACATGGATGTTGTCTGTTGTGGGCGCAGTGTGTTCCAACCCCCCCCCCCTCTGGTGCGCCTGGGGCAACGTCCTAGGACAGCAAAATGGTTCACGATTTCGGCCGTACATAGGGAAAACAACGTAAGTCGACGTAGAGTCTAGTGCCTGGTCATTGGCAAAAAAAATTGTTTCAATCGGCTGGTTCTAATGTTACTATTAGCTGTTATTGAATTTGATTGTCGTATTAAGATACTATAGATATTATATTCCCACAATAAAGGAAAAACCGGACATGGAATCAAAACTTTGATTCTCGGATATTAATGGATTGACGCGTTTTTGAAAATACTGCAAATCGATGAATTTGAGATAAGTTCTTACTGCTACTCAAACAGCAAAAATGTTTAAATAACTTCGTATAGAACAACATGTAGCGCAATGAGCTTGTCAATCAGTTTCAGAGACAAAAATGAGCCTTAAGTTCTTACTACTACTCAAAAAGAAAAAATGTTTAAACAACTTCGTATAAAACAACATATAACGCAATGAGCTTGTCAATCAGTTTCAGAGGCAAAAACGAACCTTTCTTTCGGGGAGAAAGAATATCTCTGTCAAACTCATCAGAGTTGCTATTTCTATCTGCAACACTGGATTTTGCTCTGTTGAGCGCTGGTCTGTTTGTTGGTGTTTTGAAGTTAGTTGTGAAGGTGGCCTAAAGAGGTTCCAAGCTCGATTCGCACCCTTATACACCAAGACCCAACAATGATTTTACATTCCAAAAAAGCAGATTTTATTTCTGTACTACATTTCAAACTCCAATTGAAAACATGAGACAAAGTGTTTAATATAAATAAATGATGAAATTTAATGAATGGAAAGTAATTTCATAGATAATTAAGTAATAGAAAGGAAGTAATAGAATTTTATGTTATGTGAGTGGTACGAAGATTTTTTTCTTTTCTAGTAATGAGTATGTACAACTATCATTATAACGGTGAACTCTTAAAAAATATAAACTAAATACATTATTCAAACATGAACTTGATTTTCAAACAGAACAAATAGAACAAATGACCTGTATATGTAATATTAATTCTTCACATTAAAACGAATGGCAATTAATCAGTAAAATGTATAAACGAAATGCTATGCGATTAATCGGAATCCAAAGGTGCGATTTCTCGTTGTAATATGAGCGTTGGAAAAATATTTTTCTGTTGTCTGGCATAAAATACGCCACCTCGAATATATGCAGAACTTGTGAATTCGCAATTTTCATATAAAAAGCTGACAAATGACATAAGTTTCATATATGTCGATGGGATAATTTGGAATAAAAAATCCGAAACAATTTAAGTGAAAATGATATTTTTGTACACAGATCGATCTGTTGCATTAAATAATGCTGTTATTTCATTATATATTATTTTATACGAAGCTTTCTCAATTTTTTGCGAGTCAATAGAGATTTTGTTTTTCCTATAATACAGTATTTTTAGAGGGAGAATTCTGATAGAATCAAAATTTCACTTTCGGATTTTCATTCATTTGAGCAATTTATTATAGCAACCTTAAAAACGATTTATCGGTATTTTAATCGCATGATAGTCTTTGAGACTGGAAGTTGAAGGCCTCAAGAGGAAAATTAGTGCATTGCATGCAAGTTGGTTCAATTATTTTCATTTGTAAGAAACCTAATGATTTTCGGGTCATAAGATGAATATTAAATATCAGAGAAGTTACCAACCATTTATTGCCTAAATTCAAAAATATTTATAAAAAATACCTTGTATATAGCATTTTAAGCAATCATTTGATATCAATTTTTTTTTCATGTGCGACTGATATTATTTTTAAAACTGGCATGTACTGTTCTCCACATACCACACGTTTTCTATCCATATAAAAAAGCTAGCTGACGCCGCTCCTCTTGCATTTAATTCATGTTGAATATACATAGACGAAACATTTTCAAACTCATATGCACAAATAAAGTGCAAAATGAAATTGATAAATAAAGACGTATAGAACCATACTAAAATCTGTTAAAATGATTCAGAAATTATACATAAAAAATTAAAATTTTTTTAAATGTAATTCATAGAATAGTCATTTACATACCTGAAGACTTCTTCCCGGCCGTCCAAATAGTTGCTCGAGTCTCCGGATGAGTCGGACGGTCTGGGTCTTCAACATACCTGAAGACCACATGTTATAAAAGCTGCTGGAAATAACCAGTCTGATCTAATCATCAACGTCTCACGTGCGAACCGAAATACCTTAAGAGAGGAGATTGTGCTTTGTTTATAAGGCAAATTATGAAATCAAAAATATGAGGTATTAGTGACATAGGGCTCGAATTTCAAAAGTCTCCAACCGTAACTTATAGGGTGTAGTAAAATGATGATCATTTTATTGTCTGTAAGAAAAGTCCTCCAGAATTACAATGCACTTTCAGACGAGACAATAGTAAATAAATGAACTTATCCAAACAACACCCAATGCCAGTTGTTCAAATATAAGTCTTGAATGTGGTTTTTTCAACGATGTTCAACAGATTTCAGTTTTTGAATAAATATAATGTTTTTAATGAAAACTAGCCTATTAGGTAATTGTTTATTTATTATGATTGACTGATTTTATACTTTTAAAATTTTTCAAAGAATATTTCAAAAATCTGAAGACCTTTTGACTGCTTAGTCATAATTAAAATCCAGAGTTTAGGTGATTCAAGAGATGGGAACAATCCTACTCATTTTATTGGAATGGTTCTATACGTTGAGATATTCATTAGACAGTCAAACGAACACACGCACACACACATACACACACACATACATACACACACATACGCACACACGCACACGCACATACACATGTATACGTACATACACACATACATATACACAGCAATTACCACAAATCGATTTTTCTTTATGGATGTTTAAAACGTGTAACTCTGTTTAAAGTTCGAATTTGAATATTCGACTCATCATAATAATTTAACTATATATTATTTATGAAGGTAAAAAATACATTGATCAAATAAACACCATCTGGAAACTTTTCTATATTAATTCTGCTATAGTAACACACATTTTCAAAAATCTAAATTTAACACCTTAATCTTTGATTTAAATCGTTTATGACAGAGTAAGTCAACAGACAAGTACTTTTCCCCATAAAACGCAAAATACTCTAATATAATAAAAGCCTCCTCTTTAAAAGTATTTTCCAACGCAGTAGTCAAAAAATAGCAGTAGCCAAATAAAATAATTTCAATTTATTTAAAATTTTCTCAAGGCTAAACAAAATATCAAAAATGCACTGTTTAAAATAAATATAAAACCAAAGAACAATTTGTCTGGAAATTTATTTTCTATTCCAAAACTCAAATACCTTGAAAAAAATTAATGGATTTTATTTGTTTCCTTATTCTGTTGCCACAAAGCTATTACTTTTATTTTTGATTATGGCTTCCCTAATTCGATATTTATATTTTAATCTTATTTCTTATAACCCCATGTAATCCTCTTTGCAATATCGCCCAAAGTAAAAAAGCCGACACGGGATGTGCTGCGGAGTTTTGGGTAACAAATTAATTAAATGTTCTACCTTTTCATTTAAGCATAGTACGTATTCCTACTGATTTTTTCCGGATTTAATCACAAACGAATATTTATTTTGTATTCTTTTTCGCTTACATGCCAACACTTCGGAGTTCTGCATCGATCAATGTTAAGTAAAGCACGGAAAAAAATTGATTTTCGCATTTTTAAAAATACTCTAATCTCTAACAAAAAGGTTTTTAATGCCAAGATACTGTGGTGCTATTTATTCGGTTGGCGAGTTTTTAAAGCCGTTAATTCAAACTTAATTAAGTTTAGACTGTACCGCCTTGTACTTCATATGAGCGCGGTACTATATGGAAAAATATTTCATCTAATTTCCTCTTTTTAATGATGAAACACGATCTGGTAGAAAATTTTATTCAAATATACGTACATATACAGAGAAGGAGGCATAAAAAAACTCTTTTACGTGTTTGTAATTTAAAACGCTTTAAATTTCCATCTTTGAAACTTTTTGGTGTTTTTTTTTCTAAAATGGTTCATGTTGTAAAAAGATTCAAATGTGTTAATGATATTTAAATTCGTTAATTTAAATGTGTATTAACCGGTTAGTAAAAAATTTTCCATGCATATATAGGACTAATTTAATTTTAATGATTAAATTAATTTTCTAACTAGCTTATTAACTCATCCTGAGGGACTCAAAACCCCGATTTCCGTACTTTGGGGTAATTAGCCGTTGCGCTACACGTTTTTGGAGGTATGCGCCACATATTAATCCCCTAAATTATCTTTATACCGACGGATTCTTCTTTTCAATGAACTTTGATCACGTTGAGCTGGAGAAAATAATAGTCATAATGTGACTTCAACCACTTTTCTTGATAAATATGCTTTTAGCAGTGGATTAAGTAGACTTTACAGTTTAACCAATGAAACCTCTAAGAAAATTATAGTGATCGTGATTTTATCATAAGTCGAGTTTTCACCGTAAATACAACATCCTATATACCAGAAAGAGCATTTGAGAAAGAATTGTGGGCGGATTGTCGGGTGTCAAATCGTTAGCTCTTAGTAATCCACTGAAACACTTTGGACCCAATTTTGGTGGCAAGTTTCATACATTATGTAGATAAAAACAAAGAAAATAATTCCGACGAATGTATGAAGCTCAATAATAAAATGGGATTTTGTCAAAATCGGTGGCCCTTCCTATTTGCAAAATACCGCTGAAGCGATTCAATTCAAGCTTGGGTGTTATACTACGCAAATTGTCCAGATGTGAACACAGAAGAAAAAATCCCAGAAATGCATACAGTTTAGCGATACACAAAACGGGATTAGTCAAAATCGGCGTCAATCGTACTCTCAAAATAACGCTCAAACGATTTGAACCAAGTTTTGGTATTGTACTCCATAAATTGTCCAAATATTAACACAGAAGAAAAATATCCCAGAAATGCATGCAGTTTAGTACGACTATAAAACGAGATTTTGTCAAAATCAGTCACTCTTTGTGATCTTAAAAACTGCTGAAGTGATTTGGACCCAATTTGGCTGGTACACTGCGTATATTGTATGGATGTGAATGCTGAATATAAATTTTCACAAAAATGTATATAATTTGGCTCGAAGATTGAATGTAAACTTGTATCACGAGAAAAGATTTACAACGGATTTAGACTTTTCAGACACTTTAGAACATGAATTCATATTTTTTAGCTTGAAGACGGTGTATGTTCTGACTTTTAACACTACAACCGCTTTAGGTTCAGTATACCTAAAACCGCGGGATAGGTCAAATTGACCCAGAGTATAAAAATGCATGCTTCATTACAAAAATAAGAACTCATTTTTATAGTAATGGCAATTATTCATTTCTTTGAGAGTAATATTAAGATTATGTAATATAATGTCGGAAATTATGAAATTGTTGATTTAAAAATAAGCATAAAATAAATATAAATTTCACTTTTATAAGGAGTTTTGCTATTGGCGCGTAAGTTTTTAAGCAAATTTTATCAACTAATGTTATGGTTTTTTACAAAATAAAATATAGGGTAATTGCCAATGTTTCTAAAAATACGACAGCGTTTTCAGTACAAAAATAATATGTGTATAGTATCTATAGCATCTTGGTTGGAAAAAGTATGAAGACATCTAGGGTAAAAACAATTAATTTTCTTACCAATAAGGTGTTCTTTCATAGTCCATCTACTATACACGGTTGGAGAAACTTCTTTTTATATATGTCATGCACTTGCCGTAGACTGGTATTCTACAATCGGAACAAATGTCAGCAGTTTTGTTTTCACACTTTAAAACTTAACAGCGAACTCTTTTTCGCACTGCTACAGATTCTCTGTTAGTTTCAGATGTATGCTGTATGTCCGGATTGTTTATTTTTCGAGTACACACAATATAAGGACTGCGTAGCTCTTCAATAAGTTGTTGATGGAATTTCCTTCTTGAAAAGGTTTTACCGGTAACTACTTTATACAAAATCCAAGAATTAATTACCGCTAGATCAAGGACAATGTAGAGCACATGAACTGGCCACCTCCTGGATCCTGCCTATACCGAGTATTTTCGTGCCATTTGATCGGCAACATCTACACCAAATTTTGTAGAATTATAGAACGACATTGTTTCTGGAAACTTTTTCGGAACATTATTGTCAATATCAACTGTGGGGTGAAGTGAGCTGCGTAATAAGACGTTTTATTTATTTTCCCTTGGTAAACTGGCATAGTTAATATCATTGTGTTTTAGCAATAATGTTTCGTACAACGGTTTCATCATTTTTTTCACAATTTCAGGAATTTCCCTTCGAATTCACTTTACTGTCCCTATCAAGCTTGTATTCTTTTCTTTTAGCATCTGCGACAGTTTCAGTGTTGTGAAGTTGTCGGTCGTGACAACTCTTCCTTTTTTTTCCAAAAGGTTTCACTAGACGCAAAACGACGTATTCGGAGAGAGTTAGATTTTCAGGACTCTGCTCATCTTTACCTAAATATGGGAAGCCAATTAGTATGTACTTAGTGTCAACATCAGCAGCGAGCCAGAATTTTCCCCAAAATGTATCTGGTTTATTTGGCATATATTGTGTAAAACGACATCTGGCTGTTTTAGGAAACAGTTGCTCATCAATAGTTATATGAGGCCAAACTTATCTGTTTGAAGGCATTCAGATCTTGTTGTTTTATGTCAAATCGTAAGACTCTCATAATTTCTCTGAATCTGTCTGAATCTCTCTGAATCTGCCATAGTATCTCGGAATAAGGTGGACCCCAAACTACGGACCACAAGCTATCAAGTTCGAGACTTCTTGCACAGTATATACCTCGAGCATACAAAATTAATATAAAAGCGTCAAGTTTCTCTGAATATGTAGACCACTCATTTTTCCCAAGTTGCTTGTGAGCTTCTTCCTCTGTACAATTTTTTTATATGGCGAAGCATTGGTTGATCTATAAGTAACCTCCACGAACTTCATGTAGTATATTCATTCTCAAAGCTTCGCTTCGCGTAAGGGGTTGGGCCGCAAGCTTCCTTACAAACATTGTGTTCAGCAATTCTTCCACAAATATTGTTTCCTGAAGAGATGGTTTCCCAATGCGTTCCGTCATTTTCAATAAAAATTCCAGTTTTCATATGATCCGATTTGGGGTCTGATGATTTTATTTGTTTTCGTTTACCGAGGCTTTGTTTCTTTCGCAATTTGCAATCAGGGTCAGGATAAACACTTTCATTACTACCACATGGCACCGAAAATTCACAAAAATCAGATACATGATCATCATTATCTGAAGATGTATATTATTTATTTGAAGGCATATATTCATCATCATTAAAAACAAACTGTTCGCCACTGCCGCGTTCGGACTCATTTTCCGACAATTGTTGCAAGTATTCTAATGCTTCGCTAATAGTAAGTGTATGACTACGTTTTCGTGACATGTTGTTCAGAGAGCAAGCTTTATCTGCACTTTTTCGCTAGCCTTGCAGCCTTATGTTCTATCTCTAGAAAGAAAAAATGTCGTCCCCCCCCCTTGCAACTCCTTATCTTATCAGAAAGATCACTTTATCTTATCGCGACCTTCAAGGTGGTCTTTTGTTCACCCCTTTTCCGAAAAAGAGAAATAAACTCGCGTTTCCACTTTCAAAAACGTTGTGCCCTACTTTCAATATTCGTGGTGATCTTTGGGTCAGGATGACCCATTCCTCGATTTTAGGTATAAATGTTAAAAACATAAAACTAATAAATGTCTAACGACTGATATTTTTATAGGCCATTATTCGCCTAATATTATGAAATGCCAAGAATTTGTATTTGTTTCCGCTTGCAAATTTTTGAGAAAAACGGAAACGAAATTAGATTTGGGTCAAATTGACCCATCCCGCGGTTTTAGTGTTAATATCCTGACAATTTTCGGTTCAGTTTCTATTAAATTAAAAGCAATATTTTGTTACACAGACAAGGAATTTTAATATCTGACCTTTATAATCTAGTGCAACTAGATGCAACTGTCCGAGCCACTGAGTTTATAGACGTAGCCAGGATCTTCAGGAAAAAATTATCGACGATTGAATGGAGAAAGTTTTACAGTGTTGTATTTCGTATTCCAATATGGATTTTATAGAGAATTAATGTAATATATTTTTCCACTGGGTATATTATGACACTACTAGGGGGAAAATGCACGCCACTCCTACCTACGCTCCATAGATCTTCTAATATGGAACCCTCAATGATAGACGAATCTCATCTTCTGTAGATAATTCATGCAAAATATCTTCCAAGGCGTAGTCACGGGTCACCGACATCACATTGCGGAACTTAATGTCTACTTAAGGAGATCGGAGATCTCATCACCAATGGCTGCAGTACCTGAACTTTGAAATAGACTTGAACAATTTAGAAGTGCAGTAATAATAAGAAATATTTAAAAAGATTTTTAGTTGAAGCATTTAAATTACTGTCATTCATTAGATCCAGCTTTTTAAGTTCAAAGCAATATTTCGTTACTAGGACCTCACCATCACCATCTGATTAGAATCTCATTATCTGCCATCGATTAAAAGCTGTCATTGCAATTTTTCCTATTTAAATCCAAGGGCCTATTTCTAAAGCTATCCATCGTAGCTTGAAAATCATAAATGATAAAAAAAAACTGTAACTTCAAAGATTTCTCAACTATCCATGATGCATCCGTAGTTGTTGACTGATGAGACTTTTGAGTAATTTTAAAGAAACCCCTTCCAAATTAAATTTGTATAAAATTTGAGGAATGTGAAACAATCATTGACCCTTACTGTTATACACAGGATCAGGTTTCATATAAAGTGCTTCATGGAAAAGTGAAACAATTGAATTATTTTAAATAGAGAAATGTTTATTCAAGATGTTTTTAAGTTGTTTACATGAAACATTTACTAAGTTTAATGTTTATCCTTAATTCAATAACTTGATTTAATATTCTAAAGATATTTAAACTAATTACAAGAAATAAAAACAATGATAATATACTTTAACTCATTAAAAATCAAATATAATTTAAAAAAAACAATATTGGCCTTGATTTAAAGGAATCATTATTATTAGCTAAGACGTTAAAATCCAATTTAAAATGAAGCATTTTGACATTTGAATCCAAAATGATCCATATTTAAATCGTTAATTTCGATTAATGTTCAGAGCCAGAATTTTGGAATATTCCTCCGGCTATGCGCTGACATTTGAAACACACTTAATGCATTTCTGATAATCTGTTAGAAGTTTCATTATTGCACATATTACTTTGCGACTATAGGCACAACTCTAATTTGGAGAGAAAGGTGTTAGTTTTATGTCAAACATAACAGGAAAGTGTCCCAACTTGAGTAAGAATACTTAGTTTGACTTTAGAAGTATAAGAAATATCTGAAAACAGGAATATTATGGAGAAACTAAGCAAAGTTTATAGTGGAAATTATGCGAAGAATAAAGTTGTTTGATTTATTTTTATGTTATACAAATAAAATATCTGATATATGATCTAATACATGATATTTAATAACTCCATATATTGAGTAACATTAACTTTGCGAAATTGTTTTAATCGATATACGTATATTAGTAACTAGAAAATATACCCAGTGTTTCCAATGAAAACTTCCCGTCAAAATTATACCAGAACATATACAGAAGCTGTAGAACAAATTTAAGGCAATATAATAAAAGTTTCAAGTAACGTTATTTATTTATTAAATGCTTTTTATGATATATTTCTATGGCCTGCCATTATGTATTTTGAGTTAAAAATTTGAGAGCTTTTCTTGAAGTTTTGAGTGATATTTTATTCCGCACTTCTTTCACAGTTCTCTATTGTTCAACCATTGTTTTAGGTCTGCATTTGGAAAGTTCTATTTTTAGCAATCCAAAAGCACGATAATTCATCGGTGACATATTAGGGAACTTTAAAGGAATATGAACAAAAGGCCAAAGCCTTATACTTGTATTTTTATAATTTTCTTTTCTATAAATTTAGTGGTAAACCTTCATATGTGACTGGTAGCTTTATCTTGATGATGTTCTACTCTATTAAAACTCTGGATAAAGCGATGCTATTTAATCTTTAAATAAAGGAGTTAAAGCATTATCTTGGTAATATGTTGAATTGATTTGTATATGTTTTCACTTTTATTAATTTTAATTTATTGTTTGACGGAAAGCCAACAATAATTACGAAACCTTTACGGAAGCGTTTACAGTAAAGTATCTTGTTTGCAATACAGTAAAGTAAACCCTTCATAAACACGGCATAACTAAGTAAAAGTAGCAATTGGTTTCGAGAGCAGAAAATACCCTCCATTATCGAAATAAGACAGATTAGTGAAGGCAGCAACTAATTTCTAAGGCACATGTCCGCA
Source organism: Amaurobius ferox (assembly GCA_951213105.1). Lineage (NCBI taxonomy): Eukaryota > Metazoa > Arthropoda > Arachnida > Araneae > Amaurobiidae > Amaurobius > Amaurobius ferox. The sequence goes on from OX578136.1 coordinate 60,511,734, forward strand.
ATGCTTCACCACTCAAAAGCACTTTCAAACTCAACGTTTTATGGCGAACACTCGATAAAGAAAATATTATGCATACATACTTACATATGAATACATGTATACATAATACTATTAGCTTGTAAGCGAAGATGCATCCTTAGATTTGGGATGATTTACATTTACTTATCAACGAACGTAAACCGGAAAAAATATGTCACTATACACTAACATCGAATTAAATACTGAATATAAACTTAACTAACTGAAATCAAATTTTAGAATTCTGCTCATCATGAAGCAAACAGCACAACTGGATCAAGTTTGCTACTGTTAAAGTTCAGAAACAACGAACAGTCTTTAACTATGGTAACAGGAAATTACCTCCAGATATCATCATTAGAGTAGTTTGCTAATTTATAAAGTTAACAGAGACACTGTTACCCAGCGAATTATTTCAGTACAGCCAACACTTATTCGTTGCAGAGGAGCTCTGATAAAATAAATCACTGAAACATCAATTCTGTCACATTATTGGGAATACGATCTTAATCTTTCGAACACCTGGTCCAGGAAAATTTTGGAACCACAAAATTAAAGTGATTTGATTTAATATTATCTTTATGTTTATTATATATTTTAAATTCAAATGTTTCCTTATTCTCTCATTTGTATACAAGTTATGGTATTTATAATGCAATTTTTGTATAGCTAAAATCGTGCCGTCAGATTTTGATATTTTTAGAGCATTATTAATATTTATTCTGGCTTATACATGTTAACAAAAAAAAATAATGACAATATTTAATTGTTTATTGCATATATAAAAATAGCTATAGTGAAAAAATAAAAAATAGGTTTTTTCATAATTATTTGTACATAAATAAAAGAAAATGCAATAGATGTGTAATGTATTTTTTGAATTTCTTGTCATTTCTGTAATATTATTGATAAATGTATAAGCAGTTTGCTCCATATCCTGATAATAGTAAAAGGGGCCTTGTATTTTACTTTTACATTGGAGATCAGACAGCGGTTATAGCGGCTCTACCTCCAATAAGAAATTTAAAAAATTAAAATCCTGATAATTAAATTCAATTGTAGAAATAGTGTGATAGAAATAGTGTGATAGAAATAGTGTTAGAGGTGGAACTAATTGCAACAAAAATGATTCTTGAAAAAATGAAATTCATAGAAAAAAAGAAAATTTTAAAATTTTTGGACGGAAATCCTCTACTTAAAAAGAATGAAGTTGCAATGAAGTTTGGTACTCCGCCGAGTACTCTTTCGACGATAATAAAGAACAGAGATTTAGTAGAGAGAAACTTTGAAAACAATAAGAAAGTGAAAAAAAGTTGAAAATGTACTTCCCGGATGCTGATCAGTATGTGAGAAAACGGTTTGTACAATACCATGGCCAAGGGGTTCCTTTCAGCGGAATGATACTACAGAGGAAAGCGGAAGATTTTGCAAAAGAACTTGGCCATAGCAGCGAATTTAAAGCCAGCAACGGGTGGCTTGAGACCGTCAAAATGAGACACAACATCGTTTTCAGAAAACTATGTGGTGAAAGTGCGTCTGTATCTCAAAGTGTTTGCGAAGAGTGGATGACGGAGGTCCCTTCCCTACTGGAAAGCTACATATGAGCCAATGGATGTCTTCAACGCCGATGAAACAGAGCTATTTTTCAATTTTTACCCAACAAAACAGCGACATTGAAGGGAGAAGAGTGCCTAAGTGGTAAACAGAGTAAAGTGCGTGTAACTGTACTTTAGCAGCTAATCAAGGTGGAAGTGAAAAACTTCCACCACTGATGATCGGTCGTTCTGCAAAGCCCAGATGTTTCTCGAAAGTGAAATCATTTCCTTTTTCCTACAAAGCAAGTAAAACAGCCTGGATGACCAGCGAAATCTTTAGTGACTGGTTTAAAGACATCGAAAAATCTATGGGTTTAAAAAAAGAAAAATTATTCTCTTCATCGATAACTGCAATGCTCGTTCGAACTTCCCTACTCTAAGAAACGTCACTATAAAATTTTGCCTCCTAACTCTACATCCAAGCTGCAACCCCTCGATCAAGGTATCATTCGAAGTTTCAAAGTGGGATACAGACGGTAACTGGTTCGAAAACTTCTAAACGCCATCGACGAAGGCAATAACCCTTCCGAACATCAATGTTTTGGATGCAATGAGGATGACAGTCTATGCTTGGAGAAATGTTATGGAGATGACGATCAGGAATTGTTTCCGAAAAACCGGATTAAGCACTTAAGCAAAGGAACAACGAGGAAGAGCAAGAACAAAAAACGAACGTTGACACAAAGTATAAAGTAGAAGCCAATGAAGTAAATTCGGTGAGAATGGATGATCATCAAGAATAGACTTAATCTAGACATCTCATTCGAAACCTTTTTAGACGTGGACGATTCCCTGGCATTATGCGGAATGTTGACTGATACGGAGATCTTAGACAACGTAAGAGGAGTTTCTGATGACGACGGTGATGAAATAGTGGAGACAGATTGACCTAAAGTTACCATAAAAGAAACGAAGAAGTCTATTGAAAAGTTGAGAACTTTCCTTGAATGCCAAGAGGATATTAGTCAAAACGGATTCGCAGCTATTTCTAACCTTAAAAAAAATATCGATTCAAAGAAAATTAGGCATCAGAAATTATTGCGTGATTATTTTTATTAAGGTATGTAATAAATGCATTATTTTTACTCTCTATTTTTCGAAACCTCTCTATCTCGAAACTTCTTTATCTCGATTTTTTTTCATTCCCGCGAGATTCGAAACAGGCAGTTTTGACTGTATTTGGCAATATTGATGTTAGAAGCACGAGATGTTTCGATTATGTTCTTTGTGGAGAAAGGGAAAGGGGTTCCCGCCATCGAATCTGCTTCACTCATTCCTAAAGTCACGTGCCGCCGCTAGTTTCGAATGTAAAAAATTGTCTCCTTTATAGAAATAAGTAGTACATAAAAGTAAAGGCAGTAACCGGTTTCGAAGTCGAAAAATAGTTGTCGTTAACCAAGCAAATAAAACAGAGATCCATCACAATCAGAAAGATGTTTGTGTAGGCATCTATACAGTCTACAACCTGTATTATAAACTGGTTAAATATTAAATTTTTGTTAAAAGTTCTTATTTCTTTAAGCATTCGATTACATTTTGCATTATTTTGCTCTTCAGATGACCACTCCCGAGTACTTTTGACTGAAGTTTGTAATGTTGCTGGTTCTGACTACATTAATGCTAGCAGTATTGTAAGTATACATACACTCATTTGATGGTTGAATTCTAGTTTAATGATTATGATGAAGTATAACTTCTCTTACTACGTTATTTGCACATATGGTACAATTTACCGTTTTTAATTAAATAATTACTGTCATATTTTAAAAGTATTCATCCAGTACTGTTTATAACTTCGCAACTAATTTCTAAAAATCTTATTTGCGACTGTTCAGCATTGTAAAATTGGGTTTGTGAAATTTTTTATGGCAGTTCTATCATTTTAAAGCAATAAAATGCATTTTATATAAAAAATCATTTAAACTCTTATTGATTAAATTATATATTATTATTATAAAAATTATTTTAAGTTATATGTTCACTTACATGCGTAAGAGCAATTTGATTCATTTTAAGTAAACTTATTAATAATAAACTATCAAAGTTAATTTAAAAATTATATCATCAATTTCTAATTTCCCTTATTCGCCATTAAATGGTTGTGTCTTAATAGTTACATATAAATTTGTTTCATACTAACAAATGTATAAGCAAATATGTTGAGATCTTATTCTAGCAGCAAATGGAATACAAAAAATATCAGGACCACTTTTAATATTAGTCGGTATTTCATGATCACAGCGACCAATTTGAATTTATGTAACTTAAGATTTTTTTATTAATCAAGAAACAACATAAATGTAAGTCAAGCAAATATTTTTTAAGAAAACGTAAAGTTTAAAATATATAAATCTGTAGTTACACGATTTTAAGTGTCACAGAGTAGCAATCTACACTATTACAACGCTTAAGAATGTATACATATTGACAAACATCCAGCATTTTCCAAAGATAAATTACTCTATTCAAAATCATGGTTGATGTCAAATGAAAGCTCTTTTTTTATATAAAAGACAGTTAGCTATTTAGGCGAAAACACTAATAGAATTTTAATAAACTGTAAAATGGAAACTATTGAAAAGCAGCCCTAAAATCTCTCACTGAACATTTTATAATGAAAAAATTCCATCGATGTACATTCATTATTGTGAAATTTTAATTAAAATTCAATATACATTCGGAATTGATTGTTTATTTAATTTATTTATCAACGGATGATCAAAAGACATATTCAGTCGGCTAATTTCCTTGTTCGCGTAGAAAGTAAGGTCATCAGATACACAACGAGCATGCACCCGACTGATATACAAAGAATTATGTCCATATATTTTTGATTTCGTCGATCCAATTTCAATAATCTTGGTGTCTATCGTTAACCGTAACCTGCCCGCGTAGTTGGTGGACAATAGGCAAATACCGAGACGAAACAGCCTTAACATCTGCGTGACGGGTGAATCGACAACGTACTACTGCATAGCTTCAATCCATATAGAATGCTCTAGCTCACATCTCAGTACTATTGCAAATTAAGAGCATTTTCAAGAAGCAGCTGAGTTATTCACCGAAAGCTGCTAGTTTTGTCTCTCACAGATTATGAAACAATAAAGGCGCAACACGTTTAATATCATTTATTCTTTACTTTACATTCATATATATTGTTACGAATACCTAAAATATATTCACGGCATATTATCTATTTCCGAGTTAAAATGAAATTTACAGTTAGCCATTGTTATTATTTGAAGATCCGGGTTCCATCACCTTTTCAACACATTTATTTACCTTGATGGCACATTTGGCTACTTCTCGAATTTTGTTGATTAGTAAAGAACTTTGCGAGTTATATAGTTTTATTTTCACAACTTTCCACAAAAAGTATGGTATATAAGCTGGTCATCTTTCATAGAGGTAGTTGCAGTAGCACGGGTAAACGTAAATTAAGAATACGCCAATGTTCTTTGAATCTAATCTTCTGTTTTCTGAATTAGTTGAGCATTTAATTACTGTTTATTGCACATAACAGTTATTTTGCGACCTAGTAAGACATATAGAGAGTCATTCACTCTATATTGTCCGTGGAAATTCTACTCATCCTTGTACCCTGCAAATACACCCACAAATGCAGGTAATTTTAGAATAACTTCTAGATCTGACATTTATACATATACACAAATTCAGTTTCATTGTTTTAACAAATAAAGGGTATAACCAATATTTTATCGTCATTTGAAGATTCTCGGTTATAACCAAGTTCAGTCATATATTATTTTTCATTTACCAATATATATCAGACATTTATGTATTTCATACCGAAACAAATATAGTTGTATTAAAAAATATACATGCTTGATCAACTATTGTAACTAAAGGCGAAAATGCGAAATATCATAGAAAATATTCCTAAACTATTCAAATTCCATAATGCAAGAATAATGACAAAACTTTGACTGGTTAATTGTTGCTATTTTAACCACATTAACTCTTGTCTGTTTTCGTAATTAATGGCGCGTAGTTTCCTCTTTTAATAATTCAATCAAGAAACTGCGTTTAATGTGGAATCTCCATGCTATATTTTTATTCATTCTTGCTATGTAAAATAACACGACGAATGTAATTCTCTCAATTATATAGAATAGCATATTTGATAAAAGCTTGTGTTGAGGTAACTTTCATCAAATTATTTAAGGATTCATTTACTCACAGTTGTTATTAAAAAAGAGCATTCCTCCTAAAGTTAGCGGGTTACAGCATTTAGATATCAATAAAGATTTTTTTTAAATACTCTAATAACAAAATATTTACTCTCTTAACTATTTAGATTTAATAGAGAACTACGTATTGAAAATTATTAAAAATATATTTAAATGCATATATGATAGTAAATACTTATCTGCTAGAAGTTGCTCTCATAAATATACGCATATTAATCAAGTAACAAAACACATGTGAGTCAAGGAACAAAAATAGTTTAAGGAAGCATATTATAAAATTTTAAATTTGAGATAAATTATTTAAATATTTTTATGTAGCAAGTAGCTCTATAATCAAAATAATTTTAGAAAAGACTACACATTTAGTAAAATGTCTTTATCTAAAAACATCATTAATGACGTACACGAAAATTTACAAGAGTGGCACAGTTCTTTCAAACGTCATAACGTCCATCATCAGTGGCAATATTAATGAAAGTGACAGACATGATATTTTATACACAACCCGAAATAAACTCGTGTCTGAAATTTTCATTAACATTGCCACTGATGAGTGACGTTATGAAGTCTGAAAACATCCTCGTTCTCTTGTAAATTTTCCTGTACGTCATTAAAGGCGATTTTAAATAAAGACATTTTACTAAATTTTTTATCTTTGCTAAAAATATTTTGAAATATTTGTAGATGTTCCATACTTGTAAAAAACTGTATAATATTTTTATTTTTAATATATATATATATATATATATATATATATATATATATATATATATCAGCAGTTTTGTAATAACTCCTTAACTAACCAAGTTAATTACACAAAATCTAAAACATTGTCTTCAAGTGCAACTTCGGTTGCAAATTAGCATTGCAATTACAATCAAATGCTACTTTTGTATTAAATAACAATTTACAGTACGTCTGTAACAGCTCTGAGACTACAACAAAACTGTCAATCTGTGTCAAATCTGTCAAATAGACGGAACGGTAACAATTAAAATGTGGCTTTTCCACAGATTGCATTTTTCGCATCACACTGCAATCTTAATATAGTGTGCCGCGCATTGCACTTAAATGTACCTAACCATATAACTATTTTGGGTTAATACTCTTTGTAAAAATAAATAATGTATATTATTGAAAAATGTGGTGGTTTGATTGTGGTAATTATTTTTATTAATTAGTTTAATAAACAACATCAACATTTCATATATTGCTCTTTAAGCATGTGGCCGCATACCCTCTAATTTCTCCGCAAGCAGATTATAACTTGTCCATATAGAAATGTAAACTAGTTAATAGAAGTCAATGATTACTTAATTTAACATTTATTATTATAATTAATCACAGCTTGAAATTAATTATCAGAAATTCTACAAGATTTGTAGTTATTTATTCATTAAACATATTTTTCTTGCTACATTCTTTGACCTTATTCATTATTATTTAAATATTAAATTGGTAAGGTACAAAACCGACAAATGTGATGACCTATGATTGTTTCTTTAGTAATTTCCAACAATATGATATCAATCATTTCTACAACTCTCATTCTCATCATATGCGATTAAGATAGGTACAGTACATATGAACTTGGATTAATTTTACGGAGCATATTCCAAGACATTTTCACTTTCCCTGCAATACATGGTAATGTATAGGGAAAGTATTGGAATCATACCGAAAATTACAACTCGTGTTTTCGACGGACCTACACGTTTCGACGGATCTACACGACGGATCTACACGTGACGTCTGTGTGTGTGTCTGCGTGTATCTGTCTGTATGTCTGCCTGTGTGTGTGTGTCTGTTTGTGTCTGTGTCTGTCTGTCTGTCAATGCATGTATCCCCTCTAACTAAAAGTCTAATGGACCTAATTTCATAAAATTTGGTAGGCAAGTCACTTGGGTAAGACTCTGGCGCTGATTAGTTTTTGGTAGGATTCGTAAAAACAGAACTCGCACTTTTTTGCGAAATGGCCCTTTTGATCAAATTTTACAGAATTTGGTAGATAAGTTACTTGTAGGATACTCTGATGCTGATTAGATTTTGGTACGATTCGGAAAAGAACAGCCTGCCTTTCTTTAGGAAATGGCCCGCAAAAATTTCATGTATCCACCCTAGCTAAAATACTAATTTACCAAATTTCACAAAATTTGAATTTGGTAGATAAGTTACTTGTGGGATACTCAGGTGCTGATTAGATTTTGGTATGATTCGGAAAAGAACAACCTGCTTTTTTTACGAAATGGCTCGCTAAATTCACCAAAATCTAAAAAAAATACTAAGTAGTGTATGATCAAAAATATTAATTAAATTCTTATTTTATACGCAATTTTTGACGAGGAAAATAATATATCACACTCCATTACACTTTAGGACTAACTGTTCTCAAGATATTTGAGATTTCTTGCATTTTTATTACGTCGATTTCTCAAAAATGTCCAATTACCGAATAAAAACAAAAAATGAGTTAAAAATGCAAATTTAGTGTCATTTGGTGCAATTAAACTCAATATAATGAATTATTAAAGAAATAAAGAAAATATGAATTCGAGTCTGCAGGAAAAGTCATGTGCTACCCACATCAGATTTTTACTCTTATAGACTTTTTCTGAAACATTTCTACTCTGTATTTCAAGGACATTGAAGGTAATCATCTTTTAGCTCTTTTTAATGTAAATAATTATTATTTTTGAACTTTTCTTCCTATCTTGCTCGTAACAAGGCAAAACAACCAACTTACTGTTTTTGCAAATCAGCGGCTTTTCTTTATAACATATGTACTATATCTGACTGTACTTCCTTCTTCCTTCTCAAGTCCAATCATCCTTTTAGCTCCATTTATTCATACTGCTGGCAATAAACGCCTTCATTGAAAATTGACCCATTGAAATTTGAAAGTTGTTCGGAATTACAAAGCTAACTAAACTTGGGTTATTACATTTATCTATTTAAGAGCTCACCGATAAATTATTTAAATAATAATGAATTATACCAAAGAGTGTATCAATTTAAATTTATTTGGTGAATAATAGCTATCTTTAGTATAATTTATTCTATCTTTAGTATAATATTATAATTAGATACTTTAGTATTATAATATAATTAGTGTCTTCACAATATTATAATTACCTATCTTTAGTATAATTTATATATAGTTTTTCAAACTAGCTTTAAGCATCGATTACATAGTGAATTATTAAGAAGTGAATTATTAAGATAGTGAATTATTAAAAACTACTGATGCATTGCAAATTTTTTTATGAGATATATCTACTAAAATTTAAATATTATCTAATTTGAAATTCATTAAATTACGTGTGTATTAAAACTAAAGTAAACTTATTATTATACACTCGTATATATAAATATTCCTAATTATTATGCACCATCAATTTACATACGATTTCTTTTTCAGACCGATCATGACCCCCGAAACCCAGCATATATTGCAACTCAAGGGCCCCTTCCTCATACGGCGGCTGATTTCTGGCAGGTAAGTTGACTGTAAAACAAGCCATTTTTATTAAAAATTTTTGGAAAGACTTACGAAAATTACCGAAACTGTTTCAACGATTAAATTACTGAGGTATAGAAATTTTACTAGCAAAAGTCATTGGTGTTCTGGAAATTGAACTCAGAGCTAACGCATGATACACAGTATTCAGTACACAGAGTTATTGTGTGGTATTTACGTAGATGGAGCACTTCACGTTACAATGAACAAAACGTGATTGATAGTGACCATGATTTTATTTTGAGTTGTGACAATTTCCTCTGACACATGTTAAGTCATTTAGCCTATAATGACGCTTTGTCACAGATGCGTGAAATTATTTGGTCATTTTTGTGGGTAAACTTAGGGGGTGAACAATTTTGTAGTAAGATTTTATAATAATTGTGATATCATAAGCTGCTTTTATGTAGTGCCTGGTTATACCAAGTCCAAAATAATTAATTTGATTAAATGTCGAGCACGGAATCCAACTAACATCTAAAACATGGAAGAACAGCAATTTAGCTACAAATATATTTGAACTTTAAGCATTAATACTTATTTATAAATATTACACTCTGCACATCCCAACGTTAACAGTAATACTGCATTCAAGTAAACGCTACAACTAAAGTAAAGAACGTTGACAGCAATTACCTTAGTTCCATATGTTATCATTACGTTACTATTTCATTTTTCCTAAGTGAAAAATTACTTTTGCCAAGTGAAAAATTACGTTAATTTGCAAACGATGGTATTCGTGTTATATTTCTGTATATAATGAGATTAGTGTCATATTGGTGCATATATTGGGATTGGTGTCATATTGGTATATATATTTGGATTGGTGCATATAAAATGCTGGAATGGTACAAACTTTCGATCTGTGTCACCTAGATTTAGCGATAGAGGCACCAAAATGGGACACATTCTTTCTTTTTAAGTGTAATTTAATTTTGTGAGTAGAATATAAAAATGTGAAATATTTTGTTTAAGTGCTACTCATTAATCTAAGAATCACGTAAAATATATAAACAATTTCTAGTTGTCTAGTGCCATGATACTGTTCTTCTTTTTCTTTACCACAATAACATAAATGACCTAAAATAGCATATCTAGCTGACACTTCAAAATACTATGAAGCTTTAAAAATTATATCTAGCGTGAGCGTGTCGCTAGTGTTAGTTAAGTTCTATCTGTTCTCATTTGACACAACCGGAAAGCGTAGTGTTTATTTTATATATTTTTGATTATTTTTTAACAAAAATTTTCTGATTATTAGTAGAAGTAGTAAACATTTTATTACCGGTTGTAGAATAGGGTACAGAATATATGAAGATAAACATAAATTATGAGAAAAAATAAATTTGGATACGTATAAATATACATTTTCTGTTTGAGTTCTAATTTTCATTGCACGGATAATTTATTTCCATAAAATGAACAGTTTAAATAAATATAATTTAATTCAATACTAGCCTTTTACCACAGATATATACGATGCGGTGACACTTATCTTACCCCATCGCCACTTAGATCATTGTGTCGAGCGATTATGGCGATTTCCCAACATGAAGTTCTAATTCCTTCCCTTTACCTCCATGAATAACTTGTTATTACACGTCGAAAAATATTGAACTTGTTTTGAAAACAAGCTATGTTTTGCTTTGTCACTTACAGATTTGGGGTTACTTACAGAATAGGGGGATTTTGCACGTCTGCATATGAAGCGTACCACAGTATCAAAGCCTCCGTCCTTGATATAACAAAAGATATTATCTCTTAATACATAGATAAGGATTTTTCGTTTCTCATCTGACATTGCAGGTGTAAGAATAACAAGGGGTGTGTGGTTTAGTTATAACAACTACAGTTATTCATACAAAGTAGTGCATCGTGGCAATGGTCTAGGATCATATCTACAGCCTATTGTAATCATATACCACCTATACTAAAAATTGCCGCCATCAAACTTTCATTGGATTTGTTTCATTAAGGCCTTTAAAAATCATTAAGCGTGGAAAAGATTCTAAATATGTAAAATATATTTCAATAAAATAAGTGAAATATAATCCAAGGTACAATTTTATGACACTGTAACACTGTCAATGACGAACATCCATGAGTCCTTATACCCGCAAAGATTACTTTAAGCATATGGGGAAGTAATTGCATGAAGTTCCTTATTTTTCATCCTTTGTTAACAAAAACTCTAGAACTAGATGGAATTTTTTTGAAATTCGAGAGAAAACTATTCGAAATTTTATATTTTCTGAACGTTGTAGCAGAGGACAAAATTTGACATAATTATGTATTAAAAGGGTTATTTATGGTTCAATGATCCCGAAACATAACATTTTTAATCATTGTAGTGAAAAATAGCCGCTATGCAATATTTTATATTCGTTGCGTCATTAGATCCTCAAGGGGGCAACAATTTACCCCACCGAGGAGTTATATTGTTAAACTGAATCTCAATTGAAAGTGTTTTTTTAATCCTTTTAAAATAAAAGGTAACATGCTATAATTATGTACATTTGGACCAATGATACAGATGTTTCAAAATTTTTCTTGCAAAATTTTCAGGAAAAAAAAATCACAAGCCATTTAAAAATGGATTCTGATATAAAAGACAGTTTAGTTGAGCCACACTTCAATTAATTGCAAGTGTTTTCCGCTAACCTTTGAAAACTGCCCGTTGTTGATTGTTGTTGAAACCCAGACCGTCCGACCTACCAGAAAGGTGTAAGGTAACTGTTTGGACGGTCGGGAAGTGCCATCCAATTTAGACCGGAACCCAGTGGGGGAGGCATCCACAGGGACCGTACCCTCCTTCCCCTACCACCAACCTCTCGGAAGGACTTTCGGACCCACATGTTTAACGTGATCGTACTCCGCATGAACACGGCGGCAGTTTTGGCAGTGGCTGGAATCGAACCCGGGCCTACCGAGTGCAACTCCAGCGCGCTAACCAATGGGCTACCGCGCCCTGAAAACTGCCCGTGTAACACCACAGCTGTTAGTAATGGCTGACTTTAGGCACAAAGCTTATTTATCTATTCTTGCAGATGATTTGGGAACAAGGCAGCGTCGTAATCGTTATGCTGAGTAGATTGATGGAGAATGGTGTTGCTATGTGTCACCGATACTGGCCGGAAGAAGGAAGCGAGGTGTACCACATCTACGAGGTATGATATATATATATATATATATTTCGCAAGCAATTCAAATCTAAGGAATATTTACACGCTGAATACAAAATATAAAATGTATATCATAATATGTTCCATTTCACCTTTTCGTTCTATAAGGATCCCTTCTATCACAAATACTTCAGTAGTATTCACTTTAATATAGTATAAAAGTCAGCAAAACTTCCTTCAATAAAGCAGACATATATCAGTAAGGTGACGATAATTGTCCCGAGGGCGTTATAAACCCCCCTTCTTCGAGCCAAAAGGAAGTTACAATGCCCTCAAAGCAATTGCCGTCACGTTACTGACATATACCTGCTTTATTCAAGGAGGTTATGTAAGGTTTTATCTTACAATCAGCCGTTTGATTTATTGTATATATACAGGGTGCCCCGAAAAGGACTCCCGAAATTTGAAAATGAATATCTCAGAAACGGTTACAGATAAAAGGATGAAATAAAATGTTTGTTTATTGGACAGCCAGTAAAATTTACATAATGTGGTGTTTCAAAATATAGTCAAAAATTTTCTTAACAGATGGCGCCAATAGGCGTATCTAGTCAAATTATCTTCAACGCTTCCTGGCCTTTCAAATTATTGAATTTTGCCGATCCCGACCTTTGGATACTTGAAACCTCCTCTTTGTCTCCGTCGGGTTGTAATTTAACCGATGGTATTTGAGTACAATGACAATCCTTTGCTCCAACAAATATATCTCTCTTCCAATGTTTCTGTCCACCTTGTTCACAGCACAAAATATTCTTTCAAGTTCCGACAGCGGAACACAAAGAAGACTAAATGAATTGTAGAATACTCCACAATAAAGGAAATTTAAAAGCCGTCTGTAGTGCCATCTATTAGCAAAATTTTGAACTATTTTTTTAAAACCACCATGTGTATATTTTACTGGCTGTCCTATAAACATACACTTTATTTCATCTGTAACCGTTTCCGAGATATTCGTTTTTAAAGTTCGAGAGTTCTTTTGGGGACACCCTGTATGTAGTATAGTTTAAACGTTCGAAGTTTCAAAATGTTCTCTTAATTTGGTTAGATGATATGTCTCTCATGTGGTATTCTAACCAGGAAAGTATTTTATCCTCTAAATATTTTTCATATTTTAAAATGGTTTTATAAATTTCTCGATGCAATCCTTCTCGTAATCCGTCGACGTTTTATCCTTTGAACGATAGTATTTTATTTCATAGTTGAAATAAATACTACATATGAAAAAGTAAAAACCATATCTGTTAAACAATAACAATATCACAAGTTCTAAAGTTCCTCTAAAAATAATACTTAGTTGTTATTTATTGAATATTATATCTTGTAGAAACTAATTTTATATTCGTATTCTCGAAGATTATTTTTCATATGTTTTTTATGCAAACTGTTTTAATCACGTTTTTTACCTATAACGTCTTGGAGACCATGCAAAAAAAAGTTGAACAATTTAACCATAAAAATTAAAATGTGGAAAGGAATTCTTCAAGTAAAAAGTCATATTTCTAAAATATTTATCTTTTAGTTATTGTCCATTTTTTCGTAAAGAGGAAACCAACATTTTTATGTAGGAAAAATCAATTGCTTATGTTTTCTGTCACATAAAAACGTGTTTGCTTTCAAAAGTTTGAACTTTTATAGAAGAAAATGTATAAATAAATTAATTTCTGAAACAATATCTGACGTGAAAACTAAAAATGCATACTGTAAAAAATGCAACATAGATTTCCAAAAATCTGTGCATTTCATGGTGTAAATAATAAATAAATTCCGTTGTTTTAGTTAAGCGGCGAAGGTTTTTGCCAGTTAAGAAATACATAAAGATGTATATTTAGGATACTTTTATTTTTTTAGCTTCTGTATAGCGCATTTTTCTTTTATCAATGTTCATATCATTTAAATTCCAAACCTAGAACTTGGATTTTATTTATATAAACGTGGATCAATAGTGATTAAAATGGAGCAAGCTTTATTGGCTTCTTCTGTTTTAATATATTATAAACAGCACTTCTTACTTCCCTAATATTGTATTTACCGTTACCCATTACTTTTCTTATTTAACCTAAGTAATTTCAAATCGAACGGAATTTTGAACTAGATCAGATCTTTAAGTATATATTAAAGACACAAATCTTAGATAAAAATATCATTTAATCAAATAAAACCATCCTATCAGACTTGCAAATATTAAAAGACCAGAGCGCTTTCGGGTATCACCATACCCTTCATCAGTGGCTATATGGGTATGGTGATGCTCGAAAGCGCTCTGGCCTTTTAATATTTGTACCTGTTATAGGATTGTTTTATTTGATTAAATGCCCTTTTTATCTATGATTTGTGTATTTAATTTATGTTTAAATATAGAAATAGACGTGATACCACATTAATTATTAGATCAGATCTACATATTTTAGGCCGTATGAAATACAAAATAAGCTACTTTTAATGTGACGGCTGCGTGTGTGTGGGAGAGGGGAGGGATATTTGTTGCTAAAAAGAATAAATCATTTTAATCTAAAAGGGACGTTGCTTGAGATATAGAATTTCAGTTGTTCTCTCTGCCGTGCTGCATGTTAAAATACCCGAGGCTGCCAAATGAACACAAAAATTTAATTAAAATTTCAAATTCAATGTCAAAATATCCGTGTAATTTTTTGTGTAATTTGTGTAATTAATGCCTTGTGAAAGAAATAACAATGAATTTGAAGTTGTAGTAAAAGTCATATGCTGCCCGCATCAAATATTTTAATTTATTTAAAATTTAGAATAAACGCCAGAGTTGCCCTGGATATTGGATAGGTGTTTGAAATAAAAAAAAAACTTTCTCCATTCTTATACAGTTTTGCATCATTTTACATTGCATATCAGCTAATTTATTCGCACCAAAAATATTATATTTTATTTAGACTACAATGTGTGCATTAATTTCGTCACCTCTTGTAAAGTTGATTAGAAGCATCTATTATCGAAGCCGCTGATTTTATATTTCTATTCTTTATTTTCTCAAAATACACTGTAATTTTGATATTTGAATTTAAACAAAATGTTGATTTTAATACTATGGGTATGCTATAGACGCCACATTTATTTACAACAGCTTGCCATATCGGAGCATAATTACCGGGACTATTAGAAACCGCGTAATTTTCAATTTGAGAAAAAATCAATGGCCATATCAAGATATCATGAACCACTTCTTTTATTTATAGGTGCATCTTGTGTCGGAGCATATCTGGTGTGACGATTACCTTGTGCGCAGTTTCTATCTGAAGAACCTGAGGACTAATGAGACACGCACAGTGACGCAATTCCATTTCATGTCTTGGCCAGATAACGGCGTGCCTAACTCCACCAAGGCTATGCTGGAATTTAGACGGTAAGACTTACACTAGGAATAATTGCATATATCTTTCAATTATTGATAACCCTACATATTCTGTTTGATGTACGTGTTTTCATAGTTTTGATTCGTCTTTCATTGTAATACATTTTAAATTTTGGCTTGTTTTTATGCTGTGCTTGTTTGCTTGTTTTCATGTTTTTACTTTCCCTGCAATACACGGTAATGTATAGGGAAAGTATTGGAATCATGCCTAAAATCACAACTCGAGTTCTCGACGGATCCACACGTTTCGAGACCTATAGAATACCGAAAAAACTATTTTTAGTGTGACGTCTCTGTGTGTGTCTGTGTGTGTGTCTGTCTGTCTGTGCAGAATTTTTATCCACTCTAACTAAAAAACTGATCGACGGAATTTCATAAAATTTGGTAGGTAAGTCCATTGTGGGCGAATATGGTGCTGATTAGTTTTGGGTACGATGCGGGATAAAAAAAAACACCTTTTTTGCGAAATGGTCCGCAAAAATTGTATCCACTCTATCTGAAAAACTAATGGACCGAATTTCACAAAATTCTGTATATAAGTCACTTGTAGGTTCCCTTGATGCTGATTAGATTTTGGTATGATTTGAAATAAAATAACCTGCCTTTTCTGCGACATGACCCGCAAAAATCGTCAAAATCTAAAATTAAAACCTACGTATGCTCAAATATATCCATTACATGCTTGTTTTATACGTAATTTTTAACGATGAAAAGAATAAGACCAACTCCATTACACTAGGACTAGCCATCCTCGAAATATTCTATACTTTTCGTATTTACTCTATGCCACCTTTGAAAATAATTCCAGTTACCAAATAAGAACGAAAATTGAATTAAAAGTATAAATTAAATTTAATTAAAATAAAGAGAACGTGGATATGAGTCTACAGGGAAAGTCATGTGCTGCCCACATCAGATTTTTTTACTTGGTGTAAGTGTTATTTCAACCATCCAGTGTTTATGTAAACAAATAAATAAATAAATAAAGCGCAAAAAAAGTAAATAACTGTCTCAATATTTGGGGAAATTTGAAGAAACAGCAATGTCTTGAAAACACTATATAAGCATAGAAGTAAAATATATTAAACTAAATTCGGTGTAAATTAATTAATTTTATATTGTTTTTAGTTCTTTTTTAGAAGATGATTGAAAATAGGGGAACCCTTAGCCTTGCTTGATCTTTTTGATAATCAATAAACTTCTGGAGTTTTCCTAATGAATTAACCATACTAAATTTCCTTAAAATTGCCCTAGTCTATCGAAAATTATGCACCTGCAGATTTGCAAAAGAACTAAATCACATACATCATTTCAAAAGATATATCATTCATTTATTCATATCTGATTTATTCATGTTCAAAACGTAGATTACCCATCAAAACCCTGAATTGAGCTGTTGGTCCTATTACAATAATTTCTCATTACATATATATACAGGGAAAAGTAGAAAAGTAATTAAGTACCTCAGTAACT
This sequence comes from Amaurobius ferox, assembly GCA_951213105.1. Lineage (NCBI taxonomy): Eukaryota > Metazoa > Arthropoda > Arachnida > Araneae > Amaurobiidae > Amaurobius > Amaurobius ferox. The sequence goes on from OX578136.1 coordinate 60,529,109, forward strand.
TCGTAAGGAAAATATTTCTGAGCAGGAATAGATGATCACTTGGGGGCTAGTTATAGTAATGTAACCATGACTAATTGAATAAAAGTGATTGTAGCGTCTGATTGAATAAAAGTGATTGCAGTGATTGAAAAATGAAAGAGTTTGAAAACAAACTCTGTATCAATACAAGATAAATAAAAATAGCCAAGTACAAAGTTTTAGAACATTGTTTAATTAGTTGGAATCGATAAAAGAGCTGCTGCAGAAATCATTTATTTGACGCAATGTGGTCATTGGCGAATTTCTGTCCTACTCAAGAATATTAAAATAAAAAACACTTGCATACACACAAATTGAAAGTACAGCATGTTCAAAATTACCTCGTCAGCAACAATGTGCATTTGAATTCGAGAATAAATTTGGACAAGTATTGCAGATGTCACCGTGTTACGGTCACTGATGATACGACGTTTTGGTAGGTAATTATTTCCTTCCATACACGTATTTTGTTGTGTGTTCTTGATGTCGATTCTAAATAGTTAAATAATCATCTACAACTTTGTAATTATCCTTTCTTTTCAACATGGATTTATAGCCGAGTTCGTTTTCCACACTTTTTAAATTATCCGCTAGGTGGCGCTTCAATCATCGTTCTGCGTAGAGCATGGTCACTTCACTATAGATAGACCTCTCGTATATACTCTTTGACCTTTCCTTACAAAGTGATTGTGGTGTTAAAGGACTTTTCTATGATCCCCTGTATAATAAAGTAGAAAACCTTTTTAATTCTTTGATATTATATCTTTAACATTTACACATTCGCCTGTTATCTGGTAGGTCGGACGGTCTGGGTTTCAACAACAACAACAACATTCGCCTGTTATTCCCGGCCGTCCAAACAGTTACCTTACACCTTTCTGGTAGGTCGGACTGTCTGGGTCTCAACAACAACAACATTCACCTGTTAGTCGTTCCCGACCACTCAAACTGCTGATCATACCTCCGGGTGAATCAAGTGGTCTGGGTTTTCGAGCTGTTATATTTCCAAAATCATCTCTTTCAAAATCAAAATCATTTTAAAAATATGCAGTTAATAAAAAAAATCATCAATGCTATGAAATCCATGTAGTTTTTAAGTGACTATTAATTAACAACTCAGATACCACTAAATGCACATTGACTAAATTTAACTACATTTAAAAATAGGACTCAAAGATAAAATGTGACTAAATAACTGAAAACTTCAAATAAATATTCACATCCGGCAATTCATTTTAAGCAATTCATTTTGCATGGCGTTTCATCATTATTAGGTGCACCGTATATGTTCATTGTAACTAATTCATTATTTCACGGAGGTTCATCACAATTGAGGCGAAATAAGTTTATTTAGAACCAAACACACATCCCCTTTGGTATTCAATGGCATTCTGAACATAAAAAATAATTGTACTTTTTGCAAACACCAATACACAGTTGCAAATCTATAACCGAAAGCAAAGACTAAAAATAAAGCATTTCGCAGCTGTCTAGATCACTTGAAACACTCATCTTTCTCCGATGATATATATTTTCACGTGGCTGACTTGATTTTTTACAATGTCCGGTTTTTATCCAGGATTTCGAGAACCAAAGCTGCTGTAGATGTGAAAAAACAGGATAAATTCGAGAGGAGTGGCGGCGGCATCCGATTCCCGGATTTGGGAGCGGATCTTTTTGATGCTCCACTTGAGAGATTAAATCTACGGGGATATATTTGGGGATTTTTTCGTCCCCCAATTTGTGATGTCTGGGTGGTGGAAGAGAAATGTTTTCTTTGGCCAAAATGCCAGTGACAGTCAAACTTTCAATCAAAGAGAATCCGAGCTTTGCCCTTTAGATTTAAGCGGTGATCTCGACTGACCCACTGGACAAACACTCTTCCTTTCAGAGTGATAAATGTATTGGGGACGTATTGGAAGGACAAATATATTTATTTTCCATTTCATTTTCTGTCTTAATTTCTTGCTTATTGAAATACTAGAAGATATATCCGGCGTTGCTCGTGAGCTAAAATATGTGCAAATTCCAGTAGTATTATAAATGGTATTGTTGTTCAAAATATTCTACTCAAATACTTTATTTAATTCTTCTAAAAAGAAGTATAAGAATCTTTGTTCTGGATATTGTAAACAATCTTCACAGGCAAATCTGAAGAATGAAATATCCTGGTCACGGATGAAAACCAATTTACGAAAAAAATAAAAGTTTAATCAGCATACAGCATACCCGGAAATGAAGCCGCTAAAATGGTAGACAAATGTATACCTGTATCATTTTTATCCTGCTTAAATGATCGGATAAACACAATAGAAGATATATAAATTGAATAATTTTATAATTTTGCCAAGAAAAAACAGATGATTTAGAAATTGAAAATACCAATAATTCCCAAGATCGTAACTGATACCAATCAATAAAACATGTAATGCATTTTTCTATCAATTTCATTATTATTTCAATTTAATAAATAAAATAAAAATCGTCTGCTGTATAAACACATATGATTTAATTCCGTTTCTAAGCAACATGATATAATTTCCTTCAAATAAACTTTACGTAAAAACTACTGTATGCGTTATATTATTTGCATAGAAGGTTTAATTTTAAGTTTATATTAATATCTTAACAGGTCCTGATCCTAGAAACTCGCAACATGCACGTAGTTATCCACATAAATTCAAAAACAAAATCCGTCAAAATCTATCGATTTGTCTACAGAACAGATAGTAGCACGACGGAGTACTAGCTTGTTAAATATGTGATCCAGAAGTTCTTCGGAGATGTTGATGGTATGGGAAAGAGTGTACGGTACATATGGATGGCCCCCCACTGGAATCCGATCTAAATTGGGTGACACTTCCCAGCCATCCAAACAGATACCTTACACCTTCGGGTAGGTCGGACGATCTTAGTCGAAAAATAAGAAGAAACTGTATATGTATATCCATTTAAAAATGAGAGAAATGTAACAAAACAAAAAAGGTTATTTTCTAAATTAGATTTTTTTTTCTCTTTTAGTGGTCTCTTCCTTGGAGTCTTACTTTAAAATTTCATAAATTTTGCATACAACAGATTATCACATTTTCTGCATGCATTGTGTAATGTATAGGAAAAGTATTGTCTAAAATCCCATTTCAAGTTTTTGACAGATTTACACGTTTTGGTCAGGACTGGACTCGAATCGAACTTATTTGAAATAATGTCTACTTGTATAAAATCTGTGACACTGTGGAAGTAATATTTCATGAACGACTAAAGTGTTTGAAAGCAATTTTTTTATCATTTTCACAATCAGGGAATACTTTAACCCTTCTAATTTTAAACTCGGTCAAGCATACTGAAAAGCTTCAAATTTTCGAATGATATTTAAGAAAAAAAAACAGTAAAACCACGACATTTAATCACGTTATATACATAATCGTTTTATATGTACTTAATCATTTGAAAACAAATGACACTCATTTTATAACAGCAGTATAAACCATTCTCGTGATACTGCACCGTCCTAAATAAACTTATTAAGCAGTTACCTAAAATTGAAAAAGTAGTAATTATCATTAAATATGTGTCAACAAGGAATATTATATGAAAAAGTAATTAACAAACTTCTTAAATCGCTTCACACACTAGAAAAGACACTTTTTTTACTTTTTTTTATTAGCATTTTAACACCAAAATATTTGCCAATTGTCATTTATTTCATTGAATATTATTTCAATGGCATATACATGAGGATTTTACACATGAGTATAAAAAAGTTTTATTTTTTGTGAAAAAAATTGCCAAAAGTGGTAAACATTAATTTACGTGATGATAATTCAGTACCAATAACGTTAGAGTGTTATATATATAGAGAGAGAGTAGTATAGTATATAAATATAAAAGTATATAAATAAGAGTATATAAATAATTTTTTTAATATAAATATATATATATAATTTTTACTTTTACTTGTAAAAATTGATTTAATTGAACTCAAAATATTGAGTTTATACAGTAAACAATTTAGTTTTTAATTATTAAAGACGTTAAATACATTTATCGACTAAAGTGATTAGTGGGGAAAATAGATTGACATTTTTTTGCTCTCTCTAGTCGAATTAGATTCACGTTAAATATATATTATAACTTTTAGTATGACATCTTTAAAAAAAACTCCTTTTAATTTTATTATTTAACCAACAAAAAAATTGTACAATGGATCTTGAACATGATTATTACACCATGAAAGTTAAATCAGACAATTATATAGTGAGATTGACGTGCTGATTATATCATATTTTTCTAAATTGAATCAAAACCTTTCTATGTCTGTCAATCTATGTCAATAGAAATAAAAGAACTTCCAATATACCAAAGGCCAAAATTTTCACTGTATTATCTGTATAATCAGAATTACATGAAATGTTCTATTTTTAATTCCCTCTGTAACTTTCGTAAAGGAAAATTCTAATCAGCTAAGATTATGAAATGCATTCATACTATAAATGCATATTCATTTAACACTATCTGTTTTTGCCTACGCTTCCAAAAGTTTTAAATTTATTTCAGTAGTGTTTTCATTGAGAAAATAGAAAAAAATGTATATTTATTGCGCCAATAATTTAGGCATTTTCAGCTCATGATTAAAATAGTAATATATTTCTAAAAGGAAATTACATATGGCATTTTTAAGATAAAGTTACAGATCAAGTATTAGACTTACTGACAATTATAGATATATTTTAATCTATTAATTAATTAAAATTTTATATTTCAAAGTATAAACTTGTTACATAAATACTCAAATAACAGTTTTTCTTGCTTTGAAATATAGTTGTTTTACATTTATTTCTATAAGTCATATAAGAGATATAAAAGTGTAGTAAAAATATTTGTTTGTACGCTAGAAAATAAAACATAATATTATATATTATAAATATAAGTGAAACCGTCAAAAAATATTTTTAAATATTGTACAATAAATAAAATGGGCAATAAACTGTACAATAAATAAAGTGTTAATAAAAGAATGCGGGTTAAATGCTTAAATCTTCCAGTCATATGGAAACTTTTTAAATCTGTTTAACAAATATTTCATGCAGCATGCGGAAACTTTCATTTTCAATCTGAAATCTCTGAACTATCGACTTTTGAGCAACGGCCGTTTGCATATATATTAAGGATCGATATTTAAATTTGCAGCGTTATTGCTGAGTATATGAAATTATATACAAATTGGAAATCTAGGAATTTTTTAGAATACTAAAAGTAGTTTAATTCTGAATTAAAAACAGAATATCATGTATATATATATATATATATATATATATATATACAGCGTGTCCCAAAAATAACTGACACATTTGAAAAATGCATTAAAAGAAAACAGAAGGCGATAGAAATATAGCCTTTGCTGTATTGTACTTGGGAAATCAGGGAATTTTGATCAGCTAATTTTCAAAAGTTGTTACAAAGGTCACCAACAGATGGTGCTGCTGAATGAGAAAAATTGATAAATGGTATGACCATAAAAATAAAATTGGCATCACGTCTGATTTCAACCTCTAAAAAAGCTTCTTTTAACGCTTATTTTAATCGTGCTTTTAACGTGTGTTCTTTTTCTTAAGTGACGAAATATTTTATTTTCAATCTTGACTATGAGTCTGCCTATTCCTTTGAATTTATACATAAGGTTTTTTTCCCATGTTCGCCGTATATTTTCTCAAATTTATACTAAACTTATTTCTTTAAAAGATCGTTTGAATCATAAATCTAGTTTCCCGTACCATCCTAGGATTTTTCGTCCCTTTATTCAGTTCTGCTCTGAATTTGGTTTCAGACCTGCTCACTCTAATGTTTCTTCTTTATTTAACCGGATTCGGTCTGATAATCTGGGTGATAATGATGACTTTAAAAGCTTTGCTGGGGTGTATGTGGTTCTCCTGTTGTCCATCGATGGTAACTTTAAATTTTATATTGGCAGTACAAAACGTACTATTGATATCCGTTTGGCAGAACATGCTAGGGATGTCAAAGGTGGTAAACTTTCAACGGCCCTTGCTCATTTTATTGTTAAAGAAAATTTCCGGCCCATTTTTGAAAGAACTTTCCTTCTTATGCGTTGTAATAACACTCGTAATATTCTCCTTTTTGAGTCCTTCTTTATTTATGTTTACCGCGAGTCGATTTGTAATTTCGATCCCGTTCAGATTTCAAGTTATGCTTGGCGACTCATTCTCGACTCCATGCAATTCAAGTCTCTTCGTAGTTAACTTTGACGCCATCCTCTCGGGGATTGGACCTGATTGTCCCCATTTTTTAAATTTTTTTGAATTTGAAAATTCTGTAATAAAATTGTAAATTTTTACTGTTCTTTTCGTGATTTATGCTCGATTTTTTTAATCTCTGCAAAATGTTTTGTATTTTTGGATTCTCCTTAGATAAACGTAAGTTTATTGATAATTGCATTTATGCAAATTTGTCACCGTTTCTGGTCTATATATGAACGATCATTCCTATTTCCATGTAGCCACTGATGAATAGCGTATTTACGCTCGAAAGCGCTCTGGCCTTTTTAAGTTTTGTACGTCTTAAAGAAGTGAAATAAAGACATTCTATTATAGTTGTGTGCTTGTTGTTTCTGAGGTATGACCATGTTGCAAAAACTACAATACGATGATTTCAAAATAACCACCATTTGCAGCAACAACATGACGCATTCTGAGAACAAAGTTCTCACTTGTGCAAACATTTCAGCACACAACAACACTTGTGCAAACATTTCAGCCGGAATGGTCAGGTCAAGAAATATCCGTTATTATAACGAATAAATCATTTTCAACGAATAATCCAAAAGCAACTTGAAATCTTTGAGAAACATACGCTAGAAGACTGCTGAGCAAAGTACAGAAAGGAGATCTGACAGTATGCGTTTCCCTGCAGCTATCACATAACCGCAACGCCATCTGTTGGTGACATTTGCAACATATTTTGAAAATTGGTTGCAAAAAATTCTCTGATTTCCAAAGTACAATACAGCAAACGCTACATTTCTATCGTCTGTATTTTTTAAATGCATTTTTCAAATGTGTCAGTCATTTTTGGGACATCCTGTATATATATATAAATATATGACATATTATATATATATATATATATATATATATATGATAGATTATATATGTACATATATGTATGTGTGTGTGTGTGTGTGTGTGTGTTGATGTGCGGTCCGTAAAGGAAATCTAAACGTCCTACGGCCAGAAAATTTGGTATATAGGTACTTCAGGATCCAGGAGGATGTACCTCAAAGCGATTTTTTCAATTATAATTAGTTTTTTAGTTACTTTATGTTTTAGCATGATATTGAGCGATTTTTACGCAAATCGGTTCCGAAACCGGCGACCGAAAATATATTCATAGAAAATCAAATACTTAAATTTTGAAAGTAAAATTTATTTACTGATTATAGGACGTTGAAGTACATACAAGCATCGCCTACAAGTATATACAGGTACATACAAGTATCACTTTAGTGCCTTCGGGTATCCTTCTTTGGTCACGGAGCATAGTGAGACAAAAGAAACTCCCATTTGACTCGAGAGTGGTTTTTCACACTGCATGTCACCTACCTATATCCAAGACTAGTAACTTCAAAGGCGGCTACTCCTAAACCGTATAAGCGGTATCAATGGCATTATAATGGTTGCTTTATTCCAATCTAATGTACATAGTCTGCAAGTTTCAAATAATTACCACCATTTCTTAATAGTGTTGCCATATTTACAAACAGTAATTATTTAGTAATACAAGGTAACATCTAAAAGTTCGGAGACTATGCAGATATCTCGAACCCTGATTGGAGGAAAGGGGAACTATTTTACCGTGGCGTAGAGGCACATGTGACGCGAGATGTGAAAAGGAAGAATCTTTTCCAGACAATGCGTGTCAGTGAACGATAGTCGTTCGCATTCGTTGAAAACGGAAATGGCATTTGGAGGACAACGTGCGAGTATCAAATACTGCTAGCGTTTGGGGAAATCGCCGACAGAAGCATTGCACCTACTGCAAGCATTGCACCAGCAGCAAGTGCAATGCTTCTGTCGGCGATTTCCCTAAACCCTGGCAGAATTTAATTCTCGCACGGCCAAACGTCATTTCCGTTTTCGACGAACACGGACGACTACCGTTTACTGACACGAATTGTCTGGAAAACCCTACCCTGCGGACCTGCTTCTGACTAAAATATGTTTATAATTCTTGCGTATGAGAATTTTAATACAAAGAAATGGCAATCAACACTCGGGAGTAACCGCGTTCCATGGTCAGTATCCAAAGCTATTTTCTACAAACTTCCAGTGGGCGCACTCGCTGCAAATTCCCAATCTCTGCAAGAAAGATGAAAGATCTTACATTAAATTATATTTTACAATACGGAAAAATGCCGAAATGTTTAGTAGTATGTTATTATAATCAGGAAGATAAGTGAATCAACTATATTAATTTTAAGCTATTTTCTTCCTCAGGGAAATTTTTTTGGTCACCCCTCTTAAAACTGACTCGAAAAAATTAGATTTTAATACAAAGGTTATCGTAACATGAGTTGTAGACTTTATTCGGTTTTAACAATTAATTTTAAACGCGATTAACCAGATCGAATATGATCGGCTGATAATTCAGTTAACCGCATATCCCATTAACCAAGCACTTGAACCATGTTTTAAGAAAAATTATAATATTTAAATCATCGTTGGCACGCAGCTAGCTATATTTTATAGCTTATCACTTCTTTGAAATATGATATAAAATATAGTTATTTAACATAGCATATATCATAATGCATTCCAAAATATGATGTTGATGTACAAGAGCCATGAATATTGATGATCATTTCGCCAGATGGAGTTCCGGAAGAGGGACACCTGCTTCTATCGTCCATCATTTTTGTGCTTGCTGCAATTTATAGCTTATCACTTCTTATAGTGCAATATGATATAGAATCTAGCATAGTATAGTTATTTAATATCGCATATATCGCAATGCATTCCAAAACATGATGATTGATGTCCTAGAGCCATGAATACTGATGACCATTTCGCCATATGGAGCTTCGGAAGAGGGATACCTGCTTCTATCGTCCATCATTTTTGTGATTGCTGCAATTTTGTATTGAAAGAATTGCATAGTCACAAAAGTGATGGGGGCTATCAAGCACATCATCACTTCAAGAAGAGTCATGTGATGAGAAGACTGCAGCCCGTAAAGACGTTCAGAACGCAAGGACTACAAGCAGGATTGTTTTAGTTAAAAATCTGTATTAGTTATAAGTTTACATTTTTGGATTTAGTAAATAGGTTTAGTAACAGATTTTAACTAACAAATAAGCTGTATGCCTAACGTGATTTACATAAAAATTATAATTATTAAACATTCGGTTCACCAGAGTAATCCCCCTTAAATTTTAAACAAGAAATATTAATTATGCATAAAGCAGTGATTATGAAACACTTTCCAACTGAAATGCAATTTTATTTAAACGTCTCTAAAATGCGATACATTCAGCGGCGATATTTTTTTAAATATCACACTACTACAATAATTTATTTTACTTGGAAACTTAAAACTTCATCACAAAAGGCAATGCTATAAAAGCGTCTGCCTCTATATGTAAAACCAATGAATATTTCATTCTTATCACTTATATTCGACTCCAAAGCTAAATAATTTTGCGTTAAAAAAAATCAGCAATTCTTATACAACTCATCTTACAAAATCGCTTGATTTGTTTACATTCTGCATACGATAAAATTAGGCTTCGTTGTAGAAATATCAAAGTTTGATGTTCATTTAAACTCAAAAATATTGTAGTTGAATTGGCGCAGTATATAGATGCAAAGAAATTACACAAAAATAAAGCGGTTTTGAGACGGATGCAATACTAAATATAAATTAAAAGGAACTTTAAGAATTACAATTTTCATTAAGCTAAAAAATTAGATGCCATGTTTTATTTTGCAATGAGTCACGTGATCTCTTCATATAATATGGGTGTAATTATTATTTCAATATTTACTTAAAAAACTACTTAACATATTTCGATGAAATTTATTTTTACACATTTTGCATGATAATTTCAATATTTCCTAAAATTTTCGAAGCAATTTGTGAATTTTAACTCCGTTTAAAAAACTGTTTGAAAAAAAAAATTAGGTCCCATAGGGTTTAATATATTTCAATTTTTTCATCCCGGGTTCAATCCAAAAGTAATTGGGTAATATTACTTTTTTACATTCCCATAAGTCCTACAGACCGTCTCAACAACATACTGAAATCTTATTTTGATAAAGTCATTTTTACGACAGTTATCGTTTGAACGGACAGACAGACAAAATGAACAAAGTCATAAATACTTTACAACTGTGTTGGAAAGTGTTAAAAAAGAAATAAAAATGGTAGCCAATTTGGAAGGATTGTTTAAAACATCTTAATTATGTCAAGTGAATATTCATTATATATGTATTTAACATAAGAAAATTCATTTGATGGCTTTTAGGATGCTATAGAATGGAAAAAATTATAGATAATTCACTTTTATAGACGTTTAGTAAAAGATTTTATACGAAGGCAGCAATAAAAACGTTCCTAATATCGACGTAATATAAGTCTAATAAAATGTGTTCCCTACGTAACTTTTTCTGTCTGAATTTCGGGCATAAATTTTTTGTACGTATTAGTTGTTTACTGACATTTTGGTAGAGAAACTGTCTATTCTACAAAAATGGAGGTAATTTTAAGCTGCCAGTCCTGAAATAACAAAGCAATTGAAAATATTTAATTATGTCAAGCAGTTGTTTCAAATAATTAGTGTATTAATAAAATTAAGTGGATAACTTTGCGAATGCTAAAACTAAGAGTTTTCAAAATATTGCACTTTTACAGATTTTTTTTCAAAATAATTTTTAATGTCTCAGCATCGTTATATCTGTGAAATATAAATATAGAAAACAGTTTTCATATTTTTCAAAATGTTGAATCCGCTTTTTGAATATTTAATTAAACGAAAAATTGCCCAAAGTGTGACTTATATATGGGGATTGCATGCTGCTTTTAAATTTTGAGAAATTATTCATCACATATCAGGTAATTTTACAATTTAAAAAAAAATCTTCTGTATCTACACAATAGTTATGTATAGCATATTATTTTCTCTTGATATAATTATGAGAGCCACTTTCGCAGAATAGCTAAATTTATTTTTCTCTTGTTCGAAATTCCTAAACTCCTGTTTTTACTCTTTAATGCATACAAGAAAAGATGTGTTCTCAAATGTCAAAAGAAAAGTGTAAGGCGAAGCTCTCGGATTCAGACATATATTATGGCAATTTTCGGGACACTTTTAATGAAGACATCAAACAAAACAATTTGCAAAAATTCCATAAAACTAAAATTTCTACAAAGCTATTTGCTCTAGCGTAAAAAATCGTCTGATTTAATTTCTCCTGTAAAATATTGATAAAATGATTTCCCTCTTGACGCAATTTGAACTTTTATTTCACTTTCTCAAATTTAAAAACAAAATTTAAATTGCAAGTATTGCTAGTTCACAGCATATTACACACGAGAAATTATTATTTGGGTGCATGTAAACCAATAACTCAAGAACAAATCCAGAATTTAAAATTAATTATTTTTCATGATTTCAATGCACGTTATTCAAATTTGACGATATTGATAAACATTACTTGTTAAGATCATTAGGATCATGTTTCATATAAATAGGCTAAACGTTTCTTTGATTCCTAGTAACATAACTTAGACCCCTGCCTTGAATGTGGAAATGTGACAAAAAATCTCTATAGTAGAATAATAGAGCTCCATGGGTTACACACTTCTATCCTTCGAGTTAAATCTAAACGTTTAAATCTGGCTCTTTTTCTTAAATATGTTTACTTGGTACCTCTTTTCTCTATAAGCTGCACTCTTCAGCTCCTGCTTTCGGTGGCTACACAGTGAAATTTTCAAAAGCAATAAACATATTTATGTACACCTATCATCTCCAAATATGGCTTAGATTGGATCTTCAAAAAATAATGTAATGTATAATCAGATAAATAAAAGCCCTATGATTTTAACCATGGAAGTAAAGTGAAAAATATCTCCATATTAGGAAAGCGTCAAAATCGTTTGAAACAATACGTCAGGTGATGCTGTGGTAAGAAAAGTTCCACTGCATTGTATGTATTTCTGCGCCAAAAGGCTCGTATTTTATTAAATAATATTTATTAAAAATGTTATTTTACAGAATAAGTGATCAGCGAAATGCAAATTAGATCTCAAACGAAATAGAATATTTTTACGCATTCAAATTAATTTTACCTTTCAATTTACTTTTATCTCCATTATGTACCATATTCTCTATTTAGGAAAAACAAGAAAGATCAATCATGCTTAAAGCATTGATTATGAAACCCTTTCCAACTTCAATGCAATTTTATTTAAACATGTCTAAAATGCAATACATTCTTTGGTAATATTTTAAAACTTATTACAATACTACATTGATTTATTATATTTGAAAACTTAAACCTTCATCGAAAAAAAAAACTTCATTAAAATGACGGCATTGAAATATAAATTGCCTGGTTTAAACATCTCTAAAATGTGATATATTCCTCGGTAATAATTTTAGAATTATCCTAATACCACGATAATTTATTATATTTGAAAACTTCTTCGAAAACAACTAAAATTCATTCAAATGACGTCATAGAAAAAATAACACGCCTGGCTCTCTCTATAAAAGCAGGATTTCTTTCATAAATAATTTCCCATTCATGTCATTCATCACAATGCTATAATAACTTATTTTATTTAAAAACTTAAGACCATGGAACTACAAGTAATTAAACTCTATGCTTAAAACTTCATCGAAAAAAATCGTCCTTCTCTCTGTAAAGTCAATGAATATTTCTTTCATATCAGCCATGCAGACTCCATGAGCTAAATTCTTTTGCGTTAAAAAAATACAGCAATTCTTATACAACTCATCCTGCATATTTTGCTGTTTACATTTTACATAAGTAAAAAATAGGCCTCGTTGTAGAAGTAATTAAATTTGGATGAGCATTTAAATTCAAATATATTGTAATTGCGTTGTTTTAGTATGTAGATGCACAGAATTTAAACAAAAATAAAGTTGTTTTGGGACGGATACAACACTCAATATGAATTAAAAAGAACTTTAAAAATCACGATTTTGAGACAAGATGGAAGCCATATATCATTTTGAAGTGGATCACGTGATATTTTCATATCATGGTCACGTGATCGTTTCATATAAGATGTGTTATTATTATTTTAATTTTTATTTAAAAAACTACTGAATATATTTCGCTGAATTTTTTTTTATATATTTTATGGATCAATTTGAATATTACCTAAAATTTTCGAAGCAATTTGTGAATTTTAAATCCGCTTAAAAAATGTTTGAAAAATTAGGTCCCATAGGGCTCAATGTATGTCATGTTTTCAACCCGGATTCAATCAAAAACTAATTGGTGATATTATTCATTTATATTTCCATAGGTTCTACAGACCGTCTGAACAACATACTAAAATTTCATTTTGATTAAGACATTTTTACGGCAGTTATCGTGCTAACGGACAGACAGACAGACAGACAGACAAAATGAACAAAGTCATAAACACTTTTCAACTTTGTTGTAAAGTGTTAAAAACTGATTACTTCTATACTCATAATTAGAGAACTTCAATTTAAACATAATCTAAAATGCATATACTAAAAGCTACACGTTCTTGCTGTGTCAAATGAACAGAGCAAATGGAACTTTAATAACACTAGATATAATTCTCAAAGCATTATTGTTGTTTCAAACTATTCATCCAATAAAATTTTTAACTCTTCTCTAACTCAATGGCATAAAAATAAAAAATAATCTTCAATATACCTAATTACTATCTTCAATATACGTAATTACTGTCTTCAATATACGTAATTACTCTCTCCGTTTGTTTAGATAGTCTACGCAAGTGATTCTGTGGTAAAAAATCTGATCGCCAATACATTTTACAATAACAACCATTTTCATTAAATTGCTTATAATTAAGAAACTCACAACGTACTTAGATTTGAAATGCACCTTGGCCATTCAAAACTGTCAAGTTGGTGAAGTTCAAAACTGTCAAGTTTTGTCTTCATATTTTGACTTAACACTTGGCCGCACTTGGCAATTTTTACCTCAATTTTGTCATGCAGTTAACGGCTATTGGGTGCTGATGAGTTCAAATACCAACAAAACTGGTTCATTGCTGCCGAGTCCTACACTGGAAGCATTCATTCAACTTACATATGTTAAAAACATACGTATGACATATTTTATTTTATAAACCGATTCACAAACTGTATTGGCATTAGGATTTTATTTACAATCAACACAATTTTTCACAATACGTTTATGAAACTCTGGGGCTTGACAAAGCACAGTTTAGAAAGCCAACATTATAATAATCAGATTTTAAATTTGACAAAAATTTGCAATATTTTACATAGAATAATTTAAATCGATATATTCTGTTGTAAACACTTCTCAACATATTTTTTTTGCATATGATTTAGCAAATATTATTTCAAAATAAATATTAAAGCTACTTCCAGCTGTTAGTAACTATTAAAATAAGATAATTTTAATTTTAATTATTATCATATGTTATCAGTGATTGTTTTAAGCATATATTTTATGTATCACTTTTTAGTACCATTATATTAATGTATTAGTGTTAAATAATCATTCAGAATTCTAATAACTACTGATAATTAAAATAATTAAATGATATAGTTAACGCTTGAATGCAAATTTGAAAAGTTCCAGAATTTATTTAGCCACTTGTCCGAACAATGTTTTAAAACGTTCTGTCTGCATTCAATGTATTACCAAGTTGAATTGATTATCATCTTATTCAATAAAACAAAATAAAAATCACGAAAAGACAGAGAACAGAAATAGTGTATGTTGTTAGTTTAGGAACACAGCTGCACATACAGTTTAATTACACATATTACATACATTTTTTTATAGTTCGAAAATTATATTTAGTTGTATATTTTCATTTTAACGACATTTTTTAAACTATATTCATTTTAATGACGTTTATTATAACTATTCTAAATTTTAATAAGTAATTTCTGAAATGACTTTTCTAACTTTTTTTTCACAGTCTCAGGATTGAAATCACAAGATTTTACTTTTTTCACTATGCGAATTGGAAATTGTCTATTTTTAGACTGCTGTTATTAGTAAAATCTTTTAACAAATAGTGTACAAATAACTCTCAAACTAAAATCACAGGTTAACGTTTGACTTTAATTCTCTTATTCCGTTTTCAGCAGAATTTCCGAGTTTGTTAACGAAATGAGCAATTGACAAATATAAAATTAATTAAAAATAATATGTTTTCCTTACTCTTTTACATTTGGTTATTAGAATTGACTGTTAGAATTGGTAAAACTTTTGACAAATAGCAATATCCCTCAAATTTAAATTACAGGATTATATTTGACTTTAATTGTTTTGTACCATTTTCAACAAAATTTTCGAATTTGTTAACAAAATAAGCAATTGACAAATATAAAATTAATTAAGCATTTTATATTTTCAGTACGTTTTTACATTTGGCTATTTTTATCACAGGATAAGTTTTGCCTTAATTGTTTTATACCATTTTCAACAGAATTTCCGAGTTTGTTAACAAAATGATCAATTGGCTTTGGAGCTTTCTTTCTTGCTCTTTGACAAAATTAATATCCATTTTCATTCAATCTAATATTTTAATTAAAACTTGTATATTATCCTTACATTTTTGATAACATAAAAAGGTAAAAATTCAAATTTCACATTTTAGATGTTGTACATGTAACAAAGTAAACACTTAACAAACGGTTTCCTAGAAACATAAATACAAACATTCTACTCACTAAGGACAATACATTGAACTGAAAGTATATATCCATACAACCAGGGTTTTATGGATATATACTTCTACAAATGATGTTTACCGTATGTATGTAAACATGCTCATAATGGTTCTGAACCCATTTTAAGATTTGGTCAAAGAAAAATGCATAAATGAACAGCAGAGTGCCAAAATAATCCAATTTAGTTCAATCCTAGTGCTGCAAGTATTGACTAAATATTTTTTAAATCACTAAGGGGGCTCTGCCCTTTGCTCACTTCGCTTCGCCAACCCCCTTCGGGAGGCTCGCCTCCTATTCGCTGCTCTCGCAGAACTCGTTTCGTATCTATCTCTCCTAAAAATTCTACTTTCAAAAATCTCTTTTTCTATCTCTACCTATTTTCCGCACATGTAAAAGCAGAGATTTTTCTTAGTCCAGGTAAGGTACCTAGAAGAGAATTGTTACTAATCTATATCATAAAAAAGAATATTTTAATTTCAACATTAATAACATATTACCATTTAATTCCTGCAACTCGATTCAAATGTTTAGAAATATTATCCTTTATCATTTTTTAGAATTTATTAATTATCAGATAAAAAATTTCACGCTAAGCATATAA
Source organism: Amaurobius ferox (assembly GCA_951213105.1). NCBI lineage: Eukaryota > Metazoa > Arthropoda > Arachnida > Araneae > Amaurobiidae > Amaurobius > Amaurobius ferox. The sequence continues at coordinate 60,545,704 of OX578136.1, forward strand.
ATAATCTAAAAATTACCAGCAATTTATATAAATATCCAGCATATTTAGTAAATTGTATTGTTAAAAAGTTTGGATTTGCTGAATATTTATGAATTTTCTTCTTTGTATTTATATTAGCCAGACATCAACATTATCTTGATTTAACATTACATTGTATTTACATCCCCTTATATGTTAGACTCACTGTTTTCGATTATACGCCCCATTATTTTGTAGCTCATACTGTAGAATATCATCTTTTATTGCGTTTTCGCATTACTGTTATTTGTTTCACACGATTGGCAACAGTGGATTTCTGCTTTTAAACTTCACGATTGGCGACATTTTGAGTCTCAATGGTTAGTACACTTGCATTTTTTTTATTCCAGGTATTCTTGTTTCCTTTATTATTTATCTATATGTTTGTAGTCCAAGTTTTTAGAGTTTATAAGATATTATCTATCTCTAAAATCCGAACCACACATTTTGTGTTCATTTTAATTGAATACTTGGACCTGACGAGGAGTTTTTTTTTCAAAATGAACAAATCATTTATTTAGGCCTAGCGCTTATCCACGTGTATAGCTTTAATGCTTGGATTTTATTTGTTTTTCAATTATCGATTCCATTCCATTGATATTTGTTGATTATCTTTAGCTTGATGACTAGCAATTTGCATTTTTTTCCCATTTGATTGATACTCTCTATTTAATACTTCTTTTTATTATGTAGGCATTTTTTAAAGTTAGGATTTTTGAGTTGCAACTTCTCTCTAATCTATCATTAGATTTTGAAACTATTATTATTATTGAAATCATTTTATTTATAAGCTGCATTTGCGCAATAAATTAAATGTATTTTGCATCGCCTATCTTTATTACTTAATAACTTTAGTAATTTTTACTATTCATATTTGCAAATTATTCTTAATTTGTGTAGCATGCCTCAGTATTTATGAAAAAAAATATATATATATATATAAAGTATATATATATATATATACACCATATATATACCATATATATGGTGGTTTATATGCACCATATATGCAACATATATATGGTGGTTTATATACACCATATATATATATATATATATATATATATATATATGGTGTATATAAACTGATGGTCAAAACAGTAAGGGGGTTATAGAACTCACCAAAACAAACAACTTTCACAATACAATGTGGGGTCGGAAAGCAACCTGGATGAAACGTCGCGTCAAAATAAAGTGAAGACGAATACAGTGAAGACGTATAGTGAAAATTTATTGACAAAATGTTTAGAACAAATGCTCAAATGAATGATCACCAACTGCGAGACAGGCGTCACAGCGGCGACAGAGTGACCCTGGCAAACCCTGTATATATATATATATATAGAGAGAGAGAGAGACAAACCGACAGACAAACCCTGTGTATATATATATATATATATATAGTGGCTGTAGTAGCAGTATAATAGCTATTTATACCTTTATCATTATGAAAAATCTATTACTTCAACAGATTATAAAATTTACAGATATGTTGATGATCTGATTTGTTTGGTCTTTACAGACAACTGTGTCATAGATCTAGATTTCTCTCCGGATAATTTGGAACTAATTCCTAATGAAGCCACTATTAGTAATAACATAAATTTTTTGGTTTTAATCTTATTATTGAACCTACTAATTGGATAGTTACTAATTTATATGGTAAAAAAGACTGTTAACTTTAACATTAATAAATTATTACCTTCCTGTAACTCAATTCAATTGCTTAGAAATATTATACTTAATCAGCTTTTAAGAATTTATAGTTTATTTGATAAGAAATTTCATGCTATGCATATTAATAAACTTAAAATTACTAGCAAATTATATAAATATCCAGCTTATTTAGTACATAGTATAATTAAAAAGTTTGGAACGGTATCTTATACTTAAATTCTCTCCTTAGTATCTTATTTTAGCCAGACATCCACTTTCTCTTGAATAAGCATTTCCATGTATTTACATGTTCTTACTGTTGCATATCAGCTTTTATCACCTTTTCGCCTTTCTGATATTTCTTTCTTACGATTGGCAACAGCAGTTATCAACTTTCTATTTTTGAGATTGGCAACATTGTTCTCTTTATTCAAGGCTCCAATGGATCAGACGTACGCTGTGTTTTTTCAGGTATTCTTGTTTCTTATTATTTTTCAATTTTTTTGCATGTTGTCCAAGTTTTCCGTGTTTATAGATATAATCTATCACTGATATCAGAAACGTTCATTTTGAGTTAATTTTTTTTAAACTTGGACTTGACAAAGAGTTTTATCGAAATAAACAATTCATTATTAGGCCTAGGGCTTGTCCACGTATAAAGCTATCATGCTAGGATTTTATTAGATTTTATTTTATCAATTCCCTTCCATTGATGTTTTTTGTTTGTCTTCAACTTGATTACTAGAGGTTTGCATTTTATTTTCCAGTTGATTGATGATTCTCTGTTTGATACTTTTATTTGTAAGGCATTTTTTAATGTTGGGGTATTTTGAGTTGAAACTTCTATCTATTCTTTCACTGGATTTTCAAACTTTTATTATATATATATATATATATATATATATATATATATTAGTGTAGCGGACACCAGTATACCTGGATATGATTCCCATTCTGTCTAATTTAGATTTGATATTAAAAATGAAGTTGGATGTTTAATTAATTACATGTTTCTTCCATCACAGAACTTTAAACTTTGAAGTTACTTTAATTTCTCAAAAATAATTACTTATGTCACTGAGAATATCCGTATTATTAAAGGAATTTGCATTCAGGTAATCCGAATCATTTTTAAATGGTCTTACTATAACTTAAATAAATACGAACATATCCTGCAGCGTCATAACATAATTGGATTTTTTCTCCTCATTAACCCTGTTTCTGACATAATACGTGTGTTTATACGCTGTCCTGCAGTTCTAAATAAACAAGAGAAAATGCTTTGTAACTTTCTACCCTTATTTTATTTAATTTAAAAGTTTTTTTTTCTTTTAATTACCGGTTGCTGAGACAGTCAAATTACAGCTTCGGTTTTCTGTTAATTATCTTACAACCCTAGCGTAAGGCACCTAATGATGTGGCCATTATTTAAAAGGCGATTATTAAAATCTAAAATATGTCTTTCGAAGAAAAATTAAGCAAATTACTAAGGAATTATGTGTCCTAAAATGTATTTTATTAGTATTTCTTGGTGATAAGGGGGAAATTTCGAATTAGCAGTGAAAGAATGGGAGTTTACACAGATTTCTTTTTCCAAAACTGTTACGTGACTGTTCTTCGTCTCGACACTGTAAAAAATTGTCTTGCAAGGTTACACTAAAAAGTGTCTTTAGTTTTCAGTCTATAGTTTTCAGCACGTTTATTGCTTTTATGCAATGCTCTGCTACGGTGCAGAATTCATTTCAGTCATTTAACTGTAATTCTAAACGTTTCACATTTTCTTAACGGTGAACAGTTTACAAAGTAAATTCTTTTCCGAAACAATCTAACATAGTTTGTTTTATGAAGTTTGACTTCATGGAGTTATGTGAGTTGGTTACTTGAGAACTTTCATGCTTTTATGCAACTTTGTATTATAGGGAAAGCGTCCTTTATCTACTGAGCGCTTGGAATGATGTTAGTGATAAGTGGGGACAAAGTCATGTCCTGTACCGCTACTGAGTTCGAAGTAAATGCTTCTACCAGAAATACTCTGAAATCCTTGCATTAAGAAGATTTGTTGCCACTGATTATCTTATTCTCTATGTTCTGATGAACGGCAATGATCGCTAAATCCTGTTTTAAGGGAGATTATTAAGAGATATTAGTTGATATTGGTTAATATTAGTTAGTTGATATTAGTTAGTTGATATTAGCTGATATTAGTTAAGAGATATTAGATTATTAGAGATATTAGTTAAGAGATATTAGTTGAACACTTTCTTGCTTTCATAGCTTTATTGTATATCCTGCTAAATATAATTTTTCCTAAATATAATTTAATTTTTGTAAATTATGTTAAATATAAAAGAAGTGTTGCTGTATATTCTGCTAAATAGTACGGAAAAAATATTGCACAATTGAGTTGAGAAACCCAAATAAATTTCCTCAACTCAGATGTGGAATATTGTACGAAAATGTGTAGGTTCGCCTGCAGCCACTTTTTAATGCACCTTTGCACGAAAATTTGTAGTAATACGACTATAACCACTTTTTAGTTACACTAAGTTGTGCGGGCAATACGATTGTAGCTAACTTTTAGTACAACGTTGCGCTAACATTTTTTTAATAGTGTACATTGAGATGAATTATGAACAAATTTTGAAAATGTTATAGATTTTCCTTCATTATACAAATTTTCAAAAGTAACCACATAATTAAAATGTAGAACTTTTGGCAACTTTGTTCACCCATAATATTAATCATTTGTACTAATGAGGAAAATTCACTTCAAAATGCCATTAATATTTAATTAATTTTATATAAAATAATTGCCTCGTGGGAACATTATTTTGTAATTAAAGAGAAAAATTACTAAATGTGTTTTTCTTATGAATGGAGCATGCTAAAAGTACAAGAATAATTTTGATAAATTTATCGCATAAAATTATATTTGCTAAACCCTATATAAAACATTTAATTTATTTTAAATTTTTTTAATTAACTCATGAAACGAGCAGTATCTCAAGAACGTTTTATACCATTCCTCTATTAGTGCCATTCGTTATCTACTACTAAGAGTTAGACATTAATTACTAAGAGTTAGATATAAATTATTGTTTAACAAATTTAACTATTCTAAATATTTATTTAAAAATTATTTTAAAAAATTGAGAGTCTTCATATAAACTCTCCTAAAATCTGAATTAGAAAACTCACCCCATCACAATACTTACTCTATATAGTAAATTATGTATGTAAGAAAATTATAAAATAAAAAATCTGTTGTGAAAGACTCATGACACTTTTTAGACATAATTTTCCTATAATTCAAACTTCGAATTAAATTAAGTCTTTAGATGTATAAGACTTAATTTAATTCGAAGTTTACTCTAACTTAAGACATTTAGATGTATAAATAATTTATTATATTTAGGCAAATATAATAAATTATTTATACATCTAAATGTCTATGGTATGTTACAAACTAGATATCACAGAACATCGAATTTATATTAATTTCAGTCATTTGAATCGTTTTTGTTATAGATCGTTTTTGTGATAGGGATGTTAAATATTCAATATTTAAATTTCTTTTTTTTACAATCTTCTATTTAACATGATCTGTTTGTTTATTTATCAGTGGAATTCAAATATTTGAGACCCTAACTAATCAGATTCCATTAATCACAGTAACTTAAAATTTAGTATGTTGTAGTCTTTTGTGGTATGTTGCAATTTAATTGATTTTGAACCTTACCGGGTATGCCGTAGGAATGTATTAATTTTGGGGATACAACCCGAGATCTTAGGGGGCTAGAAATTCCAAATATTATATGTCATTGTCTTTTGTGGTATACTTTAATTCTTTAGATTTTTAAATTTATCGGGCTAGTCTGTCTTACGATCACCATAAGAATGCACTCTTTTGTGAGAAATAAATCAAGAACTGCAGCAGCTAAAAAGTCCAAATTTAGTATGTTGCGGTCTTTCTTGATGTATTTTAATTCTCTGGATTATGATCTTTATCGGGATAGACCGTCTTGAAGTCGCCATAAGAATGCTAACATAAGAAACATTTGGGAAATACCTTGAGAACCGAAGCAGATGGAAAGTCAAAATTTAGTACATCGTTATCTTTCGCACATTTAAGTTACATACATTTTAATAAACATATTTTTTCATCCATTGAAGTTACATATAAATGATTAAAAGATGTAGATTATAAAACTATGTTTCTTCATCTTAATTTGTTCGTCATGAAGCGACATTTAGAAGTATGCAGTGATATTAAATATTTAATAATTAATTTTCTTTTGTAGCACTATATTTTTAATGAAACTTAAAAAAATTAAAATTCCATAAGTAATAAAAAAGGCTTATTAAATAAAAAAGCTCATTTTGAAAGAACAGTGAGACATTTTTGAATGTTTTGTATTTTAATCATAAATACGAATTTAGATACTTCTCATTTGCAAAAAGAAATGTTTTTGGAACTCTCTATGTTTGACTTCTCAAGAGAAAAGATTTGCAGTAAAAGAAAAGTTTTAGAGTGTGCTGTGTTTGCGGCAGTATATCATTAACAGTGCAGGACGCCAGTCTGCTTTAAGATTCGTTGTGCATTGTTAATGATTTGTTGTTGCTACTTTCAACGGAAGACTGAAGTGGAACAAGATTCGCTGTATCATTAAACATCCATCAAGCTTTTATTATGTGATTCTTTAAGAGGTTTTAAGGTAAAAATCACTACGTATAATGATGTTATTTAACTGTTTGCATCAGAATTTTAAAAATGTATAAAATGTGTATAAAATAGTATGTATATATGATATAAAATGTGTGTATGTATAATGTAAAATGTGTGTATAAAATAGTAACTATGTGAATTATATGAGTTCAATAGTGTATATTATATTCGCTGTTGCTGCATGTATATCAAAATATTCCTTAAAGTCAATGAATCTTGCTGAACTACTATTTTTTATTATGGTATTCTAACTACATTTAAGTAATTGTAATACGTCAAATGGTAAATTAAAATATTTAAATCTCTAAAAATTGCATACACCTTATATGTATACAAAAATTTTCTTACATATCTACATTACATTAAATTAAACTTTTCTTTAAATCATATTGCACTAAAGTACTGTGATCACTTAAAAGTTAATAATGTTTTGTTGGTAGCAGTAAAATTTACGATTCATTTTTTACGAAAAAGAATTTTTGAAGCATATAATTATCGGGATATACTATAAATGGAGCTCAGATGATGAGCGATGTGGATTCGGCATCATATTTTGAAGGAGGTAGGGGAGTTACTAAAGATTTTCACATTCGGTTCTTCTTCCATTTCCAGTTCAAAAGTATCATTTTCCAAGAAACATATTTTTCTCAGGATTGACTATAAGTAGATCTTTGATTATAACTGATAAGAATTAAAATTCAGTTCAATCATCAAATACTGAAAGAAGCTTGATGGTACAGAAGGATTTCTTCTTCTGGTTATTTTTTCACCCTTTCAAATTTTTCACGAAACGTCTATTTTTCGGGAATGACTATAGATAGAACTTAGCTGATGGCTGATATTGATTCAACATTAAATTCTAGAAGGGGTCCGATGACTCACTAAGGATTTCTATTTCCAGTTCTAGAGATGTCACTAAAATTTACATTTCCTTTGGATCCCTTATTTTTCATCATGGGCTATAGAAAAAACTTAGATGACAACTGATATGTTTCCAACATCAAATTTCGAATGAGATATGGGTTTGATAAGGAATTTCACTTTCTTTTTTTTTTCACTTCCGGTGTTTTCCACTTCTGGTTTAAAATGTTTTCTTAAAAAATCTATTTCACATGATTTGCTCTAAATAAAGCTTTGATGAATAATATGAATTTAGCATCAATTTCGAGTTGTGATAGAGGGGTTTATAATGATTTTCACTTCGATTTTTTCGCAACTTCAGCTCAATTTTTATTTTCCTTGAAGCATATAATTATCAGAATATACTATATACTAAACATAGAGTTTAGACCATAACTGATATACATTCACCATCCAGTTTCTGAGGGGACAGAGGATTTACTAAAGATTTCAACATGCGATTTTATTCTACTTTTAGTTCAGAAATTCTCTTAGAAATCTATTTGCTTTTCAGAACTGGACACAAATAGAGCTTAGATTATTATTGATATATATTTAGTATTAAATTCGAATGACAGTAAGAGTCTTATTAAGGATTTCCACTTTCTGTGCTAGATATGTTTGTCCCAATTAAAAAATGTACATTTTTCTTACAACATCTGTTTCTCAGCATGAGCCATCAACAGATATTAGAAGATAACTGATATAGATTCAGCATATATTTTTGGAGGGAATATGGGGTTCACAAAGGATTTTCACTAATGGTTCTGAATATTTTACTTTAATATTTTTTTCGAAAATTTGTACGACATTATGGGATGCATGTTGTTGAGACCCAGATCGTCCGATCTACCAGAAAGTATTATGGGATACATGTGTAAAAGATTTTTAAAAATGCTTAATAGTTCCATCTAAATTGAAGTTTCCACACCGCTTGTCACGGGCTCTTTTATAAATATCTTGTTTTATCCTTTCTTTCACATATGTAAAAAACACATAACTTTAATGTAAGTTCATAACTAAATCAGGGATAATCCCCATGATAATGAATGAAATTTCTTTAAATAAACATTTGTTTTTTAATTAACTCTACGTACTTAGTTAAATTAAATATGTTTTACTACTCTACCCAATGAATTGTATCTTAATTAACATTTTTATATTACTATTAGTATTTTGCCAATGCTTTTTACATTTTACTTATTTCTATTATAAACATTTGATAAAATTTTGTATTTTATGATTTTTTGTAATGTTTTTATACTAAAACCAGACAGTGCATTGTGTTTGATAATATTTCATTCAAGTATTTTAACTTTCGTGATTGTAACCTTGTTAAAATGTTTAAATAAAATGTTTAGTTTATAATATTTAATTACTTTTCCTTATTTTCTGGTGTAGAAGACTGTCAAAAATTGACATTTAGAAGATTGTGGTCATATTTATTGTTTCATGGACGTACGTTTTAAATTTATTATACAAACATTTTAGAAGATTCAAAGACAATAAGCTATTTTATTATGTTTTGAGGGACTATTGATGGTAGCTCAACAATGTTAAGACTAAATCAGCATTTATGATATTTGGGTACAAAAATAAGATTATATTTATGTTAACGGGCATCGTAAAATATAAGAGAATGTTTGGCTTTGTTATAATTCATTATTATTATTATTATTATTATTATTTTCAATATTATTATTGTAAATAGATCATTATTTTTCTCCATAAACCTTTCAGATATTCAATGTTTAAATTGTCTAGGAGTGTGAATGTTCAATGGAATTTATTTTGAAAGGATTGTCTCTGGCCCTTTCATAGTAAAATTTGTTCCAGCTGTAACTTTTCAACAACTTGCATTTGCGTTTCTAATTGTTGCCCAGTACTCTGTATAACCACATAATTATATAGCTGAATCACAAATCATTCACGTGAAGTTACTTAAAAACATTGGCGTACCTCTTTAATTATTAGCCACTGCATTAATTATGATTTGTCTGTTTATTATAATACAATCTAACACATTCTATTCAATGCAATAAACATGCAGGAATGGTGAACATGCGTGATCATGTCAAACGTTACTTGTAGAAGATTCTATCTTCGATCAAAATTATATTCAAAGCACTGAAATCGTAATCAAAATTTAATAATCTAATCTTTATTAACCAGTAAAGAATTAGGTAGGCAATTCAATTATTAGGCATACAGTCTTAATTACGCACTTAGGCGTTCATTTTCGTATCGTAGAATGTTCTAAATATTAATATTGTTATATAAATTTTTAGTTCTTTTCTGATAGAAGATGGGAGTCTCATCTCCTCCTCCAAATAGAAAAATTTCAAGAAAATCTCAATAAAATTGTACACTTTCTTTTTTAATGAATTTAGAAGAAATATTCTCGAAATCCCTATATTTTAAAGGATTGCAGCCATTTTTATGCAAACATGTATATATAATTATAATTTTAGCCACTTAATTCACTTATATTGGGGCACAAATGATCTCATAAACAAAATTATAGTTAAATGAAATCGCACCAACAAAACGGTTGCGCGCCATTTACATAGAGAGAAAGATAGTCTTGTTACACTTATAAAAGGTGTGAAATTTCGTAGAAACTTTAAAATTCTGCTTTATAAATATTCATCACTAAAATATTCACCACTTTTTAATTAAAATATTTTATTTAATTTAATATATTCTTAATCATCTCTTAATTCTTCTGTAAACTACAGCTAAAAAGAATAGTTAATCAAAGTATAAATGTATTTAACCTCAGTTTATTTACTGAGAGTTTTAAGGTCAAATTTTAATTTCGTTTCCGTAAAGCATAATGTAAAACTTCTCATTTTCCTCCAAATCATCCAAAGATCGACTGGTAGATCGCGATTGACTTGTTGAGCACTACTGGGCGAAACAGTTAGGATGTCATAGAGCTGTCTGTTGCAGATTAAATTCTATTTTATAATTAATTATAGAAATGATGTTTACAGACGTTCTCACAAATAATCGACCCTGCAACATCGCAATTATTATAAAACCATCGTGCACATTTTCATCTGTCTTTGTAATATAACATGTGCAATAAATTAATCGAAAACTATTAATACACAAAAAAGTTTGACAAACGGTAGTGAAAATATAAATTTACCGGTAAATTTTAACCTGAGAATTTCCTGAATCACGAAGATATACGTAGAGTTTAATATTTTCGTAATGAGAGGTTTAAAAAAGTCCTTGAATTGTCAATATATTTTTAAAAAAATTCAACAATAGAATATTTTTTTTTATTTTGCAGTGTTCATTAAAATGAACTCCCTAATAATGTGAATATTTGGAAACAAGACATTTACGCTTTTTTTAAATAAATGTAATAATATGTGCCTTTGTCATCGAGAGTCTTCTATTGAATCTCATTCATACTTATTATGGAGAAACAATACGATACGATATCGATACGATAAGTATGATGACAATATGTATTTAAAAACCAGTTAATATCAAATGTTTTTAATTCATTTATTTCTTACAGAAAAGTGAACAAGTCTTACAGAGGAAGGTCGTGCCCCATAGTTGTACACTGCAGGTAAGATAATTATTTTATGAGATTATTCTATTGATAACGATGCTCATAATTCAAATAAATTGCAAAATGAGTAGAATATAAATGCTATGAAACTCAACGACTTAATATATAAATAGATCACATCAAAAACTGCTGCACAAATAAATGCATTCTTCTTACTCTCACTAGGTGGTACTATCACTACTGTATGTAAATAGTCGTCAGGCAGTATTAAGCTCATTTGGCATGTTGCTCTTGGCCAACTCGCACTAAAGAGTAAATCCATTATGAGTTTTCAAAACAGCCGTTTCCATTTTGACATTTTTATTTTCGTATCACTTAACATTGATCTATTTATTCATTTCTTATGTGTAAAGTTACGTTCCATATTTGAGTAATAAATGGTTAAAAAAGACAGAATGTTAATAATTTTTTTAGGATTTTTAAAATATCGTTAATATTGGATCAAGTCTATATCTCCCCCCCCCCCTTCACTTAGAACCATACACTGCCTGGCCAAAAAATAATCGAGGTGTGAGTTGAAACATGCAAATATTGAGGAGTGGCGAAGCCGTAATGCATTTCGAAATTTTACATAATTCTGCGGGCAGCAACACAACCTTTAAATGTAACGGTATCAGCGTGCAGCTATTCAGTTCACAGCAATCATGGCTGAATACGTTATACACGGTCACGAAAACGATGTCACAGAGTTTACAAAAGGCTAAATTCTTGGCCTATGCCAATTCAAAAAGACGTGCAAAAAGATTGCGGAAATCACTGGCACTGGATTACAAACTATTCAGCGCATTATTAAATCTTGGAAAGATGGCGGTGGACCATCAACTATGCAGAAAATGCGTGGTCGAAAAACAGTCCAGAATAATCGTGACAGAAGATCTTTAAAACTCTTAGTGAAATCTAATAACAAAGAATCGACCCTAGAACCCACAACCATGTTCAATAGTGGAAATAAGACCTTCACTTGCGAAATGAGGCAACAACTCAAAGGACTGGGATTAAAGTTATTTACTGCTGTATTCCAAAAAGGAAACCAGTGGTTACTAAGAGTAATAAAAAAAACTGAAATTCGTCGAGGAACACAAAGAATGGACTGATCAATGGGGAAAAATGGGGAAAAACTGATCAATGGGGAAAAATCATGCGGTCCGATGAGTCCAGATTTACTTTCTTTCAACATGATGGACGTATCAAGATTGGAAGGGAACCTGATGTACAGGCCTCAGGAGGAAGTGTTATGATCTGAGTTGCTTCTTTTTGGCTGGTCTAGGTGCAGCAATAATATGATGTCAACTGAATATCTGAGCATTCTGAATGACCATCTTATTCCATTAATGGCATTTTTTCTTCCCTGAAGGCAATGGCTTATTCTAGGATGACAACTCCACGATTCATTGAGCTAAAACAAAGAGCACAAGGACTCATTCACACACTTGAATTGGTAAAGTCCTGACCTCATTGAAGATATCTGGGATATACTGGAGAAACAGCTAAAAAGTAATTTCACCAACCAAGAAATTTGTCATAACGTTACAGCAAATCTGGCGACAAGTGAGCTTTGAGACATTGCATGAATTTATAGACACAATGCCACATGGAATGCATGCCGTAATTTGTGCTAAAAGTGGTCTAACGAAATATTAACTTGCACGGCTTTTTTTTTGGGGGGGGGCGGGCCAGACAATCTACTAATATCAACAGCCAACTTATTTTCATATCCATTTGTGTTGCTTTTCTAAAAATATACTCACTTTTCAACATGAAGTTTGATATTAAGGATAACATTCATTTTCTATCATTAAAATGGATTCTTATGTTGCATTCATAATACGGGTGTTGCAAACAACTAAATAAATTCTTCATGATTTTTTTATATCTAAACAATGGATACGATGTTTCATACAATAATATTAATATAAAATGAGATCATCAAACTATAAGTAGAGTACGAATGCAACTATGCATCCTACTGTACATGGAATATCTAAAAAATATTCATTTTCACAGCGGATTTTTAGCCTCAGTTATAAATCACCTTCATTGACTTCATATATATTTATATTCTCTATTTTCTGGCAATTATTTATAATACTTTTTCAATTTAAAAATATTATAAAAAAAATTAGTGTCACTTTAGATTTTTCTGAAACCTTAAAAGAAGCAATATTTCTGTAACTTCATTGGCTTAACTTACATATGATCAAAAACTGCCGGGAGCTTATAAGTCTTAACTCACTTTCCGTAGTGCTTAAAGACAACTTAGAGCTCACGTAAAAGCTAACTTCTTCCCAACCCCAGAGAAACGGTGGCAATATTGATCCACCTAAAAGGCTGCCGATGACTGGCTACGTAAAAAGATGACTTAAGCCCATTAAGTCTATAGTTTTTCTTTTTTGAGAGTTATTTATTGCCTTTTGTTGAGATACGGGGATTAACTGCACAATTAAGGTTCCTGTTGCAGTCGCCTTTCAACCTGCAGCTTCTCGTGAAAGAACTTTATCACTATTTATTGATGAATAAAAATTCTAGCACAAAGTATCTTCTTTCAAATTGAAATGAAAGTTTAATAATTTTGAAAGCAGACGATTTAATTTGTGCCTGTCCGATATTGGATTTTTTTTCAAGAAATATTAATTTCTTAAGAAGGCATTTTTAATATCCAAGTAAGTTGAATAGTCAAGAAGTAAATTTTATATATACTAGTCACAAAAGCTTTGGGATATTGCAAAAACTATCTGAAAAATTGTCTAAGTCTAAAAGATGTCACTTGAATATTTTCAGTAAGATGTTAAACAAAGTAGACATTGTTACGAGAGTCAACATCTTAAAATGATAACCACAAGTGTTTTACTTACTATGAATCTTACTATGAATGTTTTCAACTTTCCAAACAACCGGAAAATTATATTAAACATATTCATGGCAATGAATTTTTTTTTTTTAGGGGGGGGAGGGGGAGGGGGCTGTAGACATTTTTATTCTGAATACGAAAGTAGTTTTAAATGAAAGTTTCAAAAAACATAAGCAGTTGAAAGTGTCGGTTCTTGGAAACCAAAATTGCATGCTGTTTGATTGCAGTCTACTTACTGTATATGTACACTGTAATAACTGCATATACAAAACATACTTTGTTTGTTTGCAGCCCGTAAACAGTCCGTTAAACAGTCCGTAAGTCATATCGCGTATTAGCAGACTCAGATGATTGCATATCAACTAACATCTAAAAAAAATAATAGTATGTTAAAATGCTCTATGATAAATGAAATATATTTGTATTAGAATCCTTTTAGGTTAAGTAATTCAGAATATACATCGAGGCTGCATAGAGCAATGTACATTGTTTACTACATTATGTACACTATTCAAACTTGTGTCTAGTTATTGTGCAATGGAAAACGCAACTATTAGCCCAGAATTGCATATGTGCAACATCGTAAAACAACGTTCATCGGCCTGGGATATACACTCTGCTGCAAAAATAATATATACACCCATAAGGAATTGCAGACGCGAAATTCGTCATGTATGTATCGCTTGAGGAGATATGCAAATGACTAGAATTTGGGAGTAAAAATACGTTTTATTAAGAAATGGAGGCAACAAAAACGTGACATTTTAGTAAGTTGCAAATCCTCCTCTAGAAGCTATGCAAGCCGATATTCGGTGCTGCATAGAGTGAATTAAATTGCTCATGTCCCTCTGGGAGTGATTCTGGCACAAATGTTGCAACTGGTCAGCTAATTTAGTCGTTTTCTGAGAAGGCTGAAGTTGCCGTTATAGACGTCTTCTATTGGTGATAGGTCTGGGGATATGGATGACCATGGAAATATATTCAATTCTCTAAAACATTGAGAAAATTGTGCAATATATATAAACATATTTGATGCTAATTTTTATCGTATTGTACCATGAAATGCGCAAATAAATGCATTAAAGATTAAGTACACGATCATTTTGAGTCAAACATTTTGTGTGTGTTTCAGGATTACCACATTTCACGATGTATCACTAATGTGTAGATGGTACAAGAGAAATATTTTTTTAAACTGAAACGCATCGTGTATGTATAAGTCTTACATATGCCAGTCTTGTGTGGACTAGCTAAAATTGACCGATTCGCAAATTGTACGGCTCCATCAAAGATGCTTAAACGTCATTTTACCCGTTGTTACTATTATAATATATTAAATAAATGTGTCAATCTCTGTTTTCTGAATTAGTTTGACTCATTTATCTGCAGATCATAACAATTTTTATTATTTATGTCTTGATGGTTAACCTTTTATGTTTGAAAATCACAAGTCCTCAAGTAAGACGTCATATAAGAATTTTTATTATACAAGTATATAATGCAAACTACAAATCTTCAATGAAAAATCTTATCAATACTTGTATATGCAACTTTAGAAAACGGATGGTTGTTTCAGAAGGCCACACCGTCATATTGCTGCGCACATGATATTCTAAAATTTTATAAATATAATCAAACTAGTTCAATGTTTTATTAATGATAATGTGAGACCAAATTTGAGACAAGATTTAGCGGAGACGGTTTTATGTTGAATATTTATGATGGTCTGCAATATGAAACACTGCATTAGACTTAAGGACGCCTGTTTTATTGCACCTTAACCCGAGAGGTCAAATAAGGCCATAACCATAGGGGATTAAAGCGAAGACACGAGATTGGGTAACGATGTTAACCAATTATGAAGGATGTCTGGTCACATTGCCCTAAGGTCGGCCAATAATAGACAAGAGGCGTCTTAGACCTCAGGTGTAAAAAAGTTGCAACATATGGAAAGTTCTAGAATTGTTACAAAGAATAAGAGAGTTCAACAGCAGGAGAGTTCGAGAGTTCGAGTTCGACAAGAGCAGTAGGAGCACACAAGAGTCGCAGTGAAGCCAGAATACCAGACTTCGAATTTGTATGACTGGCGATGCAGTTATAATGAGGTCAGATTGATTTGTGTTCAGTAACCGACTTCAGTACGAGACGGCGTACCACACCGTCAGTTGGTACTGTACGGTGTGCATTGATGAACCAGAAGCAAAATGTGGCTGTGTCAATGCACAAAGACAAAATTGGAGGTATGTTTTCCTATCAATAATTATAGAAGGTCATCAATACAATTTAGGCATTTTTAATTTAACTGGTCTCACATTTGCAATCTCCTCCACAAATTGTAATATGATAAATGTTGTCATTAATTTAATAATCAACCAAATGTTGTTAATAAATGATTTTATTTTAAAGTTAAAATGGTGCAATTAATGGTGGTAGTGTGTTATTGTATTCTCTTCCAAAAATTCGCACTAAAGATAAATATGGTGGGTTTTAGCGGCACACAACGCAATATGTTTTAATGTTTCACGACGATTACGGCCATGTTTAAAAAATTTAAATAAATGTTTATGTTAAAGTTAAGAATGCGCTTTGCATTGTACTTTATAAATTAGAATGTGCACCACAGATAACATTCATGATATACTTACAGAGAAGTATTATTTAATTATTTTAATTTTTAATGGGATAAGGTGATATATTTTTAATTTAATTTTTTTACAGTATTTTAAATAACTTTTTGTTTCTGAAATTTTTATTTCACACGTTACACATATAAATCTGGTACAACTAATATAGTATAATAATGTTGTTATTAAGTATACAAAATTTCATAATATTGCATTAAACGGTTTTTGATCTAATAACGAAATGTAAAAACACAGAAAATATTTAAAACCGACCTTTTTGGACTTTTAAATCTATTCGAAGAACTATAATGATTATCATTAGCAAGTGTCCAACACAAATAATATTTCATTAAAAGTAACAATTTTGTATTTTAATTGGGTAAAAGTGGATGAATGAATGAGAAAATAATTTTCTATTTAAGAAAAATTATTTTCTATATAAGATGATGCATATGTGTCATTTCTTAGATAAAATACCAAAAAGTTATATATATATATATATATATATATATATTGCTATAAATGAAATTTCCTTATATAAGCATACATGCTCGCCTGTCAAGTAAGCGTTCGCTCACAGTAACTGCATGATTACCATCTCTTTTATCATTTTCTGACATTAAAATTTCAATAATTATCAGGAACAGAAGACTGTAATAATTTAAACACAGATTAAATGAATTTAAAGATGCGATATGAAAGATTAAAAGTAGCGGGCAATAGGCATAAATAACAAAGTTCCGTTCCAATGCCAATTTATGGCGATCCAATACCGTACCAAATCGCTAAGTATTGGGGTTTCTAGAAAATATTTGAATCCGAAAATCCCTTCCATAGCAATTCAACGCAACGGGCAGACACTAGTGTCCCTCCAGAGCTGGTCCTCTCTGTCTGGGTGGCATCCCGACTAGTGTCTGCCCGTTGCGTTGAATTGCTATGAAAGGGCCTTTCGGGACACCACCCAGACAGGGAGGACCAGCTCTGGACAGACCAGGGCATACCACGAGTAGAGAGGATCGAATGATCGTGCGGAAGGCACGTATAGAGCCTATGGTGACCCGATCCGTGATATAGGCACAAGTAGAGGCTCCTGGAGTGGCACAAGTAGCAGCATACGTAGCCGCACACGTAGAGGTTCACGTAGCGGCTTCCACGAACCATATCTAGATGTCTGATGGAAGTGAATATCCGATATCAGCGTGCCTTACATGTGCTGCCTTTAACACAGGAACATCGGCGGCTCCAGTTGCAATGATGCCGGACCAATGTGGAACGCCACAGATTGGCGATGTGTGCCGCTTCGTTTTGGGAACGGATGATCAGCGTGTCCGGGTATGGGAGTCTCCTGCACAACGCCACAATACCAACCTCGTTATCGAGCGCCACACCAGTCCCACTGCAGGCATCATGGACTGGAGAACCATAGCCTACGACAGCCGATTCGCTCTAGTAGTGGTACATGGGACATTGACTTACCAGCGGTACATGGATGAAATTCTAGGGCCATATGTGCTCCCACTTGTTGCTGGGATTCTAGAAGCGCAATTCCAGCAGGATAATGGCCGGTCGCACAGTCCTGTCTGAGTCATGCCCACACATTTCAATGGCCTTACCGCTCCCCAGACCTGTCCTCTATAAAGCATGTGTGTTACCAGTTGAAACGCCAGCTACCTCGTTGCCGCAATCTTCGGGATTTGGAACGTAACGCCCAACAGATGTGGACTTGTCTACCGCAGGACAACATCAAGCGTCTGTTCAACACCATGCCGAACCGTATTGCTGCTTGTGTCGCAGCACGAGGCAGTGCGTCGCTCTATTAGAGGATGACCGAACTGTGCACCACAGCTGCCCCTGTACGTGTTCTCCTAAGCTGTTTTTGTGATTATGTATATCATTCATCAGTATCCTTCTGACAATAAAATTTCAGGTCCATCCTATGCTTCCTTCTTGGTGGGCAACATTCATTGTCCGTAAGAATATATTTTGAAAGAATTATAATTCAGAAATACTAATGGTACCAAAAATGAACATACTTTACAACTAGATAATAAAAAATTGACTGTTCATGATTTTAAGCGTTGAGTACGAACACTGGTATTGCATCACATTAAGCGACATCTTCAGAATATCCTGAAATGACAGTTTTGGAGACATTGGTGACAAGTTTTAGTCTTAAGTTCGAATTAGAATACTGTGTATATAAATCAAATGTGATGTAAAAATCTTCTACATTTTGAGTAACCGTATTTTTAAAACAGCTCATTATCAACTCGTTTCCGGATAAGCCGAAGCTTTTCTATATATTCTGAGATTGCTCTTTGTATATGTAATATGCTCTTTATTATTAACAGATATACTCGCCAAACTGTGGTACTAGCCAGTATAGACTTCTCAAATACAACAATATTGTCATGTTTTTATTTAACTAAAATATTAGAGAAACTGTAATACCATGCTGTTAATATTCGTAATATTTATAAGAGAAAATTATAGTTATTAGTAATATTCATAAGAGAAATAAGCTTGGAAATTAATAATATTATTGTTAGAAATTATAATAGCTGAAAGAGACTTATAATTAAAAACAACACATGGAAATGTTAGAATATTTTATATCTCTACAATAAGATTGATATTGGGAGAAGAACTTTAAAATTGGTATATATGCTTCGTTTTGGAGTTTAATATAATAAAATAATTGATAACGTACTATAGAGCATTGTGAAATGTATAATTAAAATCTTATGAACATTTTTTAATATTGAGAGAAATTTAAAATTGGTATATATTGATTCGTTTAAGTTTAATATAATAAAAATTATTAATAGAGAGCTACAGAGCATTGTGAAATATATAATTAAAATCTTATTAATACCTTTTAAATTTACATATTTATATATGTAAAATGTATACAACATATAAATATCTTGTATGATTCCAGTGACGGCATTGGACGAACTGGGACATATTGTTTAATTGACATGGTTTTGAATCGAATGGCTAAAGGTAAGAAAACTTTACAATATAACATTCGAATTCGAATTTAAGATATCAATTTTGACGTAATCTTTTAAGACATATTATTTGTTCTTGCCGATCTTTTAATTATTCAACCCACAACATTTCTTAACTAAAACGGTATTAAACACAACACAAGAACATGTGACACAAACTACCACATCACTCAAACATCGTACCATGGCCCCACTCGAGACGCGGTTGCTTTTAGGTAGGGCGTCGCTTAATCCAGTGGAGCTGTAATGGTACAAACTTCTGTCTCTTCCTTAGAGCAAGGTCTTTTCCTCCTAGGACAAAGAAAATGGTACATCAATTATCACTCATAATGTACTGCCATCTGTTATCGTTAAACACAATTAACATCACTTTGATATGTACACATATAGAACATTTGAAAAGGCGAGTTTTTTCTTTTGTTTCATTTTTACATCTCAATTTATGGAAACGCTTTTTCTTGCATAGTGTATATATATATATATCTTTTGTGTTCTTTTTGCGGAAAATTTGTTTGTTTTCCTTTTGGAGGAGGGGGCGTCAAGGTGGATACAAATGTTGCTAGTTGTCCTTTGTATATTTATGTTTAACAGTTATAAAAACTTTTTTTTAATTAAGTTACAGTACATATTTTTCTTTCCCAAAATGTTCAACATCAATGGTACCTGTAATAAAAATTTAAATTTTCTAAATATCAGATTTTAATATTGCTCTGGTGTTAAATTCCCGACTATTACACTAAAGTGGATCTTGAATTCTGACAAGAATTTTAATGCAGAATTTATGGTATACATTTTTTCATTCAATCTTTTTTAACTGGAAAAAACGATTGCCTGAAAACTATAAGAGCTGTGTAAAAACAAAATATTGATGTAAAAACTGAATTTCTACTTTGCTTCTGTTTATAACTAACAATTTCAGTTTTCGAGTTATAAGTATTACAAACTTTAACAAGAAAGATCAATCATGCATAGAGCATTAATTATGAAACACTTTCCAACTGAAATGCAATTTTATTTAAACACCTCTGAAATAAGATACATTCGGCGCTGATATATTTTAAATTATCGCAGTACTACAGCAATGTATTATATTTGAAAACTTAAAACTTCATTGAAATAAATGAACTTTAATTAAATGGCGTCATCGAAATATAAACCGTCTGACATTCTATGTAAAAGTAATGAATATTACATTCATATTATTTATATTTCAAACTCCAAGGCTAAATCATTTTGGGCGAAAAAAAATCGGAAATTCTTATACAACTCATCTTACAATCACTTGTTTATATTCTTCATCCATTAAGATTAGGCTTCGTTGTAGAAATAATCAAAGTTTAATGGTCATTTAAGCTCAAAAATATTGTAATTGTGTTAGCACAGAATATAGATGCACAGAAAATACACAAAAATAAAGCAGTTTTAGGACGGATACAACACTAGATATAAGTCTAGAGAACTTTAAAAATCACGATTTTTACACTGGGGGAAAAAATTCGGATACCATATTTTATTTTGAAGTAACTCACATGATCTCTTCATGTAACATAAGTGTAATTAATATTTTAATTTTTATTTAAAATACTATCGAACACATTTTACTGAATTTTTTTTATATATTTTCTGGGATAGTTTGAATATTTTATAAAATTTTTGAAGCCATTTGTGAATTTTAACTTTGCTTAAATTATGTTTGAAAAATTAGGTCTCATAGGGTTCAATGCATTTCACTTTTTTAACCCTGGTTTAATCCAAAACTAATTGGGTGCTCTTAATCATTTACATTACCGTATGTCCCACAGACCGTCTCCACAACATACTAAAATTTCATTTTGATAAATTTATTTTTACGGCAGTTATCGTGCGAACGGACAGATAGACAGACAAAATGACCAAAGTCATAAACATTTTTGAACTATAATTTAAAGTGTTAAAAACGGAAATTTTTCAGTCTTCTTTAACTTGACAAACCAATTGCCTGAAAATTATTATAAGAGCTGTATAAAAACAAATTATTGATTTAAAAACTGACTTTTCTACTAAACACTTTTACTTTCGACTCTTTACACCTATCTTTTATAGTTTAGGAGATATTTTAGAGAGAAAGTAAGTAAAGGGGAACAAAATCTCGTTCGAACAAAAAAAAAATTCTATTTTTCCGAAAGGAAAAACTTCATTTGAACTATTTTTTAAACATTTAAATTAATTTTATATATTCATAAATGGGATTCTATTTCTAGCAAAACATGTATTAATTTAGATTTTTATCTAATAGATTTGGAAAAATTAATTGTGTGTTTACATTTATCGTCACGCTCCGATTTCAGACGGAGACATTATTGGCGTCAAAATATCTTCATATTGAGCAAAAAATTATACTTTGATCTTAATTATGTAACTGGTGGTAAGCCAATATGTTGCTACTCTGAAGATATGCACAAAAATCTGTTAAAAGTGATCATGCGTCAGAGAAAGAATTTCACATTAGAAAGATTATAAAATGTTTATAATCATGGGTACATATCCTTTGTAACAAAAAGCTATTAAAAGAAAATATTAACAGTTACGACAGCAGATATTCTTCGCTCATTCGCAATAGGGTTTATATTTCATATGATCTGACAATTTTCTTTTATCGTATTTTTCCGTAGGCACTAAAGAAATCGACATAGCAGCTACCTTGGAGCATGTCCGTGATCAAAGAGCTGGAATGGTAAAAACAAAGGTATAACATTCAAGTACTCCTGGCAGTTAAAAATGTTATAAATTGTATTTTATTTAAAATTTATTACATTCATTGCGTTTGATTTCTTCCAGTGTTTATTTTAGAATGAATTTGATCGAGATGGAATGTTTTTATCACATCGAATATTGCATTATATTTTTACGCTAGTTTTTTTTTTCCAACTTGAGATCTAGGCCCATAAAAATATTGATATAATTTATAAAAATGATTACATTATCAAATTGATTTAATAACGTAACTACTGCAAATATATATTTATTGTTGGTGAAATATATATTATTAAATTATATGAATAAATAACATGTTCAGAAAAAATTGTCACTATATCATCTTGCAGTTTTAAGTGCATATTTTAAAATTTGGTAGAAAGGTTTAATATTAAATTATATCATGTGTTGTGTCTTCTAAAAATGTTTTTAATCGGTTCATGAGCCCTTGTCGAAAAAATTTCAGAGTCCCCCTGGATATGAATTTTTGAGTAATTCCTTAAAACTATAATTGAAGCAAAAATTCGGTAGAAAAAAAATTAACTCTATTCCGGTTTGTGTGGAAAATATTTTATGGAAACATTATAATACAAAAATAACTCCATCTAAATCGTTTGATATTTTGTCGACCTCCACGAAGCTCAAACTTGGGGATAATTAAAAAACTTCTGCGATTCAACCGATATATTGAGAAAAATACATTACTTTAGTATCTAATTTTTGATAGTACGGAAAAGTTGTATTACACATGTCTTATAACGTGCGGAAGTATTAATTGAAGTATTCAGTCATCAAGAGGTTCCGAATTTCTTTTAAAATTTTTAGAATGTTTATTTTAATTCAAGTCTTTGCAAAAACTGAAGACTGTATAGTGCTTTTTGGTTAGATCAGTCGTTCAGAATGTAATTGCTTTACTTTAAGATGTAAATTTTATTTGTATTGGTAATCCAGCTTTCTAGACAGATGAAAATAAATCTAGAAAGTAAATACGTAAAATTGATCAGTTATTTAATGCTGTAGAAGAGGTGAACATTTTATTGAAGTCTTACTTTAACGCCAAAGACAGACATATTTTACATTGACAGAATTCGTTATGAAAGTGTATGCTCCCATTTGATTTCTATTGAAAGCAAGCCCATTATACGAAAAAGGATCTGCAGCAAATGACCCATGATGTAATATAACAGCATAAGGGCTTTAAGACGATTTTAGAGAAAAACAAACAAAATAAAATACAAATATCCCCCAAACACAGACTTTAATCATACAAAATATATTTTATTTTAAATACTGTGATCTCATATCGTTCAGTTCACATAAAAAAAATTAGTTTTGAGAAGCACATTAAGAGGCAAACCTCAAAATTCTAATGACGCTCTTCTCAACACCGAAGTTAAATTTCCAAGATGAAGATTATATTGGTTTGATCAGCTGGAAAAAAATTCATATTAATCGAACCTTCGTTAATAGCGTACTAAGCGAGAGATTCAGGAAGTGTTGAAATGTACAGAAATAGCAGAGATAAAATTCAAAATCTCCACAGAACATCCACAAACTGTCGAGCCAGACATTAAGATTATCTAGGAGACTACTTTAAAAGTATATAGTGAAAGAGATTGATATATTCGTTTTAAACTGCAATCGAGCAAATAATTCCTATTGTTGGAGTGGAATATTATTATTCAAAACGTCTTAACTAAAATTGATAAGTACAAAAATGTAAAAAAAAAGTATGAGGATGGATGTCGATTTGCATCTCCATTTATACCATGGCTTCTATATTCAGAAAGTACTATAATTTATTGCAAAAGTATTTTTAATTATTGTAAATTTAAACAGCTTGGAGAAAACTTATGGCAGTAGGATAACTAAATAATTCAGTTAATAAGTTTATACGTTATAAGATAAGTGTAATATAGCATTTCCCCGCTGATCCGAAACCTAAACTTTCCGCAATTTATCGCTTCCATTTCAATTTAAGGGAATTATTTTGAAATTTGGGACACATGGGACACAGTAAAATATATTTAACGGTCTGTATGAGTTTTTAGTGTATTATATGAATCTATAAAATAAGTTTTCAGTGAAAAAAATTATCCAAAATCGCGTTTATTTTTTCTATCGAGTTTCCGTTTCAGTTTTGATGAATCATTCAAAACATTAACGCTCGAGTGGCTCCAAAAAATGTTCGACTATTTCTATAAATTTTTTTGTGCTATTTATGAGGCCAAAAAAGCAGCTTTTCTGCACCGGCCGTAATTGAAATTTGAAAAAGCTTTTTTTGGCCGGACCTACTATACAGTATCATATTGAACTTATGTAATTTACGAAGACCGACGGTAAGTTGATAGTGTGTGGGGAGGGTGGGGGCTGAAGCCCGCCGGAAATATCTTGAAAGTTACTTCTTCTCAGGAAAATATCCCGTTTTTAATATAAAAACTGAGCGATTGTTATCAGCTCTGGTACTTGATAATAGCAATAGCGTTCTGAAACAAAATTCACAAATAAGAAGTTTATGAAGAAGCCTTCATATAGTGACAAATGATGTACACTTCATTTTGGATGGAACTATTAAACCTTTTTAACTTTTTTAACATACATATTTCGAGCAGTCATGAGAATTTTCTAAAAACCCGTAAGTTACACCACCCAAAGCGGAAATTAAAATCCTTAGCGAATCCTTTACTCCTTCTAGATATGGATGTTAAATCTATATCAGTCATTATATAAGCTCTAAATTGGTATATAAGCTTTTAACTGGAAGTGACAATTCTTAGTGCATAGCCCCACCTTCTTCAAATTAGGTGCTGAATGCATATTAATTATTATCTAAGCTCCAACTATAGCCACTTTTGAGATATAGACGTTTCATGTAAAATGAAAATATTCGAACCCGAAATGAAAATGCACTGTGAATTGAGATTTAATCCAAAAATTAAAAAGATAATGACAATGTTTCAACTCGTTTTCATGTAGAACCGTTTCTACTTTATATAACTTATTCACGGGTTCTATATATTTCTATGTATTTCAATGCATTTTGTTGGTTACCATGCAAGGTTCCAACATTTCAACATACAGAACGTTTCTTCATGCTAATGAAGTTACTTGGTTATTCAGTACTCAAAAAAGCCTCAACAAGCGCGAAATGAATCCATCAATGTTAATCACTGCAGTGGAAGCGTAATTTTATTACTTATTCTATTACAGCTTACGAAAGTTATCTAAAAATATTTTAAAAAATGTACTTTATCCTCATTAATTACTTACAATATTATCATCCTATCTTTCAGGCTCAGTTTGAGTTTGTACTGATGTTACACCTCCCAAAGCAGAAATAAATATCCATAGTGAATCCTCTATTCCTTCTAAATTTCGATGTTAAATCTATATGTCTTTATATAAGCTCTAGATTAGTATATAAGCTTTTAACCGGAAGTGACAATTCTTAGTGCATTGCCCTACCTTCTCCAAATTAGGTGCTGAATGCATTTTAATTATTATCTAAGCTCCAGCTATAGCCACTTTTGAGATATAGACGTTTCATGTAGAATGAAAATATTCGAATCCGAAATGGAAATGCACTGACTTGAGATTTAATCCAAAAATTGAAAAGATAAAGACAATGTTTCAACTCGTTTCATATAGAACCGTTTCTACTTTGTATAACTTAATCATATGCTCTATATATTTCTATGTATTTCAATGCATTTTGTTGGTTACCATGCAAGGTTCCAAAATTTCAACATACAGAATGGTTTTTCATGCTAGTAAAGTTATATTGTTATTTGGTACTCAAAAGCCTCAACAAGCGCAAAATGAATCTATCAATGTTAATCACTGCAGTGGAAGCGTAATTTTATTACTTATTCCATTACAGCTTACGAAAATTATCTAAAAATATTTTAAAAAATGTACTTTATCCTCATCAATTACTTACAATATTATCATCCTATCTTTCAGGCACAGTTTGAGTTTGTGCTGATGGCCATAGCCGAAGAGGTTCATGCAATCCTAAAGGCATTATCTCAGTAGCTACTGAAACCTCCTCTGAGCCAAACCTCGTGTTGCCCTGCCCTGTCTTGTGCGAACATTGCTAATCAGATTGCCGACGACAAACAAACTGCATGGTAATAATTATTCTTCTGAATTAAAGGCATCTAAATCCCCCAACAAGTATTTTGTGAATTGTAACTTTCCCAAGTGGTTCTCCAATTAGCCATTTAAAAGCAAGACCATCGTTCGTAAAATTGCATTATTTGTGTTGTGAAGAGTATTGTCTTGTCTGTCTTCTGTCTATTACGTTCCTTAACAGGAAAACTTCTGGTCAACAAGAATACAAAAAGTTTTATATTGAGTTCACAAATTGTTTTGCAAGAACAGTAGTTTTATTATTTGTTCCTTGTTTATGTGCTGTGTGCGTAACTTCTATTTGCTTATATCATGTCAAAATATTTGTGTATTATTTGTTATTATAGTATTGCAGTTTTATGAATTAAATTAGTTTACTTTTAACCTTTTGCTAACAGGTGGGATAGCGTCTATCCCAAACGAAGAACCTCGCAAAAAGACAGGTATTTGACATACCCTATCTCAAACAGTTCGACCCCCCTTTGCAGGCATTGGCGTCCATGGAAATCGCAGACAGAAACATTGCACCAGCAGGTGGAAATCGCAGACAGAAACATTGCACCAGCAGGTGCAATGTTTCTGTCAGCGATTTCCATAGACGCCAATGCCTGCAAAGGGAGGTCGAACTGTTTGGGATAGGGTATGTCAAATGCCTGTCTTTTTGGGAGGTTCTTCGTTTGGGATTGACACTGTCCTACTCGTAAGCAAAAGGTTAAAGGAGCCTGTAACTTTCTAATTTATTGTCCATTAAATATCGTTGGTTTGTTTCAAAATTAATTATCTCTATGATCTTTCAAACTAGTAGATTATTTACTGCGCATTTTGTCTTCTATTATTTTACTCGGAATTCTCATAAAACTGTAATATATATAAAGCGAAATACCCTTATAAAGAGACTAATACATTATATTGTACAGATAAAATACCAACGATTTTGCTATATGTGTAAGATAATCTACGAACTTGCAAAAATTTGCGGATAATCCCTAACTTCAATTTATTTTCAGAGTTTGTTTAAATAGAATAATAAAGTTGTATATGTGAGAAGTCAATATTTTTGCACAAACATATATATCCATTTTTCTGCTATTAAATATGTTGATGTGCGTAATTATGCTTCAGAAATCCACCTCCTTGTAGGTATATAAACTACATAAAGCTTTCCGAATGTAGCTAGATACTTTCAAATTTCTTATCGGTGTTTATCTACAGAGTTACCAAGATCAGCCTAAGCTATCAACATTTAAGACTGAAAAAAATTCTATAACACATTCGTGAATAGTGAAAATCCACGCAAAGCACTTTTCAAAAGATGCCTCTTATTTCCATAAACATTCTTTTTCATTTAAGTATTAAGTTTTGCACCCGATTTTAATAATAGCAGGGGAACTCGCGTAATTTCGAGATAAAGATGACTCTGATTGTATGATAAGGAGAGATTTTATAATGGCTTAAAGCAAAGTTCTTTCAAGAGAATAACTATCAATTTGAAATTAATTTTATACATGCCACAGTAATTACACTATATAGTATACGTATAAAAATGTATCACATGTTGCTAATTATTTCCGTGAACCAAATTTCGTGATTTAGATTTCAATGGAGATATACGAGTTTCCCCTATATAACGGAATTACCCGAATTTTACCTATCTAAAATTTATTATTTTGATGGTTAGATCAATTGAACTGAACACCATAGCCTCTATTTAAGCTCTTTTATTTTTCTTTTACAATCTCGTCAATGTGCTTTATACATCCTTTCTGCGTGTTTGCAAACTACCTTTGTGCGTACTTGTTTACATTTCGAAAGGCTTTCTAGACAAGGCAGTAAAATAATGAATATTGTTAATCATCTATAAGCAATATAGACCCGCTTATAATGTGATACTTATAATAAAAAAAATCGCACATTGAACTGATCACCTAAATTAACTGATTCATAAACCCAAAATACAGATTCTCATATTTTTTTTATATATTATGATAAAAATCAAATTTTGATTTTCTAAATCAATATCCGATTCGCACTTGTTGTTTGATAATATATAGCTAATATATTAACATGGTAACCGGAAAAACTCGCACACCGTAGAACATAACCTAAAAAATTAAAAATTTAATTATAAAATTACTTGTCATCTGCATTGCTGTCTTTAAAAATTATTCAAGAAATAAAAATATATCATAATTATATCATAATTATAAAATTACTTGTCATCTGCATTGCTGTCCTTAAAAATTATTCAAGAAATAAAAATATATCATAGTGTACATATGAGCTTAGAATATACAAATCAAATGAATTTATCGATTTTTTTTTTTTTTTTTTTTTTTGTAATATGAACTTTTTTCTAATTGATTGGCGTAAAAGTAACGTCAGTAAACTAAATAAGTTTTAACTCATTTATACTCAGGTTTTATTTATAAATTAAAATAAATCGCGATTGTATTGTAGTTAACAGCATTCATAGACCGGTTTCGCACCTATTATTCGTTGTTAGAATAATATGAAATGGCCGATACCAGCAGAAAACTTATTATGTGACACAATGTTGCGAACAATTTGAGACCGAAATTTCGAGACCGACAAATTGAGACCTATTACGTAACCTGCTCTAAATTTCTTTAAAATTGAGCTCGGGCTACCAAATGCCATAACGGTTACATTTATACTCACAGAACCCACCTAAAAAACGCGTTTTCAAAGTTCAAAACCTGCCATAGGTAGAATCTTTGAGTTTAAAAAGGATGCAAAGCGATACGATGAAATTATGACTTTAAACGCACAATTTATCGTTAAGCAATTGTTTTATTTCATATTAAACTCCACTAAATTTCACAGTAAATATTTTATCCAATTATCTTACACAAAAATTACGAAATATAATCATTAAAACATAAAACGAAGTGACAAAGCACCGATTATGCTGCTATTCTCAGCTTTGCAACAAAGTAAAAATTTAACAATAAAACCAATTAAATATAGTTTTATACACTTATATTCTTTTACTGAATTTTTTTTTTCATAATTTTGAATTTAATTGCTTCCAATACTTATATTTTAATTTTCCACTTTGAACACACACAGAATTTAAAAGAATTACAAATCTGTAAAAATGCTGTTATCGTTGGGGAAAAAATGAAAATAAAAATCAATTGTATAAAATTTTATGGATGTAACTGATCCCATACAAGGCGCCAATAAATAGAAGAACATTGATATCACTATATTTAAAAGCTTTTGTTTCATCATATGGCTGTAATAATGATCCATACCATATCTTCTAAATTCTTATAATGGAACTTTTCACGAATTTACCGTTCAAAAGACATACATATATTTTTAAAAATCTAATTATTTCCCTTGTGTCATATCAAAATATTTTTCTCTCAATTTCTTTAAAATTAAATATATATTGTTGACCATGGTTTATCTATTAAGGAACTAATAATTTACTAATTTAGTGTTGAATAAGCATCTTGTGTTTGTCAATATTACATATTATTCTATCTTCGACTTTCTTTCAAACTAGATGATGATCTATTGTGCATCTTTGTCCATTTAAGATCTATATATATATATTCTCATTTATTATAAAAGGTCATAGGTATAACGTGTACATATTATGAAGTTGTATATGAATATATATGTTAAATACTGTTTTGGGAATTCTTATCTACACGACGTCCGAAATCTTAAATTTAATTTTACTCTGTGCAAAGTTTATTTTGATTTTTACGGAAATTAATTAACATTCTTTCTAACATCTTGCAATAAAAATTATTCTACAGAAGAATGAAACAGAATGCAGAAAGTAAAAATAAAATGTCTTGTTTAAAAATAATATGACTATCCATGTTCAATAAAAAGAATTTAATAAAATATATTAGTAGTGTATATTTACCCTGTTTGGGACATATTTACCCTATTGGGTCCAATACTTATATTCAATAAAAAGAATTCAATAAAATATATTCAATAAAAAGAAAAAGATGTTACTTATATGAATAAAAAAAAATATGATATTTGTAATATTTAATATAAACGGTATTACGTTTGAAAACTCTTTACATTACTATGCATTAATCTTCTATTTACTCATATATGTAAAATAATTTTAACATTATTTCACTTTAATACGTTTTTACATTTTATCTGAATATATTATAAATATGTGCTTATATGTAATGCTGAATCTAAAACATTAATGGTAATGTATTGAAAGTTAACTTATAAAATATTAAAATTACAAAATAACAGTTATACTCAGTTCTAATAACTGTAGCAAAATATGTAGCAAGCAATTACATTATATTATCCTTGTAGCAAGGAATACTCTAGAATAAACATATATCCTAGAATAAGTAAATACTACAATGAATAGTAATTATTCACCATAAAATATAATTATATGTATTTAAGAATCTTTAAGAGGTCAAAGGTCTTCTAATTTATATAACATTTTTAATGAAAATCGCAGTACAGAGACTAAATTTTTTCTTCTTAATTCAAATTCCCAAAATATAGCTTTTTGTGTAAAATATAAGGATACTTTTCCACATGCATTCACTGACCAAAAAATTGGCGATAAATAAGCGTATAACTCGCTTTCTCGCCAAACCATAATTTAAAGAGTGGGAGAAAATAATCATTATGATCCTATTTGGTCAGCTGAGTGAGAGATTGAATTCACTTATTATCGTCTGCGCAACAAAATAATGTTGGAATAAGGCATAGATGTTTAAAATTCTTTAATTTGTTAAATAACACCATTAATTCATTTTGTTAAATTTATTAATGCAACCTAGTGAATATTGTAGAAAAGTTCGACAATAATATTTAAGGCTAGAATATATTTGACTGTTTGTAGACAGGAAGCACCTTCGAATTAATGTCAAAACGAAGCTTTTGGAATGATACATAGAGACTACGAGAGCACTAATGACAGGGATGTTATTATAAAAATATTAACATATAATAAAATCATCATGCTAGTAGATAGGAGGCACCTTCGCATTAATATCAAAACAAAGCTCTTGGAATGATACATAGAGACTGCGGGAGCACTAATGACAGGGCTGTTATAATAAAAATATTAATATATAATAAAATCATCAAAGTAAAATTTATGTGGAATTCTTAAATGGAATTTTCAAAATTTTAATTTATTTTACATATAAATTTTTTTAATAAATTATTAAAGAATAACTAATAAAGAATAAATCTCAATATTCTTAAATAATAAAATATTGGTTTTTACTTTTAAATTTTATGTCACTACCGTTAAAAAATTGCGATTTCATCTACTGAATTAAATATTTAAGATGTGTTTATTTTATATCTGATTCAGCTGTTCATGAACCTAAGTCCAGAATAGCAGATTCTCTCTTGAAACAGATATATGTTTCATGGTACCTACTACTCAGACGCTTTGCAGTATTAAAATTAGTAAACTCAACAATTATATTTGCTATTGATATAAAATACTAAATCAAATATATTTTTAGACATTAAATTTACTAAGCTAGGCATTTATAATCATGTAAATACAAATTTATTCGATACAAACTATAAAATCCCTGAGCAAAAACTTTGAGCATATAAATTATTAAGATTGATGCATACATGATAATATAGAGATGAGAAAAAATGCTAAAATATGTACAAGCCTTGAACAAAAAATTACCACAGCAGCGGGACTGCTATGAAGTGTTTTTAAACATAACGAAAAGAT
This sequence comes from Amaurobius ferox, assembly GCA_951213105.1. NCBI lineage: Eukaryota > Metazoa > Arthropoda > Arachnida > Araneae > Amaurobiidae > Amaurobius > Amaurobius ferox. Next base: position 60,577,683 of record OX578136.1, read on the forward strand.
TTTAAACTCTGACTTTATCATGACAGATTCGTTAGATCACCCAAAATTGAAAAACACCTGACCACTGGCAGCTGGACTGCAAATTCTATTTCAAACAAAACCGAAGTGTTTTACATTATTATAAATATAATATACATCTCTTGATACTAATATTTTCTTCATAAAAGCACATGTATATTACAATTTTTCCTCATTTATTTTCCAAAATTGGATTTGTATCTATTGGAATGTATTATACACCGGTAGTATACCCCTTCCTCTTACGGAAAATATATTATAAAAAAACTTAAATTTCACAATCATGTTCAAATTCCTGTAATATTCTAAATGGCCTTGTTATTCAAAGCATTCTATTAAAATATATAAATTAATGCTCCTAAAAACAAGTTTAAGAATCTTTGTTTTTGCTATACAAAATTTCTTGACAGGAATATCTGAAGAATGAAATATCCTGATCCCGCTTGTAATCTAATTTTAAAAAAATATTAAATTAAATCAATATATGGCAAACTAAAAACGTTAAAATTGTATGGAAAGATATACTACCCGTATTACTTATATTCTCGAATATTAGAAGACATACCCGTGTATTAGTAGAAGATTACCCATTTACAATATATGAGTTTCACAAATCTTTGTCAAAAAATAACAGATAACATGGTAAACTGACAATATCATTAATCCCCGTAATCTTTAAACCCCGACAAAATGAATGTGCTAAGATTATATACCCCTACTACTTATATTCTCATAGATTAGAAGATATACCCGTATATTAGTAGATGACTACCCGTACTACAATATAGGAGTTTCAAAAATATTTGTCAAAATGAAACAGATAACCTAAATTAAAAATTTCAATAATCCCCTTAATGTTTAATCCCGAAGGCCGTAATGAATGTCAATATCAAAATGAAAGAGCTAACATTGTATACGAAGATATACACGTATTACTCACATTCTCGTAGATTAGAAAGTAAACCCATGTATTAATAGAAAATTACCCGTACTGCATAGCCGTTTTTCGTACGGAACATATAATATAAAGAAATATAAAATTCACAATCATGTGCAAATTCCTATACTATTTATTCAAAACATTCAATATTTAAATTAATGCTCCTAAAAGAAATTTAAGAATCACTGTTCTCGCTATACAAAAATTATTTTCACTGGCAGATCTGAAGAATAAAACATCCTGGTCCTGTTTGTAAACAAATTTGCAAAAAATATGAAATTGAATCAACATATGCTAAAATAAAAGCGCTAAAAATGTATGGAAAGATATAACCGTACTACATATATTCTCGTAGATTAGAAGACATGCCTGTGTACTAATTACTACAATATATGAGTCTAACCGTTTTTACCAAAATAAAACATATGACGTAATAAATTGAAAATATACGTAATCCTAGTAATTTTTAAACCTGAAGGCCGTAATTGATATAATCCAGTCAAAAAGTGCAATTCCCATAACATTTATTTTATATACATTTCTTTATTATCTAAATCGGAAAAGATTCAATAAAAATCGTCTGCCACATAAACATATCGGATTAAAATCCGTAGCTAAGCAACATGATATCATTTTTTTCAAATAAATTTACGGGAAATAATATTGTATGCATAATGCTATGTATATGAAAGGTTTAACTGTGCATTTTTAATTAATTTCTAGACAACCACTGGTCATAGAAACCCAAAACATGGACTAAATTTTAAGTGGGGCTAGTCCAAGGCTACCCACAAAATATCATGAAATTCGGTTCAGTCTTTCTCCCGTGATGATGAGACAAACATACAGACAGACAGATTTTCAGTTTTATTTATATAGATTTAACAAAGTAGAATTTCGGCACATTTAAAGGAAAACATTTTATTAACATATTTAGAAGAAGTATCCTCCATTTATTGTACTCGAAATTATTCTATTCTCGAATTATTCTATTTTTATTTTACATCTGTACAATACAATAGTTTTTGACGTATGGTTTAATAGTTTGATAATCCGTCCCCTCCGTATCAGGGATGTTTAAATCCATCAAAATTCGAAAATCGAATTTTTGACCTGACTAATCTTCCTTTTATATATACTATGTAATGAAGTAACAATGAGTGGTCAGTAATCACTGATGTGGATTCAAAGAATTTCTCTGTCTTGCTTTATTTTTTTTTTCAAAAACATATTTCTTAGACTCAGCGTACATATAAGCATCTAACGCTTCTATTATATTAGAATTAGATAGTTTCAAAAATATTTTTGCAATTCTTAGAAGACTCCTATTCATGTAAATACACTTCACTATTGCACTGTAGATTAGTTAATGCACTTTTACAACTTACGCACTAAATGCACTAATTTTCACTCCAATTTGCAATCTCTATAGGAGCAATCTGCATAAACGATACAGCACTTTTGCACGTAGACAAATTAGACATTTTCACTTATGAAGCGCACTATTTCAACTTAAGTAGATGGTAGAAAAAAATATCGCACTCTTGCACAAATTTCACTGATCTTCGGCACATAATATTGCACCTCATGGAACTTAGCCATGATATTTGCACTTTTGCATGGAATTGATATTTAACTTAATTCTTTTGTTTCTATGAATTTTTGCTTCAATAATAAATTTTAAATATTTTATGGCATTTGTGATAAATCTTTGCATGCTGAGATTAGAAAAAAATATTCTTAGGTAGTCAAGATAAATTTTTAAAATATAGATGTTTTTTATTCATAACGAAATGCTGTTTATTATTTTTTAAATTAAAATAATAGTGAATTAAATAAATTAACAAGACTATAATTATTATATCAAATATAATGAGACGAAATTATAAATAAATTAACGAGGCATAGAACAGAAATCCATAACCTTTGCCATCGAAGACCACAGGCACAATTTTCACTTTTTCACGCAGCACCTACACAGTATTAATTTTTTTTTTTCAGGATGTAACTCAGCGCAGCATCACAAAGACTACTGCTTAGATATTTACTTATTTCATAACATTTAAAACCTTAAAACAAAGTGAGATTAAATTTTTGTTTAAAATAACTTTTTTCTGTGATACATGGCGTGTATTCCATTATTAATGTTTTTCGACTAATTTATAAATCTTTAAAAATATATAAAATACATCCATACAGTAAATTCTTCAGTCAAATATAGATTCAAATAGTATATCATTTTCACGAAGTTCATAATCGTGCAGTATTTTCGAGCAACAGATTGTGGATACCTGCTGTAGAATCATGAATTATTGTTCCAATTTCATTTCCAAATTTCTCCACCGCTTTCTGCATTCTTAAATATATTTATAAAAAATAAAATAAATCGAAATGAAATACTTTGCACAGAAGTAATTTGCTCTTTCATAAGAGAATCAATAGTGAACTTAAAGCGAGGCTCTTTCGCACTCTTGCACTCTTTCCCTTCTCTTCTGTTTAAAAGTATTAATGTAGTTATTTTAATTTTATGATATTCCTTTTTTATGGTTGTGACTTTTCTCAACTTTTTGATTTCCTTGTTGATTTTGTGAAGCTTTTTTTTTTTTTTTGCAATTGCGAATAATTTTCTTGCAAATTCGCGCATCTTGTAGTCTGCGTATTTTATACAAAAATCTGTTTAAATATCTATTTTTTCTTTATTTACTGGAATTTTGCTTATTTAAATATGTTTATTTAACCCTTAACTAGTTTTGCGGGGTTCCTTTAGATCTTCGATGTTTTTACTTTAAAGTACTTTTTTAATTGGACCCTTAGATATGCAAGAATTTACCTTGTAACCCAGAAAAATATCTGAAATTATAAATTCTAAACTCCATTTAGTTAAATTTATTACAGAACTGAATAAAATTACTTCAAACCATTTATAGACCCCACGTAGTCAGTAACTGTATTTTTCTGATATGCATAGTGTGAATTACATTTAAGGTTACCATGCCACTCGGTTTGACCGGGACAGTCATGACAATCCGAGACAAAGACTCCGGTTTATCATTTAATACCGCTTATAAATCTTAAATGGAAAATAAAAAAATTAAAGACAAAATACTACTGGATTTAAAGCAATCTTCTCAGGAAAATCTAAAAGACATTATTGAACGTTTTAAGTGTTTCTGGTATCGTGCTTAGTTTCGTTTAAAAATCTTGAAATTCAACGAAAATTATTACTAAAAATATGACACAAAAGCTCACTAAAAGGAGTAATGAGTGTAATTTCATAATCTAGTTACATTAACGACTGTCCCGGTTTGGCTTCTTGTAGATATGGTAGCCTTAATTATAGATTCATTTTTGAGTAATAAATAATAATTTCAATGAATCATATCGATGTTTTAAACTTTCTCTTGAAAGAATATTTTGACTGACACGGTACCAGTTAAGGGTTGTATTAATTTACTGGAATAAAAATCTAGTTCACGTTTAAAAATGGTATTCCTATTTCTTGCTTTTCTTTAATTTTTAATATCAAATGTATAATTCTTCAAGTATTGTCAAAAGTAGCGTTTTTTTCCCTTTACTATTAAATGTTGTATATGATAAATTTTCTGTTTAAGAACAAAATCCCTATTAACGGAAAACTATTTAAAATTGTTTCAATTTTATTCGTACAGCAAATTATTTATATTTTAGAAAATTCGTATATAAAGCACAGGTTAAAAATACACAGTATTTTTTTTTACTTTTCTATTTACTATTTTTATTTGCTTGCACATTTTTTACGCTCTATTTTTGTTTGATTGCATATATGACATGTTGTCTACATATCGCATTGTTTGAATAATAATGTTATTTCAAGAAATATTTATCAAGTTTGAGAATAATTATAGAAATTTATTGTGCTATGGTATTTTCCTGTAGAAATTTGATGTGAGAAATAATAATTACACTATATAATACATTCTGCGTACATATGCCTTCATAGAAAATATTAAAGTCTAATGATAAAATAGAACAAACTTTACATAGTTGTGATTTTTTTCAATTTATTCACAAGTTTTTGATTTATTCACAAGTTCTTATTTTATTTATTTTAAATATAGTAAACTTCCATTAATCCTGTATCTAATTATTCGGCATGCGCGATAATACGGTACCTCGAACAGTAATCGGGTCAGTTCGGCTGTAGTGAGGTACACTTAATGTCATAGACACAATTTTATATCCAAATTTCTGTTGATTGAAGTTTATCTTCTATTAAATGTTTCTATTAAATGTTCCATTTAAAATTTCTCTTAATTGAAGTTTATCTTTTGTTAAATGCTTTCCCCATACTCTACAGTGCATTACAATATCAAGCAGTTTTCTTCATTCTGTAGAGTGTATGCAATGCTCTTTCATAAGAGAATAAATAAACTTTGCTAAACTTAAAGCGAAGCTCTTTCGCACTCTTTCCCTTCTCTTCTGTTAAAGAGTATTAATGTAATTATTTTAATTCATTAGAAAATCAATAAACTTTGCTAAACTTAAAGCGACACTATTTCGCAATCTTTCTATTCTCTTTTGTTAAAAAGTATTAATGTAATTATTTTAATTCATAAGAGAATCAATAAACTTTGCTGAACTTAAAGCGACGCTCTTTCGCATTCATTCCTTTCTCTTCTTTTAAAGAGTATTAATGTAATTATTTTAATTTTTTGATATTCATGGTTATGTTGACTTTTCTCACCTTTTTGATTTTCTTATTGATTTTGTCAATCTTATTTTGCAATTGTGAAGAATTTTCTTGCAGATTTTCGTTTCGTATCACATATTTCATATGAAAATCTGTTTAAATATCTATTTTGGCTTTATTTGCTGGGTTCTTTAAAATCGTAGATAGTGTAACATTTTAGTCAAATAAATTCCCCTTTATAGTTTATTATTATTAGTTTTAAATTAATTTTCCCTATTTTTTTTCTCCATTTTAGTTTCATATCAGGTAACTCTAAAAATTTGGTAATCCGGCACAACTCAAGTCCCGGATTATAGGAAGTTTACTGTACATAGAATATTGAAAATAAAACGCAGATTAAAGTAAAACTTCGATTTAATATTTAATCATGGATATGTATTGTTTTTTATCAAACGGTTGAAAATCATGTATAAACTCAAATATGGATTATCAAATGTTGATTATCAGAAGGTTGAAATAATTATTTGTTCAATTAATTGATTGCTAAAATAATGATTGGTACATTTTGACATTTTGAAGGAAAAACTGTGGCTTCAGAGAGAGCAATTTAGTTTCATATCATCCCTGCTGTCAATGCAAAGCGCGTTATATATTTAGTCTAGTCTGAGACGAGAAAACTGCCTGTTTTATTGCTTTAAAAATTCAATTTTTATTTATGTTCATTTATCAGAGACCTCTGATGTCACAGTTTCGAACAAAAAGTCTTCCTATAAAAATAAATTATCTCTTGCTATAGAATTGTATTACTCATTACATATGAGTTTGTTTAGCTAAAATGGCAGCTTATAGAAACATGGCCTACTAAAATATATAGCGCGGCACTATAAAGCAGGGTTTTTAATTTTTATCGGTTAATATAGTTTATTTATTTCCATTAAAATGTGTTTCACTTTATTCATAAATAGCAAGAAATAATTTATATAGAAGTGTTTTTATTCCTAATTATACAGACACCACCAATTTTAGTAACATTACATATTCTGAATACTTTGTTTTAATTTACTATTTGATAGAACATAAAGAATGGGTAAAACGAGCAATTTTGAAATCACTTGAGGCTTATTGTAAACGGTGGTGTTTGTAAATATTTAAATTTATACTGTTAAAATTTAAATACATATTTTACAATCTTTCATAACTTATGAAACTTCCCTGTGTTTTGAAAATTTTTCAGTGTAATTTATTTTTATCCATGTGTATAATATTATAATATATTAATTTGCATAAATGAAACTAATAATTATTCATTGCTGTTAGCTTCAGAGGTTGGATTATGTTCAATTATTGGACTATGTTCATTGGGTTATGTTCATTGTATGGATTATCGTTAAATTATGTTCATTACATTATAGTCAAGAAAGTTGACTATTGCAGTTTATCTATCCTGTATTAAACAAAATGTTTTATCTGTAAAAAAAAATTCTTATATAAAACAAAAGTATTTTAATAAAATCATTTTATTTCAAATGAAAAATGTAATGTATGTACATACTGTTTAAATATCTTGATGTGCTACAGAAAAGTAAACATGAAATTCATCAAAAAATTTCGAATGCATTTAACTCTTTATTATTATATGCTGTAAAAAAATTATTGACTGGAATCACTACGTATTACGTATTAAAAACTAAATCATGTCTTTAATGTAGTTATTAATTTTATTTAATTTTAATTTTAATACATTAATTTCAGTTTTTAATATTTTATCAATTATTTTAAAAAATCTGAGCAATTTTGCTTTGTTCCGATTTGTGAAAACTTTATTCTACAGAAATCAGGTTTTCGGCTCTGATCTAAAATATGGATCTGATTCAAAAAATAAATAAAGGAGAAATAGATCCCGGAGGATATATTTAATTTTATGCTACAAGGTTTTTTAATCATATACACACAGTTCATAAGAAATTACACACCATCAAAATAGCCGACTTCTTCTAAAAAATATATTTGAAGTCTGATTCATTCATATTATTCAAATAGCAATATCTATAAAGCAAATTACATAATTATTTAAATTATACTCAAAATATATTGATATATACATTATGAGATACATTGACATGTATGTATAAATAGAGAACAGATTTTTTAAATATCTTTTTTTTCAAAATGAGATTTTTAATATTGAAAATTTTTATCATTTACATATTTCATAAAATTTTCAAAATAAGTTAATAATTTTAATTATAAGAACTCCAACCTAAATTTTAAACATTTAAGGAATTTTAACAATTTTTAACTTATAAACAAGATCTAAAAATCAAGTGAATTACTGTATACACTGTATTACGTTGCTTTAAAAATATAAAATATATTTCAATAAATGATATAAGACAAATTCCACTATTAAATACTGAAGAATATTTTGAAATAATTTTTCCCGTGTCAAATTTTTCTTTAACCTAAGACCGAACTATCAGATCAATTTCTCATTTAATACAGGTGTGTTTAAAATATTGATCACTAATCATTTATTGATATGGACTAATGCAATTGTACTCTACAATACAATGTATTTTCTTCAGTAACTTTAGTTTGAATTTTTATTAGGATATTCTATTAGATATAAATGTTAAAGGTGAAAAAATAACAAAATATGTATAATTTTTTGCTAATAATATGATCCACTTGTTGGTTAAATAAAACTTTGATATCACTGTATCTTGTGCAATTATATACAATGTTCTTGTATATTCAACTTTATTGAATTAAATTTTAAGAATATATAGCCTGGCCGATGTGATGACAAAGACAAATGTTTCCTTTCAGTCTCTAACTGATTAAAATGTTTTATTTCATAGCACATGAATGAAATTATATCTTAATTGCGTTTATAGTGATCCAATAAAATTTTGTATGGGAATATACATAAACTTGTTATTATAAACTAGATTTATCTTTTTTTTTAAATAGTATTTTTTCATGTTGAATTCATAAAATATAACAAAATATTTTTCTAGTTTCAGATTACTTTTATCTAGAATTCCTCATTTAACTAAAATGTATCCAAGTATAAAATTTATGACACGTGTTCGTGCCAACATTAGCACCAACACGCATACAATGAAATTGTAATGTAAACATTTTTAAAACTTAAGTTATGTAAAAGAACGACATATAAGATGACTGCCTGAATATGTTCAATCATTAACTGATTTCAGTTTAATAATGTTGTTTCGTTATCTATTAAGAAGATAGAATTTTTGATTTTATTTTTTTACATCTTCTAACGTTTGTGAGATGAATATATAATTTGGTAAATAATTTTAATAATAACTCATGTATTGGTACCCTTTCAATAAATTATAATTTTTAATACCATATAAATTCGAATGTTAACTATTGAGAATAATTACGTTGTGTAATATATGTGTTAATATAAGCAAAAATACCATTTTTGATCATACCGTGAGAGTATTTTGGTCTTTAAATTTTCTTAAAGTTTTTTCATTAGTCACCATTTGTGATCCAAAAACAATCCCAAATAACATATACTATATTCTGCCCAATTGGCTATATGTTAAAATAATTGTTGCATACGGTAATTTTGTTTACAGTATATAGCAAAATAAAGGAAAACATATAAAGTAAGAATAACAACTTCAAATAGTAAATATTAAAATAACTTCAAACCGTAAGATAACTATATAGATAATATTAAAAAAACTTCAAATAGTAAATTAAGTTTTTCAAATAGTAAAATATAAAGATCTATTCTGACCAACATTTAACTAACCTTACACACTAACAGAATTTTAATCGTATACATTAACACGATCGTCTGAAATCACATTTCAAGTAAATAAAAGCTTTAATACACAAATTTAAAACTTCTTATTTAAGAGTCTGTAACCGTTTATACTATCGGCATACAGATATTTTATGATGAATATCAAATCATCAAAAATTTTTAAACGTTTTTTGAAACTTCATGACTTTAATATATTTATTCCTTGCGATAAAAATGTATTTCATCTTTGTTATCACAACAGTCATTGGTAGAATAATTCGGTTAGCTCTGGCATCTGAATAAAATTGTGCTGATTGAAAGAATATATTTTCCTCCTTGCTATTTTTGTGCCACCGGGATACCAAAATAAATGTTGTATGTGGTTGTTCTCAATAAATAAAAAAACCTGGTTTCACCTGGGAAATTGTTTGTCATTTTGTTGCTTCTGTGTGTCTCTTCTAATTTTTATAAATTATGAATATTGAAAAAAATCTTAAACTCAAAATACTCAACATATTGGACAGAGTAAGTATTAATTCTTCAAAATGTACAAAGAAGTACGTGTACATTACTGTACATTAATGTAAATGTACATTGTCAAATATAAACACAATATAAAATATACAAATAATTATCAGTATGCAGCCATCAAGGTTAGCTTTCACAAAATAAGTTTAAATTAAAGTAAACAACATTTATTTGTAATATTTGAACTTACTTGTCTACATTTTACATTAGTTTTGCTTTTCTTTACTCTTTCTTAGGCATTTTTTAAACTCAACTGTACTAGTTGCTACCAGTCAAACTAAATTCTTGTATTGCCACCAATAACATTTTGAGAAATTATAATTTTAAATTATGCTAATCAGTTGCTACATCACTCCTCTGCCAGAAATTGAGTTACAAAGGAGCACCGAGTATCAAGATTTTGAATTTGAATTTGAATTTCAAATTGAGAATTTTACCTTTGAGTCAGATGGAAATTCATATTTTTCTGTCTCAATGTGACACCTTAAATTTCAAACTTTAATGTATGCATGACTTTTGTCCGATCTGGAGTTGTTTAGTATCATTATGTTTCGTTGTTGTCGTATCAATAGGTTCTGTAGAAAAATATGCTATTTTTGAGGGAGGAAGTTTTAGATGTAGAAATTATTTACGATGTAGGGACTAATTTTAAAAGCTCTAAAGATGTCCGTTCTTCGCCTTATGTCAAAAAATATTCTGGTTTAAGCCGGTCTATTAATAAATTGTTGTCTATTTTTTAATATTTATTTTAAAATTTGTTTTCTTTCTTTTAAGAATTGGTACGGAATTAGTCATTCATAAAGTAGTTCGAGCTGTTTTTCTTTACCCTATCTATTCTTACAAATTACGTGGAAACAGGAAGCCAAATCTTTATGGACGAAAACATTTTTTTGTGACTTTGTGAGTTTCAGAAATTACTTATGCTCCAACAAAATTTTGAAAAATCATGATTTTAAATAATATATTATGCAACCGCTACCAATGCTTTGATCCATATTTGTTACTTAAATACGTTTTAAAAATTTTATTTGTCATAAATTACGTCTTTTCATGCTCACACAGAAGGGAATTTGAACAATAATATGATCACTGTCCATGTAATTATCAAAATGTGATTTGGTAACTGTAGTTCCAAAATGCGCTGATTTTATCTCATAAACTGAAAAAGAAACACTCAGATGTAAAACAATTTTGCATGATATATTTCTGAGTTAAATATCTTTCGAGCGACATAACATTTAATAAATTTAAAAAATATCAAATATTTCCTCTTAGCCAATGAAATTTGAGCATTGATATAAACACTATATATGCGATAATTTAGAAACTCACTAATTGTGCATATTTTCTCCCTTTGTACCAAAGGAACAACTCATCATTTCGACGTGGATTGCTTATCTTTCCAAACTGAACAATTTTTACAAATTTAAGGTAATTTAAACGTTTCTGAAGAGCAAATGAGATCTAAATATCACCATCCGCATTGCGTATGCTATAAAATAAAACTTCACACATTATGCTGATTTTCTCTCATATAACCAAAGGAACTTATCTAATAGGGCACAATTTAATTGGACTTCATTCTGAGATAAATATATTTCCATCAATAAGAAATATAAAAAATTTAAATTGATTGTTTCTGAAAAGCAAATTATAGTTTCATATCTTCATGTGTACTGTGTATGTAATTTTTCAAAATTCAAAAATTGTGTAGACTAAGATCAAAAATTGAATCAGGTAGGACGCATGTTGATGTGGATTGAATCGAAAAATTATAGTTTTAAATAATTTAAGGAACTTTGTGATTTTATTAGAAACGAAATTTTGAGCACCTCTATACGCACTATATTTACGATTCTTAAGAGTTAAAGTGCGCAAATTTTTCACTCATTAATTATAATGGAAAAAAGAAGGGATTGTTACATTAAATCTCCTCTTAAGTGGTGGTTGTTTCAAAAGAACATAAATAACGAGATAACAAGAAATATAATTATAAAACGTTACTGTAGCCATAACAAGGGAGATAAATATAAAACGTTACTGTGGCTATATTAGACGCAGGTACCTTCTTTTTCATTATCTGCCAACAACTTCCAATACCTCCAAATACAGCATCAGTTCAATTCCCGTCTTTGCCCAAACTGTCGCCGTATTCACGCGGAGTACGATCACGTTAAACAAATGGATCCGTAAGTCTTTCTGAGAAGTTGGTGGTAGGGGAATGATTTTACGGTCCCACTGGAAACGTCCACCACTGGGTCTCGGTCTAAATTGGGCGTCACTTCCTAGCAGTCCAAACAGGTACCTTACGCTTTTGGATTAGTCGGACGGTCTGGGTCAAAGAAGAAAAAATAAAAAACACCTCAAATTTGGTATGCTTTGACAATCTATTGATTTCAACCGCGCATTCTCATTGTACAAACACGCGATTTGTCTTAAATGGCTGGTACAGATAGTGAAGTGCGCATATAACTTTTGAAAACTTCTTTAATAATTGTATTTTTAATTACTTGCAATTAACCTACAACATTTCTTTAAAGTTACACCAATTGTTTTTCTGGATGATAGCGTGGGAGTGTTATGAATCTGAATAGTGTCCTAGAAGAATGTTTCCATCTGTCGATAAAAGAGGCAAAATAAATAGAAAACTCCAAATTTTTCAATGTTTTGGTTATATGTTTGAAGTTTAAAATATAAATAGATTTCATTATTAGTAGCAAAGAATCCCAAAACCACATGATTATGTTAAATTTAACCGAGTGAGAATATTGTTATTTAATTAAATCTCAGAAGACTTCTAGGTAGCGGGAAGCGATTTGAAAATCGTGAATAATAGCAATTTTATTTTTTATTCTGTTATTATTTTTCAATTCTTAAGAGGATTCTAATTAGGTGAACCACATATTTCTGGGAGTCGATTTCTATAGTCGAATGCATTGCTCTGATTCGAGCAAACGCGGTATCTATTATTACACCGTGACCTGCCAGCACTGTAAAACATTCTGCAACCTTTGCTTATTTTTTTCAGCTACTTTGTTGATAATTTTGGCGAAGTGATAAGAAAAGCAACAAATACAGTCGTTCATGAAAATGCCAGCTTTGTTTTTGAAATATTCAGATAATTATCGTCTGGCGCAGCGTTATTTTTGTATTCATATATTTATATACAAAATATTCAAGCATGTTTAAATAAATAAAATAATACTTTAAAATCAAAGACAGCCTAAAAATAGATTTAAAAGTATTTTATTAAAATCGCAATTTTGCAACGTATAAAATCACACGGCCATAGCGCTTTCGGGCGCTATTATGCCCTTCATCAGCGGCGAAGTGAAAACAAAGTGCGAAACATGTTTCGCACTTTGTTTTCACTTGTGGATCGAACGGTCTAGTAGTTAAAGTGATGGGTAGCGAGCACTCGGACTTCTTAATAGCGAGTTCTGCCCTCATTTCCCACGAAAAATGTTTTCGACAACAGCATTTTGTTTTATGTCTATGGCATGTGTACTTTTTCTAATCAGTCTCTCCTTCAAGTTTAAGTAGATTAATCACGGTCTACGGATGTGAACTGGCGTGCCCAGTTGTTATGTCGCCTGTTTCCTATTGCAGAGGATATCACTTCGAGTCCATCTGCATGCATTGAGGATTCCGAGTTGAGTTGTTTTCATTTCATTACTTTTTTCACTAGGCTCTCTTTTAAATTTAAGGGGACAGTGGAAGTCGAAATGAGCAAAAATCGACTAAAAAAGTTTTAATATATAACATTATTTTACACATTTAACATTTGCTTACGGGTGGTCCATCCCAAACGAAGAACCTCCCAAAAAGACAGGCATTTGACTTACCCTATCCCAAACAGTTCGACCCCCCCTTTGCAGGTATTGACGTCCATGGAAACGCTGACAGAAACATTGCACCTGTTGCCACAATGTTGAGATAGGGTATGTCAAATACCTGTCTTTTGGGGAGGTTCTTCGTTTGGGATGGACGCTGTCTCACCCGTAAGCAAAAGGTTGAATGCATTTTTTTTCGAAACGGAATTTTCAAAGGTTTTACATTTTTAAAATGCTCCATGCGTCTTAATTTTTATCTGAGATGCATGAAATTTGGCAAGAAGACACCTCTCATACTTTTTAATGAAACTGGGTATGCATTTTATAATTAGACTTTATTAAGGTAATTAAAAGTGAATAAGAACCTAATTAAATTATTTTGTTCATAATGTGTTTTTGACTGATCATAATGTAAAATTAAATCAAAAATGTGAACAAATGGCACGCAAGGAGCATTTTCAAATTTTCATTAAAAAAATTAAATTTAAAAAAATACAAAATTATAACAAAATTGAAAGAAATAAATTAATGATATTGTATATAGTAATATTAAGAGGAATATTAATACAAACTTTTACGTTTCTAAGTCAATAAATAAATAAAAAAAATTTCAACGTCCACCGTCCCCTTAAATAGATTAATTAGGACTTTGGTATGTGTAAAGTGGCTGGCTCAGTTGACATGTTTTCTGTTGCCAATTCCAGTGGCTATGGTTTGGAGTTCATCCACTCACATTGAGTACAGCGAGTGAGTCTTTTTGATTTCTGTGCTTTTTCTGATCAGTCTCTCCTTTAAGTTTAAATTGAATTATTAGGAGCTCGGCGCATGAACTAACTGGCTCAATGGTCGTGCTGTATGTTTCTGGTTCTAGAGGCTGTGGGTTTGAGTCTATCCACGCGCGTTTAGAGTAATGAGTTGTTTTGGTTTCAGTATTTTTACTGATCCGTCTCTTTTTTGACTTTTTATAAATTACTTAGGATCTTAGGTATAATGTCTAAACAACCACTCACATTGCGTATAGCGAGTTGAATCGTTTTGTTTTCTGTGCGTTTTCTAATAAGTCTCTCCATAATGTTTAAATAGTTTAACTTGATTCTTTGACATGTAAGCAAGCAGCTCAGTGGTCAAGTTGTCTATTTCCTGTTCCAGAGACTTTTGGTTCAAACCCGTCTACTCGCCTTAAGTGCATCGAGTTGAACCGTTTTGAATTCTGTGCTTTTACTGATTAGTCTTTCCTTTAAGTAGGTAAATTATAATATCCGGCATGTGAACAGTGGTCACGCTGTGTTCGTCCAATGTCAGAGGCTGCTTGTTCGGGCCCTTTGAGTCGTTTGGTATATGTGTTTTTCGTGATCAGTCTTTTCGTTAAGTTTAAATAGATTAATTAAGTTTCCAGCTATGCAAGCTGGATGGCTCAGTAGTCAAGTTACTTGTTTCCTATTCTATACGATGTGGGTTCGAATTCAATATCTCGCTTTGAATCTAGCTGTTTGCGTGCTATTTGTTTCTATGTGTTTTTGACGAAGTTCTTTTTCAAGTTTAAATTGATTAATTGATCGTCGGCATGTGAACCGTCTGGCTCAGTGATCATTTTGTCTGTTCACAACTCCAGAGGTAGTGGGTTCGAGTCTGTCCACTCGTTTATAGAATTGAATTGTTCTGCTTTCGTTGCTTTTTCTAATCAATCAGTCCCGTAAATATAAATAAATTAATTAGTATCTTGGCAAGTAAGCTTGCTGGCTCAGTGGTCATATTGTTCACTTTCAAATCCTGCGGCTGTGCGTTCGAGCCCATTAAGTCGCTTCAATATCCGTTCTTTTTGTGATCAGTATTTCTGTTAAGATTAAATAGACTAATTAGGGTCACCTGTACGTGAACTGACTGGCTCAGTGGTCAAGATTTCTGTATCTAATTCCAGGGGCTATGGGTTAAAATACATCCTTTCGCATTGAGAGTTGAATCATTTTGGTTTATGTGTTTTTACTGATCAGTCTTTAAGTTTAAATATATAAATTGGATCTCCGGTGATTGAACTATTTGGTCAGTGGTCTTGCTGTCTGTTTCCAATTCCAAAGGCTGTGGGTTCGAGTCTATCCACTCGCTTTGAATATAGCGGGTTGAGTCGTTTTGGTTTCAGTGCATTTTTTGACCAGTCTCTTCTTTGAGTTTAAATCGATTAAACAAGAACTGCGTGATGTGAACTGACTGGCCCAGTGGTCATGTTGTCTGTTTCCAATTCCAGAGACTGTGGGTTCGAGTCCATCCTTCCACATAGAGTATTTTGAGTTTAGTCGATTTAGTTTCTAATATTTTCTGATCAATCTGTCCTGTACGTTTAAATAAATTAGTCAAGCGCTTTAGTATATCAACTGACTGCCTCAGTGGTCATGCTGTTACCTTCCAATTCTAGAGGATGTTGGTTCGAGCCCATTTTGTCGTTTTGGTATCTCTGAATTTTGTTAGCAATATGCTCGTTAAGTTTAAATATACTAATTAGGACCATCAGGAAGTGAACTCGATGGCTCAGTGGTCATGTTATCCGCTTTCAGTTCTGTTGGCCGTGGGTTCGATTCCATCCACATGTTCGTGCTTCTCTGAACAAAATTTTATTACCAGTCATTAATAAAATACATTTTTTAATAATACTTGACCGGAAATGACGTACCGGAAATGACATACCGGAAATGGCGTTACTTCCTGTACGTCACTTCCTTTACGTCACTTCCTGTTCTTCGGTTTAAAATGCACGACAAAAGAGATCCGATGATTCAAAAAATGCATAAACTTTTGAGACATCGTTAACAGGTGTCACGTGGTGCAAAACAAACCCTGCACAAACTTTGGACGAGGAAGGGTGGTAGCTCGACACCGAAGCCAGCAGGCCCGAAGAGAAACCCCACCAGCAACGGCGGAGCCAACCACCGCTCGTCCTCCATCTCGTGCAGATAATTTAGTAAGAAATACAAGAAAGTTAGGAGAGAAAAGACTAAGATAGTTCAACTCAGTAACTAGAACCCTTATCCTAATTCCTCTTCCACCCCCATAAGAACGCGTTAACACCCAATTTTCTCTAACACTTCAAACTCCCTTTTTACCGAATCGGGATTCGAACCTATAACCTAAGACACCGCAACTTGACGCCCCAAGCCTCTCGGCCAACAGGACGACGACCAAAACATCTATTTCGGTGTATTTAAGTTTAACATCTAATCATTTCATTTTAAATAATCAGTAAAGACGAAGTGTAAATTTGCGGAGGACAGAATCCTCGACAAAAATATTCACTTCAAGCTGTTGTTAGGTCATTTAACCACTGGGATACGACTGGCGTTGCAATTTTAATTTTCTGCAGCTATATAAAGATTTCACTGGATTGGCAATTAGATTAAATTTGGGGCAGAACCCACAAAATCTATTACCCTGACAACATTGTTTATTTATTCTTTAAAACTGCAATCTACAAAAGCACTGTCATTGAGGGGAGGACAGAACGCGCAATCAGTAGGTCTACGCATATGCTGTTCAACCCTTTAACCACTAGACCATTTGAAGAACATAAGAAGCTGAAACGAAGAACTATTTAAGTTTTCATTATGAAAAAATAAAAAAAGAACCAGGAAGTCCTTGAAAGCTATATTTTAGTTTAAAATTATATAAAGAGGATAACATCAAATGTTATATCCAATTTCTATTACACTTTATAACAAAACATTCCTAAGATTACATCCGATTTTAACCTGTTACATGTAATATTCTAAATCAAAATAAAGTATTCAAGGACTTCCTGGCTCATTTCTTTCTATTTAAACGATGAGCAATATCCGCACGGGAAATGCCTAATCAAAATTTGATTTGAGCCAAAACTAATATTTTAGCATATCCGCTTAAATATTCTGAAAAAAATGCGGGTAACATTTACGAGGACAGAACGTGCGACAAAAGTTTTCACTTCAAGTTCTCGCAGTGGCACTTTACCGCTGTGCTACGACTGGTGTTGCAATTCTATTTTTCTTAACTATATAAAGCTGTCACTGGATTGGTGATAATAATAAATCTGGGGCGGAACCAACAAAATCTATTATCCTGACAACAATGTTCATTTATTATTTTAAAATGTAATCTACAAAAGCATCGCGTTCGCGGCGAGGACAGAACTCGCAAACAGTAGATCTAAGTTTTATCTCTTCAACTCTTTAAACACTAGACCATTTGAGGTACGTGGGAAACAGAAGCTAAGAACTATTTAAGTTTTCATTATGAAAAAAAAAAAAAGAAAAACCAGGAAGCCCTTGAATGCTATATATTTTGTTTAAAATTATATAAAGAGGTTAACATCAGATATCATATACAATTTCTATTACACATTATAATAGAAAATTGCTAAAATTACATCAGATTTTAACTTCTTATATATAATATTCTTAATCGAAATATAGCATTCAAGGACTTCCTGGCTCATTTTTTCCCTTTTTTGTGATGAACAATATCCGAACGGGAAATGCATAATTATCATTCGATTTGAACCAAAACTAATATTTTAGCATATCCATTTAAATAATCTGAAACGGATAAAATTTGCGAGGGCAGAACCCTCTAAAAAACATTCACTGCAAGCTGTTGCAAGGGCATTTTACAGCATCGCTACAAGTGACGGCGCTAGTTTATATTACTTTAACAATATAAAGCTTTGACTTGTTTTCTACGGGGAATAAAAATAAATCTGGGGCAGAACCCACCATGATGTTATCCCGACAACAGTGTTTATTTATAATTAAAAAATCTGATGTGGGCATCACATGACTTTCCTTATATAATGCAATGTATTTTCTACATTTCCAGTAAAAATAAAATAGGTTATTCCTATAGTAGATACTTATATTTTTTTCAAGATATTGAATTTTCGTCAAATAGTCGTTATTGTCATTGATTTAGCGTCATTTTAATCCATTTGGAGAGATTTTGTTTGGTTTGGTAACATTTTAAAAAGTCGCCATGTTAGCGACAATCCGCCAAATTCGTCGCTAAAATCTCACGAAGCGTTATGGAAGGAGAAATAATTTATTCTTATAACAGATAAATGACTACTGGAGTTCAACTACAAAAATATTACTCAAAGTATCTTTTTTCAAAAATGGAACGAGCTAGGATCTACGAGAATGATATCACCAAATTTATCGCATGATACTACATATGAAAAATGAACAGGTTTCTCAATAGGAAATATTTTTTTTTATTTTATATAAGTTTTTGATAATTTTTTTGAAAAATGTGCAATATTTCGAGAACGGTTCATGCTAGAGTTCAAAAATTTATATTAATCGTTTTCTAATGACGAATTGCATGAGAAATGTCTATTTGCGTAACTTTATTAGCGGTTTTGATTTTATGATGATTTTTTCAAAATTTCACTGGAAAATTTAGGGGGGTTCTGAATATTCGATTGCATTTGAAAACAATAGGCTTCCAGGATTCATAGATTGTGATTTTTGTACCAAATTTTATTTGAATCGCTTCATTCGTTCGTGAGATATCGTCTCTAAAGACTCACTGGCACACACACCCACACACATACTTTCACACACACACACATACTTTCACACACACACACAGACATCCCCTCAAAACTGTTTGATTCGTGCTCAGGGATGCTTGAAACGTGCTCTCCCGTCAAAAACTCGAATTCGAATTTTCGACCCCGTCACAATACTTTCCTTATACATTATGTATATAAGGAAAGTAAAAATGCAATCGAAATAAAAGATTGCGCTCGAAGTGAGCACCAGAACTCGTTATCCACAGGTCTGCATATTCGATGGGCAACACTTTAACCACGAGACTGTTCGAAACGCAAAAGTGGTTCAAACTAAGAAATATAAAATTTTCATGAAGAAGAAATAAAAAAAAATCCGGTAAATCCTTGAATGCTATATTTTAGTTTATAATTATATAAGGAGGGTAAAATCAAATGTTATATCTAATTTCTATTACACTTTATAATAGAAAATTTCAAAAATTACATCAGATTTTAATATCTTACATATAATACTCTAAATCGAAATGCAGCATTCAAAGACTTCCTGGCTCATTTGTTCCCTTCTTTTTAATGGTGATAATATCCGCAATGCTTAATTATCCTTCGATTTGCATTTCTCGTGCATCACATTTTAACATAACCGTTTAAATAATTTAAAAAGATTCGGCTAAAATTTGCGGGAGCAATTTTTTTCGTATTGTCCCCGCAATTTTTTCGAGGACAAAAATCTCTCGACAAAAATGTTTGCTTTCCGCTGTTATCGGGGCGCATTATCACTGCAATACGACTGTTTTTGTAATGTTATTTTACTTTAACCATACAAAGCTTCCACTAGATTTCAAGAGAAATTAGAATAAATTTTAGGCATTACCAATAAAATCTATTACCCTGATAACATTGTTTATTTATAATTTAAAATTGTAATAAAATAAAAAATTGCAGTCGAGGTGAGCGTCAGAACTCGCTATCAACAGGTCTGCGTGTTTGGTGGCCAACACTTTAACCACTTGACCGTTCAAAAAACAAGAACGGATCAACCTAGGAAATATGAAGTTTTCATGATGAAAAAAAAAGACCTGGGAGTATATTTTAGTTTAGAGTTATATAAAAAAATAAAATCAGATGCTATGTCCAATTTCCATTACAATTTATAATAGAAGATTTCAAATATTACATCAGATTTCGACATCTTACATATAAAATTCTAAATTGAAATGTAGTATTCAAGGATGTTCTTCTCCATTTTTTGCTTATTTTAATAATAAGCAATATCCACACGGAAAATACTGAATTATAATCTGATGTGAACCAAAAGTAAAGTCTATATGACGAACAAGCCTTTTTACTTTCCCTATATGCATAGCATAATATATAGGGAAAGTATTGTAACGGAATCGAAAATTATAATTCGACTTTTCGACGCAAGAGTAATTTCAAGCATCTCTGAACTCGAATCAAACGTTTTTGAGGTGATGTTGTGATGTGCGTCTCTCCATAACGTTTAGATAGTTTAACTTGATTCTTTGAGAGGTAAGCAAGCAGCTCAGTGGTCAAATTGTCTATTTCATGTTCCAGAGACTGTTGGTTCAAACCCATCCACTCGCCTTAAGTACAACTCGGTGAACCATTTTGAATTCTGTGCTTTTACTGATCAGTCTTTCCTTTAAGTAGGTAAATTATAATATCCGGTATGTGAACAGTGGTCACGCTGTTTTCGTCCAATGTCAGAGGCTGCTTGTTCGGGACCTTTGAGTCGTTTTGGTATATGTGTTTTATTTGATCAGTCTCCTCGTTAAGTTTAAATAGATTAATTAGGTTTCCAGCTATGCAAGCTGCATGGCTCAGTAGTCACATTTCCTGTTTCCTATTCTATACGATGTGGGTTCGAGTACAACAGCTCGCTTTGAATGTAGCTGTTTGCTTGGTATTTGTTTCTATATGTTTTTGACGAGGTTCTTTTTTAAGTTTAAATTGATTAATTGATCGTCAGCATGTGAACTAGCTGACTCAGTGATCATTTTGTCTATATACAACTCCAGAGGTAGTGTGTTTGTGTACGTCCACTCGTTCATAAAATTGAATTGTTCTGCTTTCGGTTCTTTTTCTAATCAATCTGTCCCGTAGGTGTAAATAAATTATTAAGTGCCACGGCATGTAAGCTTGCTGGCTCAGTGGTCATATTGTTTGCTTTCAAACCCAAAGGCTGCAGGTTCGAGCCCATTGAGTCGCTTCGATATCCGTTATTTTTGTGATCAGTATTTCCGTTAAGATTAAATAGATTAATTAGGATCACCTGTAAGTGAACGGGCTGGCTCATTGGTCAAATTTTCTGTATCCAATTCCAGGAGCTATGGGTTAAAATGCATCCTTCGCATTGAGAGTTGAATCATTTTGGTTTATGTGTTTTTAATGATCAGTCTCTCCTTTACGTTTAAATATAAAAATTAGATCCCCGGTACTTGAACTGTGTGGTCAGTGATCTTGCTGTGTGTTTCCAGATCCAAAGGCTGTGGGTTCGAGTCTATCCACTCGCTTTGAATATAGCGGGTTGAGTCGTTTTGGTTTCTGTGCTTTTTCTGACCAGTCTCTTCTTTGAGTTCAAATCGATTAAACAAGAACCTCTTAATGTGAACTGATTGGCTCAGTGGTCAGGTTGTCTGTTTCCAATTCCAGAGACTGTGGGTTCGACTCCATTCTTTCACATAAAGTGTTTTGAGTTTAATCGTTTTGGTTTCTAATATTTTCTGATCAATCAGTCCTGTACGTTTAAATAAATTAGTCAAGCGCTATGCTATATCAACTGATTGCCTCAGTGGTCATGCTGTTACCTTCCAATTCTGGTGGATGTTGGTTCGAGCCCATTGTGTCGTTTTGGTATCTCTGAATTTTGTTAGAAATATGTTCGTTAAGTTTAAATATACTAATTAGGACCATCAGCAAGTGAACCCGATGGCTCAGTGGTCATGTCATCCGCTTTCAGTTCCGTTGGCCGTGGGTTCGATTCCATCCACATGTTCGTGCTTATCTGAACAAAATTTTATTACCAGTCATTAATAAAATACATTTTTTAATAATACTTGACCGGAAATGACGTACCGGAAATGACATACCGGAAATGGCGTCACTTCCTGTACGTCACTTCCTGTACGTCACTTCCTGTTCTTCGGTTCAAAATGCATGACAAAAGACATCCGGTGATTCATAAAATGCATAAACTTTTGAGACATCGTTAACAGGCGTCACGTGGTGCAAAACAAACCCTGCACAAACTTTGGACGAGGAAGGGTGGTAGCTCGACACCGAAGCCAGCAGGCCCCAAGAGAAACCCCACCAGCAACGGCGGAGCCAACCACCGCTCGTCCTCCATCTCGTGCAGATAATTTAGTAAGAAATATAAGAAAGTTAGGAGAGAAAAGACTAAGATAGTTCAACTCAGTAACTAGAACCCTTATCCTAATTCCTCTTCCACCCCCATAAGAACGCGTTAACACCCAATTTTCTCTAACACTTCAAACTCCCTTTTTACCGAATCGGGATTCGAACCTATAACCTAAGACACCGCAACTTGACGCCCCAAGCATCTCGACCAACAGGACGACGACCAAAACATCTATTTCGGTGTATATAAGTTTAACATCTAATCATTTCATTTTAAATAATCAGTAAAGACGAAGTTTAAATTTGCTGAGGACAGAATCCTCGACAAAAATATTCACTTCAAGTTGTTGCTAGGTCATTTAACCACTGGGCTACGACTACTGGCGTTGCAATTTTAATTTTCTGCAGCTATATAAAGATTTCACTGGATTGGCAATTAGATTAAATTTGGGGCAGAACCCACAAAATCTATTACCCTGACAACATTGTTTATTTATTATTTAAAACTGCAATCTACAAAAGCACTGTCTTTGAGGTGAGGACAGAACGCACAATCAGTAGGTCTACGCATATGCTGTTCAACCCTTTAACCACTAGACCATTTGAAGCACATATGAAGCTGAAACGAAGAACTATTTAAGTTTTCATTATGAAAAAATAAAAAAAGAACCAGGAAGTCCTTGAAAGCTATATTTTTGTTTAAAATTATATAAAGAGGATAACATCAAATGTTATATCCAATTTCTATTACACTTTATAACAAAACATTCCTAAGATTACATCCGATTTTAACCTGTTACATGTAATATTCTAAATCAAAATAAAGTATTCAAGGACTTCCTGGCTCATTTCTTTCTATTTAAACGATGAGCAATATCCGCACGGGAAATGCCTAATCAAAATTTGATTTGAGCCAAAACTAATATTTTAGCATATCCGCTTAAATAATCTGAAAAAAATGCGGGTAACATTTACGAGGACAGAACGTGCGACAAAAGTTTTCACTTCAAGATCTCGCCGTGGCACTTTACCGCTGCGCTACGCCTGGTGTTGCAATTCTATTTTTCTTAACTTTATAAAGCTGTCACTGGATTGGTGATAATAATAAATCTGGGGCGGAACCCACAAAATCTATTATCCTGACAACAATGTTCATTTATTATTTTAAAATGTAATCTTCAAAAGCATCGCGTTCGCGGCGAGGACAGAACTCGCAAACAGTAGATCTAAGTTTTATCTCTTCAACTCTTTAAACACTAGACCATTTGAGGTACGTGGGAAACAGAAGCTAAGAACTATTTAAGTTTTCATTATGAAAAAAAGAAAAAAGAAAAACCAGGAAGCCCTTGAATGCTATATATTTTGTTTAAAATTATATAAAGAGGTTAACATCAGATATCATATACAATTTCTATTACACATTATAATAGAAAATTGCTAAAATTACATCAGATTTTAACT
Source organism: Amaurobius ferox (assembly GCA_951213105.1). Taxonomy (NCBI): domain Eukaryota; kingdom Metazoa; phylum Arthropoda; class Arachnida; order Araneae; family Amaurobiidae; genus Amaurobius; species Amaurobius ferox. The sequence goes on from OX578136.1 coordinate 60,601,833, forward strand.
TCTTATATATAATATTCTTAATCGAAATATAGCATTCAAGGACTTCCTGGCTCATTTTTTCCCTTTTTTGTGATGAACAATATCCGAACGGGAAATGCTTAATTATCATTCGATTTGAACCAAAACTAATATTTTAGCATATCCATTTAAATAATCTGAAACGGGTAAATTTTGCGAGGGCAGAACCCTCTAAAAAACATTCACTGCAAGCTGTTGCAAGGGCATTTTACAGCATCGCTACAAGTGACGGTGCTAGTTCATATTACTTTAACAATATAAAGCTTTGACTGGTTTTCTACGGGGAATTAAAATAAATCTGGGGCAGAACCCACCATGATGTTATCCCGACAACAGTGTTTATTTATAATTAAAAAATCTGATGTGGGCAGCACATGACTTTCCTTATATAATGCAATGTATTTTCTACATTTCCAGTAAAAACAAAATAGGTTATTCCTATAGTAGATACTTATATTTTTTACAAGATATTGAATTTTCGTCAAATAGTCGTTATTGTCATTGATTTAGCGTCATTTTTATCCATTTGGAGAGATTTTGTTTGGTTTGGTAACATTTAAAAAAGTCGCCTTGTTGGCGACATTCCGCCAAATTCGTCGCTAAAATCTCACGAAGCGTTATGGAAGGAGAAATAATTTATTCTTATAACAGATAAATGACTATTGTATCTTTTTTCAAGAATGGAACGAGCTAGGATCTACGAGAATGATATCACCAAATTTATCGCATGATACTACATATGAAAAGTGAACAGGTTTCTCAATAGGAAATATTTTTTTTTATTTTATATAAGTTTTTGATAATTTTTTTGAAAAATGTGCAATATTTCGAGAACGGTTCATGCTAGAGTTCTAAAATTTATATTAATCGTTTTCTAATGACGAATTGCATAAGAAATGTCTATTTGCGTAACTTTATTAGCGGTTTTGATTTTATGATGATTTTTTCAAAATTTCACTCGAAAATTTAGGGGGGTTCTGAATATTCGATTGCATTTGAAAACAATAGGCTTCCAGGATTCATGGATTGTGATTTTTGTACCAAATTTTATTTGAATCGCTTCATTCGTTCGTGAGATATCGTCTCCAAAAACTCACTGGCACACACACCCACACACATACTTTCACACACACACACAGACATCCCCTCAAAACTGTTTGATTCGTGCTCAGGGATACTTGAAACGTGCTCTCCCGTCAAAAACTCGAATTCGAATTTTCGACCCCGTCACAATACTTTCCTTATACATTATGTATATAAGGAAAGTAAAAATGCAATCGAAATAAAAGATTGCTCTCGAAGTGAGCACCAGAACTCGTTATCCACAGGTCTGCGTATTCGATGGGCAACACTTTAACCACGAGACTGTTCGAAACGCAAAAGTGGTTCAAACTAGGAAATATAAAATTTTCATGAAGAAGAAATAAAAAAAAATCCGCTAAATCCTTGAATGCTATATTTTAGTTTATAATTATATAAGGAGGGTAAAATCAGATGTTATATCTAATTTCTATTACACTTCATAATAGAAAATTTCAAAAATTACATCAGATTTTAATATCTTACATATAATACTCTAAATCGAAATGCAGCATTCAAAGACTTCCTGGCTCATTTGTTCCCTTCTTTTTAATGGTGAACAATATCCGCAATGCTTAATTATCCTTCGATTTGCATTTCTTGTGCATCACATTTTAACATAACCGTTTAAATAATTTAAAAAGATTCGGGTAAAATTTGCGGGAGCAATTTTTTTCGTATTGCCCCCGCAATTTTTTCGAGGACAAAAATCTCTCGACAAAAATGTTTGCTTTCCGCTGTTATCGGGGCGCATTATCACTGCAATACGACTGTTTTTGTAATGTTATTTTACTTTAACCATACAAAGCTTCCACTAGATTTCAAGAGAAATTAGAATAAATTTTAGGCATTACCAATAAAATCTATTACCCTGATAACATTGTTTATTTATAATTTAAAATTGTAATAAAATAAAAAATTGCAGTCGAGGTGAGCGTCAGAACTCGCTATCAACAGGTCTGCGTGTTTGGTGGCCAACACTTTAACCACTTGACCGTTCAAAAAACAAGAACGGATCAACCTAGGAAATATGAAGTTTTAATGATGAAAAAAAAAGACCTGGGAGTATATTTTAGTTTAGAGTTATATAAAAAAAATAAAATCAGATGCTATGTCCAATTTCCATTACAATTTATAATAGAAGATTTCAAATATTACATCAGGTTTCGACCTCTTACATATAAAATTCTAAATTGAAATGTAGTATTCAAGGATGTTCTTCTCCATTTTTTGCTTATTTTAATAATAAGCAATATCCACACGGAAAATACTGAATTATAATCTGATGTGAACCAAAAGTAAAGTCTATATGACGAACAAGCCTTTTTACTTTCCCTATATGCATAGCATAATATATAGGGAAAGTATTGTAACGGAATCGAAAATTATAATTCGAGTTTTCGACGCAAGAGTAATTTCAAGCATCTCTAAACTCGAATCAAACGTTTTTGAGGTGATGTTGTGGTGTGCGTCTCTCCATAACGTTTAGATAGTTTAACTTGATTCTTTGAGAGGTAAGCAAGCAGCTCAGTGGTCAAATTGTCTATTTCATGTTCCAGAGACAGTTGGTTCAAACCCATCCACTCGCCTTAAGTACAACTCGGTGAACCATTTTGAATTCTGTGCTTTTACTGATCAGTCTTTCCTTTAAGTAGGTAAATTATAATATCCGGTATGTGAACAGTGGTCACGCTGTTTTCGTCCAATGTCAGAGGCTGCTTGTTCGGGACCTTTGAGTCGTTTTGGTATATGTGTTTTATTTGATCAGTCTCCTCGTTAAGTTTAAATAGATTAATTAGGTTTCCAGCTATGCAAGCTGCATGGCTCAGTAGTCACATTTCCTGTTTCCTATTCTATACGATGTGGGTTCGAGTACAACAGCTCGCTTTGAATGTAGCTGTTTGCTTGGTATTTGTTTCTATATGTTTTTGACGAGGTTCTTTTTTAAGTTTAAATTGATTAATTGATCGTCAGCATGTGAACTAGCTGACTCAGTGATCATTTTGTCTATATACAACTCCAGAGGTAGTGTGTTTGTGTACGTCCACTCGTTCATAAAATTGAATTGTTCTGCTTTCGGTTCTTTTTCTAATCAATCTGTCCCGTAGGTGTAAATAAATTATTAAGTGCCACGGCATGTAAGCTTGCTGGCTCAGTGGTCATATTGTTTGCTTTCAAACCCAAAGGCTGCAGGTTCGAGCCCATTGAGTCGCTTCGATATCCGTTATTTTTGTGATCAGTATTTCCGTTAAGATTAAATAGATTAATTAGGATCACCTGTAAGTGAACGGGCTGGCTCATTGGTCAAATTTTCTGTATCCAATTCCAGGAGCTATGGGTTAAAATGCATCCTTCGCATTGAGAGTTGAATCATTTTGGTTTATGTGTTTTTAATGATCAGTCTCTCCTTTACGTTTAAATATAAAAATTAGATCCCCGGTACTTGAACTGTGTGGTCAGTGATCTTGCTGTGTGTTTCCAGATCCAAAGGCTGTGGGTTCGAGTCTATCCACTCGCTTTGAATATAGCGGGTTGAGTCGTTTTGGTTTCTGTGCTTTTTCTGACCAGTCTCTTCTTTGAGTTCAAATCGATTAAACAAGAACCTCTTAATGTGAACTGATTGGCTCAGTGGTCAGGTTGTCTGTTTCCAATTCCAGAGACTGTGGGTTCGACTCCATTCTTTCACATAAAGTGTTTTGAGTTTAATCGTTTTGGTTTCTAATATTTTCTGATCAATCAGTCCTGTACGTTTAAATAAATTAGTCAAGCGCTATGCTATATCAACTGATTGCCTCAGTGGTCATGCTGTTACCTTCCAATTCTGGTGGATGTTGGTTCGAGCCCATTGTGTCGTTTTGGTATCTCTGAATTTTGTTAGAAATATGTTCGTTAAGTTTAAATATACTAATTAGGACCATCAGCAAGTGAACCCGATGGCTCAGTGGTCATGTCATCCGCTTTCAGTTCCGTTGGCCGTGGGTTCGATTCCATCCACATGTTCGTGCTTATCTAAACAAAATTTTATTACCAGTCATTAATAAAATACATTTTTTAATAATACTTGACCGGAAATGACGTACCGGAAATGACATACCGGAAATGGCGTTACTTCCTGTACGTCACTTCCTGTACGTCACTTCCTGTTCTTCGGTTCAAAATGCATGACAAAAGACATCCGGTGATTCAAAAAATGCATAAACTTTTGAGACATCGTTAACAGGCGTCACGTGGTGCAAAACAAACCCTGCACAAACTTTGGACGAGGAAGGGTGGTAGCTCGACACCGAAGCCAGCAGGCCCCAAGAGAAACCCCACCAGCAACGGCGGAGCCAACCACCGCTCGTCCTCCATCTCGTGCAGATAATTTAGTAAGAAATATAAGAAAGTTAGGAGAGAAAAGACTAAGATAGTTCAACTCAGTAACTAGAACCCTTATCCTAATTCCTCTTCCACCCCCATAAGAACGCGTTAACACCCAATTTTCTCTAACACTTCAAACTCCCTTTTTACCGAATCGGGATTCGAACCTATAACCTAAGACACCGCAACTTGACGCCCCAAGCCTCTCGGCCAACAGGACGACGACCAAAACATCTATTTCGGTGTAATAAGTTTAACATCTAATCATTTCATTTTAAATAATCAGTAAAGACGAAGTTTAAATTTGCTGAGGACAGAATCCTCGACAAAAATATTCACTTCAAGTTGTTGCTAGGTCATTTAACCACTGGGCTACGACTGGCGTTGCAATTTTAATTTTCTGCAGCTATATAAAGATTTCACTGGATTGGCAATTAGATTAAATTTGGGGCAGAACCCACAAAATCTATTACCCTGACAACATTGTTTATTTATTATTTAAAACTGCAATCTACAAAAGCACTGTCTTTGAGGTGAGGACAGAACGCACAATCAGTAGGTCTACGCATATGCTGTTCAACCCTTTAACCACTAGACCATTTGAAGCACATATGAAGCTGAAACGAAGAACTATTTAAGTTTTCATTATGAAAAAATAAAAAAAGAACCAGGAAGTCCTTGAAAGCTATATTTTTGTTTAAAATTATATAAAGAGGATAACATCAAATGTTATATCCAATTTCTATTACACTTTATAACAAAACATTCCTAAGATTACATCCGATTTTAACCTGTTACATGTAATATTCTAAATCAAAATAAAGTATTCAAGGACTTCCTGGCTCATTTCTTTCTATTTAAACGATGAGCAATATCCGCACGGGAAATGCCTAATCAAAATTTGATTTGAGCCAAAACTAATATTTTAGCATATCCGCTTAAATAATCTGAAAAAAATGCGGGTAACATTTACGAGGACAGAACGTGCGACAAAAGTTTTCACTTCAAGATCTCGCCGTGGCACTTTACCGCTGCGCTACGCCTGGTGTTGCAATTCTATTTTTCTTAACTTTATAAAGCTGTCACTGGATTGGTGATAATAATAAATCTGGGGCGGAACCCACAAAATCTATTATCCTGACAACAATGTTCATTTATTATTTTAAAATGTAATCTTCAAAAGCATCGCGTTCGCGGCGAGGACAGAACTCGCAAACAGTAGATCTAAGTTTTATCTCTTCAACTCTTTAAACACTAGACCATTTGAGGTACGTGGGAAACAGAAGCTAAGAACTATTTAAGTTTTCATTATGAAAAAAAGAAAAAAGAAAAACCAGGAAGCCCTTGAATGCTATATATTTTGTTTAAAATTATATAAAGAGGTTAACATCAGATATCATATACAATTTCTATTACACATTATAATAGAAAATTGCTAAAATTACATCAGATTTTAACTTCTTATATATAATATTCTTAATCGAAATATAGCATTCAAGGACTTCCTGGCTCATTTTTTCCCTTTTTTGTGATGAACAATATCCGAACGGGAAATGCTTAATTATCATTCGATTTGAACCAAAACTAATATTTTAGCATATCCATTTAAATAATCTGAAACGGGTAAAATTTGCGAGGGCAGAACCCTCTAAAAAACATTCACTGCAAGCTGTTGCAAGGGCATTTTACAGCATCGCTACAAGTGACGGTGCTAGTTCATATTACTACATATTACTACATATTATTACATACATTCACATAACAATATAAAGCTTTGACTGGTTTTCTACGGGGAATTAAAATAAATCTGGGGCAGAACCCACCATGATGTTATCCCGACAACAGTGTTTATTTATAATTAAAAAATCTGATGTGGGCAGCACATGACTTTCCTTATATAATGCAATGTATTTTCTACATTTCCAGTAAAAACAAAATAGGTTATTCCTATAGTAGATACTTATATTTTTTACAAGATATTGAATTTTCGTCAAATAGTCGTTATTGTCATTGATTTAGCGTCATTTTTATCCATTTGGAGAGATTTTGTTTGGTTTGGTAACATTTAAAAAAGTCGCCTTGTTGGCGACATTCCGCCAAATTCGTCGCTAAAATCTCACGAAGCGTTATGGAAGGAGAAATAATTTATTCTTATAACAGATAAATGACTATTGTATCTTTTTTCAAGAATGGAACGAGCTAGGATCTACGAGAATGATATCACCAAATTTATCGCATGATACTACATATGAAAAGTGAACAGGTTTCTCAATAGGAAATATTTTTTTTTATTTTATATAAGTTTTTGATAATTTTTTTGAAAAATGTGGAATATTTCGAGAACGGTTCATGATAGAGTTCTAAAATTTATATTAATCGTTTTCTAATGACGAATTGCATAAGAAATGTCTATTTGCGTAACTTTATTAGCGGTTTTGATTTTATGATGATTTTTTCAAAATTTCACTCGAAAATTTAGGGGGGTTCTGAATATTCGATTGCATTTGAAAACAATAGGCTTCCAGGATTCATGGATTGTGATTTTTGTACCAAATTTTATTTGAATCGCTTCATTCGTTCGTGAGATATCGTCTCCAAAACTCACTGGCACACACACCCACACACATACTTTCACACACACACACAGACATCCCCTCAAAACTGTTTGATTCGTGCTCAGGGATACTTGAAACGTGCTCTCCCGTCAAAAACTCGAATTCGAATTTTCGACCCCGTCACAATACTTTCCTTATACATTATGTATATAAGGAAAGTAAAAATGCAATCGAAATAAAAGATTGCTCTCGAAGTGAGCACCAGAACTCGTTATCCACAGGTCTGCGTATTCGATGGGCAACACTTTAACCACGAGACTGTTCGAAACGCAAAAGTGGTTCAAACTAGGAAATATAAAATTTTCATGAAGAAGAAATAAAAAAAAATCCGCTAAATCCTTGAATGCTATATTTTAGTTTATAATTATATAAGGAGGGTAAAATCAGATGTTATATCTAATTTCTATTACACTTCATAATAGAAAATTTCAAAAATTACATCAGATTTTAATATCTTACATATAATACTCTAAATCGAAATGCAGCATTCAAAGACTTCCTGGCTCATTTGTTCCCTTCTTTTTAATGGTGAACAATATCCGCAATGCTTAATTATCCTTCGATTTGCATTTCTTGTGCATCACATTTTAACATAACCGTTTAAATAATTTAAAAAGATTCGGGTAAAATTTGCGGGAGCAATTTTTTTCGTATTGCCCCCGCAATTTTTTCGAGGACAAAAATCTCTCGACAAAAATGTTTGCTTTCCGCTGTTATCGGGGCGCATTATCACTGCAATACGACTGTTTTTGTAATGTTATTTTACTTTAACCATACAAAGCTTCCACTAGATTTCAAGAGAAATTAGAATAAATTTTAGGCATTACCAATAAAATCTATTACCCTGATAACATTGTTTATTTATAATTTAAAATTGTAATAAAATAAAAAATTGCAGTCGAGGTGAGCGTCAGAACTCGCTATCAACAGGTCTGCGTGTTTGGTGGCCAACACTTTAACCACTTGACCGTTCAAAAAACAAGAACGGATCAACCTAGGAAATATGAAGTTTTCATGATGAAAAAAAAAGACCTGGGAGTATATTTTAGTTTAGAGTTATATAAAAAAAATAAAATCAGATGCTATGTCCAATTTCCATTACAATTTATAATAGAAGATTTCAAATATTACATCAGGTTTCGACCTCTTACATATAAAATTCTAAATTGAAATGTAGTATTCAAGGATGTTCTTCTCCATTTTTTGCTTATTTTAATAATAAGCAATATCCACACGGAAAATACTGAATTATAATCTGATGTGAACCAAAAGTAAAGTCTATATGACGAACAAGCCTTTTTACTTTCCCTATATGCATAGCATAATATATAGGGAAAGTATTGTAACGGAATCGAAAATTATAATTCGAGTTTTCGACGCAAGAGTAATTTCAAGCATCTCTAAACTCGAATCAAACGTTTTTGAGGTGATGTTGTGGTGTGCGTCTCTCCATAACGTTTAGATAGTTTAACTTGATTCTTTGAGAGGTAAGCAAGCAGCTCAGTGGTCAAATTGTCTATTTCATGTTCCAGAGACAGTTGGTTCAAACCCATCCACTCGCCTTAAGTACAACTCGGTGAACCATTTTGAATTCTGTGCTTTTACTGATCAGTCTTTCCTTTAAGTAGGTAAATTATAATATCCGGTATGTGAACAGTGGTCACGCTGTTTTCGTCCAATGTCAGAGGCTGCTTGTTCGGGACCTTTGAGTCGTTTTGGTATATGTGTTTTATTTGATCAGTCTCCTCGTTAAGTTTAAATAGATTAATTAGGTTTCCAGCTATGCAAGCTGCATGGCTCAGTAGTCACATTTCCTGTTTCCTATTCTATACGATGTGGGTTCGAGTACAACAGCTCGCTTTGAATGTAGCTGTTTGCTTGGTATTTGTTTCTATATGTTTTTGACGAGGTTCTTTTTTAAGTTTAAATTGATTAATTGATCGTCAGCATGTGAACTAGCTGGCTCAGTGATCATTTTGTCTATATACAACTCCAGAGGTAGTGTGTTTGTGTACGTCCACTCGTTCATAAAATTGAATTGTTCTGCTTTCGGTTCTTTTTCTAATCAATCTGTCCCGTAGGTGTAAATAAATTATTAAGTGCCACGGCATGTAAGCTTGCTGGCTCAGTGGTCATATTGTTTGCTTTCAAACCCAAAGGCTGCAGGTTCGAGCCCATTGAGTCGCTTCGATATCCGTTATTTTTGTGATCAGTATTTCCGTTAAGATTAAATAGATTAATTAGGATCACCTGTAAGTGAACGGGCTGGCTCATTGGTCAAATTTTCTGTATCCAATTCCAGGAGCTATGGGTTAAAATGCATCCTTCGCATTGAGAGTTGAATCATTTTGGTTTATGTGTTTTTACTGATCAGTCTCTCCTTTACGTTTAAATATAAAAATTAGATCCCCGGTACTTGAACTGTTTGGTCAGTGGTCTTGCTGTGTGTTTCCAGTTCCAAAGGCTGTGGGTTCGAGTCTATCCACTCGCTTTGAATATAGCGGGTTGAGTCGTTTTGGTTTCTGTGCTTTTTTTGACCAGTCTCTTCTTTGAGTTCAAATCGATTAAACAAGAACCTCGTAATGTGAACTGATTGGCTCAGTGGTCAGGTTGTCTGTTTCCAATTCCAGAGACTGTGGGTTCGACTCCATTCTTTCACATAAAGTGTTTTGAGTTTAATCGTTTGGTTTCTAATATTTTCTGATCAATCAGTCCTGTACGTTTAAATAAATTAGTCAAGCGCTATACTATATCAACTGATTGCCTCAGTGGTCATGCTGTTACATTCCAATTCTGGTGGATGTTGGTTCGAGCCCATTGTGTTGTTTTGGTATCTCTGAATTTTGTTAGAAATATGTTCTCTAAGTTTAAATATACTAATTAGGACCATCAGCAAGTGAACCCGATGGCTCAGTGGTCATGTCATCCGCTTTCAGTTCCGTGGGTTCGATTCCATCCACATGTTCGTGCTTATCGGAACAAAATTTTATTACCAGTCATTAATAAAATACATTTTTTAATAATACTTGACCGGAAATGACATACCGGAAATGGCGTTACTTCCTGTACGTCACTTCCTGTTCTTTGGTTCAAAATGCATGACAAAAGACATCCGGTGATTCAAAAAATGCATAAACTTTTGAGACATCGTTAACAGGCGTCACGTGGTGCAAAACAAACCCTGCACAAACTTTGGACGAGGAAGGGTGGTAGCTCGACACCGAAGCCAGCAGGCCCGAAGAGAAACCCCACCAGCAACTGCGGAGCCAACCACCGCTCGTCCTCCATCTCGTGCAGATAATTTAGTAAGAAATATAAGAAAGTTAGGAGAGAAAAGATTAAGATAGTTCAACTCAGCAACTAGAACCCTTATCCTAATTCCTCTTCCACCCCCATAAGAACGCGTTAACACCCAATTTTCTCTAACACTTCAAACTCCCTTTTTACCGAATCGGGATTCGGACCTATAACCTAAGACACCGCAACTTGACGCCCCAAGCCTCTCGGCCAACAGGACGACGACCAAAACATCTATTTCGGTGTATTTAAGTTTAACATCTAATCATTTCATTTTAAATAATCATTAAAGACGAAGTTTAAATTTGCGGAGGACAGAATCCACGACAAAAATATTCACTTCAAGCTGTTGCTAGGTCATTTAACCACTGGGCTACGACTGGCGATGCAATTTTAATTTTCTGTAGATATATGAAGATATCACTGGATTGGCAATTAGATTAAATTTGGGCCAGAAACCACAAAATCTATTACCCTGACAACATTGTTTATTTATTATTTAAAACTGCAATCTACAAAAGCACAGTCTTTGAGGTGAGGACAGAACGCGCAATCACTAGGTCTACGCATATGCTGTTCAACCCTTTAACCACTAGACCATTTGAAGCACATAAGAAGCTGAAACGAAGAACTATTTAAGTTGTCATTATGAAAAAATAAATGAAACAGGAAGTCCTTGAAAGCTATATTTTAGTTTAAAATTATATAAAGAGGATAACATCAAATGTTATATCCAATTTCTATTACACTTTATAACAAAACATTCCTAAGATTACATCCGATTTTAACCTGTTACATGTAATATTCTAAATCAAAATAAAGTATTCAAGGACTTCCTGGCTCATTTCTTTCTATTTAAACGATGAGCAATATCCGCACGGGAAATGCCTAATCAAAATTTGATTTGAGCCAAAACTAATATTTTAGCATATCCGCTTAAATAATCTGAAAAAAATGCGGGTAACATTTACGAGGACAGAACGTGCGACAAAAGTTTTCACTTCAAGATCTTGCCGTGGCACTTTACCGCTGCGCTACGCCTGGTGTTCCAATTCCATTTTTCTTAACTATATAAAGCTGTCACTGGATTGGTGATAATAATAAATCTGGGGCGGAACCCACAAAATCTATTATCCTGACAACAATGTGCATTTATTATTTTAAAATGTAATCTACAAAAGCATCGCGTTCGCGGCGAGGACAGAACTCGCAAACAGTAGATCTAAGTTTTATCTCTTCAACTCTTTAAACACTAGACCATTTGAGGTACGTGGGAAACAGAAGCTAAGAACTATTTAAGTTTTCATTATGAAAAAAAGAAAAAAGAAAAACCAGGACGACGACCAAAGCATCTATTTCGGTGTATTTAAGTTTAACATCTAATCATTTCATTTTAAATAATCAGTAAAGACGAAGTTTAAATTTGCGGAGGACAGAATCCTCGACAAAATATTCACTTCAAGCTGTTGCCAGGGCATTTAACCACTGGACTACGGCTGGCGTTGCAATTTTAATTTTCTGTAGCTATATAAAACTTTCACTGGATTGGCAATTAGATTACATCTGGGGCAGAATCCACAAAATCTATTACCCTGACAACATTGTTTATCTATTATTTAAAACTGTAATCTACGAAAGCATCCCGTTCGCGGCGAGGACAGAACTCGCGATCAGTAGATCTAAGTTTTATCTCTACAACTCTTTAACCACTAGACCATTTGAGGCACGGGCGAAACTGAAACTAGGAACTATTTAAGTTTTCATTATGAAAAAAAAAAGATAAACCAGGAAACCCTTGAAATCTATATTTCGTTTAGAATTATATAAAGAGGGTAACATCAGATATCATATACAATTTCTATTACACATTATAGTAGAAAATTGCTAAAATTACATCAGATTTTAACTTCTTATATATAATATTCTTAATCAAAATATAGCATTCAAGGATTTCCCGGCTCATTTTTACCCTTTTTGTGATGAACAATATCCGAACGGGAAATGCTTAATTATCATTTAATTTGAACCAAAACTAATATTTAGCATATCCATTTAAATAATCTGAAACGGGCAAAATTTGCGAGGGACAGAACCCTGTGCAAAAACATTCACTGCAAGCTGTTGCAGAGGCATTTTACTGCATCGCTACAAATGACGGTGCTGTTTTATATAACTTTAACAATATAAAGCTTGCACTGGTTTTCTACGGGGAATTAAAATAAATCTGGGACAGAACCCACCATGCTGTTATCCTGTCAAAAATGTTTATTTATTATTAAAAATCTGATGTGGGCAGCACAAGACTTTCCTTATATAATGCAATGTATTTACTATTTTTCCAGTAAAAACAAAATAAGTTATTCTTATAGTAGATACTTATATTTTTTCCAAGATATTGAATTTTCGTCAAATAATCGATATTGCCATTGATTTAGCGTCATTTTTATCTATTTGGTGAGATTTTCTTTGATTTGGTAACATTTAAAAAAGTCGCCATGTTGGCGACATTCCGCCAAATTCGTCACCAAAATCTCGCGAAACGTTATGGACGGGGAAATAATTTATTCTTACAACAGATAAATGACTATTGGCGTTCAACTACAAAAGTATTACTCTAAGTATCTTTTGTCAAGAATGGAACGAACTAGGATCTACGAAAATGATATCACCAAATTTATCGCATGATAATACATATGAAATGTGAACAGGTTTCTCAATAGGAAATTTTTTTTTTATTTTACATAATGTTTTGATAATTTTTGAATAATGTGTAATATCTCCAGAACGGTTCATGCTAGAGTTATAAAATTTATGTTAATCGTTTTCTAACAAAAAATTACATAAGAAATGTCTATTTGCGTAACTTTGTTAGCGGTTTTGATTTTTTGATGAAAATTTTGGGGGGTCTGAATATTCGATTGCGTTTGAAAATAATAGGCTTGTAGGACTCATGGATTGTGATTCTTGTACCAAATTTCATTCGAATCGCTCCATTCGTTCGTGAGATATCGTCTCCAAAGTCTCACTGGTACACACAGCCACACACATACTTTCACACCAACACACACACACACAGACATCACCTCAAAAATGCTTGATTCGTGATCAGGGATGCTTGAAACATGCTCTCCCGTCGAAAACTCGAATTCGAATTTTCGACCCCATCACAATACTTTCCTTATACATTATATATATATGGAAAGTAAAAATGCAATCGAAATAAAAGATTGCGCTCGAAGTGAGCACCAGAACTCGTTATCCACATGTCTGCGTATTCGATGGCCAACACTTTAACCACTAGACTGTTCGAAACGCGAAAGCGATTCAAACTAGGAAATATGAAATTTTCATGAAGAAGAAATAAAAAAAAATTCGGTAAATCCTTGAATGCTATATTTTAGTTTATAATTATATAAGGAGGGTAAAATCAGATTTTATATCTAATTTTTATTACACTTTATAATAGAAAATTTCAAAAATTACATCAGATTTTAATCTCTTACATATAGTATTCTAAATCGAAATGTAGTATTCAAGGACTTCCTAGCTCATTCGTTCCCTTCTTTTTAATGATGATAATATCCGCAATGCTTAATTATCATTCGATTTGCATTTTTCGTGCATCACATTTTAGCATATCCGTTTAAATAATTTGAAAAGATTCGGGTAAAATTTGCGGGAGCAATTTTTTTCGTATTGTCCCCGCAATTTTGTCGAGGGCAAAAAGCTCTCGACAAAAATGTTTGCTTTCCGCTGTTATCGTGGCGCATTATCACTGCAATACGACTGCCGTTGGAATGTTATTTTACTTTAACCATACAAAGCTTTCACTGGATTTCAAGAGAAATTAGAATAAATTTGAGGCATTACGCATAAAATCTATTACCTTGACAACATTGTTTATTTATAATTCAAAATTGTAATAAAATAAAAGATTGCGGTCGCGGTGAGCGTCAGAACTCGCTATCAACAGGTCAGCGCGTTTGGTGGCCAACACTTTAACCACTTGACCTTTCAAAAAACAAGAACGAATCAACCTAGGAAATATGAAGTTTTCCTGATGAAAAAAAAAACCTGGGAGTCTTTCAATACTATATTGTAGTTTAGAGTTATATAAAAAAAAATAAAATCAAATGTTATATCCAATTTCCATTACACTTTATAATAGAAGATTTCAAATATTACATCAGATTTCGACATCTTACATATAAAATTCTAAATTGAAATGTAGTATTCAAGGATTTCCTTCTCCATTTTTTGTTTATTTTAATAATCAGCAATATCCACATGGAAAATACTGAATTATAATCTGATGTGAACCAAAAGTCTATATGAAGAACAAGCCTTTTTAGTTTCCCTATATGCATAGCATAATATATAGGGAAAGTATTGTAACGGAAACGAAAATTATAATTCGAGTTTTCGACGCAAGAGTAATTTCAAGCATCTCTTAACTCGAATCAAACGTTTTTGAGGTGATATTGTGGTGTGCGTGTGTGTGTGTCCGTGAATCTGTGGAGACGATATCTCACCAACGAATGGAGCGTTTCGAACGAAACTTAGTACAAAAATTACAATCAGTGAATGCTGGAAGCTTATTTGCTTTTAAATAAATCAAATGTTTGTAAAATCCCAAATTATTGTGTGAAATCTAAAAAGAATCATAAAAATTGGTATTTTCAATAATGTTACTTAAATAATTTCATATATAAGTTTTCATTAGAAAACGGTTGACACAAACTTTCGGGTGCTAGCATGAACCGTTCTTGAGATATTGCACGTTATTCGAATAAATTTATCAGTAAAATCACATGAAATTATAATCTGTTAAGTACTAGCAGTATACCCGTTCTTCGTACGGAATATATAATATAAAAAAAACTTAAAATTCGCAATCATGTGGAAATTCCTATAGTATTCAAAGAATTCAATTAAAATATGTAAATTAATGCTCCTAAGAAGAAATTTAGGAATTTCTGTTCTTACTATACAAAATTATCTTTCAAGGAATATCTGACGAATAAAATATCGTTGTTCCGCTTGTAAACAAATTTACAAAAAATATGAAATTAAATCAATATATGCCAAAAATAAAAGCGCTAATATACTCCTACTACTTATATTCTCGAATATTAGAAGATATATATACCTTCGTATTAGTAGAAGATTACCCCTCTACAATATATAAGTGTCAAATATATTTGCCAAAACATAACAGATAACGTAATAAATTCAAAGTGATAGTATTTCTCCTAATCTTTAAACTCAAAGGCCAAAATTGATGCCAATATATGCCAAAATGAAAGAGCTAAACTATATGCTAGCTATGGGAAGATACACCCCCCTACCACTTACATTCTCGTAGATTAGAAAAGCACAAAATTCCCAATCATGTGCAAATTCATATACTATTCTAAATGACATTGTTATTCAAAACATTCTGTTAAAATATTTATATTAATGTTCCTAAAAAGAAGTTTAAAAATCTCTGTTCTCGCTATACAAAAATTATCTTCACAGGCAGATCTAAAGACAAAAACATTTGCAAAAAATATGAAATTAAATTAATATATGCCAAATTAAAAGCGCTAAAATTGTAACGGAAGATATTCTCATACTATTTATATTGCCGAATATTAAAAGATATATCCTTGTATTAGTGGAAAATTAACAGTACTACAATATATGAATTTCAAAAATTCTTGCTAAAATACAACAGATGTCTTGATAAAGTGAAATTATCAATTATCTTTAAACTTGAGGGCCGTAATTGATTCCAATATATGTCAAAATGAAAGTGTTAAAATTGTATGAGAAGGAATAACAGTGCTACTTACATTTAAGTTATACCAGAGTACTAATAGAAGATTATCCGTACTGCAATATATGAGTTTCAACCGTTTTTGTTAAAATAAAACAGATGACATAATAAATTGAAAATATCAATAATCCCAAAGTAATTTTGAAGGTCATAATTGATATATATGATCCAGTCAAAAATGCAATTTCCATAAAATTTATTTCATATACATATCTTTATTATTTAAATTGGAAAACATTTAGTAAAAATCGTCTGCCGCGTGAACACGTTGGATTTAAACCCCTTGCTAAGCGGCATAATATCATTTTCTTCAAATAAATTTACGGGAAAAAATATCGTCTGCATAATGCTATGCCTATAAAAGGTTTAACTGCATGTTTTTAATTAATATCCACCCAACCCTTGGTCATAGAAACTCAAAACATGGACTAAATTTAAAATGGAGCTATTCCAAGCCTACCCATAAAATTTCATCAAATTCGGTTGGCTGTTTTCCCGTGATGGTGAGACAAACAGGCAGACAGACAGGCAGGCAGACAGATTTTCAATTTTATTTAAATAGACTAGCAGCATACCCGTTCTTCTACCCATAGCATATAATATAAAGAAACTTAAAATTCACAATCATGTACAAATTCCTATAGTATACTAAATGACATTGTTAATCAAAATATTCTGTTAAAATATTAAATTTATTGATCCTAAACATAAGTTTAAGAATATCTGTTCTCACCATGCCAAATTATCTTCAAGGGGAAAACCGAAAAATAAAACGTCGTGACCCCTTTTGTAAGCAAATTTATAAAAAATATGAAATTGAATCCATATATGCAAAATAAAAGTTTTAAAATTGTATGGGACCCGTACTACTTATGTACACGAATATTAGAAGATATAACCTGCATTAGTAGATTACATGTACAAATTGAAAATATCAATAAAACCGCAATATTTAAATCTGAAGGCCGTAATTGATTCCAATATATGCCAGAATGAAAGCGTTAAAATTATATGGGAATATATATATATATATATATATACCTGTACTACTTATATAGTCGCAGATTAGAAAATATGCCAGTGTGTTAGTAGAAGATTACCCGTATCACAATTTGAGTCTAAAAAATATTTGCCAAAATAAAAGAGATGACGTAATGTATTGAAAATATCAAAAATACCCGTAATCTTTTACCAGAAGGTCGTAATTGATTCCTATATATGCCAGTATATATCATCTATATGCCAATATATGCCAATATATATCAAAATATATACCAATGTACCTGTAATGCTTATAATAGCGTAGATTAGAAGATATCCCCCTGCATTTATAGAAGATTACTCGTACAACGTACAATATATGAGTTTCAACAACTTTTGCCATAATAAAACAATGGCATAATAACTTGAAAATATCAATAATCTCTGAATCAATAATCCCCGAAAATATCAATAATAATAATGTTTAAATCCGAAGACCGTAATTGATATTATCCAGTCAAAAATGCTATGTCAATGAAATTTATTTTATATGCATAACTTTATTATTCAAATCGAAAAAGTTTTAATAAAAATCGTATGTCGCATAAACACATTGGATTTAAATCCATTGCTACGCGACATGATATCATTTGCTTCAAATAAATTGGTGGAAAAAATATCGTTTAAATAATGCTATCTCCCTGGAAGGTTTGGCGACATTTTCGTCAATTTAGCGACGTTTTAAAAAAATCGCCAAATTTATTCCTAACAAGGACTGTAGAACTAATAGTTCCACTTGGCGACAAATTGACGAAACATCATCGCAATACTATCCTCAACAAAACACAATTTATTTCATTTATTTAGCGCAATTTTATCAATTTCATGAAATTTTTATAGATTTACAAACATCTTTATCAATTTGATGACATTTTAAATATTCGCTAAATGTGTTACTAAGTATAACGGATGAACTGACAGACAAATGCTACCGAAATATCATTCAGTACTCTCTTCTATAAAAAACAGATTTAATTTCATTGATTTGCGTCGTTTTTTTTTCAAATTGGCGACATTTCCGACAATTTAGCAGCTTTCAAGAAAGTAGCCAAGATAGCGATATTCCGCCAAATTCGTTTGTCTCATCATCACGGGAGAACAGCTGAACTGAATTTGATGAAATTTTGTGGATAGCCTTAAAATAGTCCCCCCCCCCCCCCCAAATTTAGCCCAAGTTTCGAGTATCAAAAAACCAGGGGTTATCGAGATATAAATGAAAAACGAAACTTTTCCCTTGGAGTTCTACTCTCTAACTCCGTGGTTTATCCAAACGAAAAGCTTGAAAATCGTTTGAAAGTGAATTAAAACTTTATCTCTGAGTTTGTTGGGAGATTTTTTGCGCTAATTAGTCACTTTCTGAAAACATAAATTGTTTGAAACATGATTTAAATGGGAAATCTATCTCCATGATTTATCTTTCACAAGCATTTACTGAACAATGACAAGTATAAAGAAATCAAAATGGTTGTTTAATTTCGCAGTTTATGAGGAAGGTTCTATCTTATATCATGTTGCTCAGAAACGCAATTAAATTAAATCTGTCTGTTAATTTTAATTATTATTTTTTCGATTTGAGTAATAAATAAATGGATATAAAAATATATTTTAGAAAAGAACGATTTGATTTTTCTTATACCATTTTTGACTGGATAAAATCAATTACGGTCTTCAGGATTAAACGTTATTATTATTGATATTTTCGGGGATTATTGTTTCAGGGACTATTGATACTTTCAAGTTATTATGCAATTGTTTTATTATGACAAAAATTGTTTAAAGTCATATATTGTACGTTGTACGAGTAATCTTCTGCAAATACACGGGTATATCTTCTAATCTACGAGAATATAAGTAGTACAGGTATATTGGCATGTGTTTTGATATATATTGGCATATATTGGAATCAATTACGACCGTCTGGTATAAAGAGTACGGGGATTATTGATATTTTCAATTTATTACGTCATCTCTTTTATTTTGGCAAATATTTTTCAGACTCGTATTGTCATGTGGGTAATCTTCCACTAACACACTGGCATATTTTTTAATTTGCGACAATATAAGTAATATGGGGTTGCATATATTGATTCAATTCCTTTTTTTTTTTTAAATTTGCTTACGAAAGGGGCCAGGATGTTTTATTCTTCCGACCTGGCCATGAAGATAATTTTGCATGGTGAAAACAGATATTCTTAAACTTCTCTTTAGGAGCAATAAATTTAGTATTTTAACAGAATTTGTACATGATTGCGAATAATAAGTTTCTTTATATTATATACTCTGTACGAAGAGCGGGTATGCTGCTAGTATATAATATAAAGCAACTTAAAATTCACAATCAGGTGCAAATTTCTATAGTATACTAAATGACAATGTTAATAAAATATTCTGCTAAAATATTAAGTGTATTGTTCCTAATAAAAGTTTAAGAATATGCATAAAACATTGATTATGAACACGTTCTAACTGAAATGAAATTTTATCTATTGTACGTTGCACGAGTAATCTTCTGCAAATACACGGGTATATATTCTAATCTACGAGAATTTAAGTAGTACAGGTATATTGGCATATGTTTTGCTATATATTGGCATATATTGGAATCAATTACGACCGTCTGGTATAAAGAGTACGGGGATTATTGATATTTTCACATTTTAAACATCTTTCAAATGTGATGCATTCAGTGCTGACATTTTTCAAATCATCACAGTACTGCTACTTGGAAACTTAACTTCATCCGAAAAGACAATGCTAATTAGACAAGATGAACTTTATTCAAATGATATCATCGAAATATAATCTAAATATAGATTAAAAGATATAAAAAAAGATTAAAAGATATAGATAGTCTAAACACAAAATATAGATTAAAACTCTCTGTAAACATCATGATCTTAACACAGCGTAAAAAAATGGATGCCATATTTTATTTTGCAATGAGTTACGTTATCTCTTCATATAATAGGGGTGAAATTATTTGCTCAATTTTTATTTTACAAACTACTAAACATATTTTGCTGCTTTTATTTTTACACATTTTATGTGATAATTTGAATATTTCTTAAAATTTTCGAAACAATTTGTGAATGAATTTTAAAATCTGTTTTAAAAAATTATGTCCCATTGGGTTCAATGTATTTCATGCTTTCAACTCGGGTTAAATCCATAAGTAATTGACTGATATTATTCATTATCATTCCCAGATATTCCCCAGACCGCCTCAACAACATCATACTAAAATCTCATTTTGATGTTGTTGAGACGGTTAAAAAAGAAACCACGTGTGTCATGAAAAAACGTGTGCCACGAATGGCACAAGGTTGCTCTGACCACGGCCGGGCAAACCTATTGACGCTGACGTTTTGAAGCCAGTTTCAATTTGTTGAATTTTTTAACGACTTTTCAAGAATAGTAGGATTATAAACTCTAGAAACGGCCAAAAATTTAGGATAATTAAAGTTACAATTAAGTGCCTGGCAGTCAGAATTCAAATTTCAGACAGGGTAAACATGCGTAAAAAAAGTTGAAATTGTTTTATGTATAGGATGATTAGACCTGAGGCAAGAGTCAATAGAAATAATTAAACTAAGCAATAGAAGAATGAAATTTTTATTAACAAGCATGAAAGTATAATCTACTGTTATCAACAAACTTGGCTTGAAAACATATACCTTCATCATACATCTTAATTTTAAAACAAGAAAGATCAATTTCTTATCAATCCTGCTTAACGTATTGATTATGAAACACCTTCCAACTGAAATGCAGTTTTATTTAAACATTTCTAAAATACGATACATCTAGCGCTGATATATTTTAATTGTCACAGTACTACAGTAATTTATTACATTTGAAAACTTAAAACATCATCGAAAAAAATGAACTTTATTCAAATGACGGCATGGTAATATAAATCGTCTGGCTCTCTCTGTAAAAGCAATGGATATTTTATTCATATCACTTTTATTCCAGACTCCAGAGCTAAATAATTTTGAGTTGAAAAATTCAGCAATTCTTATACAAGCCATCTTACAATCACTTGCTTACATTCTGAATTCATGAAAATTAGGCTTCGTTGTAGAAATAATCAAAGTTTGATAATCATTTAAACTCACAAATATTGTAATTGCGTTGGCACAGAATATAGATCCACAGAAAATACTAAAAAATAAAGCGGTTTTAGGACGAATGCAACGTTAAATATAAATGTAAAAGAATTTTTAAAATCACGAATTTAACACTGGGGAAAAAAGAGGGATACCATATTTTATTTTGAAGTGGACCACGTGATCTCTTCATGTAATATAGGTGTAAATATTATTTTAATTTTATTTAAAAAGCTACCGAACATATTCTGATGAAATATTTTTTATATATTTTATGGGATAATTTCAATATTTTCTAACATTTTCTAAGTAATTTATGAAGTTTAACTTTGCTTAAAAAATGTTTGAAATATTAGGTCCCATAGAGTTCAATATATTTGACTTTTTTAACCCAGATTCAATCCAAAATTAATTCAGTGATATTATTCATTTACATCCTCATATGTCCCACAGATCGTCCCCAAAACATACTAAAATTTCATTTTGATAAAGTCATTTTTACGGCAATTATCGTGCGAACGAATATACAGACAGACAGGCCGACAGAATGAACAAAGTCATAAACACTTTTCAGCTATGTTAGAAAGTGTTAAAAAAGAGGTTACGAGTTATCGTCAAACAAAATATATCAGTAAAGAGCGAATAGCGTTTCATCCCCATCACGCTCGGCAACGAACTTAGACTGTAAAACATTAATTTGCATCATATATCCAATTCAAAAACATCAGCTAAGATTTAGAAGAGAAGAAAAAGAGAGCAGTTATCATCGAGCACAGCATGCAGACAAAAACAAATAACGTCTAACTGAAAATGAAAAGTTTAGTCACTGCACTCCCTCGCTTAAATTTAAAAAAATCTGATGTGGCTAGTACATGACATTCATTATATAATGCAATGAATTTAATACTTTTACATTAAAAAAAAATTAGGTTATTCTTATAGTAGATACTTATATTCTATCCAAGATATTGAATTTTCGCCAATTAGTCGTCATTTTCATTGATTTAGCGTCATTTTTATTCATTTGGCGAGATTTTCGTTAATTTGTAACATCTAAAAAGTCACCAAGTTGGCGACATTCCGCCAAATTTGTCGCCAAAACATCGCCAAGAGTTATGGACGGAGAAATAAGTTATTCTTATAGCAGATAAATGATTATTGGCGTTCAAATACAAAAATATTACTCAAAGTATCTTTTCTCATGAATGGAACGAGCTAGATCCACAAGAATGATGTCACAAAATTTACTGCATGATATTAGATATGAAGAAAAGTGAAGATGTTTCTCAACAATTAATATTTTTTTTAATTTATGAGATGTTTTGATAAATTTATTTGAAAATGCACAATGCCTCGAGAACGGTTCATGCTAGCATTCTATAGTTTCTGTCAATCTTTTACTAAGGAAAAATTGCATAAGGAATGTCTATTTGCGTAACTTTATTAATGGTTTTGATTTTTTGAGGATTTTTTTTAAATTTCACTCGAAAATTTAGGGGGGGGGGGGGTCTGAACATTCGTTTGCGTTCAAAAACAATAGGCTTCTAGTATTCACAGATTGTAATTTTTATACCAAATTTCATTCGAGTCGCTCCATTCGTTCGTGAGATATCGTCTCTACACACTCACTGACACACACACACATACTTTCACACACACACACGCATACTTTCACACACACATACTTTCACACACACACACACACACACACACACACACAGACATTACTTAAAAAATGTTTGATTCGTGATCAGGGATACTTGAAACGTGCTTTTCCGTCGAAAACTCGAATTCGAATTTTCGACCCCGTCACAATACTTTCCTTATACGTTATGTATATAAGGAAAGTAAAAAGTTAAGAGTTTCTTAAAGTAAAACATTCAAACATTGAATTATATTAAAGAATAAATATCAAAGAAAAAGCCCACATATATTCATTTATTTAAGTTGCCCTATGCAGAATTATAAAGAAAAAACAGGATATTCTATATTTTACTGCTATAACAACATCCATTGCAATTCAATACTGAAGTCGAAATTTGCCTAGCAGTAGAATAAACAAATATGTCCATTAAAGTGCAGCATAAACACTCAGCAATATAAGAATATTATATTCATCCTTCGTCATATACTCTATCATATATTATTACCATTTTTATATTTTTCATGTTTACCACGTCAGCCATTTGATTGAACAGCAAATTCTATCGTTTTATAACTATTGCCTAGAATTCTTGCATCATTTTGTTGATATTCAAGAATCGTTTTATAACAATTGCCTAGAATTCTTGCATCATTTTGTTGATATTCAAGAATCGTTTTATAACTATTGCCTAGAATTCTTGCATCATTTTGTTGATATTCAAGAATCGTTTTATAACTATTGCCTAGAATTCTTGCATCATTTGGTTAATATCCAAGAATATTTTCCTATTTGCAGTATTGACCCTAAAGATTTGTCAAAATAAAGAAGATAAATATTGGAGTAGAAATATGAATATGATGTAAACAGCATACAGACTAGAATGAATGTTTTCTTTATTTCTTCTATAATGAATTCATTTGAATTTTCTAGAGTAAAATAATAAAAAAATTTACAATAATTAGAAATTTCATCATATTCATATATTCAAAGTAATTATATTTTCATTTGACAGCTTGAAGTATTGCAAAATGGCGACATGTTACCAAAATCTAATATAGAAGTTCTATACAGAGTGTCCCAAAAAGATTGAAACGCGCTTTAATTCTTTATCTGTTTGATAAGTGGGCAATGTAAATTGCAAAAATGTTGAAAGTAAGATAGGAAATAAGACTACGTTAATGAAATAGTCCTCCTATTAATTTTCAAAAAGTTACACTTTTTAAATTTTTATACGACCCCCTTAGGCAAATATGATCAATCAGAAAAATTTTATTTTTAATGCAAGAAGATCATTAAAACAAGAAAGATCAATCATGCATAAGCATTGATTATGAAACACTTTGCAGCTGAAATGCAATTTCATTTAAAAATTTCTAAAATGTGATACATTCAGTGGTGATATCTTTTACATTATCACAGTACTACAGTGATTTATTATACTTAAATATTGAAAACTGTATCGAAATATAAATTATCTGATTCTCTATGCAAAATCAATGAATATTTCATTCATATAACTTGTATTCCAGACTCCAGAGCTAAATAATTTTGTGTGAAAAAAATTCAGCAATTCCTATATAACTCACCTTACAATCGCTTGAGATATATGCATTCTGAATAAGTTAAAATTAGGCTTCGTTGAAGAAATAATAAAAGTTTAGGGATCATTTAAAATCACAACTATTGTAATTGCGGAGGCACGGAATTTAGATACACAGATAATACACAGATACGCAGATAATATATATATGTGTGTGTGTGTCTGTGTGTGTATGTATTCAAAGTACTGGAATCGTGCCGAAGATCGGGACTCGAATCTACACATTTTGGGACTTCTAGAACACGAAAAATCTACTTTTTGGAAGACGTCTGTGTGTATAAGGGTGTATCTGTGTGTGTTTCTGTGTGTCTGTGAGAATATTGCATCCACTCTAACTGAAAAACTAATGTGTTTTTTGTGGGAAACACTGATGTTCATTAGATTATATTACGATTCGTAATAAAAGAATCTGCCTTCTTTGCGAAATGGCCGGCAGAAATTGCCTTTATCCAATCTAGCTAAAAACTAATGGACCAAATTTAACGAAATTTGGTGTATAATATTTCAGTAACCTACAAGTGATTTATATACCAAATTTAACAAAATTTGGTATATAAATCACTTATAGGTTATTTTAGTATTATTCGGGAAAAAGGAACAGGCTGTTTTTACGAAATAGCCCTCAAAAATCGTTAAATATAAAAATAAAAGACTACGTGTGCTCAATTATATCAATTAAATTCCTATTTTATACGTGATTTTTGACAACAAAAAAAAATAAGACTGACCCTAGTACTCTAGGACTAGCTGTTCTTGAGATATTTTAGTTTTCTCGCGTTTTCGCTACTCCACCTTTGACAATAAGTCCAGTTATCAAATGAGAACCAAATTTAAGTTTAACGTGCAAATTCAATGTCATTTAAAATACTTATGGCTGTTATTTTGTGCAGATAGACTCAAATTATGATTGAAAAAATAAAGAGAACGTGAATATGAGTCTGCAGGGAAAGACATGCGCTGCCCATAATCAGAATTTTTAACAATATTACAACAATGAATTATAGAAGTGAACGGGGATTATTTGCAGGCCATTTCGAAAAAAATGTAGGATCTATATTTAAAGATCCACCAAATTATTTTAGAATAAAATGTTCTACAAATTTAAGCTGTGTACCAAATTTTAACTCTCCAGGACGTAGGAAAGTGCTTTAAAAATGCCATCAAATAAGTATATCATGAAGAGTAATATAAAACTTAAAACAATTTGAAATATTGTTATCTACCAAATTTATTTTAAAATGTGAAACCTCTGTCATATACAAAACAGTTAAATCCTTGGAAAGATATTAATTATACAATATATCTCTTTTTTCTTTCTGGAGGATATCGCAAAAGTCAGAATTTAATTGAATTTGTTTTTCTCCCTATATTAAATAATTTTTAATTAAAAAACTACTTAACATATTTTACAGAATTTTTTTTATATATTTTCTGGGATAATGTGAATATTTTCTAAAAATTTCGAAACAATTTGTGAATTTTAACTTTGCTTAAAAAATGTTTGAAAAATTAGGTCCCATAGGGCTCAATGTATTTCATTTTTTCAACCCGGGTTCAATCCAAAACTAATTGGGTGATATTATTTATTTATATTCCCATAGGTCCCACAGACCGTCTGAAAAACATACTAAAATTTCATTTTGATAAAGTCACTTTGATAAAGTTGTCGTGCTAATGGACAGACAGACAGACAGAATGAACAAAGTCATAAACACTTTTCAACTATGTTGTAAAGTGTTAAAAACCGCATATCTCTATCTTAAAAATTGAGCGAGCTATATTTAATTGAAAATTGAACATTGTGAATGGGGATCCTATATCAAATTAGAAATGTAACTTTGTGACACATCATTAAAAAGATAAAACTGGATGATAATACATAGGATAACCAAACGGGTAGTGAGTAGCACTGCTTTATATGATCTCTGTCTGTGTAATGCTTTATTTAGATGCATTTGTGATAAAAAATTTTGACACATATTAATGTATTTTTGATCTAAACAATTTCCATCGTCAATTTATTTATGATTCCTATTTTCACTGATGAAAGAGCATTTCACATGGTACGGAAAAGTGGCATAAGTCAGATTTTTTTCTTTATCATAATTCAGTTGATTTTAAAGATACAGATATGCGGTTTTTTTAATGATCTTATTGTATTAAAAATAAAAAATTTCTGAGTGACCAAATTTGTCTAAGGGGGTCGTATAAAAATTTAAGGAGTGTAACTTTGTGAAAATTAATGGGAGAACTATTTCATTAGCGTAGTCTTATTTCTTACCTCACTTTCAACATTTTTGCAATTTACATTGCCCACTTATTTCCAACAGATAAAGAATTAAAGCACGTTACATTCTTTTTAGGACACCCAATATTTAGTTCTACAATCTAATATAGAAGTTCTATATATAGTTCTACAATCTAATATAGAAATCTAATATAGTTACTTATATAGAAGATGGTATATCCCAAGGTTGGTTAAGGTTGGTCTTGTTCAGTTTGTAATAATTTAAGCATATTTAGTTTTTATTAAATATTTCGCTAATTTTTGCTGATATAAAACTTTCGTATTTCAATTTTTTGATTTGTGCACTTCATTTAATGTAGATTATGAAGTCCTTTTCATGGTATATAAAGTTGTTTTATGACAAGTAAATGATAGAAATGTGAAACTGTACCTATTGAAAATAATGTAAAGGACTGTTTGCTACATAAATAAAAAAAATCTGATGTGAGCAGAACATGACGTTCCCTGCAGACTAAAATTCGCTTTTGTGTTTATCTCATTAATAATTCATTAAATTTAATTTAATTGCACTAAATAACACACATAATTAATTGAAATTACACTTAATTTACACTTTTAATTCAGCTTTCATTTTCATTTGGTAACGATTTATTCTCTAAACCGGCGTAGCAAAAATGTGAAAAAAATATAATATCTCGAGAACGGCTAGTTTTCGAGTAATGTGGTTGGTCTTATTATTAATCGTCCCTTAGTCGTCATTTTCAATGATTTAGAGTCATTTTTATCATATGGTGAGATTTTTGTCAATTTGGCAACATTTAAAAAGTCGCCAAGTTGGCGACATTCTGCCAAATTCAACGTCAAAATCTTGCCAAGCCTTATGGACGGAGAAATAAGATATTCTTATAGCAAATAAGTGACTATTGGCGTTCAAATAAAAATTATTACCCGAAGTACCTTTTCTCATGAATGAAATGTACTAAGTCCATGAGAATTACATCACTAAATTTATCGCACCATATTACAGATGAAAAGTGAACATATTTCAGAATAGTTAATATTTTTATGTGCTCTTTTGATAAATTTATTTGAAAAATGTTCAATATATATCTCAAATGTGCAATATCTCTTCATGCTAGCGCTATAAAGTTTGTGTTAATCGTTTTCTAATGAAAAATTGCATAAGAAATGATTATGTGCTTAACGTTATTAAAGGTTTTGATTTTTTGATGATTTTTTCAAAATTTCACCCCAAAATTTAGGGGGTTCTGACCATTCGACTACGTTTAAAAACAATAGACTTCAAGTAATCACGGATTGAAATTTTTGTACAAAATTTCCTTCGAATCGCTCCATTCATTCGTGAGACATCGTCTCCACAGACTCACTAACATACACATACATACACAGAGACATCACCTCAAAAACGTTTTTGATTCGTGTTCAGGGATGCTTGAAACGTGCTGTCCCGTCGAAAACTGGAATTTAAATTTTCCACTCCGTCACAATACTTTCCTTATACATTATGCTATGTATATAAGGAAAGTAAAAAATCTGATGTGGGCACCACATGACTTTCACTGCACACTTAAATTCATATTTTCTTTATTTCTTTAATAATTTATTAGATTGAGTTTAATTGCACCAAATAACATTAAATTCGCATTTTTAATTTAATTTTTGCTTTTATTTGGTAACTGGATATTTTTCCGATATTTTTAACAAAAATGTAAGAAATCTCAAATATTTTGAAAACGGTTAGTCCAAAAGTATAATGGAGTGTGTTATATTCTTTCCTCATCAAAAATTGCGCATTAAACAAGAATTTAATTGATACATTTCAGCATACGTAGTTTTTTTTTTAGATTTCGGCGATTCTTGTGGGCCATTTCGTAAAAAAAGGCAGGTTCTACTTTTTCGAATCGTACCAAATTCTAATCATAACCAGAGTATCCAACAAGTAACTTATCTACCAAATTTTATGAAATTTAGTAAATTAGTATTTTAGCTAGAGTGGATAAAAGAAATTTTTACGGGCCATTCCGCAACAAAAGGCGGGTTCTGTTTTTACGAATCGTACCATAAACTAATCAGCACCAGTGTCACATCCAAGTGACTTATCTACCAAATTTTATGAAATTCGGTGAATTAGTTTTTGAGTTAGAGTGGATACATACATTGCACAGACACACAGACAGACAGACACAAAGACGTCACGCTAAAAATAGTTTTTTCATGTTCTAGAAGTCTCGAAACGTGTAGATCCGTTTAAAACTCGAGTTGCGATTTTCGACATGATTCCAATACTTTCCCTATACATTACCATGTATTGCAGGGGAAGTAAAAAGTTCTCGTATATTGACGCGTATCAGCACCAACTTACCTTTAAATATAATTCATAAAATAAATATTAACTATAATATATATTTTATATTCATATATTCTACCATCCCAACTAATAACTCAGCGCAACCCCCCCCCCCCCCCCCACACTACCAATATTCAGTCCGAATTAAAATAGAAGCTTAAAAGCAATCAGCGGTACTTACTTTCATCTCCATAACAGAAAATCGATAGTCAGTGCTCAATTCGGTCGGCATGGTGATCAACTTGATTGACAGTCCGGCACCTAGATACACCCAAAACGTGCTGCACTTTGTTTATCCTGGGGCGTTGTGTCAACAAGAGATCGAAATATTTGTCACATTAATGAATCTCAAGATCAAAGTTTTAAAACTTCGGGACTTTCATTTGAGACGTGTCACAGAAAAGTATTTATGAATGAGGACTTTATGAATGAAGTTTTATATATACAATATATATGGGTTTTACTTTCCCTACGTACATAGTTATAATGTGTAGGAAATGTATTGTGACTGGGTCGAAATTTCGAATTTGAGTTTTCGCCGGAAGAACACGTTTTAAACATTCCTGAACTCGAATCAAGGGTTTTTGAGGTGATGTCTGTTTGTGTGTGTGTATGTGTGTGTGTGTGTGTATGTTAGTGTGCATGTATGTTACTGTGTATGTATGCTAGCTTCTATATCTGCATGCTATAGTGTGTGTGATAGTGAGTGGGTCTTTAAATCTGTGGACGCGATATCTCAAGAACTAGTGGAGCGATTAGGAAATATTTTGATACAATTACTACAATCGCTAAATATGTTAATCCTATAGATTTTCAATGCAATCAAATGTTCGGAATAGCCTCCAAGTATGTATACCTTATTTGAAAACATTATTAAAATATAGGATCCTTCAACAATATTAAATAAAAAAATATGTAATATTACATTATAAAACGAGGGACATAAACTTTAGAACGGTAGCAGTATTTGTTCTCGAGATATTGCACAAAAAAGAATTATTTTAACATCATTGAAGAACACCTTCCAAATTAAGGATACAATTATTTATATGATTAAATGTATGTAAAAGTGCTGATATATATATATATATATATATATATACACATATATATATATATAAAAGTTTTTTGCAAATATGAAAATCAAAAGGTAGATGGTTGAATTCAGAAGTATAATAAATAATCATTCGAAAATAGTAAACAGACTGTTTACCATTTTCGAATGACTATTTTCCACTTGTCCTGAGTCCTATACTGATTACTATGTTTGAAAGTCTCCATACATATTACGTATCGTTCAAATGTATTCATTCCGGTGCCCACACGCATTGACGAAGTGAGGTGAAATGCTCAGTCGCTTCTTCAACTTACACGTGGTAACAATGCTTGTGGGTTCATATTTCTGTTCGAGGAGGTATTAATTTTCTGATTTGTAATTCAATTGATTTATTTTTCTCCTTCCACTAGCCAGTAGACAGTTCCAATAGTGTCTATAGTAAAATACTATCGCCATTGTCAGAAACTGGCTATTCTATCGGTTTTAATTCGAATTGTATGGCTGTCCTGATGAGAATGCAATTTCGAACTAACCGCCATTTTTTGTGTAGTTTCATTTGATTGTTCTCTATGTCTTAATCTTTTATCTTGAGCTAATTACTATTGCCTTTTCTCATTTTTGCCGTGTTTTCTTTTTTATTTTTATTTATATTTATATACTTTTAATTGTGAATTTTGCATCCTTATATTCTTCTCTCATCCCCCTTTCCTTTGTAGTGATATGTTACCTTCTATCTTTACCCTTAGTCTTGGTCTATAGTTACTCATTTGTAACAGATATGCTAGAGATGGGTTTTTTTGTACTTACAGTAGTTTATGCATAATTTTCGATTAAAATCTTTCATTTCATATATATATATATATATATTAGAAAAATGTAATAATAAAAATAATCATGATATATTAACATCACCAGAACAGCGAATCCACGGCCACATACTGATAACAGAAAAGAACAGCACCTGCCCTTTCTTTTTTCTTATCAATGGCCAGACTCTTGACTTTCACCATTCGCCTTTGTCAGCGGTTAGAACGTGAACCGTTTAGCCGTCCTAGGACGTTGCCCCAGGCGCACCAGAGGGGGGCGGAACACACTGCGCCCACAACACAAACATCTATGCCTTATGTGGGACTCGAACTCACAACGCGGCGGTCGAGCGATTGTTGTGGAAACGCTCGCCTTGACCACTCGACCACTGCGTCGGCTACAGCACCTGTCTATATATATATATATATATGTGTGTGTGTGTATAATATATGATAAAAGAAGATATATAAATATATATATATCTTCTTTTATCATATATTATACACACAGCTACCATTTATATATATATATATATATAATATATATATATATATAATATATAATATATATATATATATATGGTAGCTAGTACTTGTCTTTTATTTTTCTATGACACAGCTTTTTTTAAATAAAAGATATATTTTATCATGGACTTTAATTTACTACTATGGTTCAAAGTCAGTCAATAAAACTTATCTCGATTGTTTCTCCAAAATTTTGAACATAGCAGAAATGCGTCCAACTCTTCTTATTACAAGTCGTACAACGCAATAGTTGCACAGGAATAGAATGTATCTTTTCCAACCAACATATTTGATTTCAGTACTTTTCTTAAGGTTGCCTCCATCTTTTTCAAACTCTTAAGATGAAATATAAATCTGGAGTCGAAGGAAAAACTGATATCTTCCTTTTACTCTACAGCTGAAGCAGTCTCCACATTCTTTTCAAGACTCAGTTATTTGAATAAGAATAAAAAATATATATTTGTGGAATAGAAAACGGATATTCTATACGCTCTTATGACTTTAATTTCTAAGTTTAAATAATTTTTATTGAATTTTATT
Organism: Amaurobius ferox; assembly: GCA_951213105.1. Classification (NCBI taxonomy): domain Eukaryota; kingdom Metazoa; phylum Arthropoda; class Arachnida; order Araneae; family Amaurobiidae; genus Amaurobius; species Amaurobius ferox. The sequence continues at coordinate 60,633,963 of OX578136.1, forward strand.
TATCTACTCGTTGAGTTTTAGATTTTTCCTATTACTTTCCCTTCCATCCGTAGTAAATATATGAAGTAATACGGTCAGGAATCCGGTCCTCCTGTTTCGGTGGATCTACTAACATTTTTAAACACGAATAAACTATTTTTGCTATACAGGGTGTCCCAAAAACATTGACCTCGGCTTTTATTCCTTAAATATTGATCTTAGACATATATAATAAATTACAAAGTTGCGTAAAAACAGATACAGAATTTTATGAAATCGATTAAAATTTGCAGGGGATTAAATTAGAAGAAATACAAAAAGGGTGCAAATGCCGCAACGCAGAAATGCATCATAGGCAAATAATATCTGCCTCTTGTCCTTAATGGATCTTTGGCATGGATGGAAAACATTTTGAGCAAGCTTTGTAATGTTTGTGTAAAATTATTATTTCTACACAGTGTGGATATTTTTGTACCAATAAATAGCCAAATTATTATTTATTTACGTAATCATTGTTTTGTTTCGTAATTTGTGTATGACCCCTGAAAAGCAATCTGCCGACATGATTTTTCCCCTTTCAGAATCCATCTCGATGCATTGAAAAGTGGTTTAACTCAGCGGTTTTGTCTTTTCATATCTCTAGGACTTTTTATGATAAAATTCTGAAATTTTATACATCATCTTATTAGTGTATGGGGGCACATTTTACTCATTGAAAATATTTTTATACGGGAGCCGTATAAAAATTTAAATTTCGTATTTCTTAAAATTTAATTCCCTTGAAAATTTTAATCGATTTCATAAAATTCTGTACCTTTTTTTAAGCAACTTTGTAATTTATTTTATATATCTAAGATCAGTATTTAGGGAATAAAAGCCGGGGTCAATGCTTTTGGGACACCCTGTATATGTGTGTCCGTCTGTCTTCCTGTGTGTCTGTCTTTTGACATGACATCTTCCGAACAAATTGATAAAAATCGAAAGAAAAACTGGTATGATAAACAATGCTGTGAATGAACAAAGTTTCACATTGAGCGACGTTTAATCATGGAACAATTTCAATTAGTGAACGTCAGGAGCCTATTCATATTTGGTGTAAACAGACAAAAGGAAGACACGAACGTTTTTCGAAATCGGAAAAACGGCGTATTAAGATAATGAAGTATACAAGTATTATGAAAATACATATTTTATATTTTATTTAAAAGCAGATGCTATAATTTATAAGATGTTAGTAGGCGCCGTCATCGATATATTTCATATTCTTAACTAGAAAATTAAATAAACAAAATTGCATCAAATGAGCGAATGTTTAATAAGCACACTTTTATTCTAAAATAAATAGACATTAGTATTTAAAAATTATCATTAGCTGTCCTTGAGGTATTTCAAACTTCTTTTCTTTGTCCTTTGGAATACCCTTTGAACAAATTAAGCAAACTGAACACAATTTAGTACGATTTTTCAAATCAACAAATATTAGAAACCTATGTATTATTAAAAAGCTCAGACAAGTGAGCACTTTCAATTATATGAACTTTCATTTTTTGAAAATCGAAAAAATAGTTATAAAACAACATGATGTAAACTCTTTTGCAAATATAGCCATTTAACTTTTATTTATTTAGAAGATAATGACATGACATGAAGAACGATAACAAGCATCGTTCTTGAGATATTACGACTTGTTTTATTTAAGATTTAAAACATGATAAAAATTAAAAAACTAATTTTACTAGGGACAAATGATTCAATACTTTGACATACTTTTAACTAGAAAACAAACGGAATTTATTAATTGGTAGCAATCGAGATCGGAACGAACGGAAGTAAAAAAATACCAGTCATACGTAATCGATTGCTAAGTGCACTACCTAGCCACAATATTGTTAAACGTTGCAAAACAATTCACGAGCGTGTTAAAATACCCATGACGTAGTACTTATCTGTGAGTCAAAAGATATTTCTCCACTAGATTCTTATGTATATAAGAGTTGATTATTTTAGCATTCCTGAATAGGACAACAGTTCTCAAATAACCATATTATGTCAAACAAATGCTTTCTGCGATAACTTTTTCTTGTTGATTTCTAATAATTAGAAAATTCTCTACAGATTTGCTTATTTGTTTTTTTTTTCATCTATCTCGCTTTCATAATTCTCCACTAAAGGAGCCATTCTATTCAATAGAACATTCCCTTTACTCGTGCTATACTTAACGTGTGCACTTATAATCTGTTCCTTATAAGTTGGTTGGGATACATAAGAACTTTCCTAAGAGCTATGAATGGTGGTAAGACAGCCCAGTGGTTAGCGCACGGGAGTTGCACTAGTACGACACGAGTTCGATTCCCGGTCTCTCCAAACTGTTTATTCGGAGTACGGACACGTTAAATATGTGGGCCCGTAAGACCTACCAAGAGGTTGATGGCAGGGGAGAGAGGGTGCTGTCCGTATGGATGCCGCAACTACTGGGATCCAGTCTAAATTGTATTGTCTAAATTCAGTTTAAATTGTCACTTCCTGGTAGTCCAAACAGATACCTTACACCTTCGTGTAGGTATAACGGTCTAGGTTGAAAAGGAACTATGTGTTCCTGAAAAAGGAAACATATTTTAGTTAAAAGTGTTAATCAGGTGATTAGGACACAATTTGTATCAAGCCGTTAGGCCTTAAAATGAAAGATGGCATAAAAATAAAAGAAGGAAAAAGCATTATGGCTTTTAAGATATTTTCTTAGAAAACTTTTTAAAGACATTCAAACTTTTTACGCATATAAATTTAACCAAACAGACTGTCGCATCTCTACAAATGACTAAGTACACAATATTGCATTTTATAAAACTTTTAAAAGTTTATTTTCACCATCCTCATGAAATTTCCTTTTATGTCCCGCACTTATCAAACTGAACATGCAGTTGCCGATTTTGCAACCATGTCGAAAAGAGATATTCCCCCTTCCTAGTTTATTCCGTTGCCACGGTGACGATAGAGATTGACAGCAGAAGCAACAGGATGCCGAGCAGCTCGCTGCAAAATCGTATCTCTCAACGGCTTCGGTGTCAATGATGTGAAATTGAAATATTTATTGCATCGGCAATCAGGAAAGTGGGTCTTCAAATGGAAGGAGAAACATACAGATTTTTTTTCGCCTCATTTTTCCTATATTTGGCGGATTTGCCGAATCAGTGATCACATAAAGGCATATTTGAAACGGAAGGAAAAATTTGGATATAACGTCTTTGCTTGGTTTCTTGCATAAACGGTTATATTTGCTTCATTCGAATATTTCCGAATGTAATACTACTTTAAAAGTGGAAATGCGGTTTAGTGACGAGTTTCAGTGTAACATAAAAACAGAGTTTTACAGAAATATATTAATAAATTAATATAAAGTAATAATTAAGTTGTAAAAGATAAAGTATTTTGGGCGGTTTCTTTGTTGTATTTGAATGCTAACATTTGGTGCTTTTCGCAAAAGAACCAGATCTAGCTTGAACATATCTAATGATCTAGTTTAAACAACATTACAAGGTGAATAGGAGTAATTTTGTGATAAGAGTATAATATATAATTCTATGACTCATAAAGTTTTTGTGAGACCAGAAATTGATCTCACATTTGATGAGACACTTTTATGTTTGAAATTTATGGTGGCCAAAACGGCAGACAAATCTTGTAGTCTGGCTGGCACCAAAGTTTATTACGACGTGAACCTAAAGGTCAGAAGACCATAAATTTAGAGGTGCCATACCAGAGGGGCAGAGCTGGGCCTTGCTAAATGTGGAATGATGCCATTGGGTGAAGGAGTAACCAATGAGCGCCAAAAAGAAGTAAAGGCGGAGTTACCCCCCCCCCTCGACACACACACACACACCGAGGGAACCACAGCCTGTGACCCGAGAGCGAGAGCAGAGAGAAATGGAATTTTGACTTAGAAGCATGCCAGCAGAAACTATCACGATTTTGACTTAAGAGCACGACTAGAGAAGTATGAAAAACCTAACAGACTTGTAGAGTGTCCCGTAGAGGTTCCAAAATAATGGAGATATATCAATGTGCGAGTGCAATCAGAGTACGAGGAGGAGCCACACACCAAAGAGTTATAGCAGTACTAAGACTGATGCAAGTCTTTGAGATATGATATAAAGCCCAAGACGAATTGGAAGGTATGTGCTCAACAGTAATCACAGGTCCTAGACACGATAGTAATTTTAATAATTCTGGTCGCATATGTCCCCTCTGCTGCAATAAGTAATGAAAATAAATGTTGTTAATAAATGTTTTATGTTTAAGTTTAAATGGTGTGATCAATTTAGCATTTTATTAATTAATTATTCCTTTACAGGACTCACACGAAAGGTAAAATAATTGGAGGGTTTATAGCGGCACAACAAGCAATGTACGATTTAATGATAATTCCACTAAATATGAGAAATAACGGCCATGTCACAACTTAATGAGCATATAATATTAATAATTATTCCTTTTAAGGACTTAAATTTTTATATCCTTTTGTGTCCCACAGTTTTCTCACAAAAATATGTGACAGATCGCAAGCAAAGGGTTCAGTTATCGAAAATTTTAGTTCTGAGATAATTTGGTTTAACAGCCACTATATCCACAAATGCACCCTGTTTAGCTTTCATCGAATTTAGGTAGTCGCATGCTTTTCAAATACGGAAAACGTTTTTTTATACTTTGCTTGTTTCCAATTCGGAAATTTTCTTTTCTATCAGCTTTGCACAAAATCAAGTATTTTGAAACCAAAAACCATGGTTTCAACCAAAAAATATACATAGTTTAAACTAATAGAATTTGAGCCAGCCAACCCTTTTATCAACATAAAAACTTTCAGCTGTTTTCTTTGTTTCATAGCTCTAGTTTGATTAGTAATGCAAAATTTGTAAAATGAGTTTTAACTCTCATAAAGACATCTAGTTTTGTTATGTAGAATCAGCCGGAAATTCTGTTACGTACGTAAAAAGCCCTAAACTTAATTTTGAAATTTCCGGAACTCATTTAAAATATGAACATGTTCTTATACTCCTGGCACAATACAAGTAATACATATAAATTTGATTTGCTGTTATTAAATATCTTCATGAGTCAGCTGTGAACTATCAAAAAATTATCATTGTTTCTTTAATGTGGAACGACAAATGCATGGTTTCGAAGTGTCTGTATTCAATGGCTAAATTCTTATTTACAATGCTATAACAGCAATAACTATGAACACGTTTTTATTTATTATTAATAATTTTAAATTTTAGAAAGACCACTATAGAATTATTAAGAACAGAGTCTGGATCCAGTCCTACTCAAATAATATAAATATTTGTAGCAAAATCTGGACCCTATAAAGTCTACGTTCGTTATTATCCTACAAAAAGAATGTAACAAAATTCGGTACTGAATATTTAGATTAGAAATTACTTCTATGACGGTTCAAATAGTTTACACATACTATATAATCACTTATTTCTATATATAGTCTTAAATTTGTCTTTTCCGTCCTTAAATTGTTTCTTTTCTATACATTTTTCCTTTAATTCAATTTTTAAAGCATTCTTGACATCAAACCAATGACACTTTTATTAATTTACTTACTGATGTATTACTATCAATTCTTGTATTAATTTTCGATAGTGATAAAATGAGTGAATAAAAGTCCCACCGTGCAATTTGACAATGATCCTTTGAATGATGTCGTGGTCAGAGAAGTAAAAAGGGAATTCAATACCTGGCAGTGGCTCGGTACGCTTATCTCCACAACCTCCTAAATGCGGTTACTTCTCTCGATTGCGGTATTCGTACAAGGAGATGAAGGGCAGCTCATTTACACACCGTCTCTCTAAATAGATATGGTGCATCATAACTATTTTGCTGGAGGGTTAGAAACAGTTATGCATTATGTGCAAAAGTGTCTTAAAATTATAAGCCCTAAAAAAATAGGGTCATTGATTATCCCCAGTGGAAGTCCGCAGAATTGAAAAACTTACAGAAAATTATATGCCCGTTACTGAAAATTATATATTAAAAATGAGTTTCACTTACTATCACCAGGTCAATCTGTTATCAGCCTTTAAACATCAATAAAAATATGCTCCCAATCAGAAGTCTGGAACAAAATGGTAAAATGGAATGGGAAAATTTTCATGTCCTTTTCCTACTTAAAGAGAAGGGGATGTAAATGAGAAAGTATTCCTCAACACCTATACGAAGGCCAGAAGAGGAGTACCTTGTTCAGTCGGAAGAAGATGTTGGTACGTGTACCGACCAACGTCGCTGACTGGTGTTACATTATATTTTCACCCTTGCTGGAAGTACCACTAGTGGCCAAACGGTTAACTCGCCCTATTAACAAAAATTCCGGTCAGCCATTGTAACTGCTCTATATCATTTGAGTGAACTCTACTCTACGACCTGAGAAAAAAACGCAGCTATATGTTCAGTTCCATAGTTTCAAAGTTCAGTTTCTAAGATATAATAGTAGGTAGTGAGAATACAGTGATATTTGCAGTGAATCAGAGTCCAATTTAATATGTATTTTCAATTACATTTTATCTCATGTAAATGAAATGACTGTAGGGCATGAAAATCGATTCATTGATATCATTGCCATCAAACCAGCTGAACGCAGAGACAAATTAAAAATTTAAAAGTGTTCAAACTTAAACCTTAAAAGAATATTTTGTTCAAACTTAAAACTTACCATACTGGACACCGAATCGTTAAGCAGTTTATTGTATTCAGTAAGCGCAATATTTAAAGGAATTAGTTGAATAAGATAAAGACTCATTTAATTCATTAGGTTAGCCAAAACATCCCCTAATTGCCTGATTATAAGACAGGATTTAGTTAAATAGTCGTGGTAATAATTTAAAAATAATCTTATAATTGCAATCCTAATTGTAATCAAATATTGTAATAAACTATGCAGTTTAAAAGCTTTCATCAAATTTTATGCATTGTGTATCCTATACTATCTCTCTAATTAATTCATCCTTTATTTTCGGAACACAGCCAGTAAGTAGGAAATATCAGAAAACATTTCTAGAACTATAAAAACTATTCTCAGATCTCAACAACTCAACTTAAATAACCAACTTTAGAAGTTTTTCGACTGTCAAAGCATCCCAAAGAAACTTTCTTGCATTTATGCGTTATATTTAACTCTATGCACTTCCTGCATATTTCAGTTTCAGCCTCAGACAGATGATTCCGCAGTCGAGTAGACAAATTAAAATTTCATCTTGAATTTTTTTACGACAGTAATGAGTGAACTTGACAATCTAAGCAACAGGATACTATACAATATACATGTACCAACTCGCATTTCTATAGCTTCAGTATCAGCGATGTAAAATTTAGATATTTGTCACATACGGAAGGCGATTGCAAAATAGAACAAATTATATTTCCTTATATTTCTCAATAGTTTTCTAACCTAATTAACTGTATGTGTTTTTCTTTTAATATTGCTTGGCAATTCTTACTTTGATGTCGAAAATGGTATTTAAAAACGAAATATATTGCCTCATCAATCTGGAATGCAAGACATCTTCAGAGGAAGTATAGAGAATAGCCGCATTAAAATATACAGTTGAACTTGGATGTAAAACGTCTTTTAAAAGCATGTCGCAATTGCAACTTTACATCGTAGAAATGCAATATCAAAAGTGGTTGTTTGATATGAAGCAAACATGACTTAGCCTACAAACGTATTAATTATTCCCATGGTAAATTTTCGAATAACCCAAAATTACCAAAACTGTTTTCAGAATAAAGTAAATATCTTCTCTGAGAAGCGGAGGACTTCAATTTCTGGCCTCTTGATCTTCAACTATGCGTTCTTTATACTGTGATTCCGAGCTCAAAAGAAAATAACATTCACCCAAACTAATCACATGTAGCGTGACACAAGGTCCCTTACTTTTCAAAATATATACATAAATGACATCCTCAGCTCACAGAACTCAAAATTGGCCCTCTATATGGATGACAGTGCATTTCAACCAACAATAAAGGACTCTCAGTAGTACACACACAGTTACAAGTTCACTTAAACACACTCCTCAATTGGCTCATTGTGAAGCTAAATCCCCAGAAATGTCACTGAATTTATTTATTTCTTAATAGACCGTCCCTTTACATAAATGCGCAAAAATTATATGCAGAGAAATCAACTAAATATTTAAGTGTAACTCTAGATCATCAACTTACCTCAAAATTGCATAGAAGACGTTATAAAAAGAGCCAATATTACAACCGGTGGACTGTACTGCCTTGTAGGAGATAAAAATTTAAACTAGCAAAACAAAGTTTTACTTTGTAAATCGATCATTCGCCGTAGAATACTTTGTGCCACCAGTATGTTGATATGCCTGTAAAACCCAAATGGAAAGTCTTTGATAAAAATAAAATTTTAAGGACAATTACAAAATCTCTATGTATTTAAGACACTCGATCATAAGCAAGGACATTAAAATCAATATTCTCAGATCTAAAATCAAAACAGAATTTTTGCACCTCCATCTTAAATTTCAGCTGTTCCTAATGGACTCATATTTAACTTACACGACTACGATCACCGTATGGAAAAAATCTCATGAAAGACCTCTCGCTGTTTTTAACTTTGAACACCTAGTAAACCTTTATAGGACTTGTTCTTATAACTTTAAATTAATATTTAACCAAATACGCTTTATTACGAAATATTTCTAATATTCTTCCACTGCCCCAAATTCTCAGTTACTAATTATCATTTAATTTTAAAATCTTCCATGACCTAGGATATTTCTCTTTATTTTTTTTAAGTTATATAGAGTTATATATAAATATGCCAACCCCATAATTTGTAAAACCAATATGTCTACCAAAATACCGCATTAATAGCTTAGGCTAAACTAAACAAAAAAATTCATATCCACGGTGGCTATTGAGTTAATGTGAAAAAATGAGGATTTATTAAATTAATTACTGGGAATAAATGCGCTTGGTGCCTTGCTCTTTATACAGTATAATACCCCCGACAACGAAAGGAAATTTTATATTCTTCCACCTTTATTTCAGAATGAGCCCACATATTCTAAAGAATTTCGTTTTTTTTTTTTAATTTACTCTTATACTTACCCATTTCTTTTTATCCCAAGTGTTTGTAATTTAAACCAAGGTTAATAACCATGGAGGTACAAGCAAGGAGTTAAAACTTCATATTAAGAAAGCTCCAATATCGCTTGAGACAATAATTCAAATGGCGCTGGGATAAGATAAGTAGCCCTGCATTGTATGTATTTATATGACAAACGGCCTAAAATATTTATTTAAACTGTCCATTTTGTAAAAATAAATTATTATCGAAATGAAAAGTAGAACTGAAATATTAAAGAATGTAATTTTGGTTTTCATACTTCCGTTTTCGGTAAATCCACTTTTACTAACTCCTGTATCCCTGCTAATTCTTTCCATCCTGTATCCTCTAAAAAAGCTTCTTTTAACGCGTATTTTAATCGCGCATTTAATGTTTTCTCTTCTATCCCCGCTTTAACTGATGAAATTAATTTGTTTTTTAAACTTGGCCATGAGGCTGCTTATTCTTTTGAGTTTATTCATAAGATCTTCGCCCATGTTCGTCTTAAATTCACTCAAGCTGATACTAAACTTGCTGCTATTAAAGATCGTTTAGACCATAAATCTAGTGTTCCTTACCATCCTAGGATTTTCCGTCCTCTTATTAATTTCTGCCATGAATTTGGTTTCAAACCCGCTCACTCTAATATTATCATTTTATTTAATCGTATTTGATCAGATAAATTTGGAAATTTTAATGACTTTAGTAGCTTTGCTGGGGTGTATGTCGTTCCCCTGTTATCTCCTGCTGGTGACTATAAATTTTACATTGGTAGTACAAAACATACTTACTGTTGGCATCCGTTTAGCAGAATATGCTGGCGATGTCAAATCTGGTAAACTTTCTACGGCTTTTGCTCAATATGTGGCTAATGATAAATTTATTCCCGTTTTTGAAAAAAACTTTCCTTTTGGTTCGTTTTAACAATCCACGTAGTATTCTTCTTTATGAATCCCTGTTTATTTATATTTACCGTGCATCAATTTGTAATTGGGATCCTGTTCAAATTTTAAGTTATGCTTGGCGACTCATTCTTGATTCTATGAAATTCAGATATCTTAAAAGTTATTTGTGACGTCATTCTCAGGAATATCATGCTTGATGTTTTTCTAAAATTTGTATTAGTTCTTTTCTTGTAATATTTTTAAATTCGTAAGCGTTTAAACTTATTTTGTAATTTCAGTGTATATTTCTTGAATTATTTTAGCAAGTTCATTTACCATTTATAATTTATGCAAATTTGTTTTTAAATGAGCTCCATATATATAAACATTTCATGTTTTTATTATTCATGTAGCCACTGACGAAGGGCGTATATGCTTCCGAAAGCGCTCTGGCATTTTTTAACAATATTTTGTACGTCTTTTGGAATGTTAAATAAAAGACCTTTCGTTTTTTAGAAAACGTTTTGTCCTTGGTTTTATCTATTGTATGCAGACGTGATACCAATCTTGATTATTAAGGAATATTCCTACGTATTCAATTTTATTTTACCTTTCAATATATTTTTATCTTCATATATTCTGTACTCTGTCCTACAACTATGATAAAATACTGGTTAATTATACTCATTAAGGAACCCTTAATTTAAATATAATTAAAAATACACATTCTAAATACTACACCTTTCTGTTGGGTCAACTAACAATAACAGCTACTTTACTAATACTAGCAATATAATTCTTAAAGCATTATGGCATTTTCAAACGTTTCATCCATAGGAGTTTTATCTCCTTCTTTCTAACTCCATGTTAACAACTCGTGACCCCCTTATTTGACACAACTGCTCTACCGACTGAGACACTAGGCCTGAAAAAATGATTTCAAAATCTGCCAACAAACTACTCCAATCAATTGCTCTTTAAAACGTGTCTTTTTACAATCTCACCAATAAATAGTCGGCGTTTATGGTATCACCCTCAAACTTTGATGAATCAAAACGCCATCTTGAATTCCGTTGCCATGGCAACGAACGTGATTGATAGTCAAAGCAACAGGAAGGCAGAGCACCTTGGGACGGCTCGTATTTTAACAATTTCAGTGGCAAGAATATTTGTCGCAACGGTAGTCAAGAAAGTGGGGTTTCAAAATTGAAGCAAACAAATTCAGATTTAGTGTTTTCGCCTAGTTTTTCTATATATGGAAAATTTTGTTTTATTCCCAAATCTTTTATTAAATGTTTCATTGAAATTGAAAGATGCAGTTTAGAAAAAAAACTTATTGGAACAAAAAAAAATCATGTTTCTCTAAGAAAACATTTACAGTGGTTGTGTAAAAATACAATCAGTGAAATTGAAATTATAACACTGAGATGCGATTTGCCCGAAATTTCTGAATAACAACAGCAAAGTAGTAATAATACGTGATACAATTTCCAGAGCAAATGGAAATATTTATTGAGCAACATAGCATACAGTATTTATGAAGGATTAGAACGAATGCCCGGGTTTTAAATAAGCGTCCACATCATATAAATAATTAAATAGCACACACTGCCTAAATAATTCACCTGAACACAATTTAAAATAGCTTCGATCCGAACATTGCCCTTTTTGAACTCCGCAAAAGCAAAAAATTTGATAATCATTATTGACCCTATATTCAACACACTCGTCATGAAAACGCGAAAGGAAATAAATGGCTCTGACCATCCCGCGTATGGTGGTCACAGCTTCGTGGACAGTGCCTTCAGTGGTAGAACAGCTAGAAAAGAGAACACGATTCCCCAGGCACGTGGGGAGTAGCTTTAATTGATAAAACAGTTTCGGCAGTAGGGTCTGAGATGCATTCGGTTCACTCAGAAAATCTATGACATATCTAGGTAAAAAATTTACAATTAATCAACGGATGGGTTTATAATTTTATTCTGGAGCAGTTTGTGATATATTTAGGAAATAATGTTAAAATATGAATAAGGGATGGTACGTCAATTTTAGTATATCGGAGAGGTTTAAAACGCATAACAAGTATACATTTTTTAAAAATTCATTAAAATTCATCTATTCATCTTATCAACGTTTGCTTGAAAGAGAATTTTTCGATATTTACGATGGTGTCAAGATGGAAGCTCTGTGATAGTATTTTACGTCACTAAGGAAACATAAAATCTGAGGAAAACGTCACTAAGGAAAACATAAAATAACTGACAAATTACTTTGAAGTCAAAGAAAATAACGCCGAGGTGCACCTGTGTACGTCGAGAGGTAGCAGTGCACCAAATTTCATGGTTGTACGACGCTTAGATTCACCGCTACAGATTGCACACAGACACACACACAGGCATCGTCTTTTATTAAGATAATAGCATGCTTAGTTATACTCATACTGAATGACCCCTCTTTTGCCTGCAATGCAATATACGGGGTAATACATAGCATCATAAAATAAATTCTTTTATCTGCAATGCGATATACTGGGTAATACATAGCATCATAACATATAAATACAAACTGAAAAATCGAATGAGTGCATACGATACTAAGCGAATTATGAAACATTATGCCACTTCCATCAATGTCTGCCCAAACTCTAGACGGCCGATAGCTCGTTATCTCGGAATTTTTTTTTTCAAATGACACTTCGGAGCTATAGAAATTTGTTTTGATTTAATAAATAACCAAATCAAATCCTGAATTGCAGATCCCCCCCCCCCGGGGTGGCCGATTTTAAAGGTGGTGTACAGATCTTAGCTCTGCAGCTCAGATTCCCTTAACCGGAGGCACATTAATCCGAAGAACACGGCTGTCCGGCTGACTATGACTCGGACTCTTCTGCGTGACGTGGGGACGGACTGTGTTTATTCATGACCTGAGACTAAGCCCGTCGAAGACTGGAGTCAAGTTTAGCGGATCTTCTTCGGATCTCGTCCTATCAGTGATTCCACTGATCTCGCTCCTCTGGTTGTGTTCTCGCTGGGTGAGAGATTGGTACATCCCCGCCTCCCATCCCCTACCCTAGTTGTTCATACGGCAGGACTGGTCTAATCTTGAATTGCAGAATTTTGCAGGGAAACATACTTCGTGCGAAGGCCTTGCGCTGCTTATTTTTATTTATGTATGAATAATTTGCATAAATAAATTATCCTTTATTGTCATAAATGGAGGGCGCCCATTTACGACATCCCTGCCGGTCCTCACTATATAGTGGTAATGGCTTTCAGATTATTGACAGGACATGATTGCCTAGCCAAACACCTACATCGTATTGGAATCTATAATTGCCCAAAATATATCCTCTGCTGAATGATTGTTGATATAGACAGTGACCATCTATTAGAAATTGATTGGCACTATCGGAGAAAGACGTTCGTACAAGCTATTGGAGAACTGAAGAGTTAGATCATGAAACAGCTGGGCTTTTATTGTGCATTGTTCTACTCTTTGTTCGTTGCTCTAACTTCACGTGTCACTGCGTTAATAGATATCAGTGTCTTTGCAGTAAAAAAAATTTGATGTGAGCAGCTCATGACTTTCCCTGCAGACTTATATACACGTTCTATTTATATTAATTAAATTTAATTCCCTTTTAATTCAATTTTCGTTCTCATTCGGTAACTGGACTTATTTTCAAAGGTGGCGTAGAGAACATACGAAAAAACTAAAATATCTCGAGAACGGCTAGACCTAGTGTAATGGGGTTGGTCTTATTCCTTTCTTCGTTAAAAATTACGTATAAAACAAGCATTTAATGGATATATTTGGCATGCGTAGTTTTTTATTTTAGATTTTGACGATTTTTGCGAGCCATTTTGCAGAAAAAGGCAGGTTATTTTTTCCGAATCGTACCAAAATCTAATCAGCACCAGGGAGACCCACAAGCGGCTTATCTACCGAATTTTGTAAAATTCGGTCCATTAGTTTTTCAGCTAGAATGGATAGAAGCTTCTGCGGGCCATTTCGCTAGAAAAAGCGGGTTCTTTTATCCCAAATCGTACCCACAACTAATCAGCGCCAGATTCGCCCACAAATGACTTACCTACCAAATTTTGTGAAATTCGGTCCATTAGTTTTTGAGTTAAAGTTGATACAAAATCTGCATAGACAGACAGACACACAGACACACACACAGACGTCACGCTAAAAATGTTTTTTTCGTGTTCTAGAGGTCTCGAAACCTGTAGATCCGTCGAAAACTCGAGTTGCGATTTTCGGTATGATTCCAATACTTTCCCTATACATTACCATGTATTGCAGGGGAAGTAAAAAAATATAATTTTAGACACCAGTATATTTTAAAGTATTTTACAAGGACTTTTAAAGATATGTTTTGCTAGACATTTTATTTATAAAAATTTTTGTCTCAGTTCTAGCGATTTTTTTTTATAAATATTTATATTCAGTTTAAGTTAATCTGTTACATTTGAACATCTCTAAACAGTTATTTTTAAGGCAAAACGTCTTTTAAAGCCTGAAATTATTGTTTTATATTTTTCTAACGAATACTATCAAACTTTCCGTTATTGTAACGTACACAAAATGATATAATTCCTTTTTTTTCGCTTTTCAGGCAATTTAGGTTTTGTTCCTAAAATTCAACAAGGCTACAAAACATCTGATTTAAAAGGTTTTCAGAAGATGTTAAAGATGTCTTTTGATAAATATTGTAGCAAAATCTTCAGTTCGAAAACTTCAAATTTAATTCATACTTTATCTTATAGCGCTCTAAACACGTTTAGTGCGTAATATTTATTTTAGAAAACAGTCATAGATAACTGAAACATTTCAATTTCGTAGTCATAAATTTACGAATCTCTACAAATTCACTTAAATGCGAAACATTTTACATTTCATAAAACTTTTATAATTTTCTTCATGTTCTTGCTATCTTGCTGTAACTTCACCCGGTATTCACAACATTTGTCCAACTTACCATAAAGAGTTTCCGATTTTAGCACCATTTCAAAGACAGATACTCCAGTTTCTTAGTTGATAAATCAAAACTCCAGCTTGAATTTCGTTGTCACGGTGACGAGCAGTCTAAGCAACAAGATGCCGAGCAGCTCGCCATGAGTCACATTTCCGCAGACACTGTGTTGATGATATGAAGTTGAAATATTTATCTCATGAATGTGACAGAAAAGATTAGTTCCAAAACAGAAGAACTGATATTCAGTTTCAGTTTTATTGCTTCGTTTCTCATATACATGATTACATTTACTTTATTTGAATGGTTGTGAAAATATTTTTAAAGGGGAAAACATGATTTGGGAATATTTAAAAAAGATAAGGTATAGCAGTTTAACATTAGATTTAAGTTTTGCAAAGGAATTACATATATGTTGAAGACACTCTCGCATTGCAAATAATGCATGAACCGGTCGCGCTCTTATAAAGGGCTCATCGTTATCTACATTGGCAGCAAGAAAACTTACTGCCGTTATCGGCAATGGCAACTGGTTCTCTTGCTGTCTTTGTAAATAGAGGCTGTGGCTTGTTGATGAGTGCATAATAAGCGCGAAACGGGTTCATGATTGCTATTATCTGCAATAGGAGTGTTTTTCAAAATTTTGAAAACGCCTCTTACATACAGGTTCTGTGATATATATACAAGGTATTTCGAAACTAATGCAACTAACTTTCAGAGGTGATAGAACATATCGAAACAAACACTTTTCATCACAGAGTGCTTGGTCGCAAGTGAAGCGGTTACGCTCTAGGGGACGCTTTCAGGCACTAAACGGCTCGTTCAGGCACACAGTGGTTTTCTCCCACGTAAG
Source organism: Amaurobius ferox (assembly GCA_951213105.1). Taxonomy (NCBI): domain Eukaryota; kingdom Metazoa; phylum Arthropoda; class Arachnida; order Araneae; family Amaurobiidae; genus Amaurobius; species Amaurobius ferox. The sequence continues at coordinate 60,649,790 of OX578136.1, forward strand.
GTCCGTAGCGACTTAGAATATATCGATATACCAATGTGGAGAAGGCGCACATGTATTTTATCTACGGTCTTGAGAAAGGTAATGGTTGGGAATCGCAAAGACCTTACCGATGCAGTTTCCCCAACAGGTTTGCTCCCGATCACGGAATGTTTCCTCGCTTACACCGCCGACTGTTTGAAAGGGGGATCCTTCAGTGCTGCCATATGTTTGTTTTGTCTTTAACAAAGCTTTGTTTCGATGTTACGTGCCAGTTCTATTTTTGCGTTGCGCAAGACTACGTGTGTGTGGAGAACTGGAAAGCGCCCTCTAGCGCGTAACCGCTTCACTTGCGAGCATGCATTTTATGACGAAAAGTGTTTGTTTCTATGTGTTCTAGTACCTCTTAAAGTTTGCAATATTAGTTTTGAAACACCCTGCATATATAAATTCAAGGACAATGAAAGTTACGCACCAAGAAAAAAGCATGGTACAACCGCGAAATGATGTAAATATTTAGAAGGCGGGCTGGTATGCAAATGATCCCAGTCTGGTGTGATTGCGCATGACCGTACACCCGTGAGTGGTGCTGCAAGCATGAGCCAGCGGCCTTATAAACCGGCGTGTAGTCGACGCCCCATCAATGCGAGAAGCTTCGATCGACGCAAGCACTAGTACAGAGTGAAAATAAGGGTGGGTAAATGCCAGAAATGTCGATATACGCAACTGACAGACTTCGAGAGAGACCTCGAGCTGAAAACCTCAGGGTGTCAGCGCGCCGGATAGCCAGTCACGCGGAGAGTTCGGACTATACCGTCCGACGGTGTTGGGAACACTGGTCACGAGACGCCATCCAGGCACGGAGGACGGAGTCTAGACGGACCAGGCATACCACGAGTAGAGAGGATCGAATAATCGTGCGGCAGTCACATATAGAGCCCACGGCGATCCGCGATACAGGCACACGTAGAGGCTCCTGTGTGCCTACGAACTGCATCTAAACGCCTGAAAGAAGAGAATCTGCAATCCCAGCGTCCCTTACGTGTGCTGCCGTTAACACGGCAACATCGGCAGCTCCGGTTGCATCGGTGCAGGGCCAGAGCAACGTGTAACGTCACATATTGTCGATGTGTGGTGTTTAGCGATGAGTGCTGCTTCGTTTTGGGGACCTATGATCAGCGTATCTTGGTGTAGAAGTCCCCTGCACAACGCCACAATTCTAATCTCAATATCGAGCGCCACACCTGCCCCACTGAGCTGAAGAGCCATAGGCTACGGCAGCCGATCTGCTCTAGTAGTGGTACCTGGAACATTGACGGGCCAGCTGAACGTGGATGAAAATCCACTGCCCCATGTGCTCCCATTAGTTTCTGGAATTCCAGGTGCGCAATTCCAGCAGGATAATGCCCGGCCACAGACGGCTCTGGTCACCCAGAACTGCCTGAGTCATGTCCAGACGCTTCCACGGCGTGATCGTTCCCCAGACCTGTCCCCTATCGAGCATGTGTTGGACCAGTTGAAACTCCAGCTGCCTTGTTGCCGCAATCCTTGGGACTTGTAACGTAACGTAAAACAGGTGTGGACTCGTCTGCCGCAGGACAACATCAGCCGTCTATTCAACACCATATCGGGCAGTATTGCTGCTTGTATCGCAGCACGAGGTCGTCCGACGTGCTATTAAAGATGACCGGACTGTGTACTACAGCTCCCTCTGTACATGTTCTGCTGCGCTGTTTTTGTGATCATGTATATCATTCATCTGTATCCTTCCATCAATGAAATTTCAGATCCATCCTATGCTTTATCCTTGGTGCGCAACTTTCATTGTCCGTTTGTGTATATAATATATATATAGGTAGCATATATATATATATATATATATATAGGTGGCGTATATATCATACCTATATGTGGCGCTGAACGCATTGGAAAGACAATTAAAATAACTTACTGTTAGTGTCAAATCGTGTGACAAGCCTAAGTAACCCTGAACAGTTGATGGGACCTTTTCCTTTCTTTAGATTTTTTCTAAATCAGAATTTTCGCAAAGCATCTAATGCTGATTCTCCGCTCCCGTAATATAGCTTTACTAATAAGGCGTTCTCAATCAAAGTTAACATTCTAGCAGAAACTTCTTCTTTGCACACCGTTTGCTAATGAATCAAATAAAGGATCTACAGAGCACTATAGCTCTTTTATGACAGCATCATTTGCATACTCCTGGAAGATGTATTCGGGAAAGCGCCACCTATAGATGATTTTTTAAACTACAAAATTCTTTCACATCAAAAAAAAAAACCCTATCCTGGCAATACTTATGGTACAAATCCTGCCTCAATGCGATGATTTTTCGATTTTTAATGAATTTTTAAAGTTTATACGGACTTTTAAAAGACCTTGTATATATATATATATATATATATATATATATATAGCTTCCTGAAAGCTTCCTGAAATACTATTATAATTCAATTTTCAATACAGAAAAAGAAAAAAATGCATACTTTAGAGATATAGCGGATGTTTGCAGTAACACTTTAAGTTCTTAGTGGGACCATTGCGCATGTGTGGACAGCGCACCCTGGTGCACGTTGATAACAGATTTCTGCTTTAAGCGTCAGCATGCACTTCATACGGATTACATTCCATCCCTTTCTCTTGCAATGGTCGCTTCTAAAGTCTTGCAATGGTCGCTTCTAGTCTTGAGGTCGTTCCTGGTCTTGTGGTCGCTTCTAGATGGTTTGCTTCGCATTTTTTTTCTGTGTCTTTGACTTCACACATATCCGGAAGATAGGCCACTGCAAGGCATTGGTTCCGGGAGTGTTGCCCGGGCTTAAAAGCACGCTTCTAACCGGGAAAGAGGTGTCGCAATCCACCTCTGCCATTTATGCTATGCAATTGGTCGTTTCCCTCTTTTATTTGAATCTTATATATATATATATATATATATATATATATATATATATATATGAGAGAGAGAGATTTACCAATGGGTATGTATATATATATATGTCTGTTAGGTACTGGTTCTCGAAAAGGAATGCAGATATCCAAAACTGATTAAAGATTTTCAACGTTATTGCGATTGACTTCGACATATATTTAAATATTCTCTAAACTATAATATTATATTTTGTAAACAAATTCAAAAGTAAAATCTTACGTATTGATTTTTTTTTTCGAAAAGAAACATCTGAGAATCTGAAAAGTTTTCCGAATTCAACATTACTGCGCCGTATCCTAAGATTTTTACAAATTTATTTAATACCTTTTATTTTTCTTTTACAAAACTTTTTAAGCTTTCTTTGAATCATTCTGATGACACTTTTCTCTGCTACTTGAATTTTATTAAATAAAAGATTTGCTTGATTTCCACTCTGATTCTCTTTTAGATTTAGCACCCCTCTCAGAGAGTTACCCACCGCGTGTTCAGTTTTCAAATCAAAGTTCCATCTTGAATATTGTTGCTACGGTTACGATCGAGATTGACAGACGGAGCAACAGGATGTCGAGCGACCCACGCTGACTCGAATTTCTACAGCTTCAATGTCAATGGTGTGAAATTGAAATATTTGTCGCCTCGGTGTTCAGAAAGGTGGGTTCCAAAACAGAAGGAAACATATTTAGATTTGATTCTTCGCAATGTTATATTAGGCTACATTTGTTTTATTTGAATATATTTGAATAATTGATTCTTTGAAAGCAAAAATTTGGTTTAGAAAAAAACTGCAATGTGAAACATAAATGAGAGTTTTGAGATCTTGTAGAATAAGTATTCAGCATGGATATATAAATATATTTAAATAGGGAAATTCTATAGTGGTGCTCACAAAAGTTATATTGTTTAAAACAGAGCGTAAAATTTATTTTTTTGAAAATTGACAATTAAAAGCAGAATTCGCATATTCGTCCGAATGATGGCAAAAGAACTTAATGTCATGTTTCCAAGTATACTTGAGCTTCTAAACCAAGTTAATATATGTCTAATGCATTTGATATGACTCCCACTTCAATTTCAAAAGCATAATATGCTTTTCAGGATTTGAATTTACAAGTTTCTGACCTCAAAACAATCGCAATTTTAGCTTAGCATTTGAAAGTTTAAGAAAAGCCTCACATGCTCGTACTCCATTTTTAAGTGGAAATTTTACACAGTTATAATTAATAAATTTTAGATTTTGTTACTAATTCATTGACATTTTTTATTATCCACCTTTGTACATTTATTTCGTGACAATCATTTGCCTTCAAGAAATCATTTATTCTGTCCAAAAATCATGTCCATGAGATTCATACCACGAATCTTCAGTTAATCAGTAGGCCATCCAAGTGATCTTGGAGACGGATCTTAGCGGCCCACATGCAGCCTGCCGCTTAATTTTGTGAGACCATCCAATGAACGTTTAAAGAGAATTAATTTAATTTATGAAAATATCTTTTATATACCATGACCATGCTTTAAGTTTTATGAAAAATATTTTTCTGTTTTTATAAAAGCAATATTATATACTACTTTTTAGTGAATGTCTGTAATCGGAATATCCAAAGTAGAAGTCTTTATTTGCTTTCAAACACTTGAAAACATATATACAAGCCTGAAGCGCTTTTGCTTGTTAAACATCCATCATCAGAGGTATATAACAGGGAAGAAAAGTATATTGGGAAATTTATACCCAGCTAAACAGCAATCAAAATTTTCATATAATTAATGACCAAAATGCACATGTAAATACAAGTGAAATACGAAAAAATAAAATATACAAATGACTCTGCATATATAGAATTAAAATTATTGAAATAATAAAAATAATATATTTAGATGTTTAAATATGCAATGGTTTAACCTCTATAAAATTAAGAATGAGATTTCACCCGAAACAGAGATGTTGCACAGAGTCAAAATTACAGATGGAATCAAGATAGCTATAAATAAATAAAAACAGTTTCGAAAAGTAAAATATTACGGGTATTATTGCAATTGGCTAAAGGAAAAATTTTATCGAAAAGCGGGAGAAAAATTCATAATAGTTTGGGATAAAGCAGTGGAAAGTATTTTGTTTTTGATACCACTCACTTCAAAGATAATACAATAAATCGGTACATTGTTTATCAAAATGTTTGCAATTATGGCATGTTTGATTGATATCATACTTGACAATGCACCCACAGGGAGGTTAACTCCTCCCCTCTTTCAAGGGGGACCTAATGGCGTCATGAACAAAAATAATTATATCACGGGTATTTATCACTGCAATGACTGAAACTGTTGAGTTTCGTAATTATTGAACCATAAATAATCCCTTTTCTGAAGAGTCATGTTAATTTTTGTCCTATGCTACCATGTTAAGAAAATATAAAATTTTGAACAAATAAGTTTTCGCTCATATTTCAAAAATTTTTATGTTGTTCCATACATTTCGATAATAAAGCTGGATATAAGGTTTCGTAAAAATACATTAATATTTGAAGCAGCTATTGCGCATACAGTAAGTAGACCAGGCAGACAGTTGGGTATTATTATAAAAATAGTCATAAAAATCGGCATCAAAATCCTGAAATCGAAAGTTTTCTTGAAAACGATGTATTTTCTACACTTTATTTTATAGAACGAGAAAGTAAGAATTTATGAGTGCTTCTTAACTTTGCAGATTTTCAGAGGAATGGGCGATCTAAAAGCTGCGTTCCAAGTTTTCTATTCCTAATTCTATGACAACCACCCCTTTCTCACCGAAACCCGGAACTTCGAAAAGTGGCGACTCCACGGGTGGTACAACTGAGTGAATAGTGACTTCTGTAAGACGTAGTGAAATGTATAAGCTATGGAGAAAAATTGTGATATAAAACAATACATTTTTCAAGTGTTGGTCTTTTTAGATGTGCGTCTTATAGAACATTTTACCCTTTTTGTTCAAGACAGCCGGAAGACAAGATCAACTGGACAAAGTTTTAAGCAAATAAGAGTCGTATGGTACACAGATTATTCTTAGCATGTTTATTTCAGTCGAATTAAGAAGAGAGTTCAGGATAGAAGTCTTACAAGGAGTACCTATTTAGGATAGAAGCAGGGCATGATCAAACCAATGTGGGGCCTAGGGCCTGGTGTTAATTCGGGGCCTCCATACTCTCACAGCATACCAAACACATGCGAAACTTCAACACATAACACATTAGGGAGGGGAGTGTCAGGATCATAGCCCCGAAGGCCCTTTTGTACATGTAGCGAACTTCCAAACTTTTTACTCCAAAGTAATATATTTAAACTTTATGTGATGTATAATATTTAAAAGTATTATATATGTTAGAATTTAAAATAAAAAATTCTGATGTGGGCAATACGTGACTTTCCTTATATAATGTAATTAATTTCCTACTTTTACAGCAAAAAAAAGTAGGTTTTTCTTATAGTAGATACTAATATTCTTTCCATGATATTAAATTTTCGACAATTAGTCGTCATTTTTATCCATTTGGCGAGATTTTCGTTAATTTGGCAACATTTCAAAAAGTCGCCAAGTTGGCGACATTCCGCCAAATTCGTCGCCAAAATCTCGCCAAGCGTTATGCACTAAGAAATAAGTTATTCTTACAGCAGATAAATGACTATTGGCGTTCAAACACAAAAGTATTACTAAAAGTATATTTTTTCATGAATGGAATGAGCTAGTTCCACGAGAATGATGTAACCCAATTTATCGCATGGTATTACATATGAAAAGTGAACATGTTTCTCAAAAGGAATTTTTTTTTATATGACTTTTTGATAATTTTTTTTTTAAAAATGAACTATATCTCGAGAACGGTTCATGTTAGCGTTCCAAAATTTATGGCAATCGTTTTCTAATGAAGAATTACATAAGAAATGTCTATTTGCGTAACTTTATTAGTGGTTTTGATTTTTTGACGATTTTTTCAAAATTTCATTCGAAAATTTAGGGGGGTTCTTAACATTCGATTGCATATAAAAGCAATAAGCTTCCAGTGTTTACGGATTGTGATTTTTGTACCAAATTTGGTTCGAATCGTTCCAATCGTTCGTCAGTTATCGTCTCCACAGACTCACTGACACACACACACACACACACACACATACTTTCCCACACACACACACACACACACACACACACACACACACATACACACACATACACGCACACAGACATCACTTCAAAAATGTTTGATTCGTGATCAGGGATGCTTGAAACGTGCTCTCCCGTCAAAAACTCGAATTCGAATTTTCGACCCCGTCACAATACTTTCCTTATACATTATGTATATAAGGAAAGTAAAAACTGATATTAACAGTTTTAAATAAATTAAGAAAGTATTTTTTGCTTTGATTTCTTATCAAATACAAAATCTAGGGGCCTTTGAGGGCCCAGATCGGCGGCCCTGGAGGCCCTTGCATTAGTCAGGCCTTGGATAGAAGGAAAATTGCCTTCTTTTTACTTTCCTTATATACATAATGTATAAGGAAAGTATTGTGACGGGGTCGAAAATTCGAATTCGAGTTTTCGACGGGAGAGCACGTTTCAAGCATCCCTGATCACGAATCAAACATTTTTGAAGTGATGTCTGTGTGTGTGTATGTGTGTGTGTGTGTGTGTGTGTGTGTGTGTGTGTGTGTGTGTGTGTGTGTCAGTGAGCCTGTGGAGACGATAACTGACGAACGAATAGACCGATTCGAACCAAATTTGGTACAAAAATCACAATCCGTAAACACTGGAAGCCTATAGTTTTTATATGGAATCGAATGTTCAGAACCCCCCTAAATTTTCGAATGAAATTTTGAAAAAATCGTCAAAAAATCAAATCCGCTAATAAAGTAACGCAAATAGACATTTCTTATGTAATTTTTCATTAAGAAACGATTGGCATAAATTTTAGAACGCTAACATGGACCGTTTTCGAGATATTGTACATTTTTCAAAAAAATTATGAAAAAGTCACATAAAAAAAAAATTCCTATTGAGAAACATGTTCACTTTTCATATGTAATACTATGCGATAAATTGAATGACATCATTCTCGTGGATCTAGCTCGTTCCATTCATGAAAAAATATTCTTTGAATAATACTTTTGTATTTGAACGCCAATAGTCATTTATCTGCTGTAAGAATAACTTTTTTCTTAGTGCGTAACGCTTGGCGAGATTTTGGCGACGAATTTGGCGGAATGTCGCCAACTTGGCGACTTTTTTGAAATGTTGCCAAATTAATGAAAATCTCGCCAAATGGATAAAAATGATGCTAAATCAATGAACATGACGACTAATTGTAGAAAATTCAATATCTTGGAAAGAATATTAGTATCTACTATAAGAAAAGCCTATTTTTTTACTGTAAAAGTAGTAAATTCATTACATTATATAAGGAAAGTCATGTGTTGCCCACATCAGATTTTTGTGTATTTACATGGTAAGTTAATCTAATATTAAAAACATCTGAGGCCACGAATGGGGATCCCTAATGCTTTGATTTTTTGACAGTGACATAATGGTGTACAAGATCCATGATGCAATGTTTTTGGGATTGAATTGACATCAAGTAAATTGAAATTTGGTGCATTTGGCAACTCTTGATTTCAACTAGAAGGATTTACTTATCTTCCATGTAATATTTTCATCAGAATGCAATCGATATATATAAACAAAGAGCAGTATTCTAGAGCTTTGAGTTGCGTTTGATATAAGATACTGAATACGAAGCTGGATATTGGACTCATTTTTAACTTATTTACAGCAATGAAGAATTCTGGAGCTTTGCGTTGCGTTTGACATCAGATACTGAAAACGAAGCTGGATATTGGACTCATTTTTAACTTATTTACAACAATGAAGAATTCTGGAGCTTTGCGTTGCTATTAATGCTGCTAAGGGATATTATTATACCTCCTTTTTTATTGTGGCTACACAGACAGTGATTGAGTGTTAGTTGTTATATATTATATATATAGTAAGTTATCTCATAAATAAACAAGTTTTTTAAATCACTTATGGGCTGAATACCCGCCGGCCTCACTAGTTTAATCAATATTTCGTGAAATGAATGACTATTAGTGAATTCACTGACGTTAAAATACAAAGCTGTTATAAAAAGTAGCCTCTGTCGTAAATGGTACAAACTAGATCTACGAGAATGATAGAAATAGAATCGTTGTATAATATTACATATGGAAAGTTGACATATTTAATGATATTTACTACTTTGTATAAGTTCTATGTAATTTTTTTATACATTCAGTTGGAAAACCTGCAATACCTTGAGAACAGTTCATGTTACACTTGGAAAGCTTGTATCATTCGTTTTCTAATAAAACATTCCGTATGAAATAATAATTTATTTAACAATATTGAAGCTTCTGATTGTTAATGATTTTTTCAAAAATTCATTCGAAATAAAAAAAAGAAACATTTTTCTTTTTTTTTTATTAAGGGGGAGAGTTTTTTGAACATCCAATTGCGTTTAAAAGCTATAGGGTTCCAGTATTCATTGGCTGTAAAACTCATACCAAATTTTTTCTGAAACGCTCCATTCGTTCGTGAGGAATAGCTTCTACAAACTCACGGGCTAACATACAGGCATACACACACACTGGCATACACACACACACTGGCATACACACACACACTGGAATACACACACACACTGGCATACACACTCACACTGACATACACACACACACTGGCATACACACACACACTGGCATACACACACACACACTGGCACACACACTCACACACTGACATACACACACACTGGCGTGCACACACACACTAACATGCACACGCATACACTAACATGAACACACATACACATTAACATACATGCACATTAACATACATACATACATACATACATACATACATACATACACACATTAACATACACCCACCCACACATGTATACACATGCACACAGTCAACACGCTTGAAATGGGTTTTTCCGTCGAAAATTCAAATTTAAATTTTCGATCCCGTCACAATACTTTATCTCTACAATTACACTAGGGAAAATAAAATACAGGAAAAATAAAAAATGCAGTTTCGTTGTTAAATGCAAGTACGTCACCTGATATTCACCTGAACAACGTAAGTTGTTCATGTAATGGTTCATAAGTTGTTGATGATATTAGCTCATTTAGTTTCCACAAATATTTTCCGTTACCTATGTTCGGCATTTGATCTGTTATTTTTACCACTGACGGTCGACTCATGTAGCTTCCAAAACCGGTCAGTTGTTTTTTCACACTGTTTCATTTAGGTTGTTTCTCTGTTTATTTGTTTGTTTGCTTAGGTCAAATCTGATTTTGATCCACTTCTTCCGAGTCATTTTTTTTTATTTTACACAAATGCGTATTTGTGATGATAATACAATCTCTATAAATAAAAATGAAAATCTGTCTGTCTGTCTGTCTGTCTGTTTGTCCAGTCATCACGGGAGAACGGCTGAACCGAATTTGATGAAATTTTGTGGGTAGCCTAGAAATAGCCCTACTTAAAATTTAGTCTATGGTTGGAATTTCTACGACCAGTGGTTCTCGAGATATTAGTAAAAAACGAAACTTTCGTTTGTCTCATCATCACGAGAGAACGGCTGAACCGAATTTAATGAAATTTTGTGGGTGGCCTTGAAATAGCCCCCCATAAATTTTGCCCGAGTTTCGAGTTTCTAAGATTAGGGGTTGTCGAGATATTAATGAAAAACGGAACTTTTTTTTTAGGCGTTCTACTCTCCAACTCCGTGGTTTATCCAAACGGAAAGGATAAAAATCGTTTGTTTAAAACGTCAAAGGGAATTGAAACTTTATTTTTGAGTTTGATGCAGGATTTTTGCATTAAATAGTCACTATCTGAAAGCATGAATTGTATGAAACATGAATTTAAATGGAAAAATCTACCTCCATGTTTTATATTTCACAAGCTTTTACTCAACGATTAGAAGTATAAAGAAATTAAAATGGTTATTTAATTTCGCATTTTATGAGGAAGATTCTATCTTATATCATGTTGCCCGACAAAGGAATGGAATTAAATGTGTTGTTAATATTTATTATTATTTTTTCTATTTGTATAATAAATAAATGGAGGTAAAAATACATTTTATAAATGAACGGTTTGATTGTTCTTTTAATTATATATATTGCGGACTGCGTACATCACTTTCATTTATTTTAGCAAAGAGGTTTCAAGCTCATATATTGTGTTTAGCTAATAAACTCATATATTGTGTTTACTCAATAAATGCATTTAATCATGCAATCTCAATGCATGCAATCTCAATAAAAGCAGAAAAAGAGTAGAACGGGTGTATGTATCTTCTAATGCAATTTTAGTGTTTTCATTTAGTATATACAAACAGGATCAGGACATTTTATTCTTCAGATCTGCAAATTCAGAGCTACGAATTTAGAGGAATATCTCTAAATAACTTGGTAACATTTCTTAAACTTTACCAAATTAGTGGAAATGTCTCCAAATTGATAAAAATGACCCAAATCAGTGAAATTAAATTTGTTTTTTTAGAATAAAGTACTGAAATGATGTTTCTGTAGCATTTGTCGGTCAGTCCATCCATCCTACTTAGTAACACATTTAAGGAATTTTTTAATATCACCAAATTGTTAAAAATATTTGTAAATCCATAAAAATATCATAGAATAAAATCGCGCTTAATAAATGAAATTAATTGTGTTTTGTTAGGGGATAGTATTGTGATGATGTTTCGTCAATTTGTCGCAAAATGGGACTATCAGTTCTACAGTCCCACTTGGCGATAAATTTGGCAATTTTTTAAGTTATCGCTAAATCGACGAAAATGTCGCCAAACCTTCCATGGAGATTGCATTATTCAGATGATATAATTTCCATCAATTTATTTAAAGCGAATGATATCATGTCGCTTAGCAACGGATCCACTATGTTATGCGGCATACGATTTTTATTAAATTTTTTCCGATTTGAATAATAAAAATATGTATATAAAATAAATTTCATTGACATTGAATTTTTGACTGGATAATATCAATTACTGTCTTCAGTTTTAAACATCATTATTATTGATATTTTCGGGGACTGTTGATTCAGGGATTACTGATATTTTCAAATTATTATGGAATTGTTTTATTATGACGAAAATTGTTGAAACTCATATATAGTACGTTGTACAAGTAATCTTCTATAAATGCGTGGCTTCTAATCTACGAGAATATAAGTAGTGCAGGTATATTGGCATATATTTTGATATATATTGGCATATATTGGAATCAATTACGTCCTTCTGGTATTAAGATTATGGGGATTTTTGATACTTTCAATTTTTTACGTCATCTTTTTTATTTTGGCAAATATTTTTGAGATTCATATTGCAATACTGGTAAGCTTCTACTAACACACTGGCATATTTTCTAATCTGCGACAATATAGTACGGGGTTGCATATATTGATTCAATTCCTTTGTTTTTTTAATTTGCTTATAAAAGGAGCCAGGATGTTTTATTCTTCAGATCTGCCTGTGAAGATAATTTTGCATAGTGAGAAAAAATATTCTTAAACTTCTCTTTATGAGCAATAAATTTAATATTTTAATAGAATTTGCACATGATTGCGAATTATAAATTTCTTTATATTATATACTCCGTACGAAGAACGGGTATGCTGCTAGTATTTCATAAAATTTGAGTTAACCCCTCCCTCTCCGGAATCATGCCCAGAATGGTCCGCAAAACTCCCATTGTTGTAAGCATTGAGGTATAAGTAAGGGGATAAAACTTCATATTAAGGAAAGGCCAATATCGCTTGAGACATTGATTCAGGTGGCGCTGGGATAAGATAAGTAGTCCTGCATTGTATGCATTTCTTTGGCGAAAGGCCTAAAATAATTGTTGAAATTGTCAATTTTGTAAAAATAAATTATTAGCCCAATTCAAAGTAGAACTGATACAATAAATAATATTCCTACGTGTTCAAAATTATTTTACCTTTCAATTAGTTTTTATCTCCCTATATTATGTACTTTATCTTACAACTATGAAAAAAAATCTGATGTGGACAACACATGACTTTCCTTATATAATGCAATTAATTTACTACTTTTACAGTAAAAAAAATAGGTTTTTCTTCTAGTAGATACTTATATTCTTTCCAAGATATTGAATTTTCGTCAATCAGCTGTCATTTTCATTGATTTAGCGTCATTTTCATCCATTTGGCGAGATTTTCGTTAATTTGGCAACAATTAAAAAAAGCACCAAGTTGGCGACATTCTGCTAAATTCGTCGCCAAAATCTCGCCAAGCGTTATGGACGGAGAAATAAGTTATTCTTATAGCATATAAATGATTATTGACATTCAAATGCAAAAGTATTACTCAAAGTACTTTTTCTCATGAATGGAACGAGCTAGATCCACGAGAATGATGTCACCTCATATATCGCATAATATTACATATGAAAAGTGAACATGTTTCTCAACAGTTAATAGATTTTATTTAATTTATGGGATTTTTTGATAAAATTATTTTTAAAATGTGCAATATCTTGAGAACGGTTCATGTTAGCGATCTAAAATTTATGTCAATCGTTTTCTAAGGAAAAATTACATAAGAAATGTCTATTTGCGTAACTTTATTAAAGGTATTAAGTTTTTGATGATTTTTCCAAAATTTCACTCGAAAATTTAGGGGGGGTTCTGAGCATTAGATTACGTATAAAAACCAATAGGCTTCCAGTATTCACGAATTATGATTTTTATACCTAATTTCATTCGAATCGCTCCATTCGTTCGTGAGATATCGCCTCCACAGTCTCACTGACACACACCCACAACACACACAAACACAAACGCACATACTTTCACACACACACACACACACATACTTTCACACACACACACGCACACACACATACTTTCACACACACACACACATACACATTCTTTCACACACACACACACACAGATATCACCTCAAAAATGTTTGATTCGTGATCAGGGATGCTTGAAACGTGCTCTCTCGTCGAAAACTGGAATTCAAACTTTCGACCCCGTCACAATACTTTCCTTATACATTATGTATATAAGGAAAGTGAATACTTGTTAATTATACTCATAACTAAGGAACCCTTCATTTAAAAATAATCAAAAATTCATATACTAAATATTACGCCTTTTCTGTAGTGTCAACTAACAATAACGACCACTTTACTAAGATTAGCGACACCTAGATATAATTTTCAAAGTATTATGGCATTTTTAGGCGTTTCATTCATAGGACAGGAGTTTTATCTCCATCTTTCTAACTCCATGGTTGTAAGATTATAATTCTTTTTCTCTTTCAGATATGTATAGGAGTGAAGCGTATTGAACTTTTATTTAATTTTCTTACAACAGTGGGAATTATACATGGAAGTGAAGCTGCATATTGGATTCACTTTAACTCTTTTACAACGATAGGATTGTGTACAGTGAAGGATATTTTTTGCGGGCTATTTCGCAAAAATTTGTCGGTTCTATTTTTTGTGGATTTACCAAATTTTAATAGATTAAAATTTTCCACTGGATAAAGCTGCGGTACAAAAGTCTCTACGACGTAGGGAAGTATGTTGAAAATGCCATCAAAAATATTGAAACAGACATTCAGATAGACAATCATCGGTCATGACGAATTCAATAAAAGATTTAACAAGAAAGATCAATCATGCTTAAAGCATTGATTATGAAGCGCTTTCCAACTTCAATGCAATTTTATTTAAGCATATCTAATGCAATACATTCCTCGATAATATTTTAAAACTTATCACAATACTACATTAATTTATTATATTTGAAAACTTAAACCTTCATCGCAAAAAATGAACTATATTCAAATGACATCATTGAAATATAAATTGCCTGGTTTAAACATCTCTAAAATGTGATAAATTCCTCGGTAATAATTTTGGAATTATCATAATACTACGATAATTTATTATATTTGAAAACTTCATCGAAAACAACAGAAATTCATTCAAATGACGTCTTAGAAAAGTATAACACGCCTAGCTCTCTCTATAAAAACATCATTTCATTCATAAATAATTTCTCATTCATGTGATTCATCACAATACTATAATAATTTATTTTATTTAAAAATTAAGACCATAGAGCTACAAGTAGTTAAACTCTATGCGTAAAACTTCATCGAAAAAAATCGTCCTTCTCTTTGTAAAATCAATGAATATTTCATTCATATCAGCTATGCAGACTCCATGAACTAAATGATTTTGTGTTAAAAAAATACAGCAATTATAATACAAATCATTCTACATATTTTGCTGTTTACATTTTACATAGGTGAAAAATAGGCTTCGTTGTAGAAATAATCAAATTTGGATGAGCATTTAAACTCAAATATATTGTAATTGCTTTGTTTCAGTATGTAGATGCACAGAATTTAAGCAAAAATAAAGTGGGTTTTAGGCCGGATACAACACTCAATATGAAATAAAAAGAACTTTAAAAATCACGATTTTGAGACAAGATGGATGCCATATCTCATTTTAAAATGGGTCACGAGATCTTTTCATATCATGGTCAAGTGATCGCTTCATATAAGAGGTGTTATTGTTATTTTAATTTTTATTTAAAAAACTACTGAATATATTTCGCTGAATTTTTTTTTATATATTTTATAGAACAATTTGAATATTGCCTAAAATTTTCGAAGCAATTTGTGAATTTTAAATCCGCTTAAAAAATGCTTGAAAAATTAGGTCCCATAGGGCTCAATGTATTCCATTTCTTCAACCCGGGTTCAATCCAAAACTAATTGGGTGATACTATTCATTTATATTCCCATAGGTTCTACATACCGTCTGAACAACATACTAAAATTTCGTTTTGATTAAGTTATTTTTACGGCAGTTATCGTGCTAATGGACAGACAGACAGACAGAATGAATGAACAAAGTCATAAACACTTTTCAACTTTGTTGTAAAGTGTTAAAAAAGGTTTGATTGGATATCGGGTGAAAAATTAATTACAAAATCGCAAAAGATTCAAAAATATAAAATAAAATATCATAACAGAACTTTTTAATTTACACGGTTTTAGTGAAATGCACTAGAAAGATAAAAATAATTTTTAGCTATCAGAACATTCTTGGTTACAAGTGACGAAATACGAAACCTTGAGGCTCATATACAAGAATTGCATTTGGATATAGCAGAATTTTAATGAACATCAGAGGTGATAACAGAGGTGATGATATATGACATATATAAGAAGGATTACATCCAATTCATTTCTTTGGCAATTTTGATTTAACACTCCGTTATTCTTATGTATGTTATTTCTTAAATGAAATGTTCAAATACCATTCTTTTATGTGCACTCCATGGTTTTATGTTTAGTCGCATATTACCAGAAATGTTGTAATAGAAAAAAATTATTTTTTTACTTTTTAGTACGATTTATTAAAACCGCGTAATTTAAAAAGGTTTTTTATATAATATTTTATTTTAATTTTACATAATACTATAAATGTTTTGCTGGTTCTTTACTTTTATATTTTGTATTTTACAGTTCATGCATTTTGTCCTACCTCTTGTTCCTTCCTCTTTGGTTTTTACCTCATTTTATCTCTCGCCGTTGGAAACGCCTTTTCCTTGCTTCCTTTACGTTTACTGTTTTTACATCAGTCACCGCTCTACCTCTCACGAGTGAAGGTTGCGTTTATTATGTGTCCTGATGAAGAAGGTTGTCTTGCCTTCGAAACTGATCGACACTACTATTAATTTTGTGTTGTATCCTGCTTTTATCGTGGTTGCTTGAGTTTTATGAACTGTACTGGGATCAGATTTCTTATACTTCTCCTATGCTTCTTTACAATCAAATTAGTTTTGTTGCAATTATAAGGAACACACAATGTCAAAATCTTGTAAATATGAGCAAGACTTAACTGTAGCCCCTCGCTCCGCGTCTGTTTATCGCTAGGTTAAACGCCAGCGCCGGATACAGTTAAGTCTTGGAATGAGACACTCTGGGAATGAGACTCTCTCATAAACTAAGATCATATGTAGATCCTCAAGTAGCTCCGTGGTTAATATCGCTATTTGATATTGCATTTCTTTTATATGGCAACCAACAACATTTTGAGCACAAATATTGTCATTCTAAAACAGTTTCATCTCGAAGTTTTTATTTTTAGAAGCCAGACTCAAGAAGATAGGTTGTAAGTATCAACTTAATAAACTTAGTAATTAGTAAAAAGACAACAATTGTAAATTTATACATAGGAACTATCTTTCAAAATTTAAACGTTCAATTACAAATCCATCTGCTAAAGGGTTTTTCAAAAGTAAACAGAAAATACTTATTTCGATTTATTATTAGGTGGTATGTGTAAAATGTAAGCAGATTTGAATGTGAAATTAAATATATAAATAATACAACGAATGTTAGACTACCTTTTTTTAAAGGAACTATTTAGTGGCCAAAAGAGATCTTATCTGAATTTTGCTTGAATCTTGTCTGACTCGTATATAATAAAATAAGATGTTTGCCTGTGTTTCTGTCGTCGTCGTCTGAAACAGAAAATCGAAAATCCCCATAAATTTGGTACTGAGGCGCTTTTTGTCCTCGTACTCTACATCTTGGTGAGATTTTTTACAAATTTGAATTAGTTTAAAAGTGGCAAACCTTTAAACCTGAAAATCTGTCAAGATATCGACTTCAAAATCATTTTTATTCCACGCAGACGATAAAAGATAAAATGACGTAAGCAGTCTACGAACCATGAAGTTATAATGAAGGAGACAAAGCTCCTATGGATGAAACGCTTGAAAATGCTATAATGCTTTGAGAATTATATCTAGATGTCTTTAGTGTCAGCAAAGTAGCTGCTACTTAAGTAGACACAATAGAAAGGCGTAGAATTTAGCTTATGTATTTTTGATTATTTTTAAATTAAGAGTTCCCTAATCATGAATATAATTTACCAGTATTTTTTCATAGTTGTTGGGTAGAGTACAGAATATAGGGAGATAGGAAGAAATTAAAAAGTAAAATTATTTTGAATACGTAGGAATATTCTTTATTGTTTCAGTTCTACTTTACCTTGCGCTGATAATTTACTTTACAAAATTGACAATTTAAATAAATATTTTTGGCTTTTCGCCATAGAAATGCATGCAATGCAGAGCTACTTATATTATCCCAGCGCCACCTGAATTCTTGTCTAAACGATACTGGCGTTTTCTTAGTATGAAATTTTAACTCCTTACTTTTACCTCCATGCTGCGAACAATATTTTAGAAGACGAATTTTTGGGGTATTTCATTTGCTATTTTCTAAATTCTTGAATGTGAAAGATAAATTCTCGTGGCTTGGAATATAAAATTATTTCAACATTATAAGTGTTCTATGAAAATGTGATTCCAATCAGATAGAAACTCGCAGAGATAGCAATTATTTTTTTTAATTTTACACTTTTTTCTTTGTTGCGACTTCAAGCGGTTTCATTTATTTGTTGCTCATTTATTAAGGGCGTATTGCGTTCGCGTTGTATAATTTGGCATGGTTGCACGCACCGAGAGCGGGAATAATTTTGGTTCAAAATTGGTTGGAAATTTAGTGGTCTTATCTGTATTTGCATTATTTAAGTAGCGGGCATTATTTAGAACTCTGAAAACGACGGGTAATTCGTTCTAATATTGAAATAAAAATAATTATCTACAATATTATTGCCAATAAATATAAGTAGAAACTGTTGCGCGTTACAACTTCCTAGTACTTTCTTGAAAAAAAGTACTAAGCAAGCATAAAAAATTAGATAACAAAATTGTTTCGAGGGCGTTATGAACCCTCGTCGCCAGGTCAGGAACAGTGTACTCTTAACAAATTTAAGAA
The DNA here is from genome assembly GCA_951213105.1 of Amaurobius ferox. Classification (NCBI taxonomy): domain Eukaryota; kingdom Metazoa; phylum Arthropoda; class Arachnida; order Araneae; family Amaurobiidae; genus Amaurobius; species Amaurobius ferox. Next base: position 60,668,648 of record OX578136.1, read on the forward strand.
AGTACTAGAAAGTTTTATCAATGTATATGTTCTGAAAAAGTTAATCTTAAGTCTAACCATTTATAAGTTCATATTCATTTGTCTTCAATTTCGGAATAAGATTTTGCTGTGAAATAAAGCTAATAACTGAAATAAGTCATCATCGAAACTATATCTACAGCATATTTCGAAAAATAAATGTTTCAGAGAAAATTTAAAATATTTAGTCGGTAGTAATATCGCCAGAAAAGGAAGGGGTAAATCCTTTGATGCCTTTATTCCTCCACAATTTAATGCTGAATCTATATCAGTCATTATTTAAGCTTTATCTATAATCAATAATGAGAAATAAATGTTTCAAGGAAAATTTTTGAACTGGAAATGGGAAAAAAACAGAAGGTGAAAATATTAAGTGAACCACCCTTTTTTTCCAGAATTTGATGCTAAGTTCATATCTGTTATCGTCGACGCACTGTTTATATCCAATCTTAAGAAATATATGTTTCAAATAAAATGAAATTTTTTTAACCAGAAAGGGAAATCAACAGGAAGTGGAAATCCTTAGTAAACCACCTAACTCATTATAGCATTTTATGTTTAATTCACATCAGTCCCCATCTAAACTTTATCTATAGCAGATCCTGAAAATAGATGTTTCAACTCAAAAAGTTTTCAAAGAACAATACTATGGTAACATTTTTGTCACCAGGCCTTTTTCAGTTGGATGTTAAACGACAAATTTAATCGTGGTCCAGGTGTCAAAAATGTCATCTTTGTGGCTTGATTTGTCAACCCCCGCAGAGTTTAAGACACCGAAAGAAACTGGTGGTGCCTTGCACTACAGAATTGTACTCTTTAGCTAGGTCTGGCGTAGAAGAGGTTATGCCGAACATTTTCAGGAGTTTTATATGGGCAACAAGTTTTTAAAAGAACACAAATTATAGCTTTTGATTTAAAATACTGGTTCTAGGAATTAGGACTGCTTTCAGACTGAGATATAGCACCCATTAACAGAAATTCCAGTGTCCATTCATTCAATCGTGATAATTTACCATAAAGGAGTTCAGCGATGGTAACTTTTCTGGATAACGAAATAAGTTGTTTAATGTTGTAGTTAGATCTTGCATAAACACAAAGGACAACTCTGAATCGATATGAGAAATGAAAACTAAAAATTGCAGCAACATACAACCATCACAGGCTTTCAAAGATGAGTTAATTCTGTAATGAAATTGGTCAGCATTTTGCATTTTTGTACTTGTTCTGAGTGATAAATTAACTGAAGTACGGCTTAACCCGACTTTCTTACGCCATACTCTATTTTGAGTAGCTTTCTTTTTTCAAATTTTGCAAGAACATTTTTGAAAAATCGGTTTTGTGGGTTCAAAGGGATACAATTATAACATGTTACCTTTCAAGCTGTAATTGTAGGGCTTGAAAATATTTTTCGATTGGTACCATACTTGATAATGTATCTCCGGAGGGGATAACTTGACCCTCGAGTGGGGGGACTAATGACGTCACGAACAATATTTAACTGTAGTGTGGCTCAATTCGACTTTCTCATACCAGAATTCATTTTTTAAATTAAAAAAAAGAAGTAATTTTAAAAATCGGTATCGTGGATCTAAATGATTACAACTATAGCGTGTTATCATTCATTTTAAAGTGCTTGAAAACATCTTTCGATTGATACTATACTTGACAATGCACGCCCCCGGGGGTAACTTGCCCACCCAAGGGGGGATAATGACGTCACTAACCAAAAAAATTGTATCGTGGCTATTTTTCGCACCCATGATCGAACTATTAAGTTTTGTGGTCATTGAGATACAAATAAACCCTTTTATGACTGATTATGTCACATTTTGTCTTATGCTGTCATGTTAAAAAAATATAAATTTAGAATAGAATTCAAAATTTTCGCTCGGAATTTTAAGAAAATTCTATCTAGTTCTATATGTTTTGATAACAAAGTCGGATATAAAGTTTCGTGAAAACTCATTAATATTCATGGTCGCTATTGTGTATATAAGAACTCGACCGCAGACATACAGACAAACAGACGGACATCACTCCAGAAAGAGTAAGAACTTGTTCAGGAGGTTTTAAAATATGTATTGGCGTCAAGATCTCGAAATCGAAGATTTTCGTGGAAACAATATTTTCTCAATACTACATATGAAAAAGTAAAAATTGTTATGTTCAATACATAACATTTTATAGAGATTAACAAATTTGGTTATTGTAGCAAAACAATAACTTAGATAACAATAACTTAAGAGATTTCTTAAAATTTTATTTCATTGAATATCGTTGTTGTTGCCGCATAAGATAAGCAAACAAAAGTTCAACGACCACGCTTGGTTTTTCCGTGAGATATCATTCTGGAAAACAAAATTTTTAATATCTGAAGGAAAGTGTGCCACAGTTTATAAATATTTCTGATATCTACTCATTTTTTGTTCAAAAACGTAAAATCATTCACTCATTTGACATTCGTGAGATTATTTAATTTTTTTAGATTTATTTCCCTTTCAGATCATAAGTATACAATATACCAAGAACAACATATGTTATCGCTAAGCAAATTATACTATGGTCAACAATAAAACAATTAAATGAAACAAAACAATTACATATAAAATGGCCATTTTTGTAACAATTTATAACATAATTATCCTTTTATGATTTTTTTAGATTTCCGGAGAAATGTTTAAAAAACCCAAATGAATCAAAACACGGTCATATTGAAACTTTGAATTCTCTAATTTTTTGTTCTTTTACAGATTTAGGTTTCATATCTCATACAACATGGAAGACAACGTATTGGAGACATTCATCTGCCTCTTTAAAATCTTAATAGTCTATCCTGCCACCTTTCATGTCTTAAAAGCAATTTCATATCTAATTCCACCACTGATGGCTAAAATAATTTTCCTAATCCTGAAAATTCACCCAACACCTTGGTTACAAGACCTCTACAGGAAACTGCATCCCACTGATGAAATTGCTCGTGAGGAAGCAGTCAATGCCAACTTGAACATCCCGTCTACATGGAATTGCCTACTAAGTCAAATCTCAGTGATTTCTACTAGAATATCAGCTTTTTTCGATAGATTAAGATTATGTATTTCTGTGGGTGTGTCCGATCCCGGTGAGGGAGGGTCCGATTCTGGTGAGAATCTGCAGCCAAACGCTGGTCTCGAAGAAAGACACCAGATTCCACATTTAGGATCCAGAGGGCCGGTTGTAGTACAACATCCTGTGGACATGCCCACGAGAAAGCTTCGAAGTGGAAGAATTTACGATGCAGGTCCTGCCGCAGCCTTACCCAACGCAAGGTAAGTAGCTATAGGAATTACAGTGGCAGCTCGAGGCTATGAAACAGGTAAAGTGCTACAGGAAAAATGAAAAAAAAAGTTGCATTTTTTTATTTTATTTGAATATTTTTTACCATTTTTCAATGCTATTAATTTAAGTTATAACTTTTATGATTTTCTAAGAAATCCTGAAAAATTACATTTTTTACTGTTTTTCTTCAACAATATTTAATTTTTAATGTACATTATTTTTATGGCATAGCTTGGTATTTTATTAGTTTAAATTGATGAGTTATTTAACAAAGGAATCGCCAAAATATTGTTGGCCGCCAAAATTTATTATTAAAATAAACGTGGTACGAATTCTCGCATTCTGCAATGTATTCAGTAGTGAAATGTTTGTTAACGAGTATTGGCGAAATAAATGTTATTTATTTCGCATTTTAATAGATGATGTGGCACTTCACTTGCTGCATCTGAATAGCACTCAATGATAAAATATCTGTAAAAAATCTGAACTGTGATTTTTCACAATGCATGGATGTTTTGATTGTGAGCATATATAATTTATAGAAATAGCTTTGTTCATAATTAATGTAAGCAAGAAAAAACATTGGCTTAAACTCAATCAAACTTAATGCAAACACTACAATTGTACTGCTCGGCTAAAACAAAACAAACAAACAAAAAAGCTTGCTGTTAAGCATTAGGACCATTTTAAGTTTCGCTTATACGTTTCAGTAAATTGGAGTGATGCAATTGGCACCAACAAATAGTTCTTGTAAGCTTAAATAGCGGTTGTTATCAACCAAAGAGTTGAGTTGTAGTAAACTCTGTTACACAAGAAAAAAAAAGCTGGAAGTTGGAGAAAACAGAGTATGTAAACGAAAAATAGTATCCACCTTAAACTTGACGCTTGCACAATTTGAACACCCACTTTTCTCCACTCGGAGATTCAACAGAAAGTACTATAAACAAAACAAAGACACGATATGCATCCAATCGAAAAGTTGTGTGGTCAGTGGAATCGGCGGATTCGGCGCCCAAAATGTTTAAATCCTTCGAACTGAAACCTATCTATTTAAATTTCCGATTCTTTACTAATACTTTTCTTATACATCTCAAAGTATGGTAGGGATCGTAAAAGTGTTCAGATTATCATAAAATTTAGTTATCGAAAGAAAAAAAGAAAGACAGGAGATGCTTGTCAGGAAAAAATAATCAACTGTCCCTGACGGAGCTTCAACCAACAACCTTCGGATTGGCGACCCGAGGTCCCTGACCACTGAACCACAAGGAAACTTGCTTATAAACTTTTGAAATCGAATTGACGTAAATCATGAGTACGGAATGGCAGAACAGTTGGTGAATTTGGACACACAAGCAATTTAGATCTGCAAGTAATCATCATTTAACAGTTGTGTATTTTGCAACGAAAATTCCGCCGAATATTATTCGTGAGAATAAGGAAGAAATGGGGAAGGCAAGGAGACGATTGTATGGATAAAATGAACAACCATCCGCGGCTGAACCCAATCGAATCCATAAACTTTCCGGTGTAGTTAAACTGTAAGAGACGTCGGGCCATCTCCTTCCTCATGGTTGTTGATTCTAGCCCAGTCAGGGATTGTTGTTCTTTTTCCCGGACAATCATATCCTGACTTTCTCCATCTCTGTCTTAATTTTACGGATTGTATTCCCGCGAAATTTCCGTTGAAAAATTCCCAAATAATAAATGTTGCTTGGCTATTGATTCAACGTTTTCTTGACTTCGGTTTTTGTTTCAGCCAAGTATCGATAAACGAAATTCATCATCGGGATATTGCCGTCCGTCCACCCAAGAAAAAAGCCTTCCTAGATAATTGGTATGGAGATTCCATTCGAATGGAACACGAAGAGCAAATACCAGAAGGTAATCCCTTTTCTGTCAGAATATTATCTACCATACTATATAGTCATATCTCAAACATGCGTGCCCTCAACTTACGTACACCTGCACTTACATAGATTTAAAACAGGAATATTACTCTGCAGTTACGGTATTTGCTTCCGATTTACATGCGTTTTGCTCATGTTGTACATTTGCTTTTCGTATTCCATTCAGATGGAACTCGAAGAACAAATACCTGAAGGTATTTGCTTTTCTACCAGACATGCGTACCCTCGACTTACGTACACCTGCACTTACATAGGTTTAATACTGGAACATTACTCCGCAGTTACGGTATTTGATTCCGATTTACGTACGTTTTGCTTATTCTGTGCATTTGCTCTTCGTGTTCCATTCGGATGGAACTCGATGAGCAAATACCTGAAGATAATTTTTTTCCTACCAGAATATTATCTACCATACTATAAAGTCATACCTCAGACATGCGTACCCTCCACTTACGTACACCTGCACTTGCATATATTTAACACTGGAACATTACTCCGCAGTTACGGTATTTGCTTCAGATTTACGTACATTTGTTTACCCTGTGCATTATTATTACTTATATACGCTTCATCAGATTGTTTATAAAGACGGTTATCTTCCATTCTTTTTTGTGTTCGTCTGTTTTTGTTTAAACTTATATCACAGTGTTTTTACATATTCTCTTAGTTCTTTTCTTGTGATTAAAATAGTAATTAAGTTACTAATAGCACATTGAATCTAAGGTAAAATTAGTAAGGCTGTTCAGGTTCAATTTTTGTTCAAAGAAGTTCAAGGCTGTTCGGGTTCAACTGTCAAAGTTCAACTTTTGATCTGCACGACCTCCTCGCTCTTTTGTTTTCCGTTTTCTTACAGTACATAGTATAGGTATTGTAATAGGGCCAATATTCCAGATACCCAATTTTAGTGGATCTACACGTTCCTCTGAATACGAATCAACTATTTTTGTCAATTATCTTTGCGTGTGGCTGAACGATATTTTTTGAACAAATCGAGTCAATCGGATGAAATTTGGAACGATTATTTCCGAAAATGGACATCAAAAGCCTAATTTTCGGAGTGAACAAATAGATCAAGATAAAGTACTCAATATTTTGAACATTTTTTCTTTTTGAAAATCTAATAAAATCTTATATAAATAACAATTATTTCTTTAAATCTTACAAATAGTTCTTTTATATGTAATTCTTTATCTAATTTACAGAACGATAGTCTGCGTTGTTCCAGATATAATGCATGTTTTTGATCTAAAATCGAAAAAAAAATTCATGAAAGAATTAAATTACTTTCTAAGTAGTTTTATCCATAAATAAATGGAGGACACAATTCGTTAAAATTTATCACTAGGCAGTTTCGAGATATGAAAAATTTTACTTTACCACCCACTGGGAACATGATATCCCTCATATTAATCCAGAGAACTACACTAATTTTGGTAAACTTATTACAATCGATAACAAGAAAAATCCTATTGATTTTCAGCAAGCTCAAGTAACAAGAAAGCTATTATCTGTGTCATTGAGTTTACAAAGTATCGACATTTATTAATCTGCAGGCTAAGTCTTGTACTTTTGTATACATAACAGCATCTCGTTTACCGCAATTCTCGGAGAATTGAAATCGTTGCCATAGATTAAATTAATCGGAATATTCAATTCTTATATTTTACAGACACCAGTCATTTTAAAGAACTTTTGTCTCAGGAGGGAATTAAATCACCGGTATCTGGCTTTCCCTTTCACTCACTGAGCTACTCAGATGACTACCTCTCATTTTATATATTGAAATGTACCTTACATGTACGTAGTATGTACCTTAAATACACGTAGTTTGAAATATACGTAGTTATGTAAGAAAGCCGTATTTCGACTAACGTATATTTTTTTTACAGATGTGAGGCATTGTGAGGCCACATGGAAATATATAAAAGCTTACCTGCGTGCATCCTCATAGGCAAATTTCGACAAATAGTGTTTTAAATAAATTGATGTAAATATATATATATTGTGTAAATAAATTAACGTTTTTTTCTGTTATTATACACACATCCTTATTCTTTTCGAGCTGTTACCGGGCATGTCCTAAAAAGAGGTAGATACCTCAGGACATAAAATTGGCGCCTACGACCAGGATTCGAATTATGTTTGGTGCACTAACCAAGGAATTTTTTTTTGGAAAGATGGTAAAAATAAGATTTAATAAAGCAAATAAAAATATACTACAATAATTTTTTTTTCTAGTAATAAAAATAAATTTTAATTTGAGAAAATTTTTAAGCAAATGAGAAATTTAGGAAACAGTTTCTATTACCATGAAAATATAAGATATGTTAATATAACAAGGATAAAATACAAATAAATGAAATTTGTTAATACATTGAATTTGAAATACATTTTTTGCTATATTGTCATTGATTGCATTTTACATGTAAAAGGGGAATTTTTAAGAAAAATTTTTTGGGGAATTTAAGAACATTTTTGAGAAGATGGTAACATCAAGAAATGTTTTGGAAGCGAAATTGGATAGATACTATTTTAAATACAAAAAGAAAAAAAAAATATTTTCTTGAGTCTATATGCAATAATTGATAATTGAGATAGAATGTTTGTTCCAAATTTAAGTATTAAAAAAAAGAAAAGAAAAGAGAAAAAGAAAAGAAAAAAAAGGGCTTTTTATTCCTTGAGAATATAGTCAATAGCGGTGTTTGGGTAATTTATTTTTGTGTTTTTATCGTGGGGAAGTGAATATCTTTTGATTTTGAGAGGCAAACACCATTTGTCTACGGTATGGATCGACAATTTTTGTTGGTATTAATTTGTTTGTATTTTTCTCAAATTTTGTGTATGTTTTTGATTATACTTATATTTTGATGGGGAACTCGGCTAACAATGAGGTTTCAATTTTATGACAAACACTTGGGTCTTCAAAGATTTCATTCCTGCCACAGTTTCTAGTTCTAACTTTTCCATCTTCGTTTCAAAGCATGGCCAGTATGTCCCCCTTCGCTGCTACAAACGAGAGCCAGATTTGACACGTTCGAGCTCGAACGGCGCATTGTAGTAGTTCCAGAAAATTGTGAAAGTGTGCCATTGTAGTAGTTTGTTCATTGTTATACACAACTTTCTTTTTCGAGAATCTTAATCTACGTATTTTTAAGTCTCTAAAATATATAGTTTCAAAATGCGTGGATTAATATTCTGCAACACTTTCTTTTCTTACACATTTATTTTCAAATTTTGTTACGACTGTTTTAGCTTTCTTTTTCAAATTGTCATTGATATTTTAATTAATATTTCAGCATTTTTTTTTATCCTGAAACATAAATTATATCTATAGATAACATTTTGTTAATGAGATATAGATAATATTTGAGAAATCGTTACAGTAAACAGACTTCTATTAATTGCTAAACATTTTCTATTTTAAAAGTACAGAACTTCGTTTCCAAATGGTTCTTTGTGGGCGGAAAGAGTCCCCGAAGTCACATGACATCGGTTTCGGCCTTGCATTGGGGTTGCCGAGGCTTTCTCTACTTGATTGCTTCTCTAGAGGTTCGACCAAGAGCTAGAATCACTCCTCGAAGGGTTTGATTACTCCTCGAAGGGTTCGACCATCACCTCCGGTAGCAGAACCCGGATCACTTACTTTTGACGTCTCGACTTATAGGCCCACTGCGAGTAGGCCATCGAGATCGCGATAGGAGTTTTTGCTATTTTCTTCCCTTTTGTTTCCTTATTCAATGTAAAGGAATAATAATTTGTCAGTAAAGCAGTAATATTCATTAAGTTTGGAAGCTTAAAATTTTCTACAAATCGTAGAGCAAACAAAGTGAAACGTAAGGAAATGCTGTATTTATGCTTGTTCACAAATAATTCGATAATTTACATTAAAATGGCTGATTTAAAAGATTAATATTTCTGTAAATTTCCTTAAAATAAAATATTTATAATTACTCAAATTCACTTTGAGAGCAAAGATGTATGGATTCCATTCAGTTAGTCACTTATGTTTTTATAAAAGTTTAAAAAATAACCCTGGGTATTTATTGCTTAATCAGACATTTTATTTAGATCATTTTTCAGTACATTCACTTAAGCTAAAGTATGCTGAAACTGAAATCCTTACTAAATGCTATCTTCTTCTGTAAATAGCATAAGATAATCGTAAAAAATAAACTCAAAAATTAACTTTCAATATGCTTATTTATATATTTATTTTTATTTTATTTTTTTATTTTTTTGTTGTTGTAAATTGTAAAATGATTTAGAATTAAGATAAAATACTAGTTGAATGGCATTCATTAACCTACGCACTATAATTTGTAGAAGTTCAGGTTTTCTAATAAAGCACATCTTATATTCCTTTTCTTATTACCACACATTAAAAATAGTAAACAATTTTGCTTAATTATAGAGTTTGAAATACCTCATGGGATTTGCGATTTAATAAAGCTGTACAATAGAACATTTTGGCATTAATATTTCATTTATAATTCCATCGAATTGAAAATGTAAGAAAGATTAAATTAGCCTTGTATTATTAAAATAGCATTAACTAATATAATGAAATATGCAATGGTAACTTGAAATTGTAAGTTGGTTACTTTAATTTTAACAATTTTCAATAACGTAATAACAGTTTATTTGCTACATTAAAAAAATGTGCACAACCTAAACACAAATGACGTCTTAACCCATTCTTTTAAAATTTCAGCATGCCATAACAAATAATAAAAAATATACATGCAATATATTAAGATACTAAATCTTTTGCATGCAATTACTTACTTGTCAAACGGTTAAAAATATGCTATTTGATGTATAAAATATTACATTTTACATTATGATTTTACTTTCATAACTTTCGTGTAGCATTTTTATTGCTACAATATCTTAGTATTGACAATATATTAAAAAGAGAATGAAATTTTTATCTATATAAATAAAATTGAAAATACATCTATATGTCTATGTGTTTATCTATCTCATCATTACGGTAGAACAGCTGCATTGAATTTCATGAAAATTTTGTGGGCAGCCTTGAATTAGGCCTACTTAAAATTTAGTCTATATTTCAAATTTCTAGGACCAGGGATTGTTGAGATATGAATAAAAATCACGCAATTAAACCTTCCATATAAATAGCATTATGCAGATGATTATTTTCAGCAAATTTATTAAGAAAATTATATCATGACGCTTAGAAACGCAATTAAATCAAGTGTGTTTATTAAGCAGACTATTATTATTAATTTTTTTCCTATTTAAATAATTAAGAAATTCATATAAAAGAAAATTTTATACATGATTGGAATCTCATCTTTATCTAGATTACATCAATTACGGCTTTCGGGTTTAAATATTAATAACATTTTCAATTAATAACATTTTCAATTTAATACCTCATATGTTTTATTTTGGCAAAAACTCATGATGTGTTTAGTCAATTAATTCATATATTGTGTTTAGTTAATTAATTCATTTATTGCGTTTAGTCAATTAACTCATATATTGTACTTAGCCAAATGTTGAAATAGAATAAAAGTGATAATACGATTTTAGCGTTTACATTTCAGTATATATTGATTCAATTTTATATATATTTTATAATTTGCTTGCAAATGGGAACAGGATATTATATTCTTCAGATCTGCTTGTGAAGGTAATTTTGTATAGAAAACACAGAAAGAAGAATTAGATTTAGAAGAATTAAGTGAAAGGAGAATTAAACGAAATATTTTAATAAAATGTTTTGAGTAACAATGTCATTTAGGATACTGCAGGAATTTGCACATATTTTAAATCTTGAGCAATGTTGGATTTATCTGCCATTAATAGTATACGTGAAATTGTAAGTTGTGCATCTATCTGTCTGTTTATTATCTCAGCAAGGTAGAATTCACCTATTTTTTTTGTTAGAATTATTTTAAAATTTCAAAAATAAAGACTCGAAGTATTGAAACTTCACTGTAAATTCTGAATTTTAAGTTTCTTATATTATATAATCAGTACAAAGAACGGGCATATAACAACTTTATTAAAATAATTTTTAAATATTTGCAGGAAACTGAATAATTTATAACAACAAATTAAGTACACTAGGAAAATGCAGTGAATGACACAAGCTAACCTGAAAAAATATGCACTTTAAACGTTGAATGATTTTAAATACTTCACAATTATTTAACAAAGCTTAATTTTCACAAGTGCCTAGGCAGTTTTCTTAATTAATGTGACAACAATACATTTTAAAACTGGCTAAAAAAATTCTAAAAAGTTTGTTGACGTTATAAGTAGCAACAAAACAATTTAGAATCCAGTTAGCTTTAATTGAAAAGGAATTTAGAGGAATAATATAATTTAAATATTTTGAATGCCATATCTCTCTATATTAAAAAAAAAAGGTGCCGCTGTTTGACAAATTTCGCGTTTCTCAAGTTTCTATTTGACATACCGCAAAATCTATAACATATAAAATGTTGAAAGTTGGTACATTTGTAGAGAAATATTAGGGGAATACATTGATATAAACTGTTTTTCGATTTAAAATTTAGTTTAAGAAATATTTAATGTCAAAGTCAAAGGAAGAGTTTTTGAGCTGAGAGTTCGCGTCCTGGACAGACTAAGAATAGAAGGACCTCCAATTTTTGTTGACATATACCTACATATATGATTTTTTACAAGACGGAGCCCTTTCTTTAAATTTCGGTTTAGTTAATGAGTTATTCAATTTTTTAAGTACTTCTGGAGTGAAAATTTTCCTTCTCTAAGGGAAAAGATTTAATTGGTCAAGGCGATTGATAGCTTCTTTCTGATTAGTTTTTGGCAGAAACGTTTCAAAATGGCGAGGACTACGTTATTGAAGCATTAAAAACTTTAAAAGCATAGATCTTTATTTCTAAACATTGCTACAACTTTGGTAGTGTACTTTAGAAAATGTGAAATGTTGATAATCATATGACTTTTCGTTTTTTCCGACAAACAAACATAGCGTTTCGCAACCATTGTTGTCATGAATATCAGGATGTCATTGTTATATTGCACTACAATTAAATGTTTTATTGTTGTAAATATCTCTATACTGAAAGCGTAACACGTATTATGAAACTGTATTAAGAACAAGCAGCAAAACCTAGAGTTATGAAATTTTGCGGTTTCTTCCTAATACAGTTAGTTATCGTTCTTAATAGCATGCGGCAAGAAAAAATTCGTGATGCAGGTTCAGCGAGCGCAAGGAAGTAGAAGACGAAGCCTTCCAACTCACGAAGCGAGGTTCTTAGTTGACGAGCGCAACGATTTGGGGGCTGAGCTTGGTGACATTGTTAAGGAAGGGTGATCTCCTTCAACTCTCTTAGCATTAGCGAAGTTTAGGGAGTTGATGAGCGTCAACTAATTATCAGACGAAGCCCCTATGTAGACATCACACCTGCTGCGAATTGCGATTAATAAGTGGCAGTCAATAGAAGGCGGAGTCCAGGGATTCTGTGAGCGTCAGCGATCTGGAGGCGAAGCCTCCCGACTCGTGAATCAAGATACTGTGTTAATGGGCGGTAGACAATGGAAGGCAGAGCCTCGGGATTCTGCAAACGTAAGCTAGTATGGGACACGTAGGTGATCGTGTGAGTAGTAGAATGAGCGGCAGCCAAAGGAGGATGGATTCCCTGGGTCCTGCGAGCGTTAGTGGGCGTCAGCGATTTGGAGACGAAGCCTTCCGACTCGTGAATCGAGCTGCGGGATTAATGACCGGCAGTCAATGGAGGGCGGAACCCTGATATCCTGCGAGCATCATCGAGCATGGGACCCGTAGGCGGTCGTATTAGCCGTCCAGATTGAAAGAGAGCGTTTATAGGGCTTTAATTCGAAGCGAGTTCTAGAACTGGTGAATGTCAGTTTACAAGGATTGTACCCATTTGCATGTTACGCCTGCGTAGTAGACGGCACGAAAGTGCTCGCGAGTGCTAGCGAGCTCAGCGAGCGTCAACGAGAAGGAGGCGAAGCCTCCCGACTTGCGAAGCTAATTACGGGAGTTGGCGAGCGTAGCGAGCAGGGGGCGGAGCTATCTAGTATTTAAATTATAAGTAATTTTAAATGGTATGATAAGAAGCAAAAAATGGTAAGCACTTCTAAGGAACATCTACAATATGTAATAATGTATCCAATGTATCACGATAAAGTAATAAGGTATGCAAAATCCATATCAAATGATGGAAATAAGAAATTACATACTCACAAAACACGATAAAGGAATATTGTCCAGAAAAAAATCCGTTAGCCGTTACATCCACTAGCCAGCTAGTTAATGACTTCCTACTTTGTGTGGGCTGTGAGGGAGAATATTCCTGAAAAGGTCAGGCGAAATTCGAAGGCCAGACTTGAGCCTACAGAGCACAACGAGATCCACTTTCGGGGGGTTGTGCTCAGCAGGGAATCTTACCACCAATGCTAGCCAGATGGCACTCTATCCATTAAACGACTGAGGTGATTTTCTTTCTATCCATATTTGATGTGGAGCTTACATATTATACGCATCCAGATGCCTTTCGAGGTACACCGTAGAAGTAAAACTAATCTTATCTTCCAATAGCTACATGATACTACGCCTAAAGAATCCTTTACTTACGTTGTTTGTGCATATTCCTTCCATATTTCTGTATTACATTTCAATAGGTCTCTTTACATCTACTCATGAAAAAAAAAAGAATGAAAAAACCAATTTTATGGCCAAAAATTCCCGAGATGATATTATATTTCAATATTTTTCGGTCACATATTTCTACTTCCTTTTTAATGCTTTTCCATGGCAAAAAAGAAAAAAAAAGAAAACTAAACAAATAGCAAAAGCAATGGAATACAAAAAGTATAGTCATTTTTCTGTTACTATTTCGTCAAAAGTATTTTTCAAGGTGTCCATTGTATAGACGGTGGGTTATTTGAATAAGAAAGAAAAAGATATTCGATCTGGCGCTAGATTGCAAAAAAGCATTTTCTGCAGGTATTCTTGACAATTTTTCATTCTTGTCTTAAGAGTATTCTTGCAGTTGTAAACACGTCATAAAAATACCGTGAAGTGATAAATTTCAATCTGACAGAATATTTACATTATTTCATTTTGAACAGCTTGAAAGTCATATTAGGAAGTTTTGATGCTTTACCTATGAAGCAAATTAACATTTATTTCTATACTTATATGTCCTTATCATTTCTTATGAATGCCTGTTGTAACGTCGCTGTTTGTGAAAACTTTTGCTATTAAGCCCAGCTTATCATTTTGCTATTATTAGCATTGTGTTAAACTAAGTTTAGAGTCTATCTGTGTATGTGTTTAAAACTATATCCTGTGTTTAAAACTATATAAAAATTTGCCATATTTAACAATTTAAGAAAGCTATTCTAATTCACAAAAAGCTGACAAACAAGATGCTATCTCGCATAAAAAAAACAATGAAGTGAGCATATCAGATTTTGCTCTTCGATCTGAAATACAAAGGATAAAAATGTAGGTTCCGCTTCCATACAGAAAGGAAGACGATATAATCTCAGATATAGAGCGTAGTACAGACTCTCAAAGATATGTATTTCAGTTCTCCTGAGACACAAATTTTCTGCAAGTTTAAACAAAAAATAAAATAAAACAGCATATACTCAATAACTTCATCGCATTTAAAAATGTAAAATTAATATATTTTTAAATTATGAAAAAAATATTGGAGGATATTATGTCCACAATTACGGAGCTCAAATATCTTCTGAACCGCATAATATGACAATGAGGCCGTCAAGGGTAATATTTTGATGCAAGTTTCATCATTCTACAATAGTATTATCGAAGTGCAAAGATTAAAAAATTGTTTTTGTTCATCTGTCTCTCTATCTATTGCGGCTGTTTATAACTTGATAAGTATTAAACCGATTTAAACACTTTTTCACTGGTTTGATAAGCTTAAAAAGAAAGCGTTTTTATGAAAAATATTTGAATTTTTACCGCTTTAATATTTAAAATGAAAATTAAAAAATACGCTGCTAATGTAAATAGCTCCTAAAACACTTAACCGATCTAAATTAAACATTTTGAAGCAATGAAACTGAGTCCAAGTGCATTTAATTTAAACTGATACTCCCAGACCAGCCCTCAAAATAAAGGGAAATAAAATACTTGCCATTGTGTGTCTCTAATGGCCGTTTAAAATCCGTAATTGGTGCGACGATTTATATATTTTTACTCTGAATTTTTAAGCCACAATTAAAGCAGATTTGTGGCTAATATATTTCAGATTTTGTATAGTGTTAATTTTATTTTCCCTACAGTCATAGCATAATGCATAAAGAAAGTATTGTGACGGGGTCAAAAATTCGAATTTGCTGTATATTGCATATTGCGGATGCTATCAATATTGATAACTGTTACGTTAGATTTGCGCGAAATATAATTTAATTGGTTACTTAGAAATAATTTTACATGCTGTCGGCTAGAAAAGCGCCATATGTATAGTTTAAAGTTTAAAACATTTTCATCGATCTTTCACAGCCGTAAAAAAATACAAAAATAAAAAAATAAAATAAACAACCTGCCGCAATTGCCTATTTACATAGCAAAATAAAACGGAAGATATCATTTGATAGAGGTTAAAGTATTCTACAAATTATTCTAATCTAATGTTATCCTAATCTATTCTAATGTTCATCCTAATGTTAAATGGGCTTTTAGTTTTGGGGATATATACGTATTTGCGACAAATCAATTTTCCCAGAAAATTATTTTTGCATGCTTTTCTACTAAAAAACCCGAACAAAATTCATAAATTTTAATATTCAAACATATGTGAAATATTTATTACTATTTATTAATTTAATATTAAAAAAATTATGAACGGAAGCAGTGGTTAATTTCGACACCAGTCGGTGCAGATGCGTCTGAATAATAGGTATACGCAATTTCAGTTTTTTCTTGCAACACTGAGTATGCTATCTAATTTTATTCAAAATACGATGATTATTGCGCTTATCGAAGACCATCCCCAAAAGAAATTACTCACAAATATAAAATAGTAAATATATAAAGGAAACTGAATTAAATATGAAGTTGGGAATTTTGCCAGTTTTTGGATTGCTTATAGTATTTTATATTATGTTTTTGCGTTTGTTATGCAGAAAACATCGATTTTTTTAAAGGGCAGTCAAAGTTCCATGTATTGCAGGGAAAATAAGAATGTTGTGTTTAACGACCTTGAAATCTTGATAGCAACAAAAGTATATTAAATTTGCTTCGAGAGAATCTAGCTATAGCCGCCAACTTGTCCCCCTAAGCTAGCTGCTGCACTTAGACTCACTTCATTTCGCATTTAAGATTGATCTTGCCCCCCGGAGGCTGCCGGAAACAATGTTGGAAGCAGAATTAAATAAAACTGTTGTATCAATTTCGCGAAAGCAGCAATTTTTTTAGAAAAATTTCTGGGACTAAGATACAGGGAATAAGTAAAATACTACATAATAAATAAAATAGGTTTTTCAGAATTCGTACAATTACAGAAATATAGTTTAATGTTTTGTAAAAGGATACTTTTGACACACCAAATTGTAAGGGCGCGGTTGCCCATTGGTTAGCGCGCTGGAGTTGGACTCGGTAGGCCCGGGTTCGATTCCAGCCACTGTCAAAACTGCCGCCGTGTTCATGCGGAGTACGATCACGTTAAACATGTGGGGCCGAAAGTCCTTCCGAGAGGTTGGTGGTAGGGGAAGGAGGGTACGGTCCCTGTGGATGCCTCTCCCACTGGGTTCCGGTCTAAATTGGGTGGCACTTCCCGACCGTCCAAACAGTTACCTTACACCTTTCTGGTAGGTCGGACGGTCTGGGTTTCAACAACAACAACAACAACACCAAATTGTAAATCACGGTTTGAGGTTTGTATGCTTACTAAAATGTCCTCTACAAAGTAGTTATGCGAGGTGTTTCATAGACATTGCTCTATAATTTGAACGATTGGTCGTAGAACCATAGTTACAATAAGGAATACGTCAAATACAATGGACTTATTCAAAGAACTTTTGAAAACCCCCGATTTCTAATACGCAAAATTGATCGTGAAAAAAATTGTCTTAAATTTTAGGACTTAAACCACTTTGACCCGATGAAAACAAAAGGCGAAAACATAGCTTTCATAGGTAATACAAGAATGGAATTTCGATTAATAAAATTTCCATTCGAAAACTTGCATATGTACTTATCGTCAGCGAAAGCTGTATACAGTCCCCGATTATCCGCCGAAAACTTGAATTTTTGATGTCTCGGAAAATTTTGATCGCATGACAATGGAATATTTTGTTTGACCAATTCGGCTTTTGAAATTGAGAATTTTAATTTTTATATTTAAAAGAAATTTCTAAGGGTCCCAAATAAAAAGTTGCATTTCGTATTTTTTTTACTAAAAGGTGCCACCTGATCGAAATTCGTGTGAGATGGTAGTCTACCTTAATTAAAGCATTTCTGAAAGTCGAACGATTGGTCTATGACAAAATGATCAAACAATATTTATCGTACAATCTTTATGAAACATTCTGTATAAAAACATTCTTCTGAAGAGAACATGGAAGCAGAAATCAAAATTCGAAAAATATTAAAAAAAAGCAGCTATATGATGGCAGTTTGTCAGTTTGGTTGATATCAATAAGCACAAAACTACTGATCATGTAGCCTTAATAGGTTATTTAAGTGATAAATAAAAAGAAGGGGATTTGATTATGCCGAAATTAGGAGCCGACTATATGCAATATGTTTGCAATCTAAATTGGAGATTTTTTTAATTTTATGCACGTCCAGTTCTTGAAAGAATGGGTTCTTATTCGTTTTTGATGGACACCGTACCCAAAACTGCATAGTTGGTCAACGGCTATAGATATACAAAATATAACAATTACCCGCATTCTATACCTATCCAGATCATCTTACTAAAATCTCCTTAAACATATGTCATACGCTAGTATAGAAGAGTTAAGAGTTATGGTTATGGGAAATCTGCTTAGAACCTTCTTGAGATGCGGATTTACATTTGAGTGAAATGTTTACAGAATGTATAAAAATGTTACACATGTGAAATGTTACAATGTGTGTAGTGTTACAATGGGAAATGTTTACAAAGGTTATGCAGAATTACATTTGAGTGTTCTTCGAACCTTCATTTTGGAGTCGCAACGCAGATTGCATTATTGTCTGAAAGGATTAAGTAGACATAAATGTTTTGATAGCATTGTTTAGTAGCTCATTTGGAGTTTAAAATGTGAGATTTTTATTTTATACGCAATATACATTGTATATATAAAGGGAAATTATTGTATCGGAAATAAAAATATTCACATTTCGGATTTCGATTGATTAATATGTTTTAATCATCTCTGATTGGAAATCAACCATCCATCATATCGTATTTTCAGATATATATTTTTTTCCGAATTATTACCAGACCAATCTTGAGATATTAAAATTTTAGTTTTCGAACATCAAGCTGGAACTGTTAATAATCTGAAATCACTCAAATCAACTAAGCGATTTCCATGAAATTCAGTATAATTATTACTTCCCTTACATAGTATAATGTATAGGGAAAGTTTTGTTGTTGTTGAAACCTAGACCGTCCGACCTACCAGAAAGGTGTAAGTAAGGTATTCAACTATATTGTTACAACTATATTGTTACGTTATAAAAACCTATTTGTAGTTCAAGTAAAATGGAATACGTCAAGGATTTCAAATATCGCATATTTGAGCGAATTTTTCATCAAAATGTACCAAATGAATTTCTTTCGCCCTAATTAATAATGGTAAATATTTCATTAATTAACAGTTTTTAACACTTTCCAGCATGGTTAAAAAGTGTTTAGGACTTTTGTCATTCTATCTGTCGTTCGCACTATAACTTCTGTAAAAATAACTTCATCGAAATTAAATTTAAGTATGTTTGTTGAGACGGTCTGTGGGATATTTGGGAATGAAAATGAATAATATCACCCAATTAGTTTCGGATTTAACCCAAGTTGAAAAAAATGAAATACATTGAAACCTTTTGGTCTTTATTTTTCAAATATTTTTAGCGAAGTTAAATTTCACAAATTGCTTCGAAAATTTTAGGAAATATTCAAATTATCACATAAAATGTGTAAAGAAATTTTAGCAAAACATGTTGAGTAGTTTTATAAATAAAAATTTAAATAATAATTATCCATGACATATGAAGATATCGCATGACTCATTATAAAATAAAATATGGTTTCCATTTTTTCCACTGTTGTCGTAGAAGTAAAAATCGCTTAAATTTGTATTTAGTGCTGCATGCGTCATAAAACCGCTTTGTTTTTGCCAAATATCTATGCATCTAAATTCTGTGCCAATGCAATTACAATATTTTTGCTTAAAATGATCATTAAACTTGCTTATTTCTACAACGAAGCCAAGTTTTAACGCTATGGCATGCAAACTGCAAAGAAATCAAGGTGCAACTACCTTAACTAAATTATCCTATGTTTTCTGATTATATTTCAGATTTCACTTCACTTATACAGAGAGCAAGCCAGAAGAAACATTTCCCGCAATGTAGCTTCAAAAGCCCCAAATACGTGTTATTAAGTTCTAATATATCCGAATTTTAAGCCCTAAAATTTTGATGTGTATTGAATTTGCATCCAAAAAATCCAGAAGACTAGAATATTCCTCTGACTTGTCCCTCCTAGCGAGTACCTGCACTTACGCTCACTTCATTTTGCTTGAGATTGATATTTTTCCCAGAGGCTTTCTAAGAACAATATTAGGAACAAAATTGAATGAAACTAAATTATACTATGCATAAAGTTTGGAAGAAAAGTTTTTAACTCTATAGTGCAGCACTTAAAACACAGAAGTTGTGAAACCAAAGTGCACTAAAAATATGCACTTAGTTGTAGTCCAGAATAAGAAAACAAAAATTCAGTTGCTTTGTAAACAGCAGAAAATTTTTATGAAAGAGTCTTCATATGGTGGCAAAGGGTGTTTACACTTCATTTTTGACGAAGATATTAGGTGTTTTTATTCTCTTTTGCATATTTATTTCGTACAGTCATAGAGTTTTTTGGATAAACCAAAAGTGACATCTCCAGAGCCGGAAATAGAAATTCTTAGTAAACCCCTATCCCCCTATGCTGAAACCCCTATGCTGAATCCATGTTAGTTAATGACTTAGCTCTATCCATAGATGTTTCAATAGAATTTTGTTAACAGGAAATGGAAATCATTAGAGAGCCCCTAACTCCTTTGTAATTTAATGCTGAATTCATAGCATTTATCATCTAAGCTCGATCTATAGCCAATCTTGAAAAATAAATGTTTCAAAAAGTTCACTTAGCAGTATTTCGTCACGATCCAATATTTTATCCAGAAACAATTTTGTCAATGCTTCATGATATTCATCAAAACTACGCATCCCTTTAAGTTATCTTCAGAAAAATCGGCATGCTCTTCAATACATTTCAAAACACTTATGTACCACATTATTAACTGACTTTAAATTGAAGTTTGCTCCAATATTGGCAGTAGTTTTACGGTATTTGAAGTTGCAAAGCCAATGAACTCGTCTGCAGTCTTTTGTGTCAATCTGGTGTTTTCGTGTCCTAGAATCTATATATCCGGAAATTTTCCCTGTCCAGAAATCAGACAAATAACCATCGAAAATGCAAGGGAATTTTTTACATAAATTCACGTCATGCAAATTAATGAATTTAGTACGATTTAATATTAAATTTTACATTGTTTACTTGGGCCGGAAAGTAATGATCTCAATAAATACACGTTACACAAAATGCAGGTGTGGTTGGTGCAAAATATCCTAGGGCCAAAACTTAATCCAAGCTTCATTGGAAACTGAAAGAGTCAATAATGCAAGGATACGACATCGCACTGAAGAGCATCCAATGAGAGCAAGGAGGGCCTAACTGAACCCCAGGCCAAATGATGATGTGGCAAGGAGAAAAGTCAACGAATATAATAACATGATATTTCAAGAATTGAAGCGAGAGAGTCGAGATTTTCAGGAGTGTTATTCAGAGAGTGTCGTTATTTTTATAGAAAATGGCGATTTATTATAGATTTATTATAGGAAAAAGCGAAGTCTGATTCCAATTTCAGTAAAAGAATCGGAAAAGGTGACAGTCATGTTGAGCTACAGACCCGATATACAGAGGTATGTGCCAGTCTTCATGTGTGTTAGGTCAATTTTTAATCTTTGGAATAAGATTCAAAAGACCTGGTCTCACACGGTGCTTTTCTCCTCCTTAAGCGATTGTTAATAAATTCATGTAATTTTAATCATAATCATGTAATTTTAATCATTTTAATCATATAGCGGTGTGAATAAATGATCATTTATTTTAAAAGTTAAAATGTGGATTTTAATGTGTGGTGTTTTGATTTAATGATTATGTTAAGGAACTCGTTCAAAGAAGTAATGGTGGATTTAGTGGTCATGATAGTACTGTACAAATATTATGATTCACGACCACTTTAATTAAGATTAATAATTTAATCCACAAGATGGAATTTAAAACTAAACCTAAATCAACGTTTTTTCACCAGAGTGTTGATTCAGGACAAATGGTGAACGGCCTGAAATTTTTTCAGGAAGTCTCTATATATACAGCCAAAAATTAGGACACCCCGCAAAGTTTGGGACAATTGGTCACTCTACTCGTAAACACGTATTTTCACCAGAAACATACTTAAAATTATTAGCACTCTCTGGGGTTTAAAAGAAATATATTTTGAAGGGTCTGGAAGAGGGCGTGCAATTAAAACCTCCCGGGCTTGAACAGGAGTCTGCAATCTTTTGACACCAACGAGCACTGACAGGCATCCAAATTATCCGACGATCCTTCGATAAAGAATATATTATATACGAGGAAAACTACGTCGAATAAAGCCGCAGCGAATTGAAATAAATAAAACAAATAACTGTGGAATATCCATCCTCTCCGGGCAATGTTGTTGATGTTGTTGAGACCCAGACCGTCCAACCTACCTGAAAGGTGTAAGATAACCGTCTCCGGGCAATGTGGATTGTTTAGAGAAAACATATTGCACGGCATAAAATTCCGCTGTGTATGGTTGCTTAAAATTTCACCAGTTTATTGAGCGAGACTTCGCTATTTTGTAACGACAATAAATCTGAGACAAAAATCTAAAATAAGTCCATTTAAAGCTCGTACTAAAACGAATTACCCGCCGTTAATAGTGCCCTAAATAAGTGCACGCTGCATAAATAATACGCAGATAAAATAGCACCACTTAGTTTCCAAATCACCTGTTTTGAACTAAAATCATTTTCGCTATCCATTTTTTATATGCCCAACAATGGCAAAGTTACAACGTTGACTTAACGCTCTCTAAATAAGTTTCTTTGAACGCCGTAAATAAGCGCTCAATCGCAGATCGTTGGCAGAACGACTCAATGAAAATACTTAAAGTTGCAATAAAAACAAAAAAGTCCTTTACTCCCGAAGCAAAATTAAAAAGCACTGCTATCTCAGGGAATTTTTATTCAATTTAAGCTATATTTTATTACAATACTCATAGTGATAGTATAATACCAAATGTAAAAATATAGGAATAAATCTTTTAAATTCACAAAATTAAGAAAACCCATAAATTAAATGCACTTAATTTAGAAGCAGCTGTTCTTCTCTTTGCTAGACGAAATTAATCAAAACATCTGCTCTCAAATATTGTCTGCAACGGCAATGAATGTATAAGTTTGATTTGACGAAATGGCGATTTTAGGCTTTAAAAGTTCATAACTCCTAAACTAATTCGCATTTTTAAAAATCTAGCCGAGATGTATCGTACAGAGATATGAAGCACCTCAGTAACAAATCCAGCGGCTTTTCGATTCTTAGATTTACAGACGATAGACGACATACACAGAAATGCAGACAGACAGACTTATCCTGGTTTATTAACTAAGATATATACTTGATATGAATACATTATATACATACATACATGCTTGTATGCAAAAATGCATATATGCATGACTTAAAATTATTTACGTAATATTGCGCATGTATACATACTTAAAATTCAGAGGAATAAAATTTGCTTATAAATGAAAGTGAACCTGAAACACTATTCACAGCACATCATATTAAATACAATATAAACTTAACTAACTAAAATAAAATTTTATAATCTGACTTATAGTCAAGACAACAACACCACAGAATCGAATCTGCTATTATTGAAGTTCATTAACAAAAATTATCGTTAACTATGGTAATATGAAACTATATTATAAATATGGTTCATTAACAAAAATTGTCGTTAACTATGGTAACATGAAAATATATTATAAATAGTGTAGTTCATTTGATTTATACAAGTAACATAAACACAGTTACCTATCAAATTCATCCAATGCAACCAGCGGGTTTTCGCTGGTGGCTCTGAAAAAATAAAATACTAAAATATGCATTTTATCACATCAATAAAAATATAATCTAAATCTTTCGAATTCCTGGTCCAGGAAGATTTCGAACTACAAAATAATGCTGCTCTGATTTAATATTATATTTATATATTTTATATTTTCCTGATACATACGGCTGGGGCAAGTGCCTTCTTTTGGATTATGTATTTTATATATTTTGAAATCAAACTTTTCCTTTATTTATACAAAAAACATAGACATTTTAATGCAGTGATTTCTTTCTGTGACCGTACGCATTTTGAAGGATTTAACTTTAAATGAGAGATCTTCAATTTTTCAAATACCCTCATAAGGTTTTGTAGATGTTCGTTAAATGAACGTCCAGCAATAATTATATCGTCCAAATAGACGAGGCAGGGTTCACAGAAGAGACCTTTCAGCATGGTCTCCATTAGAAGATCAAAAGTTGCAGTTGCAGTACAACGTTCAAAAGACATCGTTTTGAATTGCCATAGTTCATGCATGATGGTAAACACTGTGTTTTCTCGGTCATCAGGATGGATTTCCACTTACCAGTAGTCACTCTTAAAATCTAGAGTCGAAAACTACTTACTCCCGGAGAGAGTATTCTTTATCACGGAGTTGAGCCTCATATAGTCAACGCAGAATCTTGTAGACCATTTTTCTTATTCACTAAAAAGATTGATGAGATGCAAGGACTTGATTATAAACCGATCACGTCGTTCCTGAATATCTTTTAAAAGCCAATCTACTACTTTCTTAGCGACTGGGAATCTTCGAAGAGCTTGTTTAATCGGAAACTGGTCACCTGTGTCGTTTTCATGTCGAACTGGCCCTGTGTCCTTCATGTCTTTTGAAACAGTCGAAAATATTTCACACAATATCGAAATAAGACGCTTACACGCTTTCTGTTCTGCACTATTTGGTCCTTCGAGATTGCTTAGGATGGTGGAGTATTCGGGATTGCTGTTTCTATCTCTTGGACAACCATGCATTATACTGGTTACCGTAGAAGCATGAAACTAACTTCTCCCTTTTATGTATTACTTGAATCGAGTCTATTGCTAATGTTTGCAATTTGGGCAAGTACGTAGTCTCTTGAAATATCAGCGAGAGCTGCGGCTGCGAGATTTCCTTTTTCTTTATACACAGGAGATGGAAAAATTGTTAATGCTATCTTGAACTTTCCCGGATTTCTTTCACGAAACTTGAATTCGAATTTTCGATCCCGTTACAATACTTTCTCTATACATCTTGAACTTTCTCGGATTCCTTTCACGAAACTTGAATTCGAATTTTCGACTCCGTTACAATACTTTCTCTATGCATCTTGAATTTTCCCGGATTCCTTTCACGAAACTTGAATTCGAATTTTCGATCCCGTTACAATACTTTCTCTATACATCTTGAACTTACCCGGATTCCTTTCATGAAACTTGAATTCGAATTTTCGATCCCGTTACAATACTTTCTCTATACATCTTGAACTTTTCCCGGATTCCTTTCACGAAACTTGAATTCGAATTTTGGATCCCGTTACAATACTTTCTCCATACATCTTGAACTTTCCCGGATTCCTTTCACGAAACTTGAATTCGAATTTTCTATCACGTTACAATATTTTCTCTATACATCTTGAACTTTTCTCGGATTCCTTTCACAAAACTTGAATTCGAATTTTCGATCCCGTTACAATACTTTCTCTATACATCTTGAACTTACCCGGATTCCTTTCATGAAACTTGAATTCGAATTTTCGATCCCGTTACAATACTTTCTCTATACATCTTGAACTTACCCGGATTCCTTTCATGAAACTTGAATTCGAATTTTCGATCCCGTTACAATACTTTCTCTATACATCTTGAACTTTTCCCGGATTCCTTTCACGAAACTTGAATTCGAATTTTGGATCCCGTTACAATACTTTCTCCATACATCTTGAACTTTCCCGGATTCCTTTCACGAAACTTGAATTCGAATTTTCTATCACGTTACAATATTTTCTCTATACATCTTGAACTTTTCTCGGATTCCTTTCACGAAACTTGAATTCGAATTTTCGATCCCGTTACAATACTTTATCTATACATTATACAATGTATATAGGGAAAGTAAAAAGAGCAAACAAAAGAAGAAACAAGACATACTGAACGTAATGAATAAACGATAAAACACCAAAGAAGAGAAGTGAACCTCTAACAAAGGATTCAAAGCACTTGTCTTCTGAAATCGATTAATTGCCTTTTTTAAGTTATTAGAGCTTATATAGTCGTAGTTATACATACTGACTAAGCGCTTCGAACCCTTTGTTAGAAGTTCACTTTTTCTTTGGTTTTTTAACGTTCATTCATTGTGACCTACCTCTTGTTCCCTTCCTCCTTTCACTTATTTCTTATCCAGCTGTTGGAAATCCCCCTTCCTTGCTTCAGTAACATTTGCTGTTAACAGATCAATCGCCGATCTAGCTCTAGCGAGTGAAAGTTGCGTATTTTCCTCTGTGCCATGACGAAGAAGACAATTTGTTGCTTTCGAAACCGTACGACATTATTAATTCTGTGTTGTATTCTGCTTCTAACGAAGTTATTTTAGTTTTATTACTGACTTCAGATATCACATTTTCAAAACATAACTCCTGGAGGAATTCTAAGAAATCCAGATTCAACAAATCAGGGCAAGAAATGTTGATAACTCCACGTGTATATTAAATTTGCTATCTCCTCCGACTTGTCCCTCAAAGCGAGCGCTTGCACTTAGGCGCACTTCATTTTACATTTAAGATTGATCTTTTCCCCGGAGGGCCGTCCTGAACAATATTGGGAACAGAATTAAATAAGGCTTTGCTTCTGAGCACAGGCAGCAACTGTGGGAGAAAATTTCTTACACTGTGGTGCAGTAAATAAGTAGGAAGCAGTTAAAATAAAGAATCTGTGGAGATGAAGCAGATATAGAGATGTTGGATTCGTACAGTTTAGGATATATCGTTACAAGAATTCAGAAATAATTTTTTCACATTACTTTCCCTGCATTCATAGTACAATGTAGGGAAAGTATTGTTACGATAATTCGAATTTGAGTTTTCGACGGAAGAGCACGTTTAAGACATTCCTGAACTTGAATCGAACGTTTTGTGGGGATGACTATGTGTGTATGTTAGTGCGTTTGTATGTTAGTATGCATGTATCTTTGCGTGTGTGTGTGTCTGTCAGAATGCGGGCGCGATATCTCACGAACGGAGGAAGCGTTTCAAATATAATTTAGTACGATTATTATAATCGGTGAATAATGAAACCCTATTGATACTAAATGTACTAGACTGTTCGATAGAATACGCCCTTAATTTTCAAGGGATTTTTTTTAAAAAAATCGATTAAAAATCAAGAGAACTTTGAATAAGGTTAAATAATAAATCGTTTGGTACGTAATTTTTAATTTGAAAACGATTGACATAAACGTATGAAAGTTAGCATGAGCCGTTATTTGCTGTAAAGCAAAATACAATTTTCAGCACAAATTCATTCCCACCAGCATGATTTCAGTACTTACCACGATGGGGGAGGGGAGGGGAAGGGAGGCGATCACTTGTCTCGCATAAGTTAAGTGTTACTTTTATGTTTTCTTATTGATATCACGACGCTTCACTCACATTACATTATGGGAATAGTACTTTTGACACTGTGAAAACCACCCAAGGGACCAGCGTGTAAAATAAGAGGTATTGCATCGCAAATTGTGATGAAAAATTTGTCTTTTGCGATGTAAACATTAACTTACATCGCACTTTGCGACGTAATTTTAAAAATCACGACAAATGATATAATGACAAATGATCCACGAGTGAAAAAAAAATTTTCTTAAATGCACATTCCTCTTTACTACAAATTTCCCTCCCGAGCTTGCTTTTTTTCTTCATTTTTTTCCAAACCGGTTGAAAACACAGAAAGTGAACAAAATATGTTTCTTTGTCATTTGTTCAAACATTTTTGACATGATGTCTGTCTGTGTGTGTGTGTGTATGTGTGAAAATATGTGTGTGTATGTGTGTGTATCAGTGAGTCTGTGGAGACGATATCTCACGAACGAATGGAGCGATTCCAATGAAATTTGGTACAAAAATCACAATCCGTGAATACTGGAAGCCTATTGTTTAAAACACAATCGAATGTTCAGAACCCCCCTGAATTTTCGAGTGAAATTTTGAAAAAATCCTCAAAAAATCAAAACCTTTAATAAAGTTACGCAAATAGACATATTTCTTATGTAATTTTTCCTTATAAAACGATTGACATAAACTTTAGAACGCTAGTATGAACCGTTCTCGAGATATTGCACATTTTTCAAATACATTTATCAAAAAATCCCATAAATTAAAAAAAAATTTAACTGTTAAGAAACATGTTCACTTTTCATATGTAATATCATGCGATAAATTTGGTGGCATCATTCTCGTGGATCTAACTCGTTCCATTCACGAGAAAAGATACTTTGAGTAATACTTTTGTATTTGAATGCCAATAGTCATTTATCCGCTGTAAGAATAACTTATTTCTCCATCCATAACGCTTGGCGAGATTTTGGCGACGAATTTAACGGAATATCGCCAACTTGGCGACATTTTTAAATGTTGCCAAATTAACGAAAATCTCGCCAAATGGATCAAAATGACGTTAAATCAATAAAAATGACGACTAATTGAAGAAATTTCAATATCTTGGAAAGAATATAAGTATCTACTATAAGAATAACATTTTTTTAACTGTAAAAGTGGTAAATTCATTATATAAGGAAAGTCATGTGTTGCCCACATCAGAATTTTTTTTTTCAAATTTGACATCTCAAGAATCTTATAGGTACATTTTTTAAGAAATTGTGAAATAATAGTTGTGAACTGCTAAAATGTCGAAACTGCTACTCAAATGAAATTCTGATTAGTAGTTTGCTACTGAATAATATTCCCTTATTTTGCACCCTGCAAAGAACACACCATAAAATTTTACAAAGTAGTGTCGTAAAACGTGACAACATTGGTGCAACGAGGTCCTCATCAAACATCAAGGCAATTCGAAGTAATTACGGAGAGCAGAGGAAAATTGTTGGGGAGTCAAAAAACAAAGAAAAATGCACGCTCACATATAAAATAATAGTCATATCTGGAACCAATAAAATCAAGAAAATTAGTCCCACCCGAATATCGCACTGGAAGATGAACGAATGAAAGAGCAAGAAAATCTGACACTTCATTCGTTTGAGACCTTTACGCAAAAGGCAAGACAAAAAAGTTCAAATTTTATCAGATTCTACTTTATCTCTCGTAAGAGAGAGATCTCAATTTTTACTGTATAAGTGACAAATTCAAATTTGTACGCCAATGTCATAGAATGCATTCGACTTCGTTATAGTATAGCCTGAGTTTCCTTGCTTTCCTGTAGCAGTTATCAAGTGCCCTACAGAAGGAACAGGATAATTTGATTAAACTATTAGATCTATTTTTGGTAAAGCATATCGATGTTATTAGGGACATTGTTCAACGACGCTAGAATGTTAGTCCAGAACCTAGTGCGGTATAAGGCCACAAAGACGCCTATCTTCAGCGGATATTGAGTTCGACCATAACTACTCCTAAAGCTATATCTATGCCAGTATTGAGCGGATGCAGTTCACGACTACGCCATTCTTGAATAAATTGCTGTCAAGGATGGATCTATATATAGATAATCTTTAAAGAATCTTCTTTAACAACACAGTACTATGGCAGCTTTGAATATAGACGGCGTGTCTAAAAGGCTCCCTCACTGGGACCCTATGCAGTACATCTGTTCGGCACTGTACTGTCTTTACATAGTCTGATCTATGATACAACTTTCCTGATAAAGTATTTTTGCATGTTCCGAGTCTTCAAATCAGCGTACCATGATGCAGCATCAAAACAGCTGGAGGGGTCACTACTGAGCTCCTACCCTTGGAACTCAACACAACACACAAATCTGCAGCATCTGCTCGTACTAATCCGTCTTCTCTAGATTTAAGAGACCGTCCTGCCCTCTTCAAACCATCAGTGCAGAAAGGCCTATCCTCATATGAGATGAACTTCAGCACAGAGCAACCTTGACGACAACCTTGAGAAGTCCTAAGGTCTAGTCCTGCATCTCCGACTCCGATTGGATCTACTGAGCAGAACTTTTTTCCCAATAAAGGATAGATACTTCCCTGACTATTCACTTATTCTTAGTACGAAATGAATCGTGATATTTTTATTTTTGTTCTAATATGGGGAATAACTTATGAGTGTTAAGATTAGTAAAATTATACTAATTCTATCATTTACACTAAATTCAAACGTTAGATAGGGAACTTTAGTTTTGGGCGTAAGGCTAATGTTGAGGTCAACATAAGTGATTTTAGTTGTGTGTATAAAATCCCTAGTATATGTATTTTAGTATTGTGATTATGTGTTTAAAAAAATCGTGGCCACAAAATATTGAATGATTAATTACACAATGCAAATGACAAGTCTGATTTAATTAGCTCCACTATCCATCACCGGTTTTCAAATGAATTTATCAAAAGAAATTGCAAAAAAGTAAAAAGTAATAAGTAATGTCAAATATGTTCACTTTACATATTCAATATTAAAAACCATCACTCTTGTAATTCTATATTATTTCATTCACGAGAAAAAAAAATACTTTTTTGTGATAGTGTTGTAGTTTTGTATTTTGACACCTAAGAATTTGCCAATAGTCATTTATTTTATGCTACTGATATTAATTGCCGTTTGATGAGAATTTTGCATGTAAGTACGAAAAAAGTCATTCGATCGGACTAATAAATTGACGACAAAAGCGCTCAATTTCAATTTACGTAGTGTTAATTCAATGCCAAAATCATTGTACTGTGTATATTATACATCATTGTTTCGCTGTAAAAGAAGTAAAGCCATTACATTATACACAGAAAGTCATGTACTGCCCATATCGGACTTTTTATTATTATTTTATATTGTTGCATATTCATTTCATATTATGTCAGACTATCCAAGTTTTCTTCGTCTTCCGTATAATTCATAAGATATACAATGTTATATAAGATACACAATTCAGGATGTTATATAAGATACACAATTCAGGAGACAAGATATTCAAATTCGTACATAAACCCCGTGCTAAAACAAAATTTTCTGTACCGTTTGTTATGAAGCAAGTAAAACAAAGAATACTTATTTATTTTGAAGCAATATTTTTCATTTCATATTACTGTACGTTGGAGTTTTCTGTCGCACATTGCATATTATACACAATGAAGATTATATGGGGTGCATACAAGCAGACATACTCGAAGCTGCTCGTGATTTAAAATATCAGCAAATTTCAGTAATATTCTATATAATATTCATAAAGAAACTAAAAATTCTATTAAAATATGCAATTTATCTAAATAAAAATATACGAATTTTTATTCTATATATGCAAAATTATCTTCGCAGTCAGATAGACAAATAAAACATCCTAGATACATTTCTAAGCAAATGTACAAAAAATATGAAGTTTGGACAACATGAAGGAAAATAAAGAGGTTAAATGATAGAAGACATGCGTACACCACTGTCATCGCGTTTCAACAATCGGTTAAATTTAGATTCATACCATGGAAAATATATGAATTTGATAAGTGATTAGCCAAATAAAACAGATGATTTAATCAATCGAAAATATCAGTAATTAATCAATCGAAAATACCAAACTTATAGCCCAAGATCGCAACTGATGCAACCCAGTCAAAAATAACAGTACCCTTCATTTATAAAATTTATTTTTCTATTAATTCATTTTTTATTTAAATCGTATAAATTAAATAAAAATGTTTGCCGTATAAACAAACATACTTGATCCTATTCCACTGCTAAGTTACTAGATACAATTATCTTCAAATAAAATTTCCAAAAAAATCGTCTGCCTAATGCTTTCTCTAGAAATGGATTTCATTTTGCATTTTTTAACATTTCGACATCCCCTGGCCCTAGATACTCAAACATAGATAAAATTTTATCAGCAGTCAGGACCGCCCATACAAATTGTAGGGCCCTTACAAATATTTATAACGGGCCTCGTATAAACATTTATTACGCCCCTCCCCTTCATATTTGATTTTCCTCATTCGTGAATTTTTCATGAAGCTCTCTATATGTGAGTGTGTGTGTGGGGGGGGGGGGGGCTCCAGAGGTCCAAACACCTCTGGAGCACCCTCCGCCCTCCACACACACACATGATTTAGTGGTGTCCATTCCCCTCCCCCTATGTACGGCCTTGCAGTGGTAAAGTCGATAATAAACGTACCAATTTTGAGTATGAAAAAACTGGTCAAGAACTGTGGATTTGCATAGAGAACAAACAAAAAAATAATCAGACACACTTCGAATTTTATATAAATATTGTTACGAATGTGTTACACTGTATTTTGCCTATCTCCAATGGGAAACAACCTTTACAGACAGGCAATCCGATTACTTAAGTGCAGGGTTGCCATATTTCAGCACTCTGTGTAGGGGCTACCAGATTTGGCGATTTATCGCCAACTTAGTAACTTTTGACAAGTTTTCGAATATGCATACTAGAACATTCTTAAAATATTGCATATTCTGGGAAATGCGAATCATTTTTAGAAATTTCTACTGAGAGCATATAAAAGGAATTATCACGCAGTTGGACTGCAGTTGACGTGATGCGATCTACATTGAATTGTGAGATACGTCAGTGTTTTGAGAATAGTACAAGCTATTTTGTGAATTAGCTGAGCATTTATGTAGCTGTTTTATTGTATCGGGCAGTTATTTAGTGATTTTCTAAGATAATTATCGAGTAGCATATTTTCTGTGGAATTCCATACCCTCTATCAGTACAACATTGCAAGTTAAATAAAGAGTACTCTCTTCCTCTCTCGAAATTATGAAATATTAGTTTCGTATTTTGAATAGACATTTGTTAGAGATTATGTGGTTACTTTCGTCTAAAATAACTAAAACAAAAATGTACAATTTAATTGAAATTTTGTTAAATTTTTTATAGTTTGGAAGAGGAGATTGAGACACCTATCCCCTTTAAATACTCCCCTCCTCCATATATTTCTCTGATTGAGGAGGTATCTCTCCCTGTCTCTCTCTGCATCTCTATATCTATCTTTCTCTCTAATTGTGGACGAGATTGAGACCTTTGATGAAGATATTAACCTCCGCCCCCTCTATCTATATCTCTCTAAATTATGAAATATTAGTTTTGTATTTTGAATAAACATTTGATAGAGGTTTTGGAGATTTTTTTTTGGTCTAAAATAACTCAAAGCAAAAATTTACAATTTAATTGCGATTTTAATAAAAATTTTCACAGTTTGGAGGAGGAGATTGAAACTTCTATTCCGCTTAAATACGCCCTTGATATATGTTGTGCTTGATATAGACAGAAGTCGATATTTAGCTCAATAGCATATCAAAAATGAATCTCGATTTTCCAAAAATCAGGCACTACACGTGTAAACCATTGTTCAAAACTATTCTATATTGTATGATAAAAAAATCTGATGTGGGCAGCACATGACTTTCCTTATATAAAGCAATGAATTTACTATTTTTAAAGTAAAAAAAAATTGATTATATTGTAGTAGATATTTATATTCTTTCCAAGATATTAAATTTTCGTCAATGAGTCGTCATTTTTATCCATTTGGCGAGTTTTTCGTTAATTTAGCAACATTCAAAAAAGTCGCCAAGTTGGCGACATTCCACCAAATTTGTCGCCAAAATCTCGCCAAGCGTTATGGACGGCGAAATAAGTTATTCTTACAGCAGATAAATGACTATTGGCGTACAAATACAAAAGAATTACTCAAAGTATCTTTTTCCGTGAATGGAACGAGCTAGATCCACGAGCATGATGTCACCAAATGTATCGCACGGTATTACAAATGAAAAGTGAACATGTTTCTCAATAGGAAATATTCTTTTATTATTTTATATGATAATTTGATAATTTTTTTAAAAAATTTGTAATATCTCAAGAACGGTTCATGTTAGCGTTCTAAAATTTATGTCAATCGTTTTCTAATGAAAAATTACATAAGAAATGTCTATTTGCGTAACTTTATTAAAGGTTTTGATTTTTTGACGATATTTTCAAAATTTCACTCGAAAATTTAGGGGGGTTCTGAACATTCGATTGCGTATAAAAACAATAGGTTTCCAGTGTTTATGGATTGCAATTTTTGTACCAAATTTCGTTCGAATCGGTCCATTCGTTCGTCAGTTATCGTCTCCACAGGCTCACTGACCCGGCCACACAATTAGCTACCATAAGCCTTCGGGCTAGTCGTGTGGTCGGGGTCTTCAACAGACTCACACACACACACACACACATCACTTCAAAAATGCTCGATTCGTGATCAGGGATGCTTGAAACGTGCTCTCCCGTCGAAAACTCGAATTCGAATTTTCGACCCCGTCACAATACTTTCCATATACATTATTGTATATAAGGAAAGTAATAATCAATTTAGCCTCTAATAATATATGATTGTATATGCAACCCTGACAGTTGCTATTAAATTTACATATGTTCCAGCATATCATAAATATTTTACAAATTATTTCTATGATAATATCCATAAAACATGTCTTCAAGCTTGTGACTGTAACTTCAAAAAATATTAAAATACACTGATATTTCTATCAAGCGAAAAACTTCATTTTTCAGTCTTTTTTCATGCAAAACATCTAAGCATAAAAAAGTTGCTTTGTTTATTTCATAGAAAAAATTGTGAAGCATAAATTAAAATACGCCTCCTTTATCTTTGTAATGGCAAAGGGAAACGATCCGATGCGATTTTATTATGAAAAATGTTAGTCATACAAATCGAAAACATCAAGTTTCTTGTAGCGGATTATTTGTATATTTTTTGTATTACATATGTATGTTTTTGAAGAGCAATACGCTGCACCAAGATTAGATGTTTTCTGCTTTTAAAGCTTCGTCGAATGTTTTTCATTGAAATGCAACCCTTCAAATGTTTCTCATCAAAGGTTCTATTCTGAATTGATTGAAATCTATGCAGTCACCCTTTTCATGAATCGGAAGATATATTAAATGACAGGAGGGTTGCAAAATACTTTTCATTCCAATTTTTTTTATCAATACGGTATGTTCTAAGAAACTGAGTTTCAGTGACATTTCAATGCTTGAAGCTAAATCATAATTTCCTCTTTAGTTTCAAACATTTGCTTCCATTCCAAATATAAAACAGAGAAATTTTAGATAATATATATATTCCCATTAATGAGTAAAAACACCTTATGTAAAGGATAAGTAAAAAGTTAAACACGTTTTGCTTTTGGGATTCTGCTGGATCATTTTGACTTGTTTTCGTTTTGTTGGTACATACCAACAAGACGAAAATAAGTACATACTCGCGCAAACGAGAAAAATCTTAATCTTGTTCGAACTTATCTCGTCTTATTAGAGCATTTGCTGTCATGTTTTGGGGTACTCCAATCGTGAGTTAGATCTCTGTTTCGGATTGGCTGAACCATTCTGCATTCTGGTTGGTTTTATCTTGTGGACTTTTAATCTTACTTGGGTATATATAGTATATCCCTCCCTTTTTTAACACTTTACAACAAAGTTGAAAAGTGTTTATGACTTTGTTCATTCTGTCTGTCTGTCTGTCTGTCTGTCTGTCTGTCTGTCCGTTAGCACGATAACTGCCGTAAAAATGACTTAATCAAAATGAAATTTTAGTATGTTGTTCAGACGGTCTGTAGGACCTATGGGAATATCAATGAATAATATCACACAATTAGTTTTGGATTGAACCCGGGTTGAAAAAATGAAATACATTGAGCCCTATGGGACCTAATTTTTCTAACATTTTTTAAGCGGATTTAAAATTCACAAATTGCTTCGAAAATTTTAGGTAATAGTCAAATTGTTCCATAAAATATATAAAAAAAAATTCAGCTAAATATATTCAGTAGTTTTTTAAATAAAAATTAAAATAATAATTACACATCTTATATGAAACGATCACGTGACCATGATATGAAACGATCACATGACCCACTTCAAAATGAGATATGGCATCCATCTTGTTTCAAATTCGTGATTTTTTAAAGTTCTTTTTAATTCATATTGAGTGTTCTATCCATCCTAAAACTACTTTATTTCTGCTTAAATTCTGTGCATCTACATACTAAAACAACACAATGACAATATATTTGAGTTTAAATTCTCATTCAAATTTGATTATTTCTACAATTAAGCCTATTTTTCACCTATGTAAAATGTAAACAGCAAAATATGTAGAATGAGTTGTATTAGAATTACTGTATTTCTTTAACACAAAATAATCCAGTCCATGGAGTCTGCATGGCTGATATGAATGAAATATTAATTGATTTTATAAACAGAAGGACGATATTTTTCGATGAAGTTTTAAGCATAAAGTTTATGAATTGTAGCTCCATGGTCTTAATTTTTAAATAAAATAAATTATTATAGTATTATGATGAATAACATGAATGGTAAATTATTTATGAATGAAATGTTTTTTTATAGAGAGAGCCAGGCGTGTTATTTTTTCTATGACGTCATTTTAATTAATTTCAGTTGTTTTCGATGAAGTTTTCAAATATAATAAATTATCGTAGTATTATGATAGATTTAAAAATATTACCGTGGAATGTATTGCATTTTAGAGATATTTAAACCACGCAATTTATATTTCAATGCCGTCTTTTGAATGAAGTTCATTTTTTTCAATGAAGGTTTAAGTTTTCAAATATAATAAATCAATGTAGTATCGTGATAAGTTTTAAAATATTACCGAGGAATGTATTGCATTTTCGACTTTTTTAAATAAAATTGCATTGAAGTTGGAAAGTGTTTCATAATCAATGCTTTAAGCATGATTGATCTTTCTTGTTTTTCTTACAGCTGTAGATCTCATTGTTTATTATTTTGTGCTTAATTGCATTGTTTAAGCTTTTCTTTTATATATACTCTTTAATTTTCTTATTTGAAGTGATTCTACAATTAATTTAGTATAAATATAGGGATTTTACTCAAACAATTTACAAAATTGTCCTAAAGCTGAAAATGTACAACCAATCATTGAAGAAATTGTATGAGTGCCTGTCTTATTATAACTCATAATCTACTACTGAATAATAATTATTCTATTGTTTCTTAAATGTCTAATTCTTTTGAAAAAAAATGGAGATATCCTGTGAAGATATTAAAGAGTGGAAATCGCGAAGTCGCCCTTATAATCGCACTCATTCTAAAGTGCGGAAATATAGTCTGCAATGCGAACAAATTGCAAAACCGTGAACTATAATTACATAAAATTTAATGATACATCCAACTTTCGAAGAGAAACTCAGGTTAACAAGAAAGCATAAGTCGAGTAGTACAATAGTCAATGTGGCCATAATGATGTCGTGATTGTAGCTAATATATCCACAAAGAAAGTTCAGACCATTCTCTGGACAATCCTTTGGTACATATTACCGTTCATTAATACTCTTTCCTTCAATTAATTTTATCGCCTAATCCGATTAATCCTTTGATGAATATAATATAAAACTACACCTGTAATCTGCTTCATATGTACTCTCTTGGCATTAGTGTTAAGAAGCAACAACAGAATTCAAAGTCAGAAAAAGGCCTCATTCAAGATTTGTTCTTTACATGCTGCAAGTTTAAGATTACAGTCTAACACAAGAAAATTTTCGGATCAGTTAGTTGTATAGGAACTGGATTATTAAACAATTATTCTGAGTAAGTAAACCCACAAGGGATGTCAAATCAAAGACGGTGATAGCCAATGAGCCGCCCTCTAGCATCAAAGGGTCCGCGGACATACATTAATTAAAGAAAAATGCTTGTTTAATGTTTTTTGTCTGCCATTACATTTTGCACAAAAGGTTTCGAATTATCCTGCAGATTACACGATACAGCATGGATTGTATACATAAATCTTAAATTATTTAACCACAAGTTTTAACTTTTGAATAAATCATTAAATACATAAAATTGCTGTTAATTAAAGCATCTTCAATTCAAAATTTTATCCAAATATTCATGACACAAAGTGTTTTGAGAATTTCTTACACGATGCAGGTTGTCTGTGGCTAAACTTAGTAAACATTAAATTAATAGTCATATAACCCGCCTATAGGAAGTGTATCCGTCAACTTGACTCATACTTTCCCCTTCCTTCTATCACCCGACTGCATTACATCAGTTTCATGTTTACTGAAAGCCATCATCATAGACTAGCCGTTACTGCAGTGCCATTTTGAAAAAGAGATATGGCCCAACGTTTTAAAAATATCTGTGGTAACTAAGAAACTTGGGAAACATTTTAAAATTCCCATACATATTAACAAAATAACACAAGATTTAGT
Source organism: Amaurobius ferox (assembly GCA_951213105.1). Taxonomy (NCBI): domain Eukaryota; kingdom Metazoa; phylum Arthropoda; class Arachnida; order Araneae; family Amaurobiidae; genus Amaurobius; species Amaurobius ferox. Next base: position 60,706,791 of record OX578136.1, read on the forward strand.
TGTTAGATGCTCTTCGTCAGTGCTAAAAAAGACAAATAAACTCAAAATCAAAAATACAAAATGGACACAAAAACAGACCCAGTAGCGTCGCCAGAAAAAGAAATTGAGGAGGAGGAAGGGTTAGTAGGCAAATATTTTGCTTCCCATTTTTCTAATCACCATTTCGTGAAACTTCAGTGTGTCCCGATATCTGAGGGGGGCATGACCCCTCTGGACACCCCCTCACCCTTGGAGACATAACTGATCATAACAGTATACATAACCAGGACAATGGATTCATAGATTCACAATTTAGAAAACAGCAAAGTAAGGGAAGATTCAGTGACAATCAGAAATCGAAATGATGATTAGCCCTGCCAGTCTAAAACATAGAAATAACTCACGAGTTAAAGTGTCCCAAAATGGAACCCAAATGTCCCAACAAGACGATACAAGGCTCAAAAAGATGAAACGAATCCAAACAAGAATAAACAGGCAGAAACTTTGCAGAAGAGTCACAAAGTGTCAAAATTCAATTACAAGGATAATCAAGACATTTCTGAAGAAGACTTCATATGGTAGCAAATGGTGTTTACACTGCATTTTTGACTCAACTATTTTTATTCTATTTGCATTTTTATTATCTGCATTTTTATTATCTGCATTTTTATTCTATTTTGCATATTCATTTCATATGAGTTTTCTAAAACCCGAAAGTATCACACACACATCTCCCTCACAAGAAATGGAAATCCTTAGTGAGCTCTACCCTCTGTAATTGAAGGCGGAGTCCATATCACTTATCATCTAAGCCATATCTATAGCCAAGCTTGAAAAATAGATATTTCAAGGACATTTTTTTAACTGAAAGTGTAAATCTCTAGTAATCTTCCCACACAGAATCTCTTCAAATGTAATGCTAAATTCATATCAGTCATCGTGTAAGATCCATCTATAGCAAATTTAAAAAAATAGACGTTTCAAATAAAAATATGGACCTAAAATGGATATCCTTACTAAACCCCTACCCCTTTCATAATTTGAAAAAAAATTCTCATCAGTTATAATCTAAGCAATGTGTTTTATAGATTGCAAGAATTATGTGATTCAAGGAAAATGTAAATTTTTTCATTGGAAGTAACATAACCAGAAGTAACATAACCAGACATGTAAATCCTTAGTAAGTTCCTTAACCCTTTCTAGAATTAAATACTAAATCCATATCAGTCATTATCTAAAGTCTACCTATTATCAATCCTGAGAAATAGATGATTAAAGAAAAAATTATAAACCGGAAATGGAAAAGACACCGAAAGTGAAAATTCCTAGCAAACCACCCTATCGCCTCTGGAACATGATGCTGAATCCATATCAGTTAATATATAAGCTATTGCTATAGACAATCTTGATAAATAGATGTATTAATTAAAAGGATGTTTTTAACCGGAAGTGGAAATCCTTATTAAACATCTTAATCCCTCAAAAAGTTGATGCTAAATCCATATTAATCATTATCTAACCATTATAGTATATTACAGATCTTGAGAAATAAATGTTTCAAGGTAAAATTTTTCCAAAAGAAAATAGTATGGCAAAACTTTGACACCAATGATACATTTTAGTCTTCTTAAATTAGTCATAATCACACATACGTCGATAATGCCAAATATATTCCTCATCTAAATTACATTAAAAATTGCACTTTTCTGTGTACACGAATCTCTCTCAAATTACTCCACATTACTATCTCCAAGAAACAGTTTTATTCGCAACCCTTACACAACATTTTAAATAAATCACATTTCTACAAAAATATTTCACTTCCAGCAATTCAATTAACACATATTTAGGCTACTCGCACATCATTTAATTCGATATTCAATAAAACTTTTATTTCCTCTACAGAGCACCTCAAAGTAAACATAATTTTCAAACGAATAATCTAGGTACGATATTTTTACAAGAAAGGACAAGTTTTAGAATTTTCTTCCCTCATCTTTACCTACCCAAAATCAACAAGATTCAAATAGCGAGAGAAGATGCTGTGAATTGCCGTATCTCCTCTTTTCTGGAAACTTTTATTGCATGAAACAAAAGATAAATTGAATTACATAGTGAAAGACTAATATCATCATGAGCTGCTAATGTTGTCTAATGTGATGTTCATAATTCCCTTTCAGAATACCTTGGAGGCAAACGGTTCAAAAGGAGAATTTTACTTACGGCTCGAACTGCTTTTATTCGCCACTCTTTCAGTTTATTCTATAGCTGTGATAACAGAGTAACAATTGGGTGCATGATGCTTCTTAAATTTGATTTATCAATCTAATTATAGAGAACTTTTATGATTTGATAAATACTTTTCGGAGAATGTCGCATCAAAAGATAGAAGTTTCAGAAACTCTGGGAATTACATACTGGAAGAATAAAGTGCTGATGGAATTTGATTTTAAAGCAGTTTTCTTTCACTTATTTCAAAGTATATAAAAGATTTGCTTAGAAGGAGTCGAAAGGCATAAATTTGCAAATGCCTAGAATAAAAAATATATTTCAATTTTCGGAAGATCTCTCTCTCATCTGATATGCTAACTTATGAACTGTGAGTGAAATTAAATTAAAAATGTATTAATTATATTTTTTATTCGGTATATACAGTTCAGAAAGTTTATCTAATGTAATATTAAAAAGTCTGCATGAAGCTGAAGAATGTGTCCAGGCTTCAATTTTAAAATTAAACATATTTCTTTATACATGATAACATTGAAGTTTTCAGCCTTCTGTAACCAGTCAGAACGAAGCAAATCTTAAGCCTGCAATGATGTGCACAAACAGAGCATGCAAATCCTCATCTGATGGACAAGACTCATATGGAAGGGATTAATTCCTAATCATTCATCCATGAACAAAGGCACAGGTGATGTAATTGTGGGGATAGAAATTTGACCTGGTCCTGCCGAAAACTGATTTTCAAATTTAAAGAAAGCCTTTTAGAGACGTCAAATAATAAAAAGAGACTCATTCATTGCATTAGTTTCTTTGAATCATGGCGTGTGCAATTTTATTACTTTTTCTTACTGTTGTATAGAGAAAGTATTGTTTTCCTGAATATATCGATGTTGAGATTTTGACGATTAAACACTTTTCAAAACTCTCTGAATGCATTTGAACTCTTTCTTTTTTTACCTATATCATCAGATAAAGCAACTCATTTTGCTGCCATTGCCGAAGAATGCATTTTGCCATCAAAATGCTTTGAAGCAGTGGCCACCAACTACAATCATGGAGAGTAACTCCGGGATGCCGTGGACGAGGTAAACGAGACTTTCTGTGATCATATATATTACGTATGGTTTCAAATTTAGCCAGAGCAGTTTTGACTAAATATGCACCATCCATTCTGTAATACTTCTTCAAAACAAACATGATATGAGCAGCGCATGACTTTTCTACATAATGCAATGACGTGTCTTCACACAGCGGAAGAAAGGTGTACAAGGTCCACAGCACAAGGTTTTTGTTATTAAATTAGAAACGGTAGATTTAAAATTGGTTTATATATATATATATATATATATATATATAATCATCATTTATCATGGTACTACAGCCCTTGTAGAGCCTTGCCATTTCCCTATATATATATATATATATATATATATATATATATATATATATATATATATATATATATATATATAACCATTAAAAATGAATCAGGAAGAGAGGGGGAAAACCATATGAATTGCATATAAATGGCTGAGAGGGATAGCGACCTCTCATTCCCGTTTTAAGTACTTTTACGTCTAGACAACGCCCACGGATACCAATGCAATTCAATTATAGATCCCCGCAGCATGTGCAAAAATGAAGGCACCATAATGCAGACAGAAATGGAACGACGAAAACAATAAAACATTGTGCCAACCATACATCGACTAAAACGGAAAACCCGCAACGCCACTTAAAGTATGTGCCCATACGCATGGGTACATCGATAAGTCCAATATGATGTCATACATTCAAGTCATCACTGAATGAAAATCCTCTTCTTTAAAGAAAGAATTATAAATATCTTTAAGGAAATTCCTTGGGTAATGATTTTTAAGTGCTTCTTGTAAAATGTGTTTATTACTAGTAAGACAATCCTTTCTGAAAGTATTATTATTGCGATTTCTTCTAAGGTGTCCTGTTATGATATTACGGAAAATATTCCTAGTTAAATTCGACCTCCATCCAATAATTTGGTTAATCTTCATATCATAATTATTACGTTTATTGTACATTACTGTATGAATTCCACTTTTATGCTTGTATCTTATGGTTATGTCAAAGAAATTTACTTCGTCTTTGACGCTATCAGGGTTCTTAACAAGTTCCAATTCCGGAGGATAAAAGTCAAATTCAAGTTCAGGAGTACTTGAGTAATGTCCTAAAATCACATCGTCCACATATCTGTAATATGGCATCTCGTATAATACCTGATTATTTCTTTCAAAGTATGTTAAATATATGTCAGCAAGGACTGAAGAACAGCCCCCGCCCATGGGAATTCCTTTAATTTGCTGATAAAATACTTCTCCGTTACACAGTATGTTTTCAAACAATACCAGCTGAACAATACCCCTCTCTTTCAAACAATACCCCTCTCTTTCTGATTCATTTTTAATGGTTAAAAAATGTATCCTTTCCTTATTTAGTACTCATTCCGAAGTTGCATAAAACACCAGTAAAATTCCGTACGGTTACTGTTGGATGTAATACATATATTACGTTAGCTAACAAAAAACTAATGAAAATTCTTCAGCCAGCATATAAGGCTTTATTAGTACAAAATCCAATAATCATAAAAAACAGCTATGAAGTCATAAAGCGATTGAAATATTGCAATAAGGAAATACAGTTTACAAGCTATGACTTCCGTGACCTTTTCAACAACATTGATCTTAATAAATTACATGCGATACTTTTACTGGTGCATACAGAATACAACCTCAAAAAAGTGATCACTTTGCGTAGGTATATGGATCTAATTCAGCTGGTATTGTTTGAAAACATACTGTGTAACGGAGAAGTATTTTATCAGCAAATTAAAGGAATTCCCATGGGCGGGGGCTGTTCTTCAGTCCTTGCTGACATATATTTAACATACTTTGAAAGAAATAATCAGGTATTATACGAGATGCCATATTACAGATATGTGGACGATATGATTTTAGGACATTACTCAAGTACTCCTGAACTTGAATTTGACTTTTATCCTCCGGAATTGGAACTTGTTAAGAACCCTAATAGCGTCAAAGACGAAGTAAATTTCCTTGACATAACCATAAGATACAAGCATAAAAGTGGAATTCATACAGTAATGTACAATAAACGTAATAATTATGATATGAAGATTAACCAAATTATTGGATGGAGGTCGAATTTAACTAGGAATATTTTCCGTAATATCATAACAGGACACCTTAGAAGAAATCGCAATAATAATACTTTCAGAAAGGATTGTCTTACTAGTAATAAACACATTTTACAAGAAGCACTTAAAAATCATTACCCAAGGAATTTCCTTAAAGATATTTATAATTCTTTCTTTAAAGAAGAGGATTTTCATTCAGTGATGACTTGAATGTATGACATCATATTGGACTTATCGATGTACGCATGCGTATGGGCACATACTTTAAGTGGCGTTCCGGGTGTTCCGTTTTAGTCGATGTATGGTTGGCACAATGTTTTATTGTTTTCGTCGTTCCATTTCTGTCTGCATTATGGTGCCTTCATTTTTGCACATGCTGCGGGGATCTATCATTGAATTGCATTGGTATCCGTGGGCGTTGTCTAGACGTAAAAGTACTTAAAACGGGAATAAGAGGTCGCTATCCCTCTCACCCATTTATATGCAATTCATATGGTTTTCCCCCCTCTCTTTCTGATTCATTTTTAATGGTTATATCCTGCATCAGTATATAGAGCTGCATTGCGCCTTTTGTTGAGTGGTATTTGGTATTTGGTATTATAATGGTATCCTTTTTTGTTGTATATTTCTATATATATATATATATATATATATAGACGACATTTCAAGATTAAAGTGAATTATATTATCAATTGGAGGTCTAATTTAAGTCAGAAAGTTTTTCGTAATATCGTAATGAATCACTTTATACGGAACGCCCGCTTGCATACTTATAAAAAAGACCGTATAAAAAGTGATGTTATATCTATCATAATAAAACAGTCAACGCATTTGAAAATGATATTGGCAAACGTTTAGTTTTGGGTTATAAATGGCAACGATGGTGTTAGTCCTATACACTCTACTCCCTTCTCTCTTTTGACTGAGGGATTTCAGTTGGCCGTTTTACTTTTCTTGTGTGTTGTCACTCTGAATTCTGACTTTGTATTTATACCCTTGCTTTTACAACTTCGTAATGGAGTCCATTTGTTCCTTGTTCGGACTGTTTTGTGCGTCTTTTGCTTTGACGTTTGTACGGAGATTGGCCTCAGGTATTTTTCGGCTCCGGGAGTGTTTCCTATGGAATAAAAGTCGACTTTTAACCGGGGAACTAGGGGTCACCACCCCCCTAGGCCTTTTCAAATTTCCCTGTTGGCTTTTCTCCACCCCCCCCCCTTTTTTGAGATTTCTTTGTAGAATTTTTCTCTTTTATATATATATATATATATATATATATATATATATATATATATATATATATATATATATATATATATATATATATATATATATATATATATATATATATATATATATATATATATATATATATATATATACATATACACTCATCGCCATAAAATTTTGCGCACGAAGAAGTAATTGTGGGATCGTAACGAAACTTAGCATAAAGGTATGCGTCAGGCAGATATGCAAATAATTAGAAATACAAAGCAAGTACGCATTGCTTAATGCAACCAGAGAGCGTTGAACTTCGTTCTCCTTGGCGCAGAAAATGGTACGCAAAGACATTTTGCCTGTATTTAATCTGTTGCAGAGGGACGATTTTTCATTAGCAATGCCATTTTTCATTAGCAATGCCAATCGAGAGGGGAGGAATCGTCGGGATGATGGAAGCCGGTTGGTCAGCTCGGCCAGTAGTCCGCCACCTATGCCGTTCTGACTTCACTGTGAGGAGGTGTTGGGACCAGTGGACTAGAGAGAGGTTGCATACACGGCGGCCAGGCTCTGAAAGCATTCGGCAGACTAATAGCCGAGAAGACCGTCACATCATACGACACGCACGCACAGCGCCAACTGCATCATTGTCCGCCATCAGGACACTGGCAGCACCTTCACTACGGGTTCCTGTGTCTATCTGTACCATCGCGAGGCCCATGGCTGAAGGATATTTGGTATCGAGGCGCCCATTACGTATGCTGCCAATGACATCCACCCACCGTGGCCTCCGTTTGGAGTGGTATCGCGCTCAACGGGATTGGACCGCAACCGAATGGAACCAGGTCGTCTTCAGCGACGAATCGAGATTCAATATGGGCAGTGATGACAGCGGTGTACATGTATGGGACCCCTCAATCCTGCCTTCGCTTTAAAGCGACACACCGCTCCCACAGCTGATGTGATGGTATGGGGTGCCATCGCATACTACACCCGGTCACTTCTACTATTGATACACGGAACCATGACAGCCCAGAGGTACGTTCGTGACATCCTTTATCCACAAGTGTTGCCACTCATGGCAGGGCTCCCAGAAAACGTTTTTCAATAGAACAATGCTCGGCCACACACAGCAAGGTTGTCACAGAAAATGCCTCCGCCACATTACCACTCTTCCCGGGACTGCCGATCCCCAGATTTGTCACAGACCGAGCATGTCTGGTATCACTAGGGACGGCAAATTGGACAGCCTACGAGTTTGGTCGAACTAGAGGGGCGCTTACAACGACTGTGGAATGAGATGACGCAGGATAGCATACGGGATCTGTATACCTCAATGCTGGCCCGTAGCGCATCGTGTATTCACGCTACAGGTGGCCCAACAGGGTACTGGAACAGCCATTCATTTGTAGTTTTTCCTGTAAAAAATGATCCTTTTGCTTTGATTTTGTTACCACTTATATTAACGTTGTATTAACGTTATATTAACGTTGCACTCACATATATAAAATACCGTTCGATTCTGACAACTCTTTCTTGGTGCGCAAATTTTTATGGCAATGAGTATATATATATATATATATATATATATATATATATATATATATATATATATATATATATACATATATATTATAAAGTGTATATACATACAGATACAAACACACGTATATATAGTATATGTGTGTGTGTGTGTGTTTCACTGCTTTTCTTAGTTCTTTGTATCTCCTTAGCTTTTACATCATTTTCAGAAACTTCTGAAATTGTTTACATAATTTTATTTAGGCATTTATTTAAGCATTTTTTGGTTCGGACTTGCCGAGATTCGCTTTGCTAAGTGTATATTAGTGCTTATTGGCTTTGAAAAAAGCAAAGCAGTTCACCTGATTGAAGCAGTGGAAGCATGACGAGCATTATTTTCAACATCTGACAACAAGTAAACAAGATGTATTGTTCCCAATTGTTTATTTCAGCAAAAGACTAAAAGTTTAATCAAAAGTTCTATTTTCGATGTATAAAGCCTTAATAAAATTTTACTGAGATTTTCCTGAAATTGAAACTGATCCCAATTTGTAACGTTGATGCTTATATTTTACTTTCTATACTACGACACGAAGAATATGGAAACTTTATACAGAATTTGAAATAATCTTCCTCGCGCTAGATAACTGTATCTTGCATTTCGTCTCCATAGAAACCGCCATAAAAAATAGGCCAAGAAACATCGTATTCCCAAAGGTAGTATTTATTTAATTTTTCAAGACTTTCTTGTCAATAAAAAAGTATTGAGATATTTTTTGCTACAGACTAATGAACAAAACGTACTCAAAATAATGAAGACACGGGGATTTGCTTTATTTTTCATGGTTTCTCTTCTTTTTAATTCTGTTTTTGCAGGTCAAAACTGTAGTTCAGTAATAATGTAAATATTATTATTAGCGTAAACAACTATATTATTTTAGTCAATTTACACTATCAAAATACATTTTTCAAACAAGTTCATAGTCAACATAAGGGGATTGTGGCAGGTCATGAGAGCATTACTGAATTTCCTAAAGATTTTCTATGAACAGCAAAAATATTGTAAAGAGAATAAAAATTTGGATTTCTATGAAAAAGATGGTCATTGAAATTTCAAAATTTCAAACCTGCTGTAATTTCAAATATATATTTATTCTATCTATTATGTTTAAAGAATTTTAATAAACACAGGTAATAAAAGAAAATTAGAGATTTAAACTTTGAGAGAAATGCAAATTAAAGAAAATTTAAATCTCTTTGCAATCATGTGTTGTCCATATTATATTTTTTATATTTTTCTATACAGATTAGTAAATATTTATACATTATGCTATGATTAGCTCTCAAGAACGACGTATCTAAGTGGCTAATTAGCAACCTATATCAATAAAACAAACATTAATGTGAAATATGATAGGAGGTACAGATCTTCTTCGACACAAGCGAATGTTCTCAATCACTGCATAAAAAATGCCATACATGCCCTGTTTTGTTGTTAAAGTGCCATGCTTTGGTATATATATACACATATATATATATATATATATATATATATATATATATATATATATATATATATATATATATATATATATATATATATATATATATATATATATATATATATATATATATATATTATATATATATGTATATATATATGTATATATATATATATGTGTGTATATATCTATATGTATACATATATGTATATGTACATATGTATATATATATATATGTGTATATATCTATATGTATACATATATGTATATGTACATATGTATATATATATATATAATTTAAAAATAATTCTAAAAATTACATACAGCTTGAAAAAATCTATCAAAAATCATTAAGTACTATATATTCTATTGTGAAGAATATGCGCTTATTGCTGCAATCACACTCCACAAAATTATATAAACTCAAAAGACAATAACACTGAAAACCTTACGACCATGATGAAAACAAGAACGAAAGGAAAACATACGGGCTAGGTGCAATAAAATGGCCAATGAGGGAATGAGACCTCATTTAAGTCCCGGTTACCAGCCGGCTGCGCGGTCGCGACACCACTCCCGGAAGCCTGCACGCATCCGTAGTTAACCTCATTGTGACCACGAATAATGAACATGAAAGATCCAAAAGTCAAAAGTATCAAAATTCAAATTATCAAAGTATAAAATCTCGAAGTGAAAAATCAAATCCCCGTCACTCGAACATTATTTAATAAATCTAATCAACAATTCTAAAAAACCATTTATATATACTTTCATGACTCATATAAAACATTAAAAACATATATACAATAAAATCGGCATTATAAATTTAAAAACTTATAATTCACCAATACCATAAAATTTTTTAATTATCTCTATCACAACTTCAATCAATATTAAAAACATTAAAATAATACAACTCACGTACACCATCTACCTTTACATTAACTCTCAAATGATCAGCCTCCTCAAAGTCAACTTCAACCTCTCTACACCGCCAGGCAAACAGATACAGCCATGGTCCATCTGGAGATGGACCATGGCTTATCAGCAGTTTTCGACGGGAGAGCACGTTTTAAGCATTCCTGATCACGAATCAAACATTTTTGAGGTGATGTCAGTGTGTGTGTGTGTGTGTGTGTGTGTCAGTGAGCCTGTGGAGACGATATCTCACGAAAGAATGGAGCGATTCGAATGATATTTGATACAAAAATCACAATCCGTGAATACTGGAAGCCTATTGTTTTAAACACAATCGAATGTTCAGAACCCCCCTAAATTTTCGAGCGAAATTTTGAAAAAATCATCAAAAAATCAAAACCTTTATAAAGTTACGGAAATAGACATTTCTTATGTAATTCTTCCTTAAGAAACGATTGACATAAACTTTAGAACACTAGCATGAACCGTTCTCGAGATATTGCACATTTTTCAAATAAATTTATCAAATAAATCTCATAAATTAAAAAAAAAATACTAACTGTGGAGAAACATGTTCACTTTTCATATGTAATATCATACGATAAATTTGGTGACATCATTCTCTTGGATTTTCTCGTGGATTTTGCTGAAATTTTTTTATATCCATTATATTTTATGGGATACTTTGTATATTTCCTAAAACTTTCCAAGCAATTTGTGAATTTTAAATTCGCTTAAAAAGTGTTTGAAAAATGAAGTTCTATAGGGTTCAATGTATTTCATGTTTTCAACCCGAGTTCAATCCAAAACTAATTGAGACCGTTCCAACAACATACTAAAATTTCATTCTGATAAAGCTATTTTTACGGCAGTTATCGTGCGAATGGACAGACAGACAGACAGAATAAACAAAGTCATAAACACTTTTCAACTATGTTGTAAAGTGTTAAAGAAGACTTTCCATAGATAAGGTATTATGAAAACGATATTTTATCCCGCAATTTTATTCGGGGAAAAAATATACTGCTACGCAAAGTAATTAAACCCAATAACTCAATAAGTTTATATAGCTCACGTTTTTTATTAAATCTTTTCCGATTTAAATAAGTAAAAAATGTATATAAAAATAAATTTTATCGAAATTAAATTTTTCATTGGATTATATTAATTACAGCTTCTGGGTTGAAAGGTCACGGGAATTATTGATATTTTCAATTTCTGAAATCATCTCTTTTACGTTGGCAAAGATTTTTCAAACTCATATATTGAGTTTAGCTATTATTGAAACAGAATAAAAATGGTTTGGGTATATCTTCTTATACCCTATTTTAGCACTTTCATTTTGGCATATGTTGATCCATCTTCATAGCACTTTTGTTTTGACATATACAGATCCTGTTTCATATTTTTTATAAATCTGTTTACAAACGGAAACAAGATGTTTTATTCTTCAGATCTGCCTGTGAAGACATGTTTGTATAGCGAGAACAGGGATTCTTATACTTATGTTTTGGAAAATTTTATTAAATATTTTGATAGAATGTTTTGAATAACAATGTCATTAAAAATAGTAAAGGAATTTACATATATTTGCGAATTTTAAGTTTCATTATCTTATATATTTCTTACCAAGAACGGGTATATTACTAGTTAATCATAAAAATAATTTATTATTTATTTTTTAAGTCTTTAACATTTATTCTTTCCTTACTTTGCAGTTGTCTTTAAAGATAGTACCTTTTCACACTTTAGATCTTTGTGACATTGCACTTTAAAAAAATTATTATAAATATCTCATACAGTGTTTCTCTCAGGTATACCTCCAGGGGGCTTTGCCCCTCCCCCTGAAGGCATTTTATGTTAACCTAGTTCCTATTTATGTAACAAAGCATTTACATATATTTATATAGGGCAAATATAAAACTTTAAAATTTCATTTGCCCTCCCGACCAAAAAGTACTGAAAGAAACATTGATCAAATAGTATTAAATTGCTTTCGTTTTTCTTAATTAGTTTCTTTATTATTTTTATTCGTAAAGCCTTCTTTGTTTTGAGAACACACATTTGAATTTCAAGACGGATCATTGCATTTGTACCCTCCACTTTTCCATCAGCAGCCATTTTATTTACGTGTGATTTTTTTTCGAAATTCCTTCCTTTAAAACTTTCTCTCAAACTTTCATATTCATCAGCTATTTCTGTCAAATCAGAAAGTTATTTTCATCCATACATCAAGAACATGTTAATTTATTTAGCTGGCATTCGACGCTCTAACTGATCCCCTATTACAAGATAATTCAGCGGATTAAAAATTGTTACTTCAAGATCGCCTATCTACTCTTCAGAGCAACGTCATAATTTCTCCATAATTTTGTGGTGCTTTTGGGGGACGAAAAAGTAACTGTCTTAATTTTTCAGAATTTTATAAGAATAATTTAGTTACCATAATCATAGTTATTGGCTATTTTGAGATGTTCTCATGCCATCAATTTAGAATGTTCAAAAACAGCAGAACACTGGGCATATTCGCCATTCAATTTTCCATTGATAGAGGAATTGTGGGTAAAATGACTACGGTAAGACAAAATTAATTTTTAGTAAAAGTAATAAATTTTAAGATATTGAAATAATACTATTTACTAATATTTCAATTTATTTAAATATGTTTTGCATGAATTTAACTCTTTTCCGCTTATGTATTTTAAAAGCAATAAGTGAATATATGCCTATCAAATTGTCACTTTACCCGAAATATGAGAGAAAAGTTTCCCCTATATAAATTAAAAGCATTAAAACCCTTGGAAGAGTAAAAAATGTATTTATTCACATTTTAAAATAATACCGTAAATAAGAGGCATAACTGTAGCTTATACTAAATATAAAAGCAGTAGAAATGTTCTATTTTTAAATATACAGATAGAAATTAATCGAAAAATGACAAAATACTTTCGGTAATGACTAAATAAGGAAAATGTAAATTTACTTATAAAAAATAAAATATCAACAATTTGATAGTTTTGTTGACGCAATAGGTCATTTTCATTCTAATATCATCCAAATTACTAACCACCTCATTATGACTATAAGCCACAGACACTGAAACTATCGTCATTGTTCTAAAAATGAATCCTTAATCATTAACTTTCTATAATTACTGATTAAAAACTAATAAAGTTAAATGCTAAATCAACTATTACGGATTTGCTATGTTGAAATTTTTGGAAAATTATGACGTCACATCGCGTGAACGCCAATATAGGTCGTATTTCCTAAAAAATCCGAGAAGCGATTTTTAATTTAACTAATAAGAATGCCGCCTGGAGAATAAAATTTTTTAACTTTTGTCTATTTTAAAACATTTTAAATCATACACAAATAATATAAATGCGGGAATTGTCTACTTAGTATGAGACAAAGAAATACAATTAAATATACTCAAAAATCACCAAATGTACTCAAAATTAGTTTATCTAAATTGGTTGTCTTATTTTCATAAAGACTATTTTTTTTTTTGCTTTGAAATCGAGTTAACCTCTTAATTATGACTAAGAATGTTGATGAAGACTCGTCTAAGGGTGAGCCTATTAGTGTGGAGTCCACCACTATATCATTTAATTAATTGCTGCCAATGTCACCGGAAATAACTCAGGACAGTTATTCCGCCAATGATTCCTTGAAGATCTTTTGAAATTTACTCAACTAAAATAGAACTAACGGTGCTTCGTCCTGTTAAAATACATTTGATTTCTCTGCTTAATGGCGTATAACAAATATTGTATATCAAGTTAAATGTAACTGCTTATTGCTATTCACTAAAGACTTTCACAACACAACCTCTTGATGCTTCTTTATCTTCTACTACCGCTACAAAAATCTTCCCATATAACTGTTGCACTTGCATATGAAAACGACAATATTTTTTAATGCTGATTTATGCCGTGTACTGTATGCTAATGGGTATTTTTGTAATACCCTAAATTTTACCAAATTCACACCATATAGTGGAGAGGAAAATACATTCCGATTCACATTACTAAGTAACTTTATATGAGGATTTTAATAACGTAGATTTAGAACTGATTCCAGACCACCTGGTGCTTGCGCATTTTAAAAACACTAATTCTTCTACAGAAAATCATCTTAAATGTATTGAGATACCAGATTGAATTGTCTATAAGCACATATATCATGGAGGTACAAATGTACTATTATATTTTTAGTTAAAGGTATCCTTTAACTAATCCTTTATCAAAATGACACAGATATATTATTGTAGCAATTTACTTCAAGAAACTAATACATCCAATCTGACATCCCAATGCATCTTTGTTAATATTTTTATAAAATTTTCAATTGTTATAATGCATAAATTACTAAAATATGTTGTAAATTGTTAATTTTGAAACATACAAACTTCATTTACGTCTTATTTGTCAAACTGATATTGACTTTTGCTTCACTAAATTTCTTGATGCTTACCATCATCTAATCTGGAAGCATATATTTATTGGCAAGATACTTTTCTGATGATCACTAAAAGGCTCATCTTTTCAGAACACTTTCTAAATTGTTGATGAAGATTTATGATATTTGTGCCCTATTTCTGAAACTCTTAATATTTTTGGTTTCACAAAAAATATATTTCATCTCCTCAATTTGTTTTGGGTGTGGCCATCTCAATGATTAGATAATACTGACTATTTTCAGCAGCTTTTATGACCTTAAAAATGTTCTTCAAATATGCAAATGCCGCTCGTCGTAAATCAAATTTAATAAATTAATTTGCTATTTTAATATAACATATCATTTAAACAATTTCAATACGTTTCTTACACATATTTTATTTACAGGTTTTATTTTACATTTTAATTTTGCAAATGGGTCTGAAATTTTTTCATCCATGTATATTTAACATATCAAATGAATTGTAAAAACAGTGATAATGATGTTGATAGAAATACTAAACGTTTTCTCATTTACCACTCGTTTTAGATGATGTATATAACGTCCAAATTTAAAAAACAAATATATATACCGAGCAAAAAATTGGTATCGTCAAGACCGTTTGTTTTTTTCAACAGACAATAAATAAGATTACTTTATTCTGAAAGAAAATTAATTATAACTAATTTGCACCAAAAAAAAGAACCACTTTATACTATTTGCAATTACTTTCTTTTCAAAAGTCTTTTCCAGCAATTATGAATTTTAACACTTCCCAACATAGTTGAAAAGTGTTTATGGTCTTGTTCATTGTGTCTGTCTGTCTGTCGGTCTGTCAGTCAGTTCGCAATATAACTGCCTTAAAAATGACTTTATCAAAATGAAATTTTAGTATGTTGTTGAGAGGGTCTGTGGAACATATGGAAATGGAAATGAATAATATCACGAAATTAGTTTTGGATTGAACCAGGGTTAAAAAAGTGAAATGCATTGAACGCTATGGGACCTAACATTTCAAACATATTTTAAGCAAAGTTAAAATTCACAAAGTACATCGGAAATTTAAAAAAGTATTTAAATTATCACATAAAATACATAAAAAATTTTGAGCAAAATATGTTCAGTAGTTTTTAAATAAAAATTAAAATAATGATTACATTCATATTATATAAAGAAATCATGTGATCCCCTTCAAAATAAAATATGGCATCCATCTTTTTTCCCAGTGTTAAAATCGTGATTTTTAAAGTTCTTTTAAATTTGTAATCAGCGTTGCATCCGTCCTAAAACCGGTTTTAGTACTTATTTTCTGTGGATCTATATTGTGTGCCAACGCAATTACAATATTTTTAATTTAAATTATCATTAAACTTTGATTATTTCTACAACAAAGCCTAATTTTAATGGATGCAGAATGTAAACAAGTGATTGAAAGATTAGTTCTATAAGAATCGCTGAAATCTTTTCACGCAAAATTATTTAGCACTGGAGTCTGGAATAAAAGTAATAAGAATGGAATATTCATTGCTTATACATAGAGAGCCTTGAGATTTATGTTTTTATGACGCCATTTGAATAAAGTTCATTTTTTGCGATGAAATTTGATGTTTCCAAATATAAAAAGTGATTGTAGTGCTGTGCTAATTTAAAAAATATCAGCGCTGAATGTATCGCATTTTAGAGATAATTTGAATCTCAGTTGGAAAGTGTTTAATAATCAATGCTTTATGCATAATTAATCTTTCTTGTTATAGTTTTCCTTTGCTTCATTACCTATAAAAATAAACTATTATAAATTCGTGAAATAAAATTAAATACTTGTTTGATCTCATGTACAAGCCTCAGAATCAATACAGCAAGAAAAGAAAGTCAGTCACTTTAATACCGATATCGAAGACTAGTGTTCAATACAGGAATTCATTCTTTCATCAAATATTTTCACCACAAAGAAGTAGACAGATACGAAATATATAAAATTCAGAACTATTTTCCTGGTGAGAAAAATAAATCTTATTGATCAGCCAGTTCTTTCTAACTGACTAAAACTAAAATTATATGTTTCAAATCCCATTTGGTAAACATCCATAAAATGCTTCTTACAATTTCGTAAAAGTAGAACGGATTCCAATTCGTAACACCTTAACTTTTTAATAATTTTCATCCTTTGAAACTAGATTAAAGAATCCTTATACAGCACATTTGATAATAATTTTGTTCATTCTTGATAGAGATTACGTCTTAAAATCCGTTACCATGGCAATCCCCATGAAAAATTGTCAAAGTTTATTCGAGAATTCACACTTATTTTTTAATTTTTTTTCAAGATTTTCGTGTCAATAAAGAAGTATTAAAAAGTTGTCGCTATACTCATTAGCGGAAAAAACTCAGATCTAAAGAAATTGAAATTGTTCAGATAATATTTTTTCATTTGCGGATCTAACAAAACTAAGCTATAATACTAAACTGTGTAACTTTTAAACTGTAACTATTTTCTGTTTTACATTTTAAAATACAGATATAAGCGGTATGCTTTACACCGTGAAAAATATGTTCTTGAAAATGGTCTGTAGGGAGAAAAATACGAGCTATCCTGTAAAATAAGAACTCCTAGCTATCCTTAGTTGTTGTTGTTGTCGTGTCCCTAATATTACATTTAAGGAAGAATGAGTGCACTGCTTCTGTTTAGTCTAATGACCCGGGGCACCGAAGGTAGAAGTCTGACTTCTGTCCCAAATAAGACATTACAGCACCCATGCCCGCAGGCGGGACTCGAACCCGCAATCTGGCAGCCGAGCCATCACGAGGAAACGGCTGCCTCTTTGACCGCTCGGCCACCACATCGGCAGGATAAAAAGTAAAATGAATAATCGAAGTTCTCCTTATGATTGAAATTCCTAGCTGTCTTCAAGATGAATAATCTCAGTTGTCTGTAGAATTAATAATTCAAACAGTTGTTAAATAAATAATTCAATCATTCTTGTGAAGTGAAAAAAAATTCTTGTTAGGTAAGGAATTCATGACTTGTGGCTTGAACTCTATTGTATTATTTTAGTGTTCTACAGTTCTATTTAATCACACAAGATTTATTTTGCTGAAACTAACCGTTTAAAGATTATTTATTACTACAATGAATATACGTATACTCGGAAATCCCACCCATAGCCAAAACTGTAACTCACCTAAGGATCTGAAAGCTAAAGTGTGTACATTACACACACATGCACACACCGACGAGGTTGAACCTTGCAATTCAGAAAGAGTCCCTTACATCTGTGTTTCAATTCTGCAAATTTTTTCAAAATATCTTGTTCTGGAGTCTTGGTCTAGAAAACTTGAAGTCTCCTAACAGAAAATAACAAACGTTTTCGTTGTAATAAAAAATTTAAAAACTTTTATTGTGTAATACGCTACAAATGTTCTTGAGATTTTCTAGTTGAAAAAGAAAATTTAGAATATATCAGCTATTTTTTGATAAAAAAAAATACAAATCTCTCCAATTTTATTCCCTCTTAAAAATACATTTTCCAGTGGCACATAAGAGATTTTCAGTGACCTGTAAGACTAACTTGTTAACAAATCGTAAAACTCGCTTCAGGCGGTTTTTGTGATTATGAACTTAATCTTTGCAGCTTTTCGTGTAGCCTAAATTAAATTGTGTATGAATGTGACTTCAGCTACTTAGAATGACTGAAATTGTCAGTTCCCATAGGAGTTTGAGCAAAACGTGTCGCTTATAGCAAGTTTTTTTATGCTATTGCATCTGCATCCATTGCATGACATTCTTGCTACCATCGCATCCATTGCATGACATTCTTGCTGTCACTGCATTATCTGCAATGGTGAAATGGGAGTGTATGCGAAATTTTTTTAGTACTCGCCTTACAGGCGGGTTTTATAATTATGGTTCTTTTGCGCTTAAAAATTGTAAAATAAAAAAAGTCTAATCCAGTGATATCCATCCGAGAGCTAAAAGCAACAACCATTAAAAATGTTTTTTTGCATATATTCATTATATAACAAGATCATTTTCTACTTCTTATGGGCCAGCTGATTTTCTTGACCTTACAATGTATAATTTTACATTGGGCATATATTGTTATATTATCTAAATGTGGATGTTGTATAAAAATGTGCTGGTAATAATTATCCAATATGATAATTTTACAACCTAATAACGCATATCAGAGTGTTTTATAATTCACGTTCAGTGGTTTATTTCCTATTTGTGTGCTTGAAGACCCAATTAGAAAAATCACCACACTTCCAATTGCAAAAATCACCAGCAAGAACATTAGAATTATTCCATGGTATTTTGCTGCAAGGGTGTGGTGTTAGCAAAAATAGAGAATTTAAAACAGCCCCATGGCAAAAAAGGTTCTATTAGAATAAGTTGCACGGCGAACTCATTCGTACAATAAAACCAACCCCTATTTTAAAAACTCATTGAGGTATTAGGATAATGATTTTCACAATTTTTAATATTTCAGGCTTACGGAAAGATCGTTGACCACCTAGAAGTTTCTGCCAATTAGGGATGCACATTGGATTTAGGGGTGAATTAGTGGATTGCTAATAGATATTTGCATTGACACATCAGGATTTTTTATGATAATGAATTCCCTTGAAAGACCAACAATTCAGCACATGGATTAGTTCTTGGGAAATTATCCGATTACCCAACAGTCAATTCGGTTATCCGGGTGCTAACATTTATACCTGGTTAGCCGAAAAAGAATATATTGCGAAATCTTTAGTATTTCCTTTAACTTTTTTGGTAAACCGGGTATAAATATTACAACTGGTTAACCGAAATAACTGTCGGTTAACCGGATAATTGTATACACACCAATTCATCATTCGCAGAAATGTAAGTTTATCAAAGGAATTCATAATCTATATAAATAAAATTGAAAATATGTCTGTCTGTCTGTCTGTCCCATCATCATGAGAGAACGGCTGAACCGAATTTGATGAAATTTTGTGGGTAGTCTTAAAATAGCCCCACTTAAAATTTAGTCCATGTTTTGAGTTTCTAAGACCAGCGGTTGTCGAGATATTAATGAAAAACGAAACTTCAGATTCTTGCGTGAAATAATCACTTTCTGAAATCATGAATTGTTTGAAAACATGAATTTAAATGAAAAATCTATCACCATGGTTTATTTTTCACAAGCTTCTACTCAACAATGAAAAGTATTAAGAAATTACAATGGTTAATTAATTTTTAGAATTTTATGAAGATATATGATGTTGCTCGGAAACGCAAATAAATTAAATGTGTTTGTTAATGTTTATTGTTATTTTTTCGATTTGAATAATAAATAAATGGATATAAAAATATATTATCTTATGAATGAATGGTTTGATTTTTCTTTTAATTGCATTAATTGTGGACTTCGTACATCACTTTAATTTATTTTGCAAAGAATTTTCAAGCTTATATATTGTGTTTAGCTAATAAACTAATATATTATGTTTTGCCAATAAATTCATTTAGCCAATTGTTGAAACTGAAAAAGTGTAGTAGAACGAGTATATCTTCTAATACAATTTTAGTGTTTTCATTTCATATATACAAACGGAATCACGATATTTTATTCAGACCTGTAAATTCAGAGCTTCGAATTTGGCGGGATATCGCTAACTTGGCCAATTCCTTAAACATCGCCAAATGTAGCAAAATTGAAAAAAACGACACAAATCAATGAAATTTTTTTTTGTTAAAAGAGAGTACTGAAATGATGTTTCGTAAGCATTTGTCTGTCAGTCCAACCGTCCTACTTAGTAGTACATTTAGCGAATTCTTAAAATGTCACCAAATTGATAAAAACGTTTATAAATCCATAAAAATATCTTGAAATTGATAAAATTGCGCTACATAAATGAAATTAAATGTGTTTTGCTATTGGATAGTATCGTGCTGATGTTTCGTCAATTTGCCGCTAAGTGAAAGTGTCAGTTCTACAGTTCCACTTGGCGATACATTTAGCGATTTTTTAAAATGTCGCTAAATTAACGAAAATGTCCCCCAAACCTTCCATAAAGATCTCATTATTCAGACGATATTTTTTCCACCAATTTATTTGAAGCAAATTATATTATGTCGTTTAGCAACGGATTTAAATCCAATGTGTTTATGCGGCAGACGATATTTATTAAATCTTTTCCGATTTGAATAAAGATATGCAGATAAAATAAATTTCACTGACATTGCATTTTTGACCGGGTAATATCAATTACGGTCTTCAGATTTAAATATTATTATTATTGATATTTTCGGAGTTTATTGATTCAGACTTTATTGATATTTTCAAGTTATTATGTCATATTTTTATTTCGGCTAAAATGATTGCAACGCATATATTGTATGTTATACGAGAAATCTACTACAAATGCACATGTATATCTTCTAATGTACGAGAATATAAGTAGTACAGGTATATTTGCATATATTTTGGCATATATTGGCATATATTGGAATCAAGTACGGTCTTCTGGTATGAAGGTTACGGGAATTATTGATATTTTCAATATATTACGTCATTTGTTTCATTTTGGCAAAAATTTTGAGACTCATATTGTGATACGGGTAATCTTCTACTAACACACGGACGTATCTTCTTATCTACGACATTATAAGTAGTACGGGTATAACTTCCGATATAATTTTAATACTTTAATTTTGGCATATATTGGAATCAATTACTGCCTTTGGGTTTAAAGAGTACGGGTTTAATGATATTTTCAATTTTTATACATGTAATCTACTAATACAAGTTATATTTTCTAATATTCGCGTATATAAGTAGTACAGTCCCATACAATTTTAATGCTTTTATTTAGCATATATTGATTCAATTTCATATTGTTTTGTAAATTTGCTTATAAAGGGGACCAGGATGTTTTAGTCTGAAGATCTGCCCGTGCGGATAATTTTATATAGCGAAAACAGAGATTCTTAAACTTCTTTTCAGGAGTATTAAATTAAATATTTTAACAGAATACTTTGATTAAAAATGTCATTTAGTTGACTATAGGAATTTGCACATGATTGTGAATTTTAAGTTTCTTTATATTATGTATTTCGCACAAAGAAAGAGTATGCTGCTAGTCGTATATAATAACGATGTGTGGATATACAAATATCAATTTTCAGTCCATCCCTAATTGACAGAAACTGCTCTGTGGCAAAACCATATTTTCGTAAACCTGAAATGTTCCAAAAATTGGGAAGCTGTCATCCTAAGAACTCAAAGAGTTCTTAAGATAGATTGGTAGGGTCGATTTTATTTTACTGAAAACATCGACGGTAACTTTTTCTAATTCAACTACTTTCACTAGAGAGATTGTATAAAAATTTCAGGTCGGAGTCCCCTGACTCACGAAGTGTGTCCCAGGTGTTGGTGAAAGTCAGCAAACACGGGACGGAGCGCCTAGTGTAGTAAAATTAAACAATATTCATAGTGATTAGAATTTTTTTATGATGTAGACTGTCGAAATAATGTATATTTTTTGACAGGATTTCTGAACATCTTAATGAATATCAATATCATTCTTTACACTTAAACAACTTTCACAGTCGTTTTTACAACATCTTTAGCTTTTTGTCACATATATATATATATACACATACTCACGGACAATGAAAGTTGCGCACCAAGAAGAAAACATGGTACAACCGCGAAATTATGTAGATAGCTAGAGGGCGGGCTGGTACTCAAATGATCCCAGTCTGGTGTGATTGCGCATGACCGTACACCCGTGAGTGGCTCTGCAAGCATGAGCCAGAGGCCTATAAACCAGCTTTTAGTCGACGCCCCGTCAATACAAGAAACTTCGGTCGACGCAAGCAGGTGTACGGAGTGAAAATAATGGTGGGTAGAAGCCAGAAACGTCGATATACGCAACTGACGTACTTCGAGAGAGGCCTCATCATCGGCCTGAAAACCACAGGGTGGTCAGCGCGCCGGATAGCCCGTCACGTAGATTACGAACTATACCGTCACGATCTATACCGTCCGACGGTGTTGGTAACACTGGTCACAGGACGCCACCCAGACACGGAGGACCGGCTCTGGACGGACCAAGCGTACCACGAATAGTGAGAATCGAATGATCGTGCGGCATGCACGTATAGAGCCCATTGCGACCCGATCCGCGATACAGGCACACGTAGCGGCTCCTGTGTGCCCACGAACCATATATAGACGCCTGAAAGAAGCGAATCTGCAATCCCAATGCCCTTATTTGTGCTGCCGTTAACACGGGAACATAGGCGGCTCCGGTTGCAGTGGTGCCGGGTCAGAGCAACTTGGAACGCCATAGATTGTCAATGTGTGGTGTTTAGCAATGAGTGCCGCTTCGTTTTGGAAACAGATGATTAGAGTTTCCGGGTGTGGAGGACCCCTGCACAATCCTAACCTCGTTATCGAGCGCAACACCAGACTCACTGCAGGCATCATGGGCTGGGGAGCCTTAGCCGACGACAGCCAATCCGTTTTAGTACTGGTAATCATGCCCAGGCGTGCCTGAGTCATGTCCAGACACTTCAATGGCCTGTCCGCTTTCCAGACCTGTCCCCTCTCGAGCATGTGTGGCACCAGTTGAAAAGCCAGCTGCTTCGCTGTCGTAATCTTCGGGATTTGGAACGTAACGTCCAACAGGTGTGGACTCGTCTGCCGCAGGAGAACATTAGGCGACTGTTTGACTCCATGCCGAACCTTATTGCTGCTTGTATCGCAGCTCGAGGCGGTGCGATGCGCTATTGAGGATGACCGGACTGTATACCACAGCTCCCTCTGTACGTGTTCTACGCTGTTTTTGTGATCCTGTATATCATTCATCTGTATCCTTCCATCAATAACATTTCAGGTCAATCCTATGCTGCCTTCTTTCTGCACAACTTTCATTGTTTGTGAGTGTATATATATATAATTAATATGTGTGTGTGGTGTATTTCACTGCCTTTCATAATTCTTCGTATCTCCGTAGTTTCTCCGTAGTTTTCAGAATCTTTTGAAAATGTTTACGACATTTTGTAATCCATAGGGGATATGAAAGCATTTATTGGTTATGACTTGCCAAGATTGTCATTCTTAAATGTATATTAGTGTTGATTGGCATTGAAAAAAGCAAAAGCAGTTCAACAATACTATTTAAAGACATAGAAGCATGATTTTCAACATCTGACTACAAATAAACTAGATTTGCTGTTCCCTGACGGTATATATATATATATATATATATATATATAGATAGATATAGATATTATATATATGTATATATAATATATATAATATATATATAGATATTATATATATATATATATAATATATATATGTACATATATATATATATATATATATAAAACCATGTACTTAACGAAGGAAATGTCTTTCCTCTGGCTATTCATTTCAACTCGAGACGCAATGTTAAATTATACGTTTCAATTTCGATTTGTCAAACCTCAATAAAAATTTTCTGACATTCTCTTGAAATGGAAACGGATTCCAATTTGTAACACTTAACTTCTTTTCATTCTTATCCTTCGACACTAGATTAAGTAATCTTTATACAGAGTGTGCAAGATAATACTTTTCTGCGCGCTTGACAAAGATGGGGAGGGGGTACGCCTTGAATTCCGTAACCATGGAGATCTCCATAAAAGACAGCCAAAGCAACAGTCTATCCGGGAAGTCTTCCTACTTTATTTTTTCGAAGGCTTCCGTGTTATTAATGAAAGATTGAAATATTTGTTGCTACACGGAGCAGCAAAATTGACTTCGAGCAAAGAAGAAATTGAGATTTATTTCATTTTCAAGGTTTCTCTTTTTGGTCTATGTTTTGTCTATAACAGAAGTATAGCTAGATGCTATAGTAAATCTTAGCTTTGTTTTAGAAGTAATAGGTCTTTGACTCTGCAGTAGAGTCTCAATTATCAGAGTCTAGCTTATCAGGATTTTATCAAAGACTTAATTCCCACCAATTCAATTTATTTTGGCATTGGGCGCTATTTCGTAGTCTTATCCGTTGAAAAGTAGTTCTGAACCTTTATGATATTCTTTATCATTTTACTTCGTCTTGCGAATTCATTCCTTTTTCTGTAGTTTTCGTTTGATAACTAAATCCATCCTGGACCATGTGATACAACTATTGATTGACAGACAACTTTTGAATTTGACAGATTAACTTTTCTACAGTGGTTTCTCTGCCTCTTTATTCTGAATAAGACGGATACATTTTACTTCTGAAACCTGTTCGCACTGTTACTATTTTTATGATGTGTTTATAACAAAATATGAAAATAAAGCTTTTCAGCCATGCTTTATCTACTTTATATCATACAATGGTATTCTAAATCCAAGTCCATGTATAGCTATATCACAGTCCTTATATATCCAAGTCCATGTTTCTCGCATTTGGTGACAAAGTTGAATAAATGTATATCTTTATGAGTATATCTCATATGAGTATATTATCAGTATATTACTTTATGAATAAATATATCGCTTTTGTTTGCAAGAAAAATCCTTATTTTTAAATCAAGCATAAGTCGGAATCAGGTACCCTTTACTTTAAAGGGCTTGAAAAAATATTTCGATTGATACCATAACTGACAAAGTACCCACCATGGGGATAACTTGCGCCACCTCCCCGAGGGGCTAATGACGTCACGAACACAAAAATTATATCCTAACCATTTTTCACAACAATAATTAAAACTAATAAATCTTGTGATCATTGTACCATAAATAACCCCTTGTATGCATGATTATGTCAAATCTTGTCCTATGCTGGCATGTTCAAAGTTTTCGTTCGAATTTCATTAAGTTCTATCTAGTTCCAGATTTTTATATAACAAGGCCCTTTATCAAAGTATCGTAGAAATCCATTAATATTTGTGGCAGTTATAGTATACACAAGGAATCGACTGCAGACATACAGATAGACGGACATCACTCAAATACTCAAACTATGTTCAGGAGGTCCGAAACAATATTTTGGCAAATCTCAAAAATCTTCAAAATCTCGAATTCGAACATTTCCTGGAAACAATACGTTCTCTATACTATATTGCATAACATGAAAAAGTAAAAATATCAATGGATGGAGCGTTGTCTGGCTTGAATACTCTCAGTAGTTTGATTTCACATTGGTATTACATAAGTCCATTTCTTATTTTATCTAATCGAGTTTTTTACGCATGCGAAAAGCCTTAAGCTAACATTTACGAAATCAAAAGTTATGTCTATCTATTGTAAAGTAAACATGCCCAACAAAATAAAAGTATTTGCAGCGCCTCCAGTGGAAATGTGAAGCAGTTAGGAACACGAAACCGCCAATAAAGCGAGATAGAAAAAGAATGCCAAATGCAAACTTTTAGATCATTGCCTAATTAGTAGAAATTGGCATTAGTAATGTGCGAAACGCACAGATAGACAGCAATAAATGCCAGTCAGACTTTATTGGTTACTAGACGTTCAGTCACAAATTATAAGTAATTATAGTGTTATATCCTTCCTCGAACTCAAGTGTGCACTATCAAAAACGGCAGCATTCTCAGATGCTATTTTAGTAAATCACCTTAGCAAGCTTCCACAAATTCTTGGTTTCCATACCTTTGATTTTAAAGACCTATTTAATAATATTGTCATTAAAGATTTATATAAAGTTATTATCTCTCTTTATCATGACTATCTATCTTCCAATAAAGTTGCATTCAATGTCAAAAACTTTCCTATGCTCTTGCACTTTGTGTTATACAACAATTATATTATCCAAGGTGATAACATTTATTTACAAACATCTGGTGTACCACAAGGTGGCTGTAGTAGTAGTATACTCGCTAACTTATATCTTTATTATTATGAATGCCATTTTAACTCTAATTCATATATTCTATATAGATATGTTGACGACTTAATTTGTATTATCATTGATGATTCCTATCCAATTAATATTGATTTTTACCAATCTAACCTAGAATTAATTCCTAATGAGCCTAGCATTAGTCAAACTGTAAATTTTTTAGACCTAAATTTAGATATCCTCAATAATCATGTAATCACCAATCTATATGATAAAAAAGATTCTTACAACTTCACTATCATTAAGCTGCTATCATATCAATCTTGTAATTCTATTCAATTGTTTAGAAATATCATTTTAAACCAGCTCTTTCGAATACATCGACTTTCTGATCCTCGGTTTCACTTTCTCTACATCAATAATCTTAAATGCATTTGTCAAAATTACCAATATCCGGAAATATTTGTAAATAATATTATTAATAATTTCAAATATACCACGTAATAATTTTACACATACATTATTTATCTTTGATTGGATAACTCAATTTTGAGAATTCACCCATTCTTATCACCTAACTTACCACTTGGCCTGAGTCTAATACTGTTTACTATTTTCGAATGACTATTTTCCACTTGTCCTGAGTCCTATACTGATTACTATTTTTGAAAGTCTCCATGCAAATTATGTTTCGTTCAAATGTATTCATTCCGGTGCCCTCTCGCAATGACGAAGTGAGGTGAAATGCTCAGTCGCTTGTTCAACTTACTCGTGGTAACAATGCTTGTGAGTTCATATTTCTGTTCGAGGAGGTATTATTTTTCTGATTTGTAATTCAATTGATTTATTTTTCTCCTTCCACTAGCCAGTAGACAGTTCCAATGGTGTCTATAGTTAAATACTATCGCCATTGTCAGAAACTGGCTATTCTATCGGTTTTAATTCGAATTGTATGGCTGTCCTGATGAGAATGCAATTTCGAACTAACCGCCATTTTTTGTGTAGTTTCAATTGATTGTTCTCTATGTCTTAATCTTTTATCTTGAGCTAATTATTATTGCCTTTTCTCATTTTTGCCGTGTTTTCTTTTTAATATATTTATATACTTTTAATTGTGAATTTTGTATCCTAATATTCTTCTCATCCCCCTTTCCATTGTAGTGATATGTTACCTTCTATCTTTATCCTTAGACTTGTCTATAGTTACTCATTTGTAACAGATCTGCTAGAGATGGGTTTTTATGTACATACAATAGTTTATGCATAATTTTCGATTAAAATCTTTCAATTATATATATATATATATATATATATATATATATATATATATATATATATATATATATATATATATATATATATATATATATATATATATATATATATATATATATATATATTTATATATATAATATATATATATATATATATATATATATATTTATATATATATTTATATATAAATTAAAATAACAAAAACTAAAGTGCAAGAGTGTGAATCAGTAACCACAGTATCTAACCGCGAGCAAAATAAAAGCGTGTGTGAAAAGCAAAAAGCAACGAGGAAGGGCCGAAAAAGCAGAGCACGGAGAGGCCAGGACAAGGAAAATGTATTAAAAAATAGTATATCTGCCAGAAACGTCTTCAGGGGCACATTCTAGACAGATATACTAAAATCCGTTGTTTCTATGATTGCATAAAAACACGTGGTTAAAATATTATGCAATCTGTGCCCAACAACGGAATAACAGAAAAAAACAAATAGGATAAATTCAATTATATAACATAAAATACCACATAAACATGAAATATAAAATACCACATAGACATGAACATGAAAAATATTTTTCATGTTCATGTCTATGTGGTATTTTATATTTCATGTTTATGTGGTATTTTATGTTATATAATTGAATTTATCCTATTTGTTTTTTTCTGTTATTCCGTTGTTGGGCACAGATTGCATAATATTTTAACCACGTGTTTTTATGCAATCATAGAAACAGCGGATTTTAGTATATCTGTCTAGAATGTGCCCCTGAAGACGTTTCTGGCAGATATACTATTTTTTAATACATTTTCCTTGTCCTGGCCTCTCCGTGCTCTGCTTTTTCGGCCCTTCCTCGTTGCTTTTTGCTTTTCACACACGCTTTTATTTTGCTCGCTGTTAGATACTGTGGTTACTGATTCACACTCTTGCACTTTAGTTTTTGTTATTTTAATTTATATTTTCAACACATTATATTATCTAGCTGCAATAGCGCTAATTATATAATGATCTTCGTACTCCTTATTACTTTACATTTTTTAGTATGTTGTGTATTTTTATGCACGTCTAGTTAACTATATATTTATATATATATATATATATATATATATATATATATATATATATATATATATATATATATATATATATATATATATATATATATATATATATTTATATATATATTTATATATATATATATATATATATATATATATATATATATATATATATATATATATATATATATAATTGTAATCTGGCTATAAACTTATATGAAAAAAGACCAGACTTTAATTTTAATAATTGTAAAATTCAACACTTTGACTCTTGTCTACCTATATCAGTGTTTAGAAATATCATATCAAACCAGGTTCTTAGAATAAATAAAATTTATAATGGTAATTATAAATTAAAACATTTTATAGAATTATTAAATACTGCAGCCTATAATACATATCCTCCTAATTTCGTAATTAAAATTATAAAATCAGCGTATCAACTACTACTCGATATCCTGCAAGACTTCACAATTACTGCTGCTAATTTGATTATAAAAAAATTATTATAATTACTTAATTATATGATTATATAAAAATGTAAAATAAAAAATAAACTAAAATAAAAAATTGAAAAACAATAAATTTGAAAATAAGATAAATACATATTTACTATTTTGAAAATTATTTTCGCTAAAATATGTAACATTAGCCAATTTGATACTATGTTTTGAGCTCCTTATATAATGGTGATGGTGATACTCCTTAATTCATTTCTTCTAAGAATCACTTGTCTGTTCATCCTGCTTTACTTATATGGTAAATTGTTCTGTCTCGTACTCTAACTCACTGGACTCTAACTCACTGGTTTTAGGGAATGTCACTGTAACAGACACTTTCTCCGCCCCCCCCCCCTTTGATCTTATTCGTCGTACTTGTTCTGGATGCTTCTCGACCATCTTCATTCCGGCTCTACTCGTACTTCATGTGCAGTTTAGGATTCCTGCCTCATGATAATGGTAATTCTTGATTTCCTGTTTTTTTTCTTTTTTTAAATTCTTCCTCTTTTAATGCTGTCTGTTTTAGTCTGTTGCATTGGTATTTATAGTAATTTACTATTGCCAATTCTGAAACAAGCATGTGTCTGGGTTAATTAGAGCTAGATGCACAGACTTGAAAATGAATCTAGTCTAATTAAACTTCAAAATTAAGCCAGTGCTGAATATTCCTTTTTTCGGCATTGTGGCCGTGGTTTAACTGTTTTGGTGATTTTAATATTTCGTTATTATTTGATTTGCTTAATATATATTTCTAATATATATATGTGGGTGTGTGTATATATATATATATAATATATATGTATATATATATATATGTATTTATATATATATATATATATATACATATATTATATATTTATATATATATATACTCGTCAAAAGTGAAATTGCAACACCATAAAGTAATGCTCATAGTCATATGGAAATGATTAAAAGAACAAACAAATATATGAAAAAGAAACCTGTTTATTGTGAAGAATGAATTAAAAATAAAATATATTTATTGTGATATAAAATATATTTAAAATAGAATATTGTGTGTGATATAAAATATATTTATGTTTATTGTGAAGAATGAATATTGTGATAAAGGATGTGGCCCCACGTGCAGCTATGCAGGCCGTTAAACGGTGAGGCATACTATCGATGATGAGGCTATTAATCGTTGCCTGATATAATCCTTGCCAAGCAGTGTTCACTACGTCACGCAGTTTGTCAACAGTATGTACCGGTGGCCCCCGTGCACCTGATGTCTGATGAGGGCGCACACATGTTTAATAGGAGAGAGATCCAGTGAATCTGCCAGGAATGGATGTGAATTCCGTTCAGGCTCCAGAGAGTTCCCCGTGCTGTGTGCGGTATAGCATTCTCTTGCTTCTTCTTCTTCTTCGACCCAGACCATCCGACCTACCAGAAAGCATTCTCTTACTGGAGCACCGTGTCGGGGACGGTCTGTACCAATGGCCGAACCACAGGCATGAAAACTTGTGTGACGTACCGATCCACTGCCAGATTGCCTGCAATGTGCACCAGAGCTGTTCGCTGATCGGACCTGATACCTACCCACACCATGATGTCAGGTGTGATGGTCGGTGATATGGGCTGGCAAGTGGTGTTCCCCGGGAAGCAGCCATACCCATCCACTGCTATCATTCCTCCACAGGCGGAAGCCAAATTCATCAGTAAACAATACCCGATGCTATTCATTCGTCCAGTTGCGATAACGACGACACCACGCCAGACGTACATCCCTGTGTCAAGGGTTTAATGGCACCCCATTAAGCCATGGCCGCCGTGCACCCAGCTGTACTTTATACAACGTCTTGCGAATGGTTTGGGTGCACTCAGGTGCAACCGTTGATGGTAGCAGACTGCTTCGGATGTCACTTACCGTTGCAAACGGGTTTTGACGAGCTGTTCTACGAATCTGCCGATCTGTGCGCTCTGTCGTTCGCCTGTTCAATCCACTCCTTCTTCGGCGTGTTCCCCGATGTCCCTGTGCCCATCGTGTCGCACATCGCTGGACGATACTCACGTCGTGTCCAACACGCGTGGCAATTGCACTCATCAACAGAACCACGTCACGCAGCTCCAAAGTACAGTCTCCTTCTCCAACCGTTAACTGCTGGTATACAGCTCGCTGACGTCGTCGAATCATCGCTTCTTCACTTTTTCGAAAGTTTGGCTGCTGCAAATTGTCGCTGATAGCATTTACGGGACGAGCCATCTGCTAGTCTTTATCACCCGAAAATAGGTGTCACGTGATATGTACGAAAACTTAATCATTTGCATGTGACTCGCTCTTCTACCGGTGCTGTGATCTTCATATGGCTACTTTCATCGGCGTTGCAATTTCACTTTATATATATATATATAGTCAGTCTAACAATATAAAATTTCTACATTCATTGGTAGCAATAAGCTTTGAAAGAGAAATAGAATTATTGGAAAGGCAAAATGTGTAATTTGTTGCAATCATTAAAATTTAACTGCAAACGTTATTAATTTATTAGTGCATTTGCAAGTGAAAAGATAAAACCGTTTTCGTTAGAAATTGTTTCTACATAAAATGTACAAAAACAGATTTCCATACAAATGAAATTTAAAAGAAATCTGTCAACTTTGTTTTATGAACATTAATAAATGCATCCTGCGTAACTAAAAAGAGAGAATTCAATTTTATTTTTGTATTTTGCAGTACCTTATTTTCATTTTTATCTTTCGTTGTTTTAATGAGCAACGGCATACTTTGTAATGTTATTGTCAATTCCTTTGATTTCCATAAAAAAATTGTAATTTGAACGAACAATAAATTAGCATTAAGGGTCAAAAGTTCTGCAATTTTAGTCAGTAAAATGTAGAATACTAGTAAGTAGTTAAAATTTAATCTTCGTGTTTTCATGACATTTAAAAATTTACTTGACATCTGCCATAACTGGACATTAGCGTCAAAGACATGAAATTTTAAATACAGTAATTTTTTCTGCTAGTTCTATAGCAGAAACCCATGAAGCTTTTTAACTTATAGTAAGCTTACATAATAAAAGATGTTTGTCTGTGTGTAAGCATATGCTTGTAGTCTGTAGTGGAAAATCGAATCTTCGGAAAGCCGCGAAATTCGGAATTGAACGAATTCCATAAACACCGTGTATGGCAGACCTCTGCGTGATTTTTTTCTTGTAATTTAAACGAGTTTTTTTATGTTGAAGCACGAATTTGCGCGATTTTCATACAAATCGGTTCCTTAGCGATTAAAAATATTTTCACAGAGTTTCCATTTTGATCATCGGAAAGATCAAAGAAATTTCTTTTTTACGATCTATAAGTGGAATCCGTGAAAAAATTACTTTATTTATTTATTTAGTAGTTTCCCTACAATACATGCCAATGCATAAGGAAAGTATTGGAATTGTGCCGAAAATCGCAACTTGAGTTTTCAACAGATCTACACGTTTAGGACCTCTAGAAAAGGAAATTCTATTTCTAGTGTGTGTGTGTGTGTGTCTGCGTGTGTATGTGTGTCTGTGTATGTGTGTTTTGTCTTAATTTACGAAATGGCTGAAAAATCGTATGTAACCACTCTAACTAAACAGCTAATTGGCCAAATTTCACAAAATTTGGCAGATAAATCACCTTTAGGTTATTTTGGTGGTGCTTATTGAGTACGATTAGGGAAAAAAACTTGCTTGATTTTACGAAATGGTCCACAAAAATCTAAAATATAATTACTTATGTGATCAAATGTATCAATAAAATCCTTGTTTTATACGTGATTTTTGACGATGAAAAGAATAAAACCAACCCTATTACTCTAGGTCTATCCGTTCTCGAGATATTTTAGTTTTTCAAATTTTTGTTGCGCCGTCTTTGAAAATACGTCCAGTTACCAAATGAAAATTAAAATTGGATTAAAAATGCAAATTTATTAAGTCGGCACTGTTCATATTAAAGTCACGCACAGCTCATATTAGATTTTTTTAAATGCTTCACAATATGCATATTTTATTTTTAATTTTCTTATTTTACCGCTTCCGAAACAGGAATATTAGCACAATTCTATAATTTGGTAAAAATGTAAGTGTAAAACTTTGCATTCTAAGAAAAATCAAATTTAATTACTCTATTTCTGAATTTTTATTAATTTTGAACCAAATGCATAAAAGTCGAGATTTTCGAATCCGTTCTTTCTCCGGTTTGATATTGAAAGCACTGAACGTTTGTGAGACGCCTGAAAAGTTAGAGTGCGCAACTACACATGAGTTGAAACTTCTAAGTCCTCTGGACGAGTCGGACGGTCTGGGTCTTTAACATGAGTTGAAACTAAGGGATTTAGATTGAAACAAAATTTGTTAATGATTTTAGTTCAAAATAAGTGACTTGGAAATTGAGTGGTGTTATATGTATCTGTATTATTTGTAGTAACAGGTGCTTAGTCAGTTACCGGATAAGACGTAATTCATGTTAGTATTGTATAAAGGAATCATTATTTCCACTCAAATGTTCCAAAAATATATTTCACTTTTGAACACAATTCAGAAACTGTCACAAAAATGTAAGCGGGTGCATTCTAAGAAAAATCAAATTTAATTACTCTATTTCTGAATTTTTATTAATTTTGAACCAAATGCATAAAAGTCGAGATTTTCGAATCCGTTCTTTCTCCGGTTTGATATTGAAAGCACTGAACGTTTGTGCGACGCCTGAAAAGTTAGAGTGCGCAACTACACATGAGTTGAAACTAAAAGATTTAGATTGAAATAAAATTTGTTAATAATTTTAGTTCAAAATAAGTGACTTGGAAATTGAGTGGTGTTATATGTGTCTGTATTATTTGTAGTAACAGGTGCTTAGTCAGTTACCGGATAAGACGTAATTCATGTTAGTATTGTATAAAGGAATCATTATTTCCACTCAAATGTTCCAAAAATATATTTCACTTTTGAACACAATTCAGAAACTGTCGCAAAAATGTAAGCGGGTGTATGTATTTGCTTGTTTATATGTATATGTCTGTAAGATATAGACAACACAGCTCAATAACAAATACACAAGCAACTCAATAACAAATTCCTGCATCGTTTTGTAATATTAAAACGCAATTCATTACGCAAAAGCTAGAACTATATAGATTATTTTTTGTAACTAGTACGAATTATGCTAATTTTTTTATTATACTCTGCATTATTTTCTATAGAGAACAATGATAATTCCCTGAACAGTAATTGAATAGACAATGCAGGAAACTGATTGTTTGAAAGTAATTATGCAAATCAAAGGTATAAGTCAAACCGTTGCGCAAAGAATGGATGGTGATCAAACCACCATGAACATATATTTATCCACGCTATTCAGAAGAGACCATAATGAAGATCTTAGATCAGGTGGATTGACTGTATGGGCAAATACTCAGTTCATATACGAAAAAGTGCCGAAACTGATATACAAGAACAACTGCCATAAAAAAACATAATGGGAGAAGACTCGATGGAAGACCAGAGTTCACATTGGTCTATCAAACCATTAATGGTGATGTATAGTATGTGGTAAATAGCATGTATTAAACATATTAGCTGAATTAAATTCATCGTCTTTGATATAGACTTCACTAGCTTGTGATTTTTAAAGAATTTAAAATAGTTCACAAGAACAATATGCAAATGAAAGTTCATTAAAGCATAGTTTATTAAAGCGTACTTCACCAAACGCAGCTAGATTTTTGATTAACACTCAGGCAGCAAGAAAATGGAAGATTTTTTTAGTCTTTTCAGACCCCCCTTCCCCTGAAGCATTCCACCTCGAAGATAACATTTTTGCACACTTATAGTATCAACCATTGTACCAAACTTAACGGACTAAAAATTTCGATTTTTCTGCCGGAGTGAAGAAAATGGAGAGGGGAATGGGGAAAATGATTCAGAACCTTCCGGAAGCCCCCACCGAGGACATAAGAAGCCGTAGCTCGACCACAGGGCAGAACCTAACTGGGTCAATTCTCAATTGAAATAACGATTTTTAACGCTTGTGATTTTAGCAGAATAAATCAAAGTGTTAAAAATAGTTGTCTCAATTTTCAATTGAGACAACTATTGACCAATTAGGTTTTATCTCGTGATCGAGCTTCAGCTTGGTATGTCCTCGATCGAGGCTTCGGGAAGGTTATGAAAAAGGCTAACTGGGTTAATTTTTAATTGAAACAACTATTTTTAGCGGTTAGCATCACACATTATCAAATAAAAAAATCTGATGGGGGCAGCATATGATTTTCCTTATATAATGCAATGTGTTTACTACCTTTACAGTAAAAACAGAAAGGGTTATTCTCATAGTACATACTTATATTTTTTCCAAAATATTGAATTTTCGTCAAATAGTCGTTATTTTCATTGATTTAGCGTCATTTTTATCCATTTGGTGAGATTTTGTTTGATTTGGTAACATTTAAAATAGTCGCCAAGTTGGCAACATTCCGCCAAATTCGTCACCAAAATCTCGCCAAGCGTTATGGACGGAGAAATAATTTATTCTTATAGCAGATAAATGATTATTGGCGTTCAAATACAAAAGTATTACTCAAAATATCTTTTTTCATGAATGAAACGAGCTAGGATCCACGAGAATGATGTCACCAAATTTATCGCATGATATTACGTATGAAAAGTGAATATGTTTCTCAATAGGAAATATTTTTTATTTATTTTATATAATTTTTTGATAATTTTTTTGTGAAATATTCAATATCTCGAGAACGGTTCATGCTAGCGTTCTAAAATTTTGGTTAATTGTTTTCTAATGAAAAATTACATAAGAAATGTCTATTTGCGTAACTTTATTAGAGGGTTTAATCTCTTGATGATTTTTTCAAAATTTCACTCGAAAATTTAAGGTGGTTAAGAATATTCGATTGTGTATAAAAACAATAAGCTTTATTTACGGATTGTAATTTTTGTGCCATATTTTATTCAAATCGGTCCATTCGTTCGTCAGTTATCGCCTCCAAAGGCTCACTGACACACACACTCACACACACACACACACACACATACTTTCACACACACACACAAACATCACCTCAAAAATATTCGATTCGTGATCAGGGATGCTTAAAACGTGCTATGCCGTCGAAAACTCGAATTCGAATTTTCGACCCCATCACAATACTTTCCTTATACATTATTGTATATAAGAAAAGTAATAAAACTTGTTAAAAATGTTGGAACTAGATATTTTAAATGTTTTATTACTTTCCTTATGTCATGTCGCATTTCTGCGCCATGAGCCTTTTCGTATTTTTCTGTGAGAGAAACATCCTTCTCTCCGTTCGTGCCTGTGCTGTGTTTTTCGTTAACACTTGTTTCTATTGAAAATGCATTAAAAAGCGCATTTGGTCGTGAATTCGTTGGGAGCGTCTAGGATTTGTGTCTGGCCGAGATGCGTGACGTTTTGCTCGCATGTTGCCAGGAGAGCGCGCTGTCCAATCAGGAAGAGGCGAAAAGCGAAGGAGAACTTTTTTTCATGGGCTCGAGCGACCCACACTTTGCTCTCTTGGAGCTGGAGATCCCGTCGATGAAAGTCGCTTGAAGAATTTGTCTACATTTTGTTAGACAAAGAAAGATTTGGCCGAAAATGGCTAAGCTGCCAGAGATGGGCTTTTGGTTAAAAAGGAGTCCGCCCTGTTTTCTGGAGCTGAAGAAGAGGAGCCTGGAACCCATTACTAAATATTCTGGTGCAATTTTTCTAAATTATCCCTTTTTTATTCCAGGAAATCTATCCGACATCGACTCCGGATTTTGGAGTAGTTGATCAGCTATTGTTCGAGTTGGTGCATAATAATCTGACGTCCGATTCCTAAAGATTTGGATTTTTCCTCGACAATTCCCTTTGAGAACTTTTTGATCCCGCCTCAAAACCGTGATTACCTGATGTGAATCTGTTGCTCCAAATTTAGTAAATTAAGAGACAAGGTAACCTTTCTTTTTACCGGAATCAATGATTCCGAAGCAGCACTGGCATAATGAAAACTAAATTTTATAGGCTCATGTTTGAAATATATTTATGGTTAATTTTGATCCATATTTAAATCTTATGAGTAACAAATAAATTGATTATTGTTTGCAATATAATTTTTACCAGAGCATTAGTTGAATTTGTCTAATATAAGTGAAGCTCTGAAGTTCTGATTTAATAATTGAAAGATAAAATGCATATATTGATTTTCTTTGAAAAATCTAAATTAAATTCTTAATTTGAGTGATAAATGAGCCTGGTTATTTGTGTCTGCATATTTACTTTACTCACTGTACATCATTTAGGGTTTAATTCCCCTAAACTGTTAATTCCTTCCGATCTAGAACCTGGTGTTTTTGCTGATAAATTTTATGAGATTAAATATGTTAAATATATTTCTCTTTGGCATTTTGAAATTACGATCACAAGTTGTGGGTGGTGGAGTCAGTAGGTGCTGTTTGTACTGACCCAGCTCCCACAAATTGGTGCCTGTTCCCTTTCCCAGAGTATTACAGTGAGTGAGGTATAATTTTATGAAGGAGTACGGAAAAATATTTTTTGTTTGATTGTGTAAAAATATATTGCAGTGCTAATATGTCGAAGTAAGTTAAAAAGTTCTTTTTGTGGTGCAAAATATTTGAGTTTAATGGGCATGAAAATTTTTTATTTATGTGTCAAATAGTAAAAATAAGTGCAAAAGCACATAAGCCCAGAAGCACCAACAGTATTAATTGCATGATTGAATTTGCATTTTACATATTGAAATTGTGTTACATATATATTTTTGAGGTATTTGACATACATAAATACACAAAATTCCATATGATATATGAGTGATATATGAGTAAATTGTAGTTTTCAAAAACACATACATTGACAAAACTGTTGAGGAACAGAAATAGTGAAATTATATGTTACACAAACTGTTTTTTTTTTCATATTTCACATACATTTGGTGAGTCACCTGGGTGAGAGAGGTGATTGGTTGTCCAACAGTTACCTGACTCGATACTGTATTATCAATACAAACTTGATCTGGCAGTTTCACATACACTGGTTGCATATCAGAAATACTGACATAGTTTACATACAGATAGCACCCTTAGTCGCTACAGTCATCAACGTTTTCGGTTTTCTGATAGTGCATGGAAATCAGAGAAACGACATATTTCACATACAGTGATTGTTTTTTTTGACATTGTGTTCACATACAGTTAGTATTACTGGTAGCCACAGTCATCAGTGTTTTGGTCTTACTGATAGTTTATAAAAATCTAAGATACAGGCACATTTTCACATACAGAGTTGTTGTTTTTCTGCTATCACCTGACTGGGTACTGCATTGTCAACACTAAAATTCAGTGATTGTTTTCTGGCATTGGTTTCACATACAGATTGTTTTGCTGGTTGCAAAAAGTTCTGGCAACTTCACAAATATTGTGTTCCTGACTTGTTCTTCACAAGAACTGTGTTACTCAATGGATCAAGTCAGATCCTCTTGTAGATCACATATTGAAAAAAAAAAAAAGTGAATTAATCAATTCTCCACAATAAACTGTGCCTCGTGATAAATTGGAATCTCTTTTTGGTGAAAAACCTTGTGCTAAAATGCCTAAAACTAGAAATACGAGAGCAAGCAGGAGTAGAGACTCCTCTACACAACGTCATGGATCAAGTCAGATCCTCTTGTAGATCACATATTGAAAAAAAAAAAAAGTGAATTAATCAATTCTCCACAATAAACTGTGCCTCGTGATAAATTGGAATCTCTTTTTGGTGAAAAACCTTGTGCTAAAATGCCTAAAACTAGAAATACGAGAGCAAGCAGGAGTAGAGACTCCTCTACACAACGGAATTCATCTAACCGTATCCCTTCGGTGTCTCCACCACGACTTTCTCCAAATTCGGGCAGATCAGCTTCCGCTGTAAGAGACTCTAACAAAATGAAAATTGGAGTTGGATCTCAGTTTCTTGGATCCATTCCAGGTTTTGCTGGCAATGCAAATGAATCTTTCCAGGACTTTTTGGAAAAGTTTTCCCTTGTCGCTGACCATGCAGATTGGTCGAATAGAGACAAAATTTTTGTTTTGAAGTTGAAGTTGTCTGGTCGTGCGGAAAGACTGATAAAATCAATTCCAAAACTAAATCAAAGCACGAATTTTACTGAAGTTGTTAACGCACTCAAGGACAATTTTACAAAAAAAGAAAATATTGCCAAGAACGTTGCCGCACTAGTAAATTGCAAGCAAATGACAAATGAGAGTGTACGCGATTATGCGAATCGCATAGAAGCCGAATCCTATATTGCTTTTCCGCAGGATGTTGTGTCTGATAATGAAGATTCCCTGAGAACTGCTATTTTGATCAACTCATTTAAAAAGGGGTTGAAAATCATTATTCGAAAAGCTGTTTTATCTGCAAATCCACAGTCATTTGAAGCTGCGAAAGAAATTGCCATTCTGGAAGAAGAAGTGCAGAATGAAGTGCTAGAAGAAATGACAGAAGACATAAATGCTGTGAGAATTGAAAATGACCCTAAACATGAAATTGAAGAACTGAAGAAAGAATTGAATTCAAAGAAGAAAGAATTTGAGAAATTAAGAAGAAAATTCAGTGAGAACTCAGAAAAAAGAAAGAAAAGACTGGATGAGATAAGAGAAGATCTGGAAAAGAGCAACTCCAGTTTCGAAGAATCCCTATTGGATACGCCCTCTACAAGCAGATACAATGAAGATGAATTGATAGAGGAAGATTGGGAAGATATTCCAGTAAAGAAGAAACATAAACCATCAACATCCTTCAGAACTTCTACACCATCCAAAAGATCTGAAAATAGAAACCGTTTCAGTCAAAGAAGAACTCCGGTTGCCTCACAGGAAGAAGAGTGGTATGTTAAAAGTCCATATCAAAATTATTCTCCAAGAAAGAACTCTCTAGCCTTTAGAAGACCTTTTCGTAACAGTTCATATAGAAATTCGAATTTCCAGAGAAGAAATTTTTCAAATTTTAGAAATTCTTTTGATAATTATAAATTTCAAAACTTCAATAATTTTGGATATAGAAGAAATAACAGATATTTTAATAATAAATTTGGTAATAGAAGACAATTTAGAAGACAGAATTTCAGAACACAAAATTTTCAATCTCCAAATTTTAATAAACAAAATTCTGAAGTTAGTTGCATGACGGAAATTAAAGCTCCTTGCCAGAAAAATTTTCCGGTCATCTCAGTTTTTGTTGAAGATGTCAAATTGAATGCCTTAATCGACACTGGAAGTTCTATAAACATTATCTACAGAGATGCTTTACAGAAAATTGATCCTCGAAAAGTGCAAACAAAACATACATCCATTATTGTGAAGGGAATTGGATATCATGATGTTTGGGCTGATGAGAAAGCTTCCTTTCTTTTGTCCGTTGGAAAAGACAATATTGTGATTGAATGTTGCATTTTAAACACACCTGCACCAAACGAATACAACATGATTTTGGGAAGTGCATTTCTGCATAAAAATAAAGAGACCATTACCTTTGGACACAAAGATGTTCAACCTGAAATATCTGAGTGCAATGCTATAAATTATAAATGTGATAGAAGAAATTACAATTTTACAAATGATGTGGATTATAGATCCAAAGACACAAATTTTTCAAGAAATTTTAGAGGATATGAAAATAAGTGTAATAATGGA
Organism: Amaurobius ferox; assembly: GCA_951213105.1. NCBI lineage: Eukaryota > Metazoa > Arthropoda > Arachnida > Araneae > Amaurobiidae > Amaurobius > Amaurobius ferox. The sequence continues at coordinate 60,748,120 of OX578136.1, forward strand.
TATTTATTTGAACAAAACAATTTTCACAATGAATTTAGAGATGTTGATTTTAGAGATTTTGATGCAAATGGAAATGAAAGGTCAAATATTGAATGTGAAAATGATTCATATGAAAGACAGATGAATGACAATGTACATACAGACAGATTTTTGACAAAAGACAATACCAGTGACAATGAAATATTTCAAACAGATTGTGATAAACATGATGAAGGAAGTTCACAACAAAACCAGGCAATAGGGATTGCCAAAGCTTTTAACAAATGTGTCTTGAAGCCATATACTGAATCTTTTATTAAATTAAAAAGAAATTACAAAATTAAGAAAGACACGACAATTTTACTTGAACCTATCAATAATAAAGAATTTTCTGCTAACAAAATTTTCATTGCTAGAAGCATTCATAGAATTCCTGAAAATGACTTTTTGTATGCAAAAGTTGCAAATCCATCTGAGAAAATTGTTTATATAAACAAAGGTATGAAATTAGGAACTTTCGAAAACATCTATGAAGCTGATATTGACATAAATAATAGAGTTGACATTGAAAACTGTATTGAGGAAAATGAAACATTTGATGCATGGGGAGGAGATTTTGATTTGAAACATATGAATTATGCTCAAAAAACCTTACTTTTGAAATTACTAAGTAAATATAAACATGTTTTTGCTAAGAATATGAAAGAATTGTCTGGATGCGACACTATTTTGCATGAAATTAATCTTGAGTCGAACATACCTGTTAGACAGAAACCATATCGAATTCCACACAATTTACAGAAAGAACTTTCGCGCCAGGTGAATGAATTGCTTGATGCCAAAATCATTCAACCAAGCACATCACCTTACAATACCCCAGTGCTGTTTGTTAAGAAACCTGATGGAAGTTATCGGTTAGTAGCCGATTTCAGAAAGTTAAATAAAATAACAATAGTAGAAAATTTTCCGATACCCAATATATCGGAATTAATTGATAACTTGTCTGGAGCCTTGTATTTTTCGACTCTGGATTTAACCAGTGGATTTTACCAATTGTGTTTACATCCTAATGATTATCCAAAAACTTCTTTTTCGACACCTGACGGACACTTTGAATGGACCAGAACTCCTTTTGGTCTTAAGAATGCGCCCGCATCCTTTCAGAGACTGATGTCTCTGGTGCTAGCTGGCATATCTGGAATTTACATAGACGACATAATCGTTGCTTCAAGAACATTCGAAGAACATTTGAAAAAACTAGAAGAAATTTTTGTAAGATTAAGTAAACATGGTCTTAAATTGAAACCAAGCAAATGCTATTTCTTCAGAAAAACAATTAAGTATCTTGGATTTTTAGTATCAAATGGAAAAGTACAACCTGATACTCATAATTTGGAAGTTGTAGAGAAATTCAAAATTCCTAAATCAATTAAGAATGTGAGACAATTTCTTGGACTCACTGGATTCTATAGAAAATTCATAAAAGACTATGCTGAACTTACCCTTCCACTAACAGAATTATTGAAGACTAAGAATAATGAAAGTAAAAAGAAATTTATTTGGACTAATGAAGCTCAAAAATCTTTTGAAATTTTAAAAGGAAAACTTTTGCCAAAACCAATTTTGACCCTTCCAGATTTTAGAAAATCATTTATTTTACATACTGATGCTTCAAATCACTCGTTAGGCTGTTATTTGTCCCAAGAAGATGAAAATAAAATTTTGCATCCAATATCTTATGCTAGTCGTAAACTTAATGAAGCTGAATGTAAATACAGTGTTGTAGAAAGAGAAGCATTAGCCGTTGTATGGGCTACTAACTATTATAAACACTATTTAATTGGAAAACCTTTTACAATTTTTTGTGACCAAAAATCTCTGTCCTTTATATTTAAATTAAAAGACCCTACATCTAGATTGGCTAGATGGATTGCATCTCTATCACAATTTGATTATCAAATAGAACATAAACCAGGAAAAGCAAATGTGGTTGCTGATTATATGTCGAGAAATGTAGATGAATGTACAAATACTATTGACAATATTCCACAAAGATTTGTGTCACAATATAAAGTGATAAACAATGTTAATCAAAATTTTCAAAATGTTAATCAAAATCTTCCAAGTGTAAATCAAAATTCTCAAAGTTCTAATAATGTAAACAATACTAATAGTAGCAATAGAAGAGAATCAGAAGTCAATTTGAATCCTACCAATACAAATGAAGTAAATGAAATTTGTGCTGTTGATAGAAATGAAAGTGAAATGCAAAATGAAAATAACATACAAAGTAGTCAATTGGAACAAACATTTACTTGTCCTACTTTGCTCATAAGAATTAAGAATGCTCAAAAATCTGACCCAAGATGCAATAAAATCATAGATCTCTTAGATAAAAACATAAAACCTTACCCACAAACTTTGGTATTTTTTAGAAAAGATGATATCTTGTGGTGTACTCATAGACACCCCAAGCGTAGACACCAAGAACAAGAAAGAGTTGTTGTTCCACAAGAACTTGTGTCTGAAATTTTATGGCTGCATCATGATTGTCCTACTTACGCACATTGTGGATTTAGAAGAACTTTAGCTTCTGTGAGTAGAAAATACTTTTGGCAGGGAATGTATTCCCAAACACAAAATTATGTGGCTTCGTGCGAAATTTGTGTGGTAAATCGTGGTTTTAGAAATAACAAAGCACCCATCCAAAAGTTTTCAAAATCCACATATCCATTTGAGCGAATAGCTATGGATTGTGTCGGACCATTACCTATATCAAGATCTGGAAATAAATTTATTCTTGTGATCACTGATTATTTTACAAGATGGCCTGAAGCATATCCTTTAAGTTCAATTAAAACTGAAGATATTTTGAATTGCTTAGAGCACTACATGGCTCAGCATGGTATACCTAAATTCATCGTCTCGGATCAAGGCACGAATTTTGTTTCTAGAACAGCAAGATGTTTTTATAAGAAATTAGGAATAATAAAGAATACTACTACTGCCTACATGCCATCAGTAGATGGATGTGTTGAAAGATTAAATGGTACCTTGATCAGATCCTTGAAAAATATTGCATATAACGATAAAGATAACTGGGACAAATTGATCCATTTTGCTTTATTAGCTCATAGAAATGCCATACATGCTTCTACGGGTGAATCTCCTGCTTATTTACTCTATGGTAGAGATTTAACAGTTCCAAATACTTTGATTGCTGGATTTAAACCTCCGACATATGAATCAACATATGATTATGGTGAAGACATGAGATTCCGTCTTAAAAGAACATATGATGTAGTAAAAAGTAACTTAGAAAAAGCTGAAAATTCACAAATTTTACAACAGCATAAGAAAGCAAAGATGCCCAATATTAAAGTTGGTGATTTGGTGTATCTTTACACTCCCTTTTTGCCTCAAGGCCAGTCAAGAAAACTGAGCTCTTTTAATAAAGGCCCTTTTAAAGTGATAAAACAAACATCTGCAGTGAATTTTCTCATAAAACATGTAATGAATCCCAAAAATGAACAACTGGTTCATGTGAACAGACTGACTCTTTTACCTCCAAGAAGAGAGGAATTGCAAAAATTTTCAAAACAAACTACTGAAAGTCAAAAATTGAACTCTAAGTCAAATAAACTTACTCCTGTGATCACCGCTGAGAAAAACTCTGTGAAACTAAAATCTTGTTTATCCAAAAATTCAGAAAAATCTCAAAACAAAAAGACTGTGAAAAGAGTAAGATTTAATTTGCCAAATAAAAGGGTAAACGAAAATACTGTTCATACTAGATCAAACCTTCATGCTAATGAAAGCCAACATTTCACACCTAGAAATAATTCAAATAACTTTGATAATAGAGGAAATGGAAGAATCATTTACAACAATAACTTTAGAAATAATTATATACCACACCAAAATCAGTATTACATGACAAACAGAAATACACGTACACCTTATAATCTGAGGAATCAAAGATTTGCACAATATTAAATTTTGGTTGAGTTCACAATTTTTCAGAAATTAAATTTTGCAAGAAAAATCTCATTTTAAATTTAAGTTTATACTTGTTTAAGTTTTTATATTTCAATATTGTCTTTTAAAATAGAATTTATGAAAAAATTGTTGTGATTTTAAAATTTATTGGAAATCTTGCATTTAAAGTAAAAAAATAAATAAGAAAAAGTAATTGATTTTGTGAACCTTAATTTATGAATGTTTATATTGTAAATTAAACAATAAGTAATTTTGTTAATTGACTCTCCTTGGACTTTAAAATTTTTCGAGAGTCTTGTTTTGATTGACTTTGATTATATTGATGTGTTTTATTGTAAAAGTGTTTGATTATTTGTTTAAGTTCATTAATGAAAATAATTGAAATGGTATTGGTATTTTATTGTTCCCCTAAGAAAAAGGAGGAAATTTTGAATTTTGAAAAAAGTAAATGATTTGTTAAAATAAAATTAAAATAAAATTGAAATTAATATAAAGTAAATATCAAGAATTTAAGTAATTTGAATTTGAAAATGAAAAGTTGAGTTTGAGAATTTTTAGAATTTAATGAAATTTTTTTTTGAAGATCAAAAGTAAATGATCTCTTTTGAAAAATGTTTTTGAATCTTTGTTGCTGAGAGAGGTGAAATTTTTGGCTGATGTTTTGTTGAAATTCTTTTCTCTTGAAATTCCATTTCACATTGTTGTTTTTTTTTGACCAGCAGTTTTCAAACATCTACACACATTTCAGTGAGTCATCATATTTTTATGCTGCAAACCTTTTTCTGAAAGCTGGCTGGTGGACGCAAACATGGACATATTTACATTGGATCACAGACGAAGAAGCAGCTTAGCAAATTAAAAGTTCCGAACTTTTGTGGCAGGACTGGAGTCCTGGACGACAACTTGCTCCGAGCCTACCTAGGAGGGTTGTGATTGGCCAGGTGGGAAACTGGTGAAGCTGTGAGGATGATGATGATGAAGAAGATGATGATGATGAGGATGATGGGGTCAGCGCAAGCTGTCCAAAATTTTTGTGACGTCCGTGGCTTCTGAGGCGTGTCCTGGCGTCCTGTTTCTGCTGCAATCGCTTCCTGCACGCGAGTATTTTTTTTTCTTTTTACACCTCCCTTTTTCTATTTTGGCAACTCGTTAGTCCCCGCCGAGTTTGCTCTTTAGATGTGTTCCTGCTCTTTTACATAACTGACGTGAATTTCGGGAGAAATTTTTTCTCCTTTCTCTCTCTCTCAGTAGACAAATGTGTTTAAATGTAAATTTTTTCTTTTGTGACATGAAGTGGTCACTTGTTGAAGTTAATTCAGAGATTTTGTTAAAAGTAAAGTAAATTGAAATTTTAAGATAAATTAAATAATGTAAATATAAATGAATGATTTAAAGTAATTTATGAAAGTGTGTCAGAATGAGAAAATTCTGAATTGTCTTGATGACAAAAATAAGTTGAATTAAAGTTAATATTGAATATGTTGAATAATTGTTGAAAAGTTGAAATGATGATAAATTGGAAAGAAAATGTAATTTAAAGTTAATATGTTGAATTTGAAAGTAATTTAAAGTGAAAGTTAAGATTTTAATGAAAGTTTTGAAATGAAAAATTGAAATTGAAAAATGGAAATATTGAAAGTGACCTTGTTCTCAAAGAGTGAGACAAATTTTGAATGAGTAAAGAATCTCATTGCTTGAATATGACAAATTTAAATTAAAAATTAATTTTCAAAATATTTAATCCTTTCAGAATTTTTGTGTCACTTGTGTGGTTTGAAAGTGACAAATTGTTTGAAATTTTTGAATTGTTTATATTGTTAAATTTGTAAATTCACATCATATCATGTTGTTGTTTCATATCATCTGGTTGATCTCAATGTTGTTGATTGAGATATTGTGTTGTCAGGCAAAGTGCCTTGACAAATTTTTCTGATTTAAGTGTAATTTTATGTAAATTTTTGTAAAGGTTCCTTTAAGATGTGGTGACGCCTTGTCATCCTTTTGGTTTTCTTTTGGTCTTTTTCCTGTGGTGATGAATGGCTTGGCCAGTCATTCAGATCTACAGTGTTGTTGCTTTTGAGAAAGATGAACGATCGCATTTTTCTCGCCCAAAATTTTGTTTTAAATTATTTTACACTTACAGGTTCCTAAAACTCTTTGTAAAATTTTGTGTTTTGTGTTTTTGAGTGAGTGAAAAATTTTCCTCACTGTGTTCGGAAAATTTTTGCCTCCCAGAAGGGGAGAGCTGTCATGTCGCATTTCTGCGCCATGAGCCTTTTCGTATTTTTCTGTGAGAGAAACATCCTTCTCTCCGTTCGTGCCTGTGCTGTGTTTTTCGTTAACATTTGTTTCTATTGAAAATGCATTAAAAAGCGCATTTGGTCGTGAATTCGTTGGGAGCGTCTAGGATTTGTGTCTGGCCGAGATGCGTGACGTTTTGCTCGCATGTTGCCAGGAGAGCGCGCTGTCCAATCAGGAAGAGGCGAAAAGCGAAGGAGAACTTTTTTTCATGGGCTCGAGCGACCCACACTTTGCTCTCTTGGAGCTGGAGATCCCGTCGATGAAAGTCGCTTGAAGAATTTGTCTACATTTTGTTAGACAAAGAAAGATTTGGCCGAAAATGGCTAAGCTGCCAGAGATGGGCTTTTGGTTAAAAAGGAGTCCGCCCTGTTTTCTGGAGCTGAAGAAGAGGAGCCTGGAACCCATTACTAAATATTCTGATGCAATTTTTCTAAATTATCCCTTTTTTATTCCAGGAAATCTATCCGACATCGACTCCGGATTTTGGAGTAGTTGATCAGCTATTGTTCGAGTTGGTGCATAATAATCTGACGTCCGATTCCTAAAGATTTGGATTTTTCCTCGACAATTCCCTTTGAGAACTTTTTGATCCCGCCTCAAAACCGTGATTACCTGATGCGAATCTGTTGCTCCAAATTTAGTAAATTAAGAGACAAGGTAACCTTTCTTTTTACCGGAATCAATGATTCCGAAGCAGCACTGGCATAATGAAAACTAAATTTTATAGGCTCATGTTTGAAATATATTTATGGTTAATTTTGATCCATATTTAAATCTTATGAGTAACAAATAAATTGATTATTGTTTGCAATATAATTTTTACCAGAGCATTAGTTGAATTTGTCTAATATAAGTGAAGCTCTGAAGTTCTGATTTAATAATTGAAAGATAAAATGCATATATTGATTTTCTTTGAAAAATCTAAAATAAATTCTTAATTTGAGTGATAAATGAGCCTGGTTATTTGTGTCTGCATATTTACTTTACTCACTGTACATCATTTAGGGTTTAATTCCCCTAAACTGGGAATTCCTTCCGATCTAGAACCTGGTGTTTTTGCTGATAAATTTTATGAGATTAAATATGTTAAATATATTTCTCTTTGGCATTTTGAAATTACGATCACAAGTTGTGGGTGGTGGAGTCAGTAGGTGCTGTTTGTACTGACCCAGCTCCCACACTTATAGACAGAGTATAATGTATAAGGAAAGTATTGTGACGTAGTCGAAAATTCGAATTCGAGTTTTCGACGGGAGAGCACGTTTCAAAGCATCCCTAATCACGAATCGAACATTTTGAGGTGATGTCTGTGTGTGTCAATGAGACTGTGGAAACGATATCCCATGAACGAATAAAGCGATTCGAATGAAATTTCGTACAAAAATTACAATCCGTGGATACTAGAAGTCTATTGTTTTTAAACACAGTCGAATGTTGAGAACCCTCCTAAATTTTCGAGTGAAAATTTGAAAAAATCATTAACAACTCAAAAGCTTTAATAAAGTTACGCAAATAGACATTTCTTGTTGAAGACCCAGACCGTCCGACTCGTCCAGAGGACTAAGAGCAGCTATTTGGACGGCCGGGAGACATTTCTTGTGTAATTTTTCCTTAGAAAACGATTGACATAAACTGTAGAACTCTAGTACGATCCATTCTCGAGATATTGCACATTGTTCAAATACATTTACAAAAAATCCCATAAATTAGAAAAAAACATTAAATATTGAGAAACATGTTGACTTTTCATATGTAATATCATGCGATAAATTTACTGATATCATTCTCGTAGATCTAGTTCGTTCCATTCATGAGAAAATATATTGTGAGTAATACTTTTGTATTTAACAACCAATAGTAATTTATCTGCAATTTTAAGAATAACTTATTTCTTCGTCCATAACACGTGGCGAGATTTTGGCGAGGAATTTGGTAGAAAGTCGCCAAATTGGCGACTTTTTAAATGTTGCCAAACTAATGAGAATCTCGCCAAACGGTTAAAAAATAACGCTAAATCAATGAAAATGACGACTTTATGAAAAATTCAATATCTTAGAAATAATACCTGTATAAGTATCTACTATAAGAAAAACCTATTACTTTCCTTATATACATAATGTATAAGGAAAGTATTGCGACGGGGTCGAAAATTCGAATTCGAGTTTTCGACGGGAGAGCTCGTTTCAAGCATGCCTGATCACGAATCAAACATTTTTGAAGTGATGTCTGTGTGTCTGTGTGTGTGTCAGTGAGTCTGTGGAGACGATAACTGATGAATGAATGGACCGATTCAAACCAAATTTGTTACAAAAATCACAATCCGTAAACACTGGAAGCCTATTGTTTTCATACGCAATCGAATGTTCAGAACCCCCCTAAATTTTCGAATGAAATTTTGAAAAAATCGTCAAAAAATCAAAACCACTAATAAAGTTACGCAAATAGACATTTCTTATGTAATTTTTCATTAGAAAACGATTGGCATAAATTTTAGAACGTTAACATGAACCGTTCTCGAGAAATTGCACATTTTTCAAAAAAATTATCAAAAAGTCATATAAAATAAAAAAAAATATTTCCTATTGAGAAACATGTTCACTTTTCATATGTAATACCACACGATAAATTGGGGGACATTATTCTCGTGATCTAGCTGGTTCCATTCATGAAAAAAGATACTTTGAGTAATACTTTTTTATTTGAATGCCAATAGCCATTTATCTGCTGTAAGAATAACTTATTTCTCCGTCCATAAAGCTTGGCGAGATTTTGGCGACGAATTTGGCGAAATGTCGCCAACTTGACGACTTTTTTAAATGTTGCCAAATCAAACAAAATCTCGCCAAATGGATAAAAATGACGCTAAATCAATGAAAATGACGACTAATTGTCGAAAGTTCAATATTTTAGAAAGAATATTAGTATCTACTATAAGAAAAACCTATTTTTACTTTCCTTATATACATAATGTATAAGGAAAGTATTGTGACGGGGTCGAAAATTCGAATTCGAGTTTTCGACGGGAGAGCACGTTTCAAGCATCCCTGATCACGAATCAAACATTTTTGAAGTGATGTCTGTGTGTGTGTGTGTGTGTGTCAGTGAGTCTGTGGAGACGATAACTGACGAACGAATGGACCGATTCGAACGAAATTTGGTACAAAAATCACAATCCATAAACACTGGAAGCCTATTGTTTTTATACGCAATCGAATGTTCAGAACCTCCCTAAATTTTCGAGTGAAATTTTGAAAAAATCGTAAAAAATTTAACACCGCTAATAAAGTTACGCAAATAGACATTTCTTATGTAATTTTTCATTAGAAAACGATTGACATAAATTTTAGAACGCTAACATAAACCGTTCTCGAGATATTCCACATTTTTCAAAAAAATTATCAAAAAGTCATATAAAATTAAAAAAAATTTCCTATTGAGAAGCATATTCACTCTTCACGTGTAATACCATGCGATAAATTGGGTGACATCATTCTCTTGGATCTAGCTCGTTTCATTCATGAAAAAAGATACTTTGAGTAATACTTTTTTATTTGAACGCCAATAGTCATTTATCTGCTGTAAGAATAGTTAATTTTTTCATCCATAACGCTTGGCGAGATTTTGGTGACGAATATGGAGGAATGTCGCCAACTTGGCGACTTTTTAAATTTTGCTAAATTAACGAGAAACACGCCAAATGTATAAAAATGACTGTAAATCAATGACGACTCATTGATGATGACGACATGAAAAATGACGACTCATTGATGATGATGACGACATGGAAAATGACGACTCATTGACGAAAATTCAATATCTTGGAAAGAATATAAATAACTACTATAAAAATAATCTATTTTTTTACTGTAGTAAAAGTAGTTAATTTATTGCATTATACTGGTATAAGGAAAGTCATGTGCTGCCCACATCAGATTTTTGTTACTGTAAAAGTAGTAAATTCATTACATTATATAAGGAAAGTCATGTGTTGCCCACATCAGATTTTTTTTCATGTAAAAGTAGTAAATTCATTGCATTATATAAGGAAAGTCATGTGCTGTCCACATCAGATTTTTCTCTCGTCTTTGACAGGCTTAAGTACTAGTACTAAATATAAAAGTATATACAAAAATGTGGAAATTACTTGGTCAGGCCTCATCATATTTACATTAAGGGTACAACCAGTCCTTAGAAACAGTCGACCAATGCACCTGTATGTAATATACGTATATACTCAATATATCTGGCGGACGCGATGTAGATAAAAATCCAACCATTTCATTTTCGATCGAAAACTTAAATAAAACTCTTCGTACTCATATGTAGGATTTATACATACGTTCCATACATTCCTTCTTTCCTGCCATCCCTTCTCAAATTCGAAACATGATCCATTCTTCTCCCTCTCTTACCTGCTCGGCGTCTTACATCTCAAATTACTTCTTTCGGGACTCGCATTTACGGTTATAGCGAAATGATATTTTAATCAACAACATTATGTGTTCTCTGTTTATAAAATACGGTATAAATAAGGAAGCAAAAGACATGAAATTGATTTTTCTTAAGAAATTTTTACTTCTCATGCTATGTAGTATAGTATTGTCTTCGCAAGAATTTTCGAATTCGAGATTTTGATGCCAATATGTGTTTTATGACTACCTGAACACGTTTTGCCTATTTTAGGAGTAATGTCCGTATGTCTGTATGTCTGTGGTCGATTTCTTGTGTACTCGATAGTGACCACAAATATTATCGGATTTTAGCGAAACTTTATATCGTGCTTTGTTATTAAAAAATCTAAAACCAGATAGAATATCTTTTTAATTCCCGCAAAAACTTTAAAATATTTTCGAAATTTTATATCCTTTTAGCATGACAGAATAGGATAAAATTTGACATAATTATGCATAAAAGTCTTTATTTGTGGCTCACGAGACCCAGTAATTTCAATAATTGTTGTTAAAAATAGCCGCTATGCAATTTTTTTTTGTTTTGTTCAAGACGTCATTCGCTTCCCTCGGGGGCAAGTTACCCCCTCCCCTCCCTCCGGAGAGTACATTGTCAAGTATGGTATTAATCGAAATATTTTTTCAAGCCCTGTGAAATAAAGGGTAACACACTATAATTGTAATTATTTAGATCCACAATATCGATATTTCAAAAAATGTCTTGCAAAATTGAAAACATATTTGTAAAATTCTAAAAATTGGATGCTGATATGAGAAAGTCGAGTTGAGACACATTCTAGTTAATTTTTGTGTGTTTTTGAATTAAAAAATGGGGTTACTTTTCTTAAACGGAAGAAAAGCAGCAATGTAAGTAGTTGATGTCATATAGCGAAAATATTTATTGAATATTTAATATGCTTAAAGTCGACATGACAAGCATTGAAACTAAAGCTGTGAATAAGCTTTTTATTTATATGTTTTGTTGACTTCAAACAATGCATATTTTCTTATCTCAGAAGTAAGAACGATGTTTGTTTACTTACCTCATAATGGGTAAATTTCATACTTTTCATTCCATGGATTTTGTATATTTTCCTTCTGAGATCTATCGTAAATTAAGTACTTTTCCAATTAATTTTAAAATAAGTTATAATAATATATACATAAATTGATATACAGAGTTTAAAATATCCCTCTGTATATCAAAAACTATTAGAAGGGAATTGTGCACATCTGAATTTGAAACATTACTAAATACGTTGTCGTCAGAATTAGTCCACATTTCTATTAAATTCATTTCAATCAAGAATTCCATAGCTAAAAATAGTTATAAAATAGTTGTTTGGAAACGGGGAGTACACAGATTATATTTCCGTTAGTGTGCAGTATGTTTATTTTGTTTATTTTAGATTTTCCAACTTAGTCAGTAAAGCACTCAGCATATAATAACACATTTATATTGAAAAGTTATACTAAACTTAATAAATCTGACTCTGTTGATTTCTGATGACGCCTGAAAACTTACTTCAAATCAGAAAATACAAGTCCCTTAAAATGATTCATTCACTGAGCAGTCGTTTGATTTGGAAAATCCTTTTAATTTTTATTTTCCACTTATGTCTTAAAATTGTAAATGACATTTTCGTAAAGTTTGACAAAGTGCTAAATTAAAATAGTTGAATTTTTAGAATTGTATTAAACTTCAATCTTAGTTTGGAATCAAGAATCTCTTAAATAAAATTAAGTAATAAATCAGCAAACTATATATGTGTATATACGTGCGAGTGTCTGTGTGTGTGCATGGGTCTGGCTATGTGCTATTTGTGTCCATGTGTATGTGCATGGGTATGCCTGTGTGCTGATTGCGTCTATGTGTATATATATGCTTGGGTATGGCTGTGTGCTGTTTGTGGTTCTGTAACTGTGTGTGTCAATATACGAATATGCATAGTAGTATATATGAATATGTATCTGTGTGTGTCATTGTGCGAATGTATACACGTGTATACATGTATACGCTTCCGTGTGTATTAACTTAAAAGTAGCACATATACATGCATAGACCGGATATTTCACGAAGAGTGTTCGGTTGGTAAAAGAAGTAAAGTGACATATGAAAAGTAATCAGCAAATTGAAGAGATTTAAACCATGATAATTACCTTCCTCCCCCCCCCCTGGAACTGATAATTTCATAAATTGTAAAATTTAATTTTTAAACGCCCTCCTATAAAAAAAACATCAATTAGTAAAGTTTACGTCATGATTAATCAGAGTTAATGAAATTTATCCAATATATTTTATTAAAAATTACTGATATTTAGATAATTGTATTTTTGACCTATTCGATTTTATCTGAACTGCAATTATAAAATAGTTGATTTCCCTTGAAAGTAAATATGTGGGACATCTACAAATCTATTTAAAGCAGGAAAACCACCAATTAAAATTAGCTATCATTTAATTGTTAACAATTTATTTGTTGAAAGAGGAAAACGTGAGCAACGCATTTAAGCACAACTGAGATAATAATACGACATACAGCTGTTTTAAAGATACTCAGGATTCCTTTTGTCAATACAAGAGAACCAACGAACTCGAAGTCAAAAGGATGAAATGTGCGCAAATGAATACGAGTGTCGTACAGGACAGAGCACCAGGCGCGAAGCGCCTTTAATCTCCAGTTTCAATATGTGGTTCTTATCGTCAAACTGTGACATTAATTCAGTGACCCGAATTGGAGGTTCGAGGTTTTTATTTACTACTTTATTTTATTTGGCCTAGCTCATAGTGTGGCAGTTTGTTGCACATTTAGAGTTTAAGCAGTGTGGGGGGTTGATGCAGATCTAAGGGTTTCCTAGCAATTTGGCAGTTTATGGTTTAAGAGCAGTTTTGTAGGAAAACATTGATCGCGGTTTTTATTTAATTTCAGATGTTTGAGGTGGGATTTTTTAATTCCGATTATCGATGTTTAGAACAGGGCGGGGTCTCTTACGAGATTTGACCTTGCGAAGATCATAGTCGTGCATATTGAATAATAGTTCATTTGGAACAGATGGCAGATATTTGTAGAATTTAAGCGCTAACTTTTTAATTTGGGCTCTAACAGTTTTTATTTTGAAGTCATTCCTAATTACCGAGTTTCTTAAGTACCTGGAAGCTTTCCTGATAATCCGTAGGATTTTATTTTGTTTTTTCACTAGGAAGTCTATTGCAGTTTTATAGGCACATCACCATACGGGTGCTGCATACAGCATTCCCGGGCGGATGACCGATTTATAAATTGGGAGTTTGTTTTGATAACTGAGGTTTCCGTTTCCTATCATTGGGTATAAGGCTCCTGTAGTTATATACGCTTTTTTGATTAAGTTCGTTACGTGCTGTTTCCAGGTTAGGTGGAAATCTATCGTTACACCTGGGTATTTAGTAGATTTTTCCGCGCGTAGGGCATGTTGTTTATGTACAGTGGCGGAGGTTTGTGTTTCCTCGAGAAATAAATCCAATGACATTTATTGGGGTTTAATTTTATTCGCCATTTTTCCAGCCAAGTTTGGAGTATGTCTACGTTTTGTTGTAGCAGTCTGTGTATTACTGAGGCGTAAGAGTGTTTTGCAAGTATCGCACTGTCGTCTGCATAGAGTGCCAGCTCTGTGTTTGGAGTCCTGGGAATGTCGTTCAGGTATATGTTAAAGGGTGTCGGACCCAGGATAGAACCTTGCGGTACACTACTTTTAATGAACTTGGGTGTAGATAGTTTATCTCTTACTCTGACTTGAAAGTGTCTGTTATTTAAGTAGGAGATTAAAAGTTTGACAAGAGCGTCAGGGACTTTTAAAGTGATCAATTTGTACGCTAATCTACAATGCCACACTTTATCAAAGGCTTTATGAATGTCCAGAAAAATCGCAGCTGTGGATGACTTGTTATTGAGACCAGAAGATATGTACTCTACCACTCTCAGCAGTTGATGAGTGGTGGAGTGTTTTGGCTGAAATCCAAACTGCTCCTGAATGATAATGCCATTCTCACTAAGGTGCGTGTTCAGTCTCTTAAGAATTATTTTCTCAGTAATTTTACTAAGTGTAGGTAGCAAGCTCATTGATCTGTAGTTGACTAGAATTGTGGCATCCTCACCTGGCTTATGGATCGTTATAATTATCGCTTCCTTCCATTCTTTGGGGAAATAGTTTAGTTTTAATATTTTATTTATTAAGACAGTCAAGTAATATATTACGTTAAGGGGTAGGTTTTTGACCGCAATATTTCTGATTTTGTCGTGCCCTGGGCTTTTACGGTTTTTGATAATTTCTACTATCTCATGCGGGGTGGCTGTGTTAATCTCAGCCGTTAGCAGGGAGTTCCTGAAGTTATTTAAAGTTTGTCTAACCATTCTTAGGGTGTCCTGACACATTAGATCGTGGTTTGGTTGGAATTGTTTTTCATAATGACTTGCAAGCGCCTCGGCTTTTTCCTCGTCTGAGTACGAGATTTTAGCGCCATCTATTAGTGGCGTGAGCTTAATTTGAGGTTTCCTGAGTCTTTTTGCGAATTGCCAGAGCGATACGTCTTCTGGGCTAAGGGATTCGATTAATTCTTTATACTGTTGCTGCTTTTCTGCGACAATTTTTTGCCTGACTTTGCACGTGAGTCTGTTAAGCTCCCTATTAAGGGCGGGATCTCTGTTAGCCAGCCATGTCTTACGCATTATATTTCTCTGTCTGACTAATTGTTTGACATGGTTGGAAATTGTGGGCATTTTTGAAGATTCAAGATGGGTTGTGGCAGAGGCAATTGCTCTCTTGATTTCTGTTGTGAGTGTGTGCGTGGCAGAGTCAATATCCGCCGTGCTCTTTATGTCAGGTACTGCTAAATGCAGCTCGAAAAGTGCTCTTTTGAATTCTTCCCAGTTCACACTCTCCTGTCTCAGAGAGGCTGGAAGAGGTGTGTTCAGATCGAATGTCCCCAGTACCGGTAGATTATCCGAGTCGAATTCATCCAGGGTATTAATAGTGTGAGCGTAATCTATGTTTCTCGTTAGAACAAAGTCTATGAATGAGCCGTTGACGCCTGAGAAGTAGGTTGGTGTCGACGGTGCAATAATGTTGATGTTTGTCGTGTTCAGCAGTCTGTGTATCTGTGTACCGCGTGAATTGGCTCTCCTACAGCCCCACGCTCGATGGTGTGCGTTGAAGTCTCCTGCGAGTATCGTGTTTGGATATCGCGAGAAAATCAGTTCCAGTTGCACAGCTACATTTACTCCACTCATATTTTGACATATGATGAGGTTAGGATAAACGGGCTAGTATTATTGATTTTAATTTTTATACTAGTATTTTCTATACCTTGAAGATTTATGTTGTTTAGTTCCTCGTGGGGCATATTTCTTTTAATGTATAAATGCTGTTCCTCCATGGGGCACCACTCATCAACTGCTGAAAGTGGTAGATTTCATATCTTCTAGTGTCAATAACAAGACACATACAGCTGCGATTTTTCTGGACATGTAAAAAGCTTTTGATAAAGTTTGGAACTGTAGATTAGCGTACAAATTGATCACTTTAAAAGTCCCTGACGCTCTTGTCAAACTTTTAATCGCATACTTAAGTAACAGACACTTTCAAGTCAAAGTAAGAGATAAAATATCTACACCCAAGTTCATTAAAAGTAGTGTACCGCAAGGTTCTATCCTGGGCCCAACACCCCTTAACATATACCTGAACGACATCCCCAGGACTCCAAACACAGAGCTGGCGCTCTATGCAGACGACAGTGCGATACTTGCAAAACACTCTTACGCCTCAGTAATACGCAGACAGCTACAACAAAACTTAGACCTACTCCTAACTTGTCTGGAAAAAATAGCGAATATAATCAAACCCCAATAAATGTCATTGGATTTATTTCTCGAGGAAACACAAACCTCCGCCGCCCCTGCACATAAACAACCATGCCATACGCGCGGAAAAAACTACTAAATATCTAGGTGTAACGATAGACTCCCACCTAATCTGGAAACAGCACGTAACGAACTTAATCAAAAAAGCGTATATAACTACAGGAGACTTATACCCAATAATAGGAAACGGAAATCTCAGTTATCAAAACAAACTCCTAATTTATAAATCGGTCATCCGCCCGGAAATGCTGTATGCAGCACCCGTATGGGGATATGCCTGTAAAACTACAATAGACTTCCTACAGACAAAACAAAATAAAATCCTACGGATTATCAGGAAAGCTTCCAGGTACTTAAGAAACTCGGCAATTAGGAATGACATTAAAATAAAAGCTGTTAGAGCCCAAATTAAAAGGCTAAAGCTTAAATTCTAAAAAAATCTGCCATCTGTTCCAAATGAACTATTATTCAATCTGCATAACTATGACAATCGCAAGGCCAATTCTCGTAAGAGACCCCGCGCTGTTCTAAACATCGATAATCGTAATTAAAAAATCCCACCTCAAACATCTGAAATTAAATAAAATCCGCGATCAATGTTTTCTACAAAAATGTTTTAAACCATAAACTGCCAAATTGCTAGGAAACCCTTAGATTTGCATCAACCCCCCAAAATTGCTTAAACTCTAAATGTGCAACAAACTGCCACACTAGGAGCTAGGCCAAATAAAATAAAGTAGTAAATAAAAACCTCGAACCTCCAATTAGGGTCACTGAATTAATGTCACAGTTTGACGATGGGAACCACATATTGAAACTGGAGATTAAAGGCGCTTCGCGCCTGGTGCTCTGTCCTGTACGACACTCGTATCCTATCCTTTTATGCCTATTTTTCTTTTGCACTTTGAGTTTATTGATTCTCTTGCACTGAAGAAGGAGATCCAGCGTAAACTCGAAGCAGCTGTATACTGCATTATTCTGTTATTTGTGCTTATATACGTTGCTCAAGGTTTCCTCATTGAATGATTATTGTACAGCGTTTTTCAACTGGAAAGGGATTAAATATTTTTAGAAAATGCTTGAGGAATAACTTATAGAGGACAAAGCCTCATGGAAAGATATAATATTTTTTATTGTTTAGGCACTGATTATAATATAAGTTCATCTTAACAATAAGGAATATATTATATGAGAAAATGTGATAGAACCTTCCATTCAGGATTTTGTAAGGTTTAGAAAATACACGTAGAATAATTCATATATTTTTGTACTTAATGTAAAATATGTTTAATTAATTACAAATTTTTTTCACTGATAATTCTATTCTAAGATATAATTTAAAATATGCCGTTAGAGATTCTATATATTTTTTTCATTTTCCTCTTTGCTTCATACAGCAAATCCATTAACTCATTTCACACTACATTTCGATCAATTGACAGAGTGATTTAATGAGAACCTGCTAACTGACTCTCAACGAGTCAAATGCAAATGCGCCACGCCTGTCGGTTTAAAATGTTTCATAAAAGAACTAAGGAGTACCGCCAGATAAAATAATTAAATTATAAGCGGGAATTAACGCCTCACATAATTTCATATTCGGTAAACCCGTTGTCACATCATTTGAGCCACGAAGTCGCCAATGATTTCGTTACGGGAAAATAAACCGAGTTAGGCTCCTGTAGCAAACGCAAGTAATTCAAAGTTTAGAGAATTCAAAGATAGAAATTGATAGTTGAATTCTTGTGTCAGTTCCATTGACGACTCTAAGATAAGTTAATTTTTCTGTTTTAAACGAATTAACTTCTAGAAAAAAAATTAAACACCTTAACTAGAAAATAATACTAAAATAAAATGAAGCATTGGTAAATTATTCTACACTAAAATAAAATTTAACACCTGTGGACCTCATGGCGACTTTTAATTATGTAATTCAATTTTTTCAATATAAGACGTAGCAAATCCGTTATTCCATTTCAAGCTATACTATGACCAATAACACATACTTTAATGAAAATTTGTGAATTGACTCTCAACATGCCAATTGCAAATACACTGAGCCTTTCAGTTTCTAATATTACATAAAGAATCTAGAGACTACCAACAGACGAAATAATTAAATTATAAGCGAGAATTAACGCCACATGTACATTCATTTTATGTAATTAGTTGCCAACGCATGTTGGGTTACAGTTATCTCATTATGGGAAAATAAGCAAAATTAAATTTCTATAACAAATTTAAGCAGTTCAAAGTAAGAGAAATAATAGTTAGATTCATGTATCAGTTTTATTGATGACAATCCAATCATTAGATTTTTCTATTCTAAAGAACTTTTACCAAATTTCTTTAAAACGGAGACAAAACACTATGCCTAGAAAATAGAACTGAAGCAAAATAATTCATTGTTAAATCATTCTACACTAAAATTTAATTTAACAATTGTGAACCTCTTGACGATTTAGCAGTGGCATAGCGTCCATTGAGGCTAAAAAACTGAGCCTCCCCAGCTTAAAATATAATTTAAAGTATTATTTAAGCATACTTTTCTTTATTTTAATTTTTTAAATAATTTTGCGAAGATATATGCATTATTTAGAAAATTGTTACATTTTTCTTCCTTAAAGTAACACAATTCAAAATATTTTTCCCATTAAAAAGCATATTTTAATGTTTTAGAAGCTAAAATCATCCAGCCTTCGTCTTCTATAAGGAGAAACATGGCATTAAGACCGCTCATTTGTTAAACTCCTCCCTAGCTGATTAACTAATATGGGAAGCTAGCTTATAGTAGGGCGTGGCTATTGCTTCCCCATTTTCAACCTTTTATAAACAGTCAGTGATTGGATGTGGGACGTCACATTTTATCAATGATGGGTAGGTGAGGGTGGGTTGTACAAACCTAATGTGTCCTACATTTTGGGTCAAACATGATTCTATTAATTACTATTTGTAGAAAATAATCATCATTTGTAATACTAAAGAATTTGAGTCATTTTTCACGAATAACCTAGGATTTATCTAATTTTTAACAATCTCAAGACGAAGACATATACTATTAATGACTACCTTTTAGAAAGAATAAGTTTCTTTTCCCATCAAAATCCCCTGTTAGACCAGAATTTCAGTTAAATAAAAGTGGTTGCTAATTTTTTAGCGGATTCTTAGCATATTGTAATTATAAGATATTTTTAAGTTTTCATATACATTATTTGTAAATAATTAATAAGCAATATTGTTTAGGGACATTGTTGACTACTGTGATTTTCAACTAAGCTTATGTTCCAGATTTCTCACAAAATTTCAGTGCACTTTTTCATACATGGGCGTATGTAGAACGTTTTGCAGAAAGGATGTGGAGGGGGGGGGGGGGGGTAAACTCAAGAATAAAATGTATAACATCGTCTAGATTAATGCTCGCCTTTGTTATCCTGAAAATCCAAGGGGGAGAGTACCCTCCCCTATGAGCAACCATGACTTCATATTTAATAAAATGGTTGTAAAAATTCAACTAATTTAGAAATAAGCAATCATTTCTAATGTTACACTTTGTATGTATGTATCTTACATAGGTAATATATTTTAAAATATTGAGCATTTCATTCACTCTTAGCATTTTTATGTTAGATTATTTTATTTTACTCACCAAGGAAATAAAACTTATTGAAAGTGCGAATTCCAATATAAATTCACTTATCATACAAAAACCTTTTTACTTTCCTTATATACATAATGTATAAGGAAAGTATTGTAACGGGGTCGAAAATTCGAGTTTTCGACGGGAGAGCACGTTTCAAGCATCCCTGATCACGAATCAAACATTTTTGAAGTGATGTCTGTATGTGTGTGTGTGTGTGTGAAATTATGTGTGTGTGTATGTCAGTGAGTCTGTGGAGACGATAACTGACGAACGAATGAACCGATTCGAACCAAATTTGGTACAAAAATCACAATCCGTAAACACTGGAAGCCTATTGTTTTTATACGCAACCGAGTGTTCAGAACCCCCCTAAATTTTCGAATAAAATTTTGAAAAAATCGTCAAAAAATCAAAACCACTAATAAAGTTACGCAAATAGACATTTCTTATGTAATTTTTCATTAGAAAACGATTGACATAAATTTTAGAACGCTAACATGAACCGTTCTCGAGATATTGCGTATTTTTCAAAAAAATTATCAAAAAGTCATATAAAATTTAAAAAAATATTGCCTATTGAGAAACATGTTCACTTTTCATATGGAATACCATGCGATAAATTGGGTGACATCATTCTCGTGGATCTAGCTCGTTCCATTCATGAAAAAAGATACTTTGAGTAATACTTTTGTATTTGAACGCCAATAGTCATTTATCTGCTGTAAGAATAACTTATTTCTTCATCCATAACGCTTGGTGAGATTTTGGCGACGAATTTAACGGAATGTCGCCAACTTGGCGACTTTTTGAAATGTCGGCAATTTAACGAAAATCTCGCCAAATGGATAAAAATGACGCTAAATCAATGAAAATGACGACTAATTGTCGAAAATTCAATATCTTGGAAGGAATATTAGTATCTACTATATGAAAAACCTAATTTTTACTGTAAAAGTAGTAAATATATTACATTATATAAGGAAAGTCATGTGTTGCCCACATCAGATTTTTTAAGTTAAAATGACATTGGCTTAGCCTCCCTAATCAAGAATATCACGCTACGCTACTGCGATTTAGTATTTATGTATATATTTCAACTCTTACCCCAGAAGGAATAAAAAAGAATCCGTTTCACACAACATTTTGAGCAATTGATATATTATTTTAATGATAACTTGTTAAGTGCATGATTTTCAACCTGTCAAATACAAATCCACTGATTCTGTCGGTTTTCAATGTCTCCTAAAAAACAAAAGAGTGGCAACAGATGAAATAATAAAGTTGCAAGCTAACATTAACTTTATATGTAGTTTTATTTTCAGTAAACTGTTACCAAAGTCATTTGGGCCACGAAGTCACTGCATTTTTTATTATGGGAACACAATTAAGACCCTGTACCAAATATAAACAGTTTAAAATTAGTTAAACTATAATTAAATTCATCTGTCCTATTAATAAAACTTCAATAACTTGATTTCTTTTACTCTAAAGAACGTTTAGCAACTTTCCACAGAAAGAATATTGAAACACTGCACGCTGGGAATCCTCTTGATGATTCTATATTTATGTATTTCAACTCTTGCCCCAGTAGAAATAGAAAATTCGTCTGTCCATTCCACACTATATTTTAAGCGATATATTCAATGATTTAACGTAAACCTGTCAAATGACTCTCAATATGCCGAGTGCTAATACATTGCAACTGTCAGTTTCCAATATGTCATAAAAGAATTAGAGAGTGCCAACAGATGAAATAATTAAATTATAAGCGGAAATTAACGCCACCCGTAATTTCATTGTCGGTAATCGGTTGCCAGAATCATTCGTGCCACGAAGTTACCGATTATTGAATTATGGCAAAATAAACATAATTAAGTTCCTGTAACAAATGCGAGTGGTTTATAATTAAAGAAAATAATATATAATATTAATGTTTCAGTTTTATATTGACGGCAGAATCATTAATTTGATTTTTCCATGTAAGGCTTAGTAAATTAGTAGGCTTAGTAGTTATCAGTCTTAGTAAATTTTACAGAAAATATTTAAAATAACGAATTTCTACTCGACATTTACATGCATTCATATTACGAAGTGTTTTGTACTGCATGTATCACAATCATAATAGTAATTATTAAAAAGTATATTTGAGTCAGATTTTATACCTAAGTTATTATTATTAAATATTTCGTCAAAATTCAACAAAGGTCTCTTTTTTCGTACTTTCAACAAATTCATGACGCTAATGGCTGTATTTATCTTATCTGCGTTAATATAAACTAATTGCATAAGATCAAAGTAGGCTAGAGTAGCATAACGCTATTTGTTAATAGCATAATTCAAATTCTCAATTTTCCTCACATATTATATTGACCACTAGCAGTATACCCATTCTTCGTACAGTATATATTATATAAAAAAACTTAAACTTCACAATCATGTGCGAATTCCTATAACATTATAAATGGTATTGTTATTAAAAACATTCTATAAAAATATTGAAGTTAATATTCCTAAAATGAAGTTTAAGAAGCTCTGTTCTTGCTATAGAAAATTATCTTCACAGAAAGATCTGAAGATTGAAAGAATGAAATGTCCTGATCCCGTTGGTAAATAAATTTACAAAATATATGAAATTATACCAATACATACCAAAATAATAATGCTAAAATTTTATGGGTAGATATACCCGTATTACTTATAATCTCGAATACATGAAGATATGCTAGTATATTAGTGAGAAAATTACCCATACTACAATATATGAATTTCAAAAACATTTGCGAAAATAACATATGACGCAATAAAGTGAAAATATAAATTATCCCTGCAATCTATAAAATTGAGGGCCATAATTGATTCCAATATATGACAAAATGAACGACTTAAAATTGTAAAAATCGTATGGGAAAGCCGTAAAAATCTGATGCAAAAGTTTCAAAATTAGTTACAAATGTTACTAACAGATGGCGCTGTACGCTGTAGTCGCAGTACGGAGTCCAAGAAATAGGCTATAAATAGTGAGATTGTCCTCGGTAAAGCAATCGTTTCAATCACATCAAAATCGTTCAAAATGTGTACCTTGCACAGCACAGAGATGACGCAAATGACAAATGAAATTGGCAGTCACCTTCTGTAGTGTTTCAACAGAAATGGACGTATATGCCTGACATATCAACTCCTTAAGCTTATCCAGTGTTGCAGGATTGCTACGGAAAAAAGTGTCTTTCAATGTGCCCCACAGGAAGTAGTCGCAGGGCGTAAGATCGGGTGAATATGGAGACCAAACCATGACATTCCAATAAATGTGTGCATAGTTCAAAGCAATGACTCTATTACCGAAGTATTTCTCAAGAAAGGCAAAAACGGCTGAGGCACGGTGTGGTCGGGCCATATCTTGCATGAACCACGAAGTGCCTGGGCGATCCTCCAAAGCTTGTGGTGTTACGACAAATTGTCCCAAAACCACACTACACCGTTCAGTAGTAATAGTTTCTCGCAAGAAAAAAAGGGCCAATGAGAACTTGATCGATACTGCAGACCAAACGGTAACTTTTGGGAAATGTAGTGATCGTGCTTGACACAAATGCTGGTTTTCAGTGCCCCTAAAATGCCAGTTTTTTCTGTTCACGACACCATCCAGTTGAAAATGGTTCTCATCTGTGAACCATATGCAGCCAACATCAAATCCATCAGCATCAATCATGGCGAGCATATCGTTCGCGAACTCTTCTCTTTGTCGCACAGCTGAAACTGTTATAGCTTGGCGACATTAAATCTTGAACGGAAACATGTCTAGGGTGTTCTTCGGGATTCTGTACGTGCTGGATGGCGTTAATCTGGATTCAGCTGCAACTCTTCGGATGGATTTCCTCGGATTAGACTGAATAACTGCAGCAACTGTCGCGACATTTTCAGGTGTAACTGCAGATTGCTTGGGACCAATATGTCCCACAAATTCATCAACCACGCTGCTTATCCGCTGAAATTTGTCGAAAAGCTGGCGAATTGTTTCCACATCAGGATCTTTGGAAACTTTAAATCGGGATTAAAAACTGCGGCTTGTTGCTGTAGGACTGCGATTTAACCGGTGATACTCGAGTACCAGAAAAACACGTTGCTGCAGGGAATACATGACTTCATCCACATCCTTCAGTACGCTAACCACTTTTCACGTTTCAACAGCCGAACCGTCCAAAGATTGATCACTCTGTGCTTCAGAGCTTGTTTATAGGGATCCGCTCTGCACCACAGAATACTATATTCAGAAGGTTCACTCCCATAGGACCCTATGGCAACATTTTTAACATGGAATGTCGCTTAGACACTAGAGCTCGTGAGTTGGACCAACTGAACTACGATACGTCTGCCAGATTTGGCGCGTTATCGCTCGTTTGGCGATTTTTTTTTTAAACGGGAGGGGAACAAAATGTTGAGGACTGTACTTTTATAATTTTTGAAACTATAGAAAGGATCAGGATTTAAAAATACATTAATCTGCAACATAAATATATTCATTAGTTTAAGAATATTTAAATAAACATAGTTATATATTTAATTCAAATAATCATAAAATAGATTAAAAAATAGACACATTGCATTGTCTACTATAAAACATAATGCACAAAAAATTACAACCTACTCAAAAGACTGAAATATTATATAATATTTTCAGTCTAAAGAGTATACTAGCGTGTTGATCGTTAATTACTTGATCCTTAATTTGTTCTGGGATACTGATAATAGACTTTTTTTTAAATATAAAAATATTCATATAGTAAATATCAAATTTACATAAATGCACTATCGAAGTTGTGGAACTCAATCATTAATTACCCGAGTGGGGGGGTGAATTTTCCACCATAAGGCACTTAATAAAAATTTTACATAAATATATGCACATACTATATCACTCCAATTAGATACTCTAAGTCCTCTGGACGAGTCGGACGGCCTGGGGCTTTCACATACTATATCACATTCAACTAAGAAAAAGCTATCCAAATATCAATTATTTCGCATTTTATAAAAATACGGAAAATATTTTTTAACTAATTATACCACTACCTCTTAAAATTTAGTCTAATCCGGCAGTAATAACACAGCACTAATTTCGTATGATGAACACATGTATACTTATATGAACACGTGTATACTTATGAACACGTGTATACTTATAATGAACACGTATGTAGGATGATGATAACTAAAATTATTTCAATTTTAATAAACATAAATTACATACCCTGTAACGCAACCAGTTTTCTTTTATCAATCCATTTCTATGAAATGATCTAAACACTTAACAAATAATCCTTTTTCACGTTACTCAAACCACGCTAGTCTGTTGTTCCAAAGTTTTCGCCGAGCGAAATAGGGTTATAACATTGAAAATCGTCTTGGACCCAAACCAGACCATTGCCAAGCGCTGGGACCAAACCAGACCATCGCCAAGAGCGTGCCAACCCTCTGTTTGGTCTATCTCTAATGGCCGCCGCGAAAACGAAACTATCGAGAGTGACAGGTCTTTATAATAGTCTGTGCTCTGCACTATAGCATACAGCACCTTCTGTCAGTAGGATTTGTAACTAGTTTTAAAACTTTTGTATCAGATTTTACGGATTTTCCAATAAACATATCACTCGTTTCAGTCCTCTATCAATCTCCTTTTCCGACTTGTTTTATTTCAAAGTTAGGGAGTACTTTATGAAACACCTTTGTAACACCATACTAGTTATATTCTCATAGATTAGGATATATACCAGTGTCCTAATAGGAGATTACCCGTACTACAATATATGAGTTTCAATCGTTTTTTCCAAACTAAAACGGATGACGTAATAAATTGAAAATATCAATAATCCCAGTAATCATTAAAATTGAAAGCAGGAATTGATATAATCCAGTCAAAAATGCGATTTCGATAATTTTTTTATACATTTCTTTATTATTTAAATCCGAAAATATTCAATAAAAATCGTCTGCGGCATAAACACATTAGATTTAAATCCGTGGCTAAGCGAAAAAATATCATCTGCATAATGGAAGGTTTATGGAAGGTCTATGGTAGGTTTAATTGTAGGTTTCTAAATAATATATAGACAACCCCTGGTCCTAGAAACTCGGAACACGGACTAACTTTTAAGTAGGGCTATTCCAAGGTTATCCGCAAAATTTCATGAAATTCGGTTCAGCCGTTCTCCTGCAATGATGAGACAAAACATACATCAATTCTAATAATATAGACTAGCAGCATACCCGTTCTTCGTACGGAATATATAATATAAAGAAACTTATAATTCGCAAACATGCGCAAATTCTGTTAAAATATTAAATTTATTGCTCCTAAAGAGAAGTTTAAGAATATCTGTTCTCACTATGCAAAATTATCTTCACGGGCAGATCTGAAGAATAGAACATCCTGGCCCCTTTTGTAAGCAAATTTACAAAAAAAAAAAAGGAATTGATTCAATATATGCAACCCCGTACTACTTATATTGTCGCAGATTAGAAAATATGCCAGTGTGTTAGTAGAAGATTACCCGTATTACAATATGAGTCTCAAAAATATTTGCCAAAATAAAAGATATGACGTAATAAATTGAAAATATCAATACTCCCCGTAATCTTTATACCAGAAGGTCGTAATTGATTCCAATATATGCCAATATATATCAAAATATATGCCAATATACCTGTACTACTTATATTCTCGTAGAAGATATATCCGTGCATTTGTAGAAGATTACTCGTACAAGTTGCTATATATGAGTTTCAACAATTTTCGTCATAAATAAACAATGGCATAACAACTTGAAAATATCAATAATCCCTGAATCAACAGTCCCCGAAAATATCAATGATAATACTGTTTAAACCTCAAGACCGGAATTGATATTATACAGTCAAAAATGCAATGTCTATGAAATTTATTTTATATACATATATTTATTATTCAAATCGGAAAAGATTTAATAAAAATTGTATGGCACATAACACATTGGATCCGTTGCTAAGCGACATGATGTCATTTGCTTCAAATAAATTGATGGAAATAATATCGTCTGAATAATGCTATCTCCATGGAAGGTTTGGCGACATTTTCGTCAATTTAGCGATAACTTAAAAAATCGCCAAATTTATCGCCAAGTGGGACTATAGAACTGATAGTCCCATTTCGCGACAAATTAACGAAACATCATCACAATACTATCCCCTAACAAAACACAATTAATTTGATTTATTAAACGCAATATTTTCAATTCCATTATATTTTTATGGATTTACAAATATTTTTATCAATTTGGTGATATTAAAAAAATTCGTTAAGGGTGTTACTAAATAGGATGGATGAACTGACCGACAAATGCTACCGAAACATCATTTCAGTACTCTGTTCTAAAAAATAAATTTAATTTCATTGATTTGCGTCATTTTTATCAATTTGGAGACATTTCCACTAATTTGGTAGAGTTTAAGAAAATTTACCAAGTTAGCGATATTCCGCCAAGTTCGTAGCTCTGAATTTGCAGATCTGAGGAATTAAATATCCTGATCCCGTTTGTATATACTACTTTGTAAAACACTAAAATTGTATAAGATACACCGTTCTACTCTTTTTCTGTTTCAACAATCGGCTAAATGAATTTATTGGGTAAGCACAATATATGAGTTTATTAGCTAAACAGAATATATGAGCTTGAAACCTCTTTGATAAAATAAATTAATGTGATGTACGCAGTCCGCAATTTATATAATTAAAAGAACAATCAAACCGTTCATTTATAAAATATATTTTTACATCCATTATTTATAATTCAAATGGAAATAATAATAATAAATATTAACAACACATTTAATTTCATTCCGTTGCCGAGCAACATGATATAAAATAGAATCTTCCTCATAAAATGGGAAATTAAATAGCCACATTGATTTCTTTATACTTTTCATCGTTGAGTAAAAGCTTGTGAAAGATAACCCATGGAGGTAGATTTTTCCATTCAAATTCATGTTTTCCGATAGTGACTAATTATTGCAAAAATCCTGCACCAAACTCGGAAATAAAGTTTTATTTTATTTTGACATTTTAAACAAACGATTTTCATCCTTTCCGTTTGGATAAACCACGGGAGTTGGAGAGTTGTTGTTGAAGTTGAAACCCAGACCGTCCGACCTACCAGAAACGGAGTTGGAGAGTAAAACTCTTAGGAAAAAGTTCCGTTTTTCATTACTATCTCGACAACCCCTGGTCTTAGAAACTCAAAACCTGGATTAAATTTATGAGCGGTTATTTTAAGGCTATCCACAAAATTTCATTAAATTCGGTTCAGCCGTTTTCCCGTAATGATGAGACAAACGAAATTTTGCTTTTTACTAATATCTCGAGAACCACTGCTCGTAGAAACTTAAAACACAGATTAAATTTTAAGCGGGGTTATTTCTAGGCTACCCACAAAATTTCATCAAATTCGGTTCAGCCGTTCTCCCGTGATGATGGAACAGACAGACAGACGGACAGATTTTCAATTTTATATATATAGATTTTATTTATATAGATTATCAGTATATCCGTTCTTCGTACTGAGTCTATATAAATAAAATTTAAAATCTGTCTGTCTGTCCTGTCATCACGAAAGAACGGCTAAATCGAATTTGATGAAATTTTGTGGGTAGCCTGGAAATAGTCCCACTTAAAATTAGTTCATTTTTGGAGTTTCTACGATCAGTGGTTCTCCAGACATTAGTAAAAAACAAAATTTTCGTTTGTCTCATCATCACGGGAGAACGCCTGAATCGAATTTGATAAAATTTTGTAGATAGCCTCAAAATAGCCCCCCATAAATTTACCCCAAGTTTCGAGTATCTAAGACCAGGGGTTGTCGAGATATTATTGAAAAACGATACTTTTTCCTAGGAGTTCTAATCTCTAACTCCGTGGTTTATCTAAACGAAAAGCTTGAAAATCGTTTGAAAGTGAATTAAAACTTAATCTCTGAGTTTGATGGGAGATGATTTTTTTGCGCTAATTTAGTCACTGTCTGAAAACATGAATTGTTTGAAACATGATTTAAATGGGAAATCTATCTCCAGGGTTTATTTCTCACAAGCTTTTACTGAACAATGAAAAGTATAAAGAAATCAAAATGGTTGTTTAATTTAGCAGTTTAAGAGGAAGATTCTATCTTATATCATATTGCTCAGAAACGAACATAAATTAAATCTGTCTGTTAATTTTAATTATTATTTTTTCGATTTAAATAATAAATAAATGCATATAAAAATATATTTTAGAAAAGAGCAATTTGATTTTTCTTATAGCATTTTTGACTGGATAATATCAATTGCGGTCTTCAGGTTTAAACGTTATTATTATTGATATTTTCAGAGATTATTGATTCAGGGACTATTGAAATTTTCAAGTTATTATGCAATTGTTTTATTATGACAAAAATTGTTTAAACTCATATATTGTAAGTTGTACGAGTAATCTTCTACAAATACACAGGTATATCTTCTAATCTACTAGAATATAAGTAGTACAGGTATATTGGCATATGTTTTGATATATATTGGCATATATTGGAATCAATTATGACCTTCTGATATAAAGAGTACTGGGATTATTGATATTTCAATTTATTACATCATCTCTTTTATTTTGGAAAAGTTTTTGAGACTCATATTGTAATACGGGTAATCTTCTACTAACACACTGGCATATTTTCTAATCTGCGACAATATAAGTAGTACGGGGTTGCATATATTGATTCAATTCCTTTTTTTTTTTTGTAAATTTGCTTACAAAAGAGACCAGAATGTTTTATTCGTCAGATTTGGCCGTGAAGATAATTTTGCATAGTGAGAACAGATATTCTTAAATTTCTCTTTAGGAGCAATAAATTTAATATTTTAACAGAATTTGCACATGATTGCGAATTATAAGTTTCTTTATATTATATACTCCGTACGAAGAACACGTATGCTGCTAGTATATAATATAAAGGAACTTAAAATTCACAATCATGTGCACATTCCTATAGTATACTAAAGGCATTGATAATCAAAATATTCTATTAAAATATTTAATTTAATGCTCCTAAAAAGAAGTTTAAGAGCCTCTATCCTCGCTATACAAAATTGTCTTCACGGGCAGATCTGAAGAATAAAACATACTGGCCCCGTTTGTTAACAAATTTACAAAAAAACATGAAATTGAATCAATATATGCAAAATAAAAGCGTTATAATTATATGAGGCCCGTACTACATATATTCGCGAATATTTGAAGATATACCCTATATTAGTTTATTAGACGTCTAAATTAAAAATATCAATAAACCAATAAACTTTTAATTTGAAGGCAGTAATTGATTCCAAAATATGCCAAAATGAAAGCGCTATAATTATATAGGAAGATATACCCGTACCACTTATATTGTTAAAGATAAGAAGATATGTTCGTGTATTAATAGAAGATTACCGCCAGTATTACAATATGAGTCTAAAAAATCTTTGCCAACATAAAACAGATGACGTAGTACATTGAAAATATCAATAATATCCGTAATCTTTATACCAAAAAGCCGTAATTGAATCCAAATTGTGCCATTTTATGTCAAAATATATGTCAATATACCTGTACTACTAATATTCTTGTAGATTAGAAGATATACTCATGTATTTGTAGAAGATTACCCGTACAACGTACAATATATGAGTTTCAACAGTTTTTGTCAAAATAAAACAATGACGTAATAATGTAAAAATATCAATAATTCCTAAATCAATAATCCCCGAAGATATCAATAATAATAATGTTTAAACCTGCAGACCTTAATTGATATTATCCAGTTGAAAATGCAATATCAATGAAATATATTTTATATACATATCTTTACTATGTAAATCGGAAAAGAGTTAATAAAAATCGTTTGTCGCATAAACACATTGGATTTAAATCCATTACTAAGGGACATGATATAATTTTCTTCAAATAAATTGGTGGCAAAATTTCGTCTGCATAATGTTATCTCTAAGGAAGGTTTAATTGTGCATTTTTAATTAATATCTGAACAACCCCTTGTCCTAGAAACTCAAAACATGGACTAAATTTTAAGTGGGGCTATTCCAAGTCTACTCTGAAACTTTCAACCAATTCGGTGCAGCCGTTCTCCCGTGATGATGAAACGAAAATACAGACAGACAGATTTTCAATTTTTAACACTTTACAACAAAGTTGAAAAGTGTTTATGACTTTGTTCATTCTGTCTGTCTGTCTGCCTGCCTGTCCGTTAGCACGATAACTGCCGTAAAAATGACTTAATCAAAATGGAATTTTAGTATGTTATTCAAACGGTCTGTGGGACCTATGGGAATATAAATGAATAATATCACCCAATTAGTTTTGGATTGAACCCGGGTTGTTGTTGTTGACACCAGACCGTCCGACCTACCAGAAAGGTGTAAGGTAACTGTTTAGACGGTCGGGAAGTGCCACCCAATTTAGAACGGAACCCAGTGGGGGAGGCATCCACAGGGACCGTACCCTCCTTCCCCTACCACCAACCTCTCGGAAGGACTTTCGGACCCACATGTTTAACGTGATCGTACTCCGCATGAACACGGCGGCAGTTTTGGCAGTGACTGGAATCGAACCCGGGCCAACCGAGTGCAACTCCAACGCGCTAACCAATGGGCTACCGCGCCCTGGATTGAACCCGGGTTGAAAAAATGAAATACATTGAGCTCTATGGGACCTAATTTTTCAAACATTTTTTAAGCGGATTTAAAATTCACAAATTGCTTCGAAAATTTTAGGTAATATTCAAATTGTTCCATAAAATATATAAAAAAAATTCAGCGAAATATATTCAGTAGTTTTTTAAATAGAAATTAAAATAATAATAACACCTCTTATATGAAGCGATCACGTGACCATGATATGAAAAGATCACGTGACCCACTTCAAAATGATATATGGCATCCATCTTTTCTCAAAATCGTGATTTTTAAAGTTCTTTTTAATTCATATTGAGTGTTGTATCCGTCCTAAAACCACTCTATTTTTGCTTAAATTCTGTGCATCTACATACTAAAACAGCGCAATTACAATATATTTGAGTTTAAATGCTCATCCAAATTTGATTATTTCTACAACGAAGCCTATTTTTCACCTATGTAAAATGTAAACAAGAAAATATGTAGAATGAGTTGTATCAGAATTACTGTATGTCTTTAACACAAAATCATTTAGTTCATGGAGTCTGCGTAGCTGATATGAATGAAATATTCATTGATTTTACAAATAGAAGGACGATTTTTTTCGATGAAGTTTAACGCATAGAGTTTAATTACTTGTAGCTCCATGGTCTTAATTTTTAAATAAAATAAATTATTGTAGTATTGTGATGAATGACATGAATGGGAAATTATTTATGAATGAAATGCTGCTTTTATAGAGAGAGCTAGGCGTGTTATTTTTTCTATGACGTCATTTGAATGAATTTCAGTTATTTTCGAAGAAGTTTTCAAATATAATAAATTATCGTAGTATTATGATAATTCTAAAATTAATACCGAGGAATGTATCTTATTTTAGAGATGTTTAAACCAGGCAATTTATATTTCAATGCCGTAATTTGAATGAAGTTCAGTTTTTTCGATGAAGATTTAAGTTTTCAAATATAATAAATTAATGTAGTATTGTGATAAGTTTTAAAATATTACCGAGAAATGCATTGCATTTTAGTCATGTTTAAATAAAATTGCATTGATGTTGGAAATTGTTTCATAATCAATGCTTTAAGCATGATTGATCTTTCTTGTATTTATATACATTTTCACGTACGTCATGATGTGGCGTCACGGTTTGTTAACACCGCCATATTGGACGATTTAAATGCCTATGTGGTAATGAATTTGGCTATAGGTATCGTATCAGATACGATAAAAGGATAAATGTATGCCTTCGGGAGAGGTATATTGAGAAATTCCACCACTTATCGTGATCACAGCAATTTATAATTATTGTATCCCTCGAAAAAATACGCAGTTGTAATAGTAGACATTTCGAACAGCAAAAAAAAAGCATACTCTAACATAGGACGAAAAGGTGACTTTGCAGTTTAACTCAGGAAGTGAATTTACCAGCTGTAACGTCACGTGCAAATGATCAATACCACTATCAATGTTGAGAGAACCATCACTCTTTTATAGTATAAAAAAATTCTTTGAAATAAAACTTCAAATAATCAAAATTCAAATTATGAGAACAGCTAAGACATTCTATATTTTTCAGGGCTTTTGTTTTTTTGCATAATGTCTCTACAAATAAAATTTTATAGCAGTAATAACATTCGCCTTAAGTTATTTTGTTCGCATCTCACAGGCACATACACACACACACACACACACACACACACACACACACACACACACACACACACACACACACACATACATATGCACACACACACACACGCACACACACACACACAATCATACTCATGCACACACACACACATGCACACACACACACACATGCACACACACACACACGTACACACACAGAGAGAGAAAAAGAGATCGTCGAATATACATACAACAGACGGTCATTTTTCAAAAAGTATTGAAAATAGATTCACCAGGTTTTTAAAAGCACTTATCCGTTAAAGTCTCGAATTCAAAAATTTTCAAGAAATCAATACTTTCTCTATACATTAGTATCAGAACATAAAATTCTGTTGTAGGAAGCATATGACTTTCTCTAAAGACTCACTCTTTTTTCTTTCATTCTTTATTTATTTATATTCATCAAATTTAATTTTGTCCATACATTATTTAACTTCATTTTATCCAACGAATCCCTCACTCAGATTTTATCCCCAAACACTTGATCTAGAAACCTAAAAATTTGTAGAAAACTTCTTCATGGGTCATAAGTTAACACCACGAAATCTAATTTACGTAACCCATTCCAAAGGGGTGACGTGAACGCCGTAAACAGTCATCGGAACTCCACATTTCCCGAGCAAGGAACCTGGAATAATACAAAAATGTTCCTCAAGGTAAACCATTTCTGAAACCCAACCTTAAGGGAAAAGGAGGGATGATATGATCAAGTGACATGATCAGTGTATCTTCCCAACTTCTCGAGCTAAAAACTTGATTTTTATAGGGATATTTTTCATTAGTCCCAAGTAAATAGTGAGAAGCGATATTTTCGTAACCCACTGCAATTAGGGCTGACTGAGTAGTATAATCACCCTATTTCTACAGTTGACTCTACCCTAATGTCTTTGTTATTTTGGATAATCTATAGTTAAAGTTATTAAGTCTGGAAAACCACCACATCCCTGTCCAACAATGCATGCTCAGACAGGTAATGCAAGACACAAGTGCTTACCCCAAACTGAATCGAATTTGCAACTTTTCGCTTATTTCTGTTTGGCAACTTTAAAATAAAAACCGAATTTCGTAACCGAATTTCGTAAAAATGGAAACTTTTTGAGAAAGGTAGCATTATCTCAGTCGGATCGGCTTTATTCGTTCTATGCTATTAAATATTACACATTAAATAGACATATTTTATATACGAGTATGTCACGGGATAATTCATGAGACGCACTTAGTAATAACTTGAAATACATACTCAGATTCTAAATTTAGATGAAATTATATATTTAGTAGGAAATGAAGAAGTCCATATTTAAAACCACACATTTAATGTAAGTAAAAATTTCGAACAATTAAAACACATATGTTCAAAATACATTTTTTTCTCTATATTGGCTCTGAGCACAACTCCAATGAATAGTATATAAATTATTACCCTCACTAGGAATGCCTTACTACTATTGTAAATTATTATCATGTTATTTGAACACTCCTGAATAAATTGTCTGTGCCAATTACTTTATTAAAAGAGAGAAATTAAAAAAAGGAACTTCTGCAGATTTCCGGTAGTTGGTTTTGCGGAGTCTACAAAGAATGTTTTCAGGTTGTCAGACGTTCCTTACTTCTTACGTTCGCTTCCTAGTCACTCTTCACATCAACTTCTTTAAATTCTTGAAGTTTTTAAGAATTTAAAGAATTTCTATCCACAAAATATTAAAAACGTCTACCACTCTCCTATTAGTACTTCTGTATTTTTAGACCGCCTATGCGTATTTTCTATTTGTAAAGATGTTGGGAGAATCAATGTTAACTTTCGAACATATATTCTCCCTTATCAACCTCTTTCGGTTAGGACCAACTCTCCCAGGCATCCTCTAATACAGTGGTCGTCCAGATCCGGCTCAAGGGCAGGGCGTCTTTTTGTACGGCCCGCAAGCTAAGAATGGATTTTTTTTTCAGAGAAGGAATTTTTAGGGATTTGTAAAAAGAGTTTTTCCTTCAAACGACATTTCCACATTTCAAAAATTTATTTAACTGTAGAATTCAGGAGCTTCCAACGAACATTCAATTGGAAGCGATTAATCTACAGTGGGATGACGTGGTAAAAGGATAATTTCAAAAGAAGAATCTAACAAAATTTTACAAATGTCATCCAACCGATAAATGCCGTCATTTAACATCGTATGTTTAGCGATTTATATCTGTATCCGAAAGCACCTGCCTGTGTGAATAAACATTTGCAAAAATGATATTCGTAAAATCTCAATGCAGGTCAGCATTAATAGGTGAACATGCGCAATCAATTTTAATGATAGGCTTTGAACCCCAATTTGATGAAATATTATCTAAAACAAACAGTTCCAATCTTCTCATTAGTAGAACTGTGCTGTTTCAAACAATTGTACTCCACTCATTATTAATATTGCTTTACATGTTTTAATAAATTTGAAAAAACTTTTTAATTTCTTGTTATTTAAGTCGACCTACTCTCACAAATATCCTCGAAATTGCCTCGTGGCACACACAGCCTAAAATACTATTTGGACCTTGACAAAGAATATTTGCTGACTCCTGATCTAATACATTAGTGAGATCAACATTTCGTTAGATGTCACGGATCTGCTATCGAATCTATTCTAGCGATGCATCAATATGATCCCCAAAATATCTTGACACTTTCTGACGGATTAAAAAGGATAGTTTTCACATTTATACCAAAATTAAATAAGCACCAAGATAAATAATAAATCACTCCGACTGCCAATTTTCATAAAAATAAAATGGATTGTTGTCAAACTATAATGGATACATACATTGCACGAAGACCCACACACTCATACAAAGACATATAGACCTCAAGCTATCAGTAGCTTGTTCGCATTCTAGAATACCTAAGCTAAATCCATAAAAAACTACATATTTTTTTTTGTTAACGTATTCATGTATTACGGAGAAATTTAAACACTTAAACACTATATTGAACTTATTCAGCCAGTACCAGATATCATATCCAGGTCACTTTGTTTCTATCCTGTTGCAATAACCGCTGCAACTGTCCACATATTTCATGAATTATTTTTAATTTCCTTAAATTATTCTCTTTTGACACAAGGCTAAGGCGGAATCAAATAACACACAATCTTCAATTACATACAATTTTTTAGCTCTAAGTGTTCTGCAAAACATTAGACTTCAATTTTGATAGTTACTTAGCCGAAAATTCAACAAACATACGTCCAATAAATGTGGTTAACACTATTATTAATTCAAAACTGAAAATTCAACCTCAGGTTTGCAGCTAATTAAGCTAACCGCCACACAACTCTGGCATTGCAAAAATTTATTTGAATTACTTTACAATTATACCTGCAAAATAATTTCTTAGTACTAATAATATCTATAGCGTATTACTTTGAAACAATGAAAATGTATCTTTGCAGAGCTTCAAATATGTTGTGATATAGAAACAATTCATGAACAAGATGTCGATGTTTGAACAAGATGGTATCCACTGAGAAACAGAGGTCGACAATTCCAAACATTGCATCAAGTAAAGAAAATAAATAACATCATTTTATAATTCATTTTTACAAATGAACTAAAAAGATTTTGCATATTTTTTTTCGAAGTTGATAATCTAGAACTGAATATAAATTAGTCATCAATATGAAGTAGAGATATACTTTCATATGAACCAATTTTATTTTAAAATTACAAAACTCACTAATAGGAGGCGGCCGTAAGATTGGAATAATTTTTCAGGTTTTCACTCTAGATTGGTGGACTTTTTTTCCTTTCATTGGGGTTCTTCAGCACCAAATTACTTCCAATTGCACTAGAATAGCAAGAAAATTGCTATGGTATGCAATTTTGCAAACCTACACAGTTACTAACAAAGCCTGTAATATCATTCAGATAATATAGGATGTCGAGCAGGAATGGCCAAGACTGCTAATTTAGGCTTTGAATTCAAAAGACCTGCTCCAATTCTTCTTAATTATACATACAGACAATTTTTGCGAATTTAAACCTGACAAAAAACTCGTGCAATTTGACTTCAATGTTCTATAAATTTGATGCTAGCTGTGTAGTACGACTAACTTCGTTGACTTTGTTTTTTGCAAAATTGCGCAGCACATCTCAAATATTTTGCTGACTGAGCAGTTAACAGGTATACGATACAGGTGGTTCTATCGATAACAAAACTAATCCACGGGGGATAGTTGATAAACTAGGATCCCACTGTAGAGTCCAATGGTAGCACGGTGTGTTGTCGTCGTTATTGTTACAAATCCTACTCGGATTAGCTAACAGCTAAACGCCTAAACCTAGAGCGTGTCCCTAATTATTCTGCGTGACGAATGATGCAGCATCACAAATCGAAAGAGAATGGGAAAGAATTGAAGCTTCTGTTGGTTTAGAAACCAGAGGTACCCAGGTGTAGAAGTCTAACTAAGTCTCAGAGGCTATCTGCTAGCATTTAACTGGGCATATTGAAATGGTCTTCACGCCTAGGGCGACCCTACCAAGTGTCAGGTTCTTGACGTACTTCTTTCATTCCACCCAGTTACATCCCCGCCACGGGGAGACAACATAGCAGAAGTTGGGGTGTTGTAACTAGAGGCAAACTGTAGATGGCACTGGTAGCCCACTATAGAGTGCACTAGTATCCTACTGTATAGTCCACTTCAACTACAGATGAAAAGGCTATATTTCTGGTATCTATGTAAATATAAGTAAAATTGTTACTGATCTGATGGCATTCCCTGATTCGAATCACGTTAGGAATACAAACTATTTACAATGTCACTCAAAAAGCCTAGCATTGCTGGTTAAATGTAGTGAATCACTGAGGTCTCAGACGGCACTGAATTCCGTTTTTCTAAGAACCCTACTAATTATAGAAATGGTTTTATGTTTACGAGAATTGAGAAAAGTAAAAAGTTCTTCTGGATGAAAAAAGATTAGAAATAAGGAGGTAACTACCAAAAGTTTAAATTAGATCTGAAATCTAAAGAAGAGGATTGTATCAACTAGACAAGAATAGACATCTCAATAGTTTAGTGAATACAGATTGTTGAGGAGGAAATTCGTAGTTCGAATTATCGTCTGATATATAACTTCTTTACAACAATCGTCCAATCTAATTTTAGTTACATTTGCCGTACACCTCAATATCACTAATTTGATATCTGTAGTATTTTCACACAATCCTCTTTCGAATTTGCCGACAAATATTTTTTCACAACTTCCCCAATTTCTAAAAATCCTCCCGCCCCAATACAAATCTTTCGTACTCAATGTCTTTCATTTAAGCCCTCCTTCTTCATTGGAACGTACGCTTCCTAATTGAATTTACATTCCGACTCGCAGTCAAACTGCAACGCTAAAAATTGACTAAGTCACAAGGCGAGAGGTTTTGCGCTTCGGCATCGCAAAAGATCGTCTTTATTTGCATTCCCTTTATCCCGATTTTTATTCCGCCTTTAATTCCTCTCCCCCCAGTTTTCGCGTGTTAATGTCAAGGGGCGAAAACGTTGCAGATTCTTTTGCTTTGTGCAGGCAAGTGTCTTTTTTTCACTTGTCGCCAAAATTTTACGGG
This sequence comes from Amaurobius ferox, assembly GCA_951213105.1. Taxonomy (NCBI): domain Eukaryota; kingdom Metazoa; phylum Arthropoda; class Arachnida; order Araneae; family Amaurobiidae; genus Amaurobius; species Amaurobius ferox. Next base: position 60,787,378 of record OX578136.1, read on the forward strand.
ATTCTCCTGCCTTTTACGGTTTTGAATAAGAGCTAGGCTAAAGGTAAAATATATTTCTTGATTTCAAGTGGGAAGATATAATTATTTTCTGTTTGGGGATCAAGAGCGGATTTTTGTAACGCTGCAGAGAATCTTGCACCATTGTTGAAAAAAAACGACTATGTTGTGTGCGCACGAATTGTATTGTTTGTAGGATTCTTTTGCTGATACTACTTGCAATTACTTATCCGTGTACTTTTCAGTATGAACAGAACGCTAATTTCGTATTCTATGAATTTGCTCGGAGTTGTATTAAGGTGTTTATTTCATAGCGTTATATACCCAGCACTCTCATACAGTTATCAGTGTGCAATGTATTATATTCCCAACAAAGTAACAAATTTTATTCTGTGGAAAGCAATAACAAACATCTGGAGTGTAAATGTAAATTCGACTTTCTGATGCTGGGAATTCTTCCTAAATTTAAAGTAGATTAGGTTATTTGTAAAAGGTATCGAAGTGGTTTTGAAGACCCGATCCTTCTTATTTTGCCAGATACTTTAATTTTACTGAATTTGTGTTGATGGCGACAAGCAGCAGAACTATAGAGTGATAATGTAATATTTAGCATTCGTTTCCATGTTACTTTTTTAAATATTTCGTATATATTCTTTTAGTTTCTTAAAGTTCACTTTTTTAAGTTGGCAACAGCCTATTGAAATCGACTGGTGCATTTAGTTTATTTTGACACAAACCGCTCGACCTATCACGAAGGTGTAAGGAATCGTTTGGAACAGTGCTACCCAATTTAGAACGGAGATAATTGGGGAAGAGCCAGAAATCGGGTACAATTCCTGTACCTTTACCACTGGACTACCCCTCCCTGATGCATTTAGTTTGTCTGTACTATAAACTTTCGGATGTTATGCCCCTCTTATATAATAATATGCATAAAATTATATTTAAGATTATCTGTAATCCGTCGGCCTGCAGATATTGCACTCTTAATAACCCATACACGTGCGATCTACAGGCTATGCCCATATGTCAATCAGAATTAATTACTACTATTATTCGGCGACTGACAAAACATAAATACTATGCCACCAAACAAAACGCAATTAATTTACAACATCCGAGACCCCTAGCAAATGTATCTGTCCCACGGACAGGAAAACTCACTGTGCTTTGAATTAAGAATATAATATTAAGTTAATATTCTCAAAAAGCGAAAGGAATTATCAAAGAAATTAACCTTATTATGCAAGAAATTGAATTATCGACAAGTGGCGACAATTGATTTCTGATATTTTCACCTATCTAGACATTTTTAAAAGTCTCCAAGTTGTATACTTCGTCAACTAGGTTCGCCAATGTCGTCAAAAATGTTTCCAAGTGAGACAGGTAAGCAGACAGGTAGGCAAGCAAACAGACAAATTAACGAAAAGAAGTGCTTTTCTTATGTATAGAATTTTGATATCATTAACATTCATCGTATAAACACTTGGACATTTACAGAACTTTAAGCAGTTATATATCAGTTAAGAAGCAGGCATATGTCATTTAAAGGACTGTAATTGTTTCGAGAACGTCATAAGTCTCCTTTTCAGACCAAAAGTACAAATAGGACACTAAGCGCCTTTAACAACCATTAAGAACGAACTGCCTCTGATTGTTCTTAGCGATTGTTCATTAGACCGCTCGGTCTTAGCAATTATTCTTTTGAACTGAAGAAAGGGCTTAAAACGCCCTCGAAAATTGTAGTCACTTAACTGACATATGCCTGCTTTTATCAAGAAAGTTCTGTAAGTGTTTATCTTACAAGCAGCAGCTTGATAAAATCTGAAAAAAAATTTACTTTTATTCTAGTGTGCAGGAAAATTTTCTAAAGTATTTATCACTTTAATTTACTGAGTTTAGGTTGTATTAAAAATATTAAAGCCTGTGGACTGGGGAGACTTTCTGCTGGGAACTATAACAAATGTTAAATTCTCAAAAATTTCTAACTTTAGAAATAAATTGGAATATTTCGCCTTTTATATATAGGACATAATGCACCGTTAATTTACAGTATTAAAACTATATATAAAACATTGAAAGCCTGTGGACAAAAGATCTTTCTGCGTTGAATTATAAAAACTGGACGGGATGGTTATAACTGGTGTTACAGGGAATATGAGCCTTCTTCCTCAGGTTATGTACAGTATATACTAAAGATAGAATCAAATGCAATAGTTGTAATCAATTTCAATAGTTGTATTTGATCCTTGTCTGTCCAACCTATTCATTGAGTTGAAGCCCTACATGTATAGATCAATACGTTGATCAAACGTCGATGATACGTTGAAAAACGTGCTATACCTATTTTGCAAAAAAATTCTGCCTTTTCTGTACGAGAAAAATTTACTTACATAATAATAAAAAAAGATGTCTGTTTGTTTGTTGTTCATGTAGCGGAAAATGTAAGAGACCCACAGCTTTGAAATTTGGTACAGAAGCACCTTTATTCCCTAAAGGAAACACCCCGTTGAGATTTTTTTTTCAAATTCAAATTACTTTAGTAGTTATGAATTTAAAACTTGAAATTCGGTCGTGATCTAAAATATAGCTCAAGTATAAATGGTAGCGCCATCTACAGCACATTGCTAAAACTAAATCAATTTTTCGTTTATAAGTAAATCTCAAAGTGATGTTCATGTTATAAAACTAAAGTAACTCCACACACACATTAAGAGCAACATACAATAGAAATTAATAATGTCAACCTGTAAATTTAATATACCAGACGATTTAAAATATTTTCTATCAATGTTTCCCGTTCCAAAAATTCATTGATATTTTGAGTGCTCTTTCAAGCCGAATTTAAATTTTAATTAGTTTATTTTGCATATTTCATCAGATCTTTTCATCATCAGAAAACACACCTTATTATTTTTCTATTGTTGTGAAAGGTAACATACTCTTCTTTTTCAACTCGCTTAGAAAATAAAATTTTTATTGCTTCATCTTTAAAACTAAATTCACTGCTGTGAAAGGAAATTAATTTTGTTCATTGGCATTGTGTTGAGAGTTCTGTGGAAGAGGGCTGACACTTGAATAAAAAAAATATCAAGTTGAGAAAACAAGGAAGAGACTGATAGGTGTCAGGTTTCCATAGAAACTCGCAAAACTCCGATTGTTTAAAATTAACTATAATTTACGTAATTTACAGCAGTGAATCTTTTGCAACGCCGAGTATATTTTCTAGTTTTCAATACAATAATTTGAAAAAGTAAAATTGCAGTATTCCAATTACTTGATGTGACACGGAAAAAGTAGTTTGCGGCTGGTTTTGAAACAATAGCACCCATAGACGAAGCAACAGAAAAGGCAGGGAGGGCTAATGAAACTGACTACTTTGGCCACTCATTAAAATATCTACCACTTTTTATTTTTAGTTTTCGCGTAAATTAAAAAAAAAATTAAGATATTTTTGTATATAACATTTAAATATGACATGCCTTAGATATCAAGTACATGGGTATGGAGTTAATAAAGTCATGCAAAATATAGCATTCTATCGATCCGTTTACATCTCTTACCTACAAAAATTCCCAGAAAAAATCGGATCACAAAACTCTCACGATGAATATTATTAATTACTGTACGACATCTTACGACAAACCTAATGATTTTGCTACCCATACGCAATTATTTTGACCTCCTCTAGACGTCTAATCTAGACGCCCTCTAGTAAACGTAAACTTATGACGATAATAGAATTCAAAGTAACATAATTCTTACATTATGTTGAACTCTGCGCATGCAATTACTTTTACCCTTCAGTGCAACTCATCGTAACAATAATGGCGTAGAAGTGTTCAAAACGAATCTTCAAAACATATTACAGGCGTGAATTATGGAATAATGGTATATACAATTGGTAAGACTTGCAGTAATACGAATTGAAAGAATATAAATTTCATTACCATATCCGAACTGGAATAATGGCAACTCGATAAATGAAACCTATTCGTTTTTAGCATCCGTCTTGTTATGCTGTTCCCTTATGAATTATGCGCCAGTCGTTTAATACATCAAATTTATCGTCCCATGTCACCAATCCGTAACCTGACAAAGTTGGAATAAAGCACCTATGAGCAACTAAATTCTGTCAGTAACTCAATTACTGCATTTCAGGGAGAGTTTGATTCCATTTACTCCATCCCTAGGTATTTCCGCGCAGTTAATTATTTACTTTATCGAACGATAGAAAATTCAATTGCATCGTTTATTATCGAGAGGTATGACTGCAGCTCCTTGTGCATAATCATTAACAAGAAAGTACATTATCTTCCTCAATCTGCGCCATGTTATAATTTAGAAATTAAAAAGAGATAATTCCCAAATTATAAGCTGGTGCAGATTGGCAATACCTCTTAAATTGTTGAACAAAAATTAAAATTATTAGCCTTAGAAAAATACCTTTGTGGTTCTATATTATATTATAATTATTAATACGACCATATTATTCATTTTTTCAAGTATTTGTGAAATTTTATCACATTTTTTTATGGTAATTTTTACTTTCTCTTTTACTTAATATTGAGAAAATATTGTATTCACGAAAGTTTTCGATTTCAAGATATTGATGCCAATATCTGTTTTAAGACCTCTGAACATTTTTGGAATGATGTCCGTCTTTGTATGTCTGATGCCTGTGGTACATTTTTTGTGTACACGATAATAGCCACAAATATTAATGGATTTTTTCGAAACTTTATGTTCGGCTTTGATACTAAAATATCTAGAACTGGATATTTTTTTTCAAATTGATAAAAATCTTTGAATTTTATTCGACATTTTATATTTTTTTAACATGGCAGCATAGCACAAAATTTGGGAGAATCCGTGCATAAAAGGGTCTGTTTACGGCTTAATAATCATAAGATTTAATAGTTTCAATCATTGTAAAAAAATAGCAATAACAATGTTTTGCTCGCGTCGTTATTAGCCCTCCTACCTGTTGGGGGCAAGTTACCCACAATGAAAAAGCATATTTTCCTTCTGAGTACATTTTCTAACTCAGGTAAGTTTATATAAAATATAAAAAGTGTGAATCTTCGTTCGATTTCCTCATACTCCTATATTCTATTCATTCATATCACAATCGAGATCACAATCGAGATCATATCACAATCGAGATCGATAGAATCTGCAATTTTTTTGCTAAATGAGCCCGCAAAAATCGTCGAAATCTAACCATAAGTCTAAATATGCTAAAATTCATTAATTAAATATTTGATGTAAGCGTAATTTTTAACGATAAGATGAATACTTCCTCAATACTCCAGAAGCTATGCTCAAGATATTAATTTTTTTGGAATTTTGAGAAGCTGATGATGTTTTGCACTCTGGCAAAAAGACTATTCAAGGAAATTGCTTAAACATTAGCAAGTAAGTCCCTTGTGGATAATTCTGGTGCTAATTAGATTTTAATATAAATTGAAACAATAGAAAGAGCTTCCCTTTCCACACAGAAAACATAGCCTGCAAAGTCGTCCAAATCTGAAATATAAGACTAAATATTCTGAAAAGTATTCATTAAGTCCCTGTTTTTATACATAATTTTTAACGCCGTTTTTATACCTAATTTTTAACGCCAAGATCGACACCATTACGATAGGATGAACCGTTTTCGAGTTGTTATTTTATATGGAACGTTGACGAAATAGTTACTTTTCAAAACGCATTAATCTGCCTACTGAAAAAGAAGACGTACTGAAACTGCATATAACGAAAAGTAAGCATCCATGTTAATTTAAACAATTAAACTCGACGGAAAATAAATTTGACTCTGTAGGTAAAACCATGTGCTGCCCACATCATTTTTTTTAATTATCACTCGGCTGAAAGAGGATGGTCTGGTAAGGTGCTACCCTAGAATTTGGAACCAGAACACGCCACTGATGATTGTGTTACGTGCTATGCTTAAATATTTCCGACACAGAGAAATTAGACCACAAAAACATATTTCAAAAATTTGATGTGGGCTGATTAACTACCAACCCCCGTGGCGACCTATTGAGGTTTACGCCACTACGAGGAGGGCGGTTTGGCTACGAATATCTGCTACTCAGCAAGACACCCGACCAGAGGAGCGAAAGCAGGCGGAATTATTCACCGGGCAGGGCGAAACTGTCGAATCTCGACCCCAGTCGCCGATGGGTCTGGTAGCAGGTCATAAAGGGCCTGCTTTTCTCTGCCACCTGGAAATGTCTGCTTGGAGAACCAAAGCCACGTTAGCAACCAGCCTTTCCACAGATTAATGTACCACTTAGGTGAGTTGGGTCTGAGGCTATAGAAGCCAGTGCCCGTAGAAAAACAGCCTCAACCCTAGGAAGGATTGAGGTGGGCAGCACATGACTTTCGTTACATAAGGCAATAACTTTACTTGTTGCACAGAAAACTACTGATGTACAAGATCCATGGCATAACGTTACCAGCGAAGAATTATTCATTAACATTTGTAACTTTTCAGAATGACAATGTATAAAAATCTATTTCGATTTCAGGCAAATCTAACTTGATAATTAAAAATATTGCTAAAATAAGCTAAGCAATAAAGTCCGTATATTAAACGATTTTAATCATTAGAAAATATTGATTTTCAATCGATTTTGGGATGATTTTCCTTAATTAAGCAATATTTTTGCTATTTTGAAGGCATTTTTGTAAATTTGGCAACATTTTCACGCTCATTTAAAGATACTTGGTTAACTTGTTTAAAGGTACTTGTTATTTCAATTTCAGGTAATTTTTTTCATAAATTTATCTGAAAACGCGCTATATCTCCTTAACAGTTTAAGATAAATTTGATACCATTCGTTTTCTAATGTTAAATTACGTAAGAAATGATTATTGAAATTTGACCTTATTATAGTTCCTAAGATTATTGATTTCTTTGAAAATTCTTTCGAAACTTTAATTGTTTTCAGAACATTTGATCACATATAAAATCAATTGTGTTCCAGTATTCACTGATAGTAGTAATCACACCATTTTTTTTTCGAATTGCTCCGTTAGTTCGTGAGATATTGCTTCTACAGACTCACGGAAACACACACTAACATACAGACTTACACACATACACACACACGCACACACACACATCACCTCAAAAACGTTCGATTTGGATTCGTATGTACTTGAAACGTGTTCTTCAACTCGAATTCGAATTTTTGCCCTTGTCATAATACTTTCTCCACACAACATATTATGTGTATAGGGAAAGTAAAAGATTTGGAGCAATTTAGATGCAAAAATATTAAGATACAGGAATGCACATGTGTGTACGTGATAGCATGTCTGCGTAAACGTGCATTCGTCTGTACACATATGTGAAAATAAATGAACTATCATGCCAAATAAATGTTACAAAATTTAAAAAAAATAAAAAAACATTCTAAAGAAAAATACTTTTTCCATTAACAACAGCTCCATTATGTGTATGAATTAGAATCATCTATAAAAATATAATTAAATAGTATATATGTGCTAATATACACTACTTAATAACCCTATACATCCATAGCATACTTCAAACTACCATTTTCCAACATTGACTATGCTATCACCTTCGTATTACTTCTTAATCTAATATAATATATCGCTTTCTTTATTCACGAAACATATGAAGTTCGTTGATTCCTCAGCAAATCTTTTACTACATTACTTAAATTTTACAAAAGAAATCAAGCACATCCGAAGCGTGAAGTAAATAATAAAATCGAGAAGTTGAAAGGTACCTTTCTAAAAAAGTAACGAAAACAGACAATTTGCGCTGTTTTCGGGAAGAAACCTGGCAAGTGTTTAGTTTCGGCGTGACAGACTGAAAGATCGATGACGGTAATATACTTTGCGTTGCTCTTCTCTTCCTTGCCCCATTATCTTTGTGTCTTCTGGTGAACACCGACTGAACGGTGACTCATTTGGCAGCTTATCGCTTTATTTGGATTGAATTGGCCTCCTTTTTGGGTAATTCAGTTTGATTGGACGAATTAAACGATTTTTCATATGTAGAAGTTCTAAAATGTGTAAGTCAAGTATTGTGCTATTATTAATATAGCTAATTTTACTATTAAGATATAGCTGATTTTGGCATGTTACAAGCTGTTTTTTGCTTTTCTTTTTTTTAGCTTTTTTAAGCTAGCAACACATAATGTTTCAATTACAGTAATCGAGATTCCATGCATGTATTTCTATGTGTTGTGTCTGTCTATGTCTATATGTTGTTTTTTCTGTCTTTTTCCCGGTTGCACCTTGTAACTGCTTTACACCCTTTGAGTGAGATGGACAGCCTGGGAACTAAATATAAAAATTAATAGTGATTCCATGTATGTATTTCTATCAGTTGTATTTTCTGTCTTTTTCCCGGTCTGAACCCTTGTATCTGATTTACACCTTTTGGGTGAACTAGGCGTCCTGACTAATAAATAAAACAATAATAGTGATTTAACTATAGTAATAGATTCAATTACAGTAATTCTGGTATAGTAAGTAGAAAGCTAGTGAAAGTGAATAGCTATAGAAAGATACACGAGGAAAAAGAATATTCATTCAAATGAGGCACTGTTAATAGAAGTTACTATCATTCTCCAGTACTATATCTAAAAATTAGTTTTAAGATACAATATATTCTGAATACCAAACAAATTCTCTGAATATAACAATATTGTTAATAATAACATTAACACTAAATCAAACATAACTTGATTTCGATTATTTTATGTCACGTAGAGTATTTTAAAATATCGTATGCTATGCTATTATGCTCCCATCATAACAAGCTTTGTGACTAAGACTCATATGCCTGTAAGCCTTAGACACATCAAGAAATAGAACCGCGAATAAATCTTAAAAGGAGAAAATATATGAAATTAGGTAGCAAAAATACAGTAGACTCACGTTATGGCGAACTTAAAAGAACCTTTGTTTCAAGGACATACTATCAAATAGTCGCTATATCAGACATTCCTCTTGCAATATTTTCAGGAGTGGGAGGAAAATGAAATGCCAAATTTTATATCATAACTTTTTTTCAATTTAAAAAAAATACTCTTTCGTTTAAACTTTTTTAATTAGTAACAGTTTCATATAAAGTGCAGACTAGTTAAATATTTAAATCTTCTTACAGAGAAGTGCAATTTAAACCATCCAAAAACGTTCAGAAAAGGTTATTAATAATAAATTAATATAACATTTTAGTATATAGCACGCAATAAAATTTAGGAATCAATCTCTTCTAGGGATTCAAATAGTCTTCTTCCTCAGGATGAACTCAACCTCACTTCAATAAGAAACGCAACCTCACTTCGAAGTACACTTTGTGCGAAGAACAAGAGAAAATTAAGCAACGTATATAAGCACGAATAACACAATAATGCAGCATACAGCTGTTTCGAGAATACTCTGAGACCACCTTCGTCGGTGTAAAGAACCAATTAACTCGAAATCCAAAAGAGGAATGGGTGCAAAAGGAAGAAACGGAGGGGTTATTCACCCAAGACCTGGATTAAGAGAGAGCCATTCAGAAAACAGCATAATGAACAGTATAGCGAATCTGAAACTTGTCATGCAAGTTGTTTCAAGCAAGTTCAATATCTCGCACGAGATTAAACAATCTAACAGCCTCCAGGTAGTGAAGGAAGGGGATGCATTCCTGGGCATAAACAAAGGTGTTGTAGCCTAACTTGTCTTCAATGGAAATTTCTATGAAAAGAACCCGTTTCTCTTGCTTAGAAACTTCGAACACTGATTTGCTCTTTATGTCTTCTGATCAATTTTCCATAAGGTCACTGTAACGAGATTTCTGATATTTTCCCAGTTGTTATATCAAGGGTAAAATAGCATTACATCTATATGAAAACTGCCGGAGTCATCTCAACCGGTCTTTATATCGCAGTTAGTCGCTAAATAGAATGCCGCTATAAGGCGAGTCTACCGTATGTAAGATGCAAGAATACATCTGAACATCTGCTTCAGTGTGCAAACGTGAACATTCCTTTATGAGTACTTATGTTTATGAATACATGCTGTTTTATAATTAAATAGGCTAACCGTAGTACATTTCTTAAATTTTTATTGATTTTTAATAAATTTTTCTATTATTACAGCTTTGAATAAATAAAAAAAAATCTGATATGTTTAGCACATGACTTTCCTTATATAATGCAATGAATTTACTACTTTTACAGTAAAAAAATAGGTTTTTCTTATAGTAGATACTTAGAGTATTTTCTTATAGTAGATTCTTTCCAAGATATTGAATTTTCGACAATTAGTCGTCATTTTCATTCATTCAGCGTCATTTTTATCCATTTGGCTGGATTTTCGCTAATTTAGCAACATTTCAAAAAGTCGCCAAGTTGTCGATACTCGGCCAAAATCTCGCCAAACTTTATGGATGGAGAAATAAGTTATTCTTATAGCAAATAATTGACTATTAGCGTTCAAATACAAAAGTAATACTCAAAGTATCTTTTCTCATGAATGGAACGAGCTAGATCCACGAGAATGATGTCACCGAATTTATCGCATGATATTTTATATGAAAAGTGAACATGTTTCTCAGCAGTTAATATTTTTTTTAATTTATGGGATTTTTTGATAAATTTATTTGAAAAATGTGCAATATCTCGAGAACGGTTCATGCTAGCGTTCTAAAGTTTATGACAATCGTTTTCTAAGGAAAAATTACATAGGAAATGCCTAATTGAGTAACTTTATTAAAGGTTTTGATTTTTTGATGATTTTTTCAAAATTTCACTAGAAAATATAGGGGGATTCTGAACATTCGATTACGTTTAAAAACAATAGGCTTCCAGTATTCACGAATTGTAATTTTTGTACCAAATTTCATTCGAATCGCTCCATTCGTTCTTCAGATATCGTCTCCACAGTCTCACTGACACACACACACACACAGACATCACCTAAAAAATGGTCGATTCGTGATCAGAGATATTTGAAACGGGTTCTTCCCTCGAAAACTTGAATTCGAATATTCGACCCCGTCACAATACTTTACTTATACATTATGTATATAAGGAAAGTAATCAAAGATGAATAAAATCTGCCTTCATATTATTGCCACTCTAAAAATAATGCAATCCTGCAAGATTTAAGAAAGCATAATTTATTTCTGATATGCTTTACAAAAAAATTAGGTCTTTTACGAATTCTTGAATCTGGTTTAAAAAATTCGATATCTTTATCTTCCAATAAATATAATAATACAGAGTGACCTATTATTCACTAATTCTTTACCACATTGACTAATATTTTAATGAAATCACATACACTCAAAACGTGAAGCAAATAAATAATTAATTAAGAGGAACTGAGAAATAAATATCTTTGTAAAAAGGTAACAAAAGCAGACAATCTGCGCTGTTTTCGGAAAAGAAACCAGACAAGCTTAGTTTTGGAGTATCAGCCTGAAAGATCGATGTCGGCAATATACTTTGTGTTGGTCTTCCCTTCCTTTCCCAATTATCTCTCTGTCTGTTAGACTACTGACTACACAATGACTCTGTTGGAAACCTTTAGAAAAAGTTAAAGTTGACATTTTAGATTAATTATCATTAACATATATATCTTAACATGGCCGTAAATTGTACATAGTGGACTCATTTATTATTTTTGTACATTGCATTGTGTGCCGCTATAAACCCTCCAATTATTTATCTTTCGCGCAAGTTCTGTAAAAGAATATTAATTAATATAACACTAAATTGATTGCACCATTTTAACTTTAACAATAAAACATTTATTAACAACATAATATACTTATTAACTTCATTACACAATTAATTATAATATGTCGGCGGAGGACACCATGTGAGACCATTATAAAAATGCCTAAAATGTAGTTAGGACCAGATATCATATTTGAGGAACACATACCTTCAAGTCTGTCTTGGACTTTGCTAGCAGCACGTACTTAATGCCGTCCTTATTACTGGCATTAACTCGTAGTCTAATGCACCGACAAGTAAATTTGTCGCCCTTATTGTACTGCTCTCTCGAACACTCGCATTTATGTCATTCTCGTAGTCATACGTAAGTCATCTTCTCGCTATCTCGCTATACCTTAAGTGTCGTGCTGCACGACCGTTTCTTACCAAATCATCAGTATATCTTAAGTCAGTATTAACATAGTCATCGAGCTTCTTAAATTCGAGCTGTTAATCTGTTAACCTCAACGTCGTTCTTATGTCACAGGTTGGGGCTCTTTTGCCTCAGGACTGTCACTCCCCCTTTGCTTTGATTGGCAGTTTTCACAGCGACGCCACAAGCATCTTCTCCATTGGATAGCCTTTCCATCCAATGTCGTTACATCACATTTTCTTAAGAGTTCGTTCGACCCCCTCTGTCTTGACGCCCCTAAATTTATGGTTTTATCTGACCTTTGGGCTCACGCACTGTAAACCTTGGCGTCATTCAGACTGGGAGTATTGTTTGACGTTTCAGACACAATAAATTACTGGCATAAAACTGTCTCACCATAACAAGTGTGAGATCTATTTCTGGTCTCACAGACTCATTTGGCACTTTATTGCTTGTTTCAATTCATTCGACCTAGCTTTTGATTTTCTCAATTAATTTAATTGAACAAATTATGTCAACAACTCTTTAGTTGTAAATGTTTAAAGATTTAAAATAAGTAAATTGTGGTTTTACAAAAGGTCACGTTAAAATTACGTTTCATAATTCCTTTTTTACTTTCTCTACAATACATAGTAATGTATAAGGAAAGTATTGGAATAGTTTCGAAATGCGCAACTCGAGTTTGTCTGTATGTACAATGTATGTTCCCACTCAAACTCAAAATCTAATTGACCAAATTTCATAAAATTTTAGAACGATTTGGAATAAAAGAACCTGCCTTTTTTTTTTTTTTTTTGGCGAAATAGACCTCAACAACCCGTACCTACTCTGTCTAAAAGACTAATTTACCAAATTTCGTAAAATTTAGTAGGTAAGTCACTTGTAGATTATCCTGGTGTTGATTAGATTTTGGTACAATTCGGGAAAAAACCCTGCTTTTTCAGCAAAATGGCCCAAAAGAATCTAAAATAAAAGACTACGTATGCTCAAATGTATCAATTAAATGCTTGTTTTATACGTAATTTTTGACAATGGAAAAAACAAGAACAGTTCTATTACACTAAGACTAACCGTTCTTGAGATTCTTCTTGCACTGTTGCTACGTCGGCTTCAAAAATAAGTCCAGTTAACAAATGAAAAAGAGAATTGGATTAAAGGTGCAAATAACTTGCACCTTTAATCAACAACAAATTAAAAATTTTTATTTAATTTAAAAATGTGTAATTTCAAATAATTATGTGTATTATCTGTGCAATTAAACTCAATTTACTGAAGAAATAAAGAGAAAATGAATTTGAGTCTGTAGGGAAAGTCATGTAGTGTCCACATCAGATTTATTTTTCTAAATAGCAAAACACATTTTTAAATTAAAATTATAGCAGTCCTTAGACATAAATGATTTAGATAAAGTATGAAACATTATACACCGTCAAAAGTAAAATTACAATACCATGAAGGAATTAATGAACGTAGCCATATGAAAATCACAGTAACGGTAGAAGAGAGAGTCATATGCAAATTATTAAGCTTTCGTACGTATCGGGTCACGTGACACCCAATGTCGGGTGATAAAGACCAGCAGACCGCTCGTACCGTAATTGCTATCAGCGACGATTTGCAGCTGCCGAACTTAAGAAAAAGTGAAGAAGAGATAGATGCTTCAAAGACATGAGCGAGCTGTAGACAAGCAGTTAACGGCTAGAGAACGAAACCGTATCCTGGAGCTGCATGAGGTGGATTTGTCGATGCGTGCAATTGCCAGGCGTGCTGGGCACGACGAGAATACCATCCAGTGATGTGTGACACGATGGACTTAGGAACATCAGAAAACACGTTAAAGAGGGGAGTGGATCAAACAGGAACACGACAGAGCACACAGACCAGCAGATTCGCCGAACAACTCGTCGAGATACATTCTTTTTTTTTTAAATGGCCAGGCACTTGACTTTCATCATTCGCCTTTGTCAGCGGCTAGAACGTGAACCATTTAGCCGTCCTAGGGCGTTGCCCCAGAGGGGGGCGGAACACATAGCGCCCACAACACAAACATCCATGCCTTACGTGGGACTCGAACCGACAACGTGGCGGTAGAGAGATTGCTGGGTAAACGCTCGCCTTGACTACTCGACCACTGCGTCGGCTCGAGATACATTCTCAACGGCAAGTGACATCCGAAACAGCTTGCCACAATCAACGGTTGCATCTGCATGCACTCAAACCATATTCATAACGGATTGCATGAAGTACAACTGCGCACACGGCAACCAGCCACTGGGATGTCATTAAGTGCTCGATACAGGGATGCACGTCTGGCGTGGTGTCGTCGTCATCGCAACTGGTCCAATAACTGGCATCGGGTATTGTTTTCGGATGAATCTCGCTTCTGCCTGTGGAGGAATAACAACCGAGGACGGATGTGGAGACTTCCCGGAGAACGCCACTTGCATATTTAGGGGCGGACCTCGGAAAATCGTTCCGGTAGATGTCGATCCCGGTGTATATAGGAAGTTCAGTTTGAAAACATCAGTATTGAATTGGATGGTATTGTATTATGTTACTGTATCTGTACTGCATTACGATTGAGCTGGAGCATTATGATCTTGTTGATCATGACAATACGTAGTGCAGATGTAGTCGGCCTTCTACAGATGTAATCGAAGTAGTTGTAGTTTGAGATAACTAATTAATGACGGTTAGTAAAGATGGTTGTCTTGTTTAAAAAGGCAATTATGATAGTAACAAGTTGTACTTCAACGTTAGTTTAAGTGAGTGATGGTAACAATCACAATAGAACTTTTACCCGATGCTTTACTATTTTATCGTTCATATGCTATTCTAGTCATCTACAAAAGTGTCAAGTTTCCTCATGTTCCGGTATGTGACCTACAAGTGGGTGGAAGTTAAACAATATACGGAGGAAAGCTATGTATATTGATGTTTTCCCGAATGAACTTCCTAATCAAATTCTCTCAATTCCAAAGTTTGTAAATATGTTGATATCGCAACCATCCTGTTCAACTAAGCAAGACTCTGTCGTCGACTCTGTTTTTTAATAAACGCTGACTTTATTTTTCTAAAAAATGACTCTGCATAACTCTGTTGCATGGGAAGTTTAAATGCCAGACTTTTCGGCAATTTTAACTGAACTCAATCCGTATCGTGATTTTTTCTGCAAGAAACGCTCTTCTAAGGACGAACTTCTTCGATTTGGAAAACAGTCACTTTCGCGTTTTCTAACCAAACGTATCCTTTTAACCGTTTAACAAAGACTGGATGGTTGCATTACATTCCCCGTTCCCCACTTTATATATGACATCAATATTTTGAATATTAGTCGTAGCTATTTTTAATTATTGCAAAAAATGTGTTTGTGACTTTAATTTTGGACACCAGTGTACATCAGAATCTTATATGTGCAAGTATTGTTTATTTTAGCATTCCTGAATATAACAGCAATTAGCTAATAACCATATTGTTTCAAATAAATGCCTTCCTTAACAGTCTTGTTGTCAATTCCTACTCAATTGACAAGTGGTCTTCAATGTTTTTGGCAATGTTTCATATCATGCTTTTGGCAGTGGTTTTATATCAGGATATCTGATTTTGAAAGCAGATTAAGACGTCTGGTATTATATGAGTTGAGAGAACGTTTTTCTGTAATTTTGACAAAATATGATGTTGATGAATCTTTATCCCTTTCTGTATTATTTTGACCAACCATCGTGTCACCTTTCGAAATTATATTGTTGGACATTTCAAAAAGACAAAACCTGTTTGTAACAAACTATGATAAAATGTTGTTCTCGCTGAAGACACTTTGGATTAAACAGGTACACTATCGTTTTGCAAATTCCAACTTAACTATTTTTACGGGTTAATGTAACGTTTATAGCTAAAGATGCAACTTTAGGAACACAGTTATTTATAATCCAGTTATTAGCAGCTATTCCATATCTTACTTTTTAGGTCCATATATTGCAACATCAAATGGTCGAATCTTATGGCTGCAGTGCAGTAGAAACGTCAGCAATATTATTATACTTTCTTTAGCAAATACTTTTTGGTTTTTAGGAAAACTTCTCTGCGGATTATTGAAACTTCGGCAAAATGTGACATTGACCGTTTCAGAACCAAGCCACAAAATGATTTTGGCTTAACTATATTTATATGTGTAACATTATAACATAAGTGTTCTTAATAATAGTATGTTATTATGGGTGCACCCCTGTTTCATTTCCTATTTCATTTCCCTCGCGATAACCAGTAGAAAATAGTCTTTAATCTCAAGTCTGTTTAGTTTGTGGAATTTTTCACCGATGCCTTTTGTCAAGAATGAATGTTGAGAATAGGAATGTTTGTGTTTTTAATCATTAAAATAAAAATATGAAGTTATTTCTAATATATTTGTAAATTAATTGCATTATAGTTCAATACATATTAAAAATACTTCCATTTTAATAATTTTTTATAGAAGCATAAACCTTTCTCTTTTCAGAATCTATGCTTATCAAAAACCAGCAAGAAAGGATCCTGAGAACTAAACGAGCTAGAAGTTCGGGAGTATTTTCCATAAGTTAACATTACGACGTAACCTCTGAAATCGTAGGTGTACACTCAGGATACAAAAATGAGTCCAAATTTCTAATAAAGCGTTTATTCACAAGCACATAATAAACAGGAACAATATACAGTAAAACAGCACTTAAATGCTTCAGTAATTTCACAAAATAACTGGTATTATTCTCACATCGACAAAAATAATTTCACAAAACAGCACCTACTATTCTCAAAACATTGACGAAAGTCACAGTTCAATGTAACTTGTATTTCGCCAACTGTCCTGCGACTGAGTGATGATTCGTTTTATAAACTCTCCATAGAAACTTCTGGAAATCTCTAATATCTCGTAGAATATTGATTAATTCGAGGTGCCTCTCGAACCTTCGAGAAGTCGCCGAATGTCGCCAAGTTGGTGATAAAACGCCAAACTGGCAATCTTTCTTCAACCTTCAACATTCTGGAAATCTTAGACTCACGTCATGGGAAAGGATGCCTGTGAGGGTGTTTTCTCCGTCTGGTAGTTAAAAGAGACGAAAGGCGCGGGAAAAGTGATTCAGAAGCATTTTGCAAGTTCGCAACATTAACATAGGGAAAATGAGACAAAAGGCTAGAGGGAACATGTCTTCTTAAATACCCCCAATTACTTTGGAATTTTCCTAATAATTCTGTTTAAATATAGGACTAATCACTGATTCAATTACTTTTTAGCTTTCAAATACACCAACGACTGTCACAGAACTATTTATTATTTAAATTATTTGACCAAAAATAATCAAAAATAATCGCAATCTCTTACAAATCAAGCATATTTATCAAATAAATAGACCCTTAAAATAGAAATATATGGGCTTTCCATAATAACGTATACGCATATGTCATTTAAATCTTTAAAAATCCTTCCACATAGTTTATGATTTAATCAGGTAAACGGCAAGTGTAAAAGGCTTCGTTAACTTATGGTGACGTTCGCTACAGACTAAATTTAACACTTGACGCTACAAATTAATTAGATAATTTTTCTTGACATTCTCATGGCCTAGTATATTTTTTTCGTCGATTCACTTTGGACTCGTACGCCTCTAAGTTATCCGATTAAGTAGAGGGTAGCGAATTTATTATTCACATTTTCAATTTGAAATTTCAGTGGGACATTAATGATATTCATATCAAAAAGAAATTGGATTATTCAAAAAGTGCTCCGATGATATATTAATTTATTGTAGAACATTTGATGGAAATATGCTTGTTTTTTACAATATTCAGTTATCGGTTATATATAGTATTAAGTTATCGTTTTTGTATAATATTAAGTTATCATAAAAAATTATCTAAACGTCTTAAATAAATCTGGAAATTAAATAGCTACAGCACATTGAGTGCTAGTTTCATAAGGCAACTGATTAAATCTATCAACCGAAAAGAAAAACGAGTCTTGTTGTTGTTGTTGTTGTCGTGTCCCTAACATTACATTTAAGGAAGAATGTGTGCACTGCTTCTGTTTAGTCTAATGACCCAGGGCACCCGAAGGTAGAAGTCTGACTTCTGCCCCAAATAAGACATTACAACATCCATGCCCGCAGGCGGGACTGGAACCCGCAATCTGGCAGTCGAGCCGTCACGAGGAAACGCCTGCCTCTTTGACCGCTCGGCCACCAAATCGGCAAAACGAGCCTTTGTTACGATAATTGAAATGCTACAGCATACTGAGTAACTAGCTACAGCACATGGAGTGCTAGTTTCATAAGGCAACTGATTAAATGTATCAACTGAAAAACAAAAGCGAGCCTTCGTTACGATAATTGAAATGCTACAGCACATGGAGTAGCTAGATACAGCACATTGAATAGCAGCACATTGATACAGCACATTGAGAGCTGGTTTCATAAAGCAACTGATTAAATGTATCAACCGAAAAGCAGAATCGAGCCTTTGTCATGATAATTGAAATGCTACAGCACATTGAGTAGCTTGCTACAGCACATTGAGTAGCTTGCTACAGCACATTGAGTAGCTAGCTACAGCACATTGAGTAGCTAGCTACAGCATATTGAGTAGCTAACTACAGCACATTGAGTAGCTAGCTACAGCACATTGAGTAGCTAGCTACAGCACATGGAGTGCTAGTTTCATAAGGCAACTGATTAAATGTAAGCAAATAAAAGCAAAAACGAGCCTTTGTCACTATAATTGAAATGCTACAGCCATTGAGATAGAGCAGTCACAACGGAAAAAGCACTACACAAAGAGCAGAAACTGCAGTTTGTTATAATGACTGCTTTGTCTTAAATATCCTGACGAAGTATTATCATTTTTTGCCCTAGAAACCAGTTGCTACATTTAATCAACTGTCTAGTATTGCTGCTACCGAATGTACTAATATTGCTGCTACCGAAATGTCTTAAATCTAAGCTATCACTTTAATAGTAATTAATAATAATTAATAATATTTCATGATATAAGTCTCGCGTAATAAATTACCTGCTTTATATACGAGTAGTATTAAGTTATCAGTTTTCTATAATATAAAATTATCGGTTTTGTATAATATCGTCGTATGAGAACCAGAGGAAAGTAACTCCGCTTTACTGATTTTACGTCAGACAGAAAAGAAAGGTATTTTTAAGAGCATTTTTTTATGTTACTTAACTTTTTTTTAAACTGTATTCGAAAAGTTTTATGTCACTTAAATTGAATTTCAATATCAATCACATGGCACCATATTTTAAAAAAATCGAAAGCTTCGAAAATAGCATTTGAATCACATTCCATTAGTTCTGATACGACTATATAAAGTTCTCAATTTTGTATATTTATCAGCTTTATATGGCATTAACAGTTTTGTATACTTATCGCTATAATAATTGTCTAACGTGATTTTTTTACAATCCAGACCCTCCAGAACCCTCTTGGTGACTTAGAAGACTAAATATTTGTCTTCTAAGTCAATCACGGTACAGGACCTAATGGAATCGGATTTTTGATTTGATTAAATCGCCATTTCTCCAAGAGTGGAAAAATGGTGGTTTTCAAAAAGACCTATCAGATCCTCCAAAAATACTTCGGTGAATTAGAAGGCTGAATCCTTGCTCATTTTGCTTTCTTCTGAATCTTTGTTCATTCTGCTCTCTGCTGAATCTTTGATTCATTCTGCTTTCTGCTCAATCTTTGCACATTCTGCCGTCTGTTGAATCTTTGCTCAACGGGCTGAACCTTTACTAGGTTTTGTGCCGTTATTGTACCAATAAAGGGACAGAACCTAACAAATCCTGATTTCTAACACTTTCATAGACTCCCCAATGAAAAAAAAATTCGCCAACAAGCGTTCTAAAAAAAAAAAAAAAATAGAAAAAAAACCCGCCTAATTTTTTGTTGTATCTAAACCATTTGCCTGTTTTTAAATCCTATTCGAATAAACGGCGACACTACTGAGCTGACGATTCTTTATTTCACATATGGTGATTAGGCAGTCAAGAAACGAAAGAAATAAGAATAAAGAAATAATCGTCGGGCCCTCTTTAAAAAACTAAGTATAGCCGGAGGACCCCAGAAGTTTGGACATCCCTGCTGCAGAGCTGCAACAGAATAATGTTTTTTTTTATTCATTATATTGATAACAAAATTAAAAGACTTTATAATTCAAAATAACATTTAAATTTCCACTTAATAAAATTTAATAAGTATTGTTCACATTGCTTCCTATTCCTGCATGTAGATGGCGTTAATTACATACTTCCTTCCGGTAGCCATAACAAAAAATTCAGTTTGATTTAAAAACACACAAAGCAGTCATATATAATGTTTTAGTGCTCTGTTGTTGTTTTTTGCACAATATGGATACAAAATTACTTGATGGGGTTGAGTGAGTTATGCTTTACTTATTTTTTATAATGTGATGTATTTTAACTTAAGTATTTAACCAAATTGTTGTAAATTCTAAAAAATTTATATAACTAACTGTATGTATTGTTGCATACTAATTAGGGTATTATTAACATAACTTGATTTTACTATATCTTTTTTATGCATCAGTGTAATTTTATTTATAATCTTGACTTATAATTTTGACTTTTAATTACATAATTAAAACTAAATGTGAAACATAAAAAAAAAAAAAAACTAAATTAATCTCTTTAGCTAAATAATTGTCACATTTTTGGGATAATGTCACATTTTTTGGGGTCCCCTTCGTAGTATGAATCCAAAACCTGGGCGTATTTTATATGAAATATTTGCATTTGGGGGCCTCTAATTCACTGAGGGCCCGGGCTCGTGTCCTGCACGCCGTTGCCATAATCTAGCTCTGGTCATGGGCCAGATTTTTTACAGTTTTTAAGTTTTTTTAACGTATTTACACAAATTCTGTCAATATTTATTAAACAATAATTGATTATAAATATACATACTAATAAATATTGGATATTAATTACAAATTTGTAACAGTATTTAATTTTTTTTGTTTGAAAGATAAGGAGTTGATTGGACCACACTGGCTTGAATTATTATTTTTCCATCATTCTGTATTATTTAATAAATCAATACAAAATTTAAAATTCTTCATAATTAATTTAAAACTCACAATTCAGATACTTTCCGGATTGATAATTGGTATCAACTGTTTAGAAAACAACATAAAATCATGGATAAGTTCATTATTAGAACGCAGAAAGAAACAGGCTAGCTTCCTGATAATGAACACTTTGAAATGGAAAAGGCGTCACAGTCCTCGTTAGTTAAAAACTTACGTGATTCTTTTGGTGCATCAGCCATGACATCAACTACTAGTTTCAATGAATGCAACATTGAACAGTGCGAGAATGAACAATTACAGCCTAATTTAGTTCAGGATGTTTTGATTTCAAAATCAGCAACTACTTTACCTGATGACCTAGCACTCCCTATTCCTAAAAAACAGATTAAATAGATAAACAGATAGGGATTCCAATTGAAGACATTAAAGTCCCTTTCAAACACGAGATGGGCATGCAGAGCAGAAGCAGTCTGAGCAGTGAAACATAACTACTCTGCAATTTTACAAGCTTTGCAGGAAATAATTGAAACAACTCGCCTTTCCGACGTCAAGATTAAAGCAAGGGGTCTTGTCCATGAGCTAAATTCGTTCAAGTTTATTTTTTCCTTTAAAATGTTGCATTCTATTTTGCACATGTTACTGAAAGTTAGTAAATCTCAGCAAAGTCCGCGTCTGAACTTACTTACTGCCTTCACTAGAGTTAAAAATTTACGAAATTCTCTATCTGCAATGAAAGATAATCCAAACGATTTTAAACTCATTTTCGATGAAACTATGGAACTTTGTGAAGAGAAAACCGTCCACACGTATTGACGACAACATCCAAACCCAGCATCATTTATTTCAGTACGCGAGAAGATTATGAGAGAATAACTTCTTTCTACCCAGTCCTTGATTCAATGATCTGCGGAATCGATCAGCGTTTTGAACAGGAGACGTGTCAATTTGTCATAGCAATGGAAGAACTGTTGAATTTAAATGTTGATAGAAACAACTTGAAATTAATTTCCGACCAATTTAAAATATCTTTTGATGAGTTAGAAGCGGAAATAAGATTGCTGCGAAGTAATAATTGTCCTTTTCTAAAAGGAAGTACGACAAACATCTTCCGAGAGTGGTTGGATTGGTTTAAACTATCAGAACGTTCGTCAATGTATGGTTCAGTTTACAACACTATCAAGTGCTTTGCCACTTTGCCAGTTACCAGTTGTTCCTGTGAGAGCGCATTCTCAAAATTGTCTCAGGTGAAGAGTAAATTCAGAAGTACAATGTCACAACAACGCTTAGATTCCCTAATGCTTTTGTACATTGAACAGGAGTTGGCTTCATCAGTTAGTTATTCCGAAGTAATTGAAGAATTCAAATCTATTATACCAGGTGAACGGCGTTTTATTTTATAACATATGCTAAGAGGCAAAACTATATTAAAGGAATTTATCCAGCAGTATGTATTGCTTCTCTTTCATTTCTCAAATTTTCTATGATTTTAGTCATTTTAGAATCCCTATCTGAACCTAGAGCATTAGTCACCACATTAATTTTTATATTTTCTGGAAAATCTATGCCCGTCAATATATCTTTCGGGTAACAAAAAAAGATTGTACTATGTTGAGCTGCTAAAATTCCAGGCCATTAATTCAAATACCTTCTTTTCAAATAGCGGATCCACACATGGACTTCCATTAGCTTTCAAAGTTACTTCGCCTGCACAACCTATAAGTTCTTAAAATAGCTGCTGAATAAACTATTAAGTTCTTGAATCACATCTTCAAGAGGTGAAAGCCAAAATGTTTTTTTATTTTTTTCCTAATTCATCTTGATCTTGTTATCACTGGAATTTTAAAATTATACTTCATAATTCTTATTTGTGCTCGGAAATTTCTTTATTGCGACAATCTTTGACATTCTCTTTAATTTTTGCAGTTAGTCGTTGAAATTTTACGGTTATTTCATCTTGCAATATGCGATTTTCAGTACCAAGATGTTTTAATTCATTGTGGTAGATAAATAAATCCAGATTGATTATTATGAATAATGTGCTCGCTTTCACTATTATATTATCTTGGGTTGTGAATAGGGTCAATCCGTCTCAAGTGGTCCAATTACAAAATTTCTGGTTCAGTGACAAAATTTCAGTTGGCGGCTCGACCATTTAATAAAAAAAAAATAATTTGTCTGTTGTTGGTTACTCCTGTAATGCCAGAAATGTAAAGTATTAAATATTTGGAAGTTTAAAATGATGGAACCAGGAATGCGGGCGGATTATTCCCACGCTAAGCAGATGGGCGATAGTATACAGGTGGCCCCATATCTTACATACCACGCCCCATGTTTACATACCACGCTAAGCCGTTTGGCGGCAACCGAGACGGCGACCCCATGTCTACGGATTAGCCCTCAGCTCTACTTTCCAGCACGTAAAATATAAGCCCATAATGTTTTAATTACACTGAATTTGCATATTTAATTTAATTTTCGCTCTCATTTGATAACTGGGCTTATTTTTAGAGGTGGCGTAGCGAAAATGCAAAAAAATAAAATTATCTCGAGAAAGGCCAGTCCTAGTGTAATGGGGATGGTCTTATGCTTTTCATCTTTAAAAATGATGTATAAAACAAGCATTTAATTGATATATTTAAGCATATGTATTTTTTATTTTATATTTTGAAGATTTTTGAGGGCCATTTTTCAAAAAAAGGCAGGTTCTTTTTTTCCGAATCGTACCAAAATCTAATCAGGACCAGGATCACAGACAAGTGACCTACTAAATTTTATGCCAAAGCCTACTAAATTTTATGAAATTCGGTCAATTAGATTTTTAGTTAGTGTGGATACATACACTGCACAGACACACAAACAGACTGACAGACGCACACACAGACGCCACGCTAAAAATAGTTTTTTCGTATTCTAGAAGTTCCAAAACATGTAGATCAGTCGAAAACTCGAGTTGCGATTTTCGGAATGATTCCAATATGTTCCCTATACATTACAATGTATTGCAGGGAAAGTAAAAAATCAGTAAAATCCTAAATATTTTCATTTAGAATCTAATACCCATTTAAAAAATGATACAGTACATCCATAAAAAGAGGATGATAAAAATCAGGAAATATATGATGGTTTAAGAAAAGAATCCAATCATAAAGACATTTTCTCAAGCTATTTCATGGTACAAATTGCTTCAAAAGCAATGATATTTTTAACCTGTCCCTTTGAAAGTATGTTTCTTGTTCAATCAATTATCTTCTTTGACAACACTATGGGAATTTGATTCATAAGTTCAGTAACATCGTCTAAAAGAATAAACTCTGTCTTATCATAAGCAGAATTTAATAAAAACATTGCTATTTTTCTAGTGTTTGTTAATAACAATCTCTACTTTTCAACTAATCATCTTTGGAGATAATAATGGAGTCAATCACTGAACTGATGTGGAACATCTATTGCACATATATTGTCTTTAAAAATTTCAAGGAATTTGTATAGTTATTTTTAGCATATCTTCTCTGTGGTCTTCTTCATATTGTAACAAATTGTTTTACGCAATAAGTATATATGTTATACGCAATTCCATATTTCGTAATACGTTGCACTGACGTTTGCAATTATTGTAAACAAATTAGTAATGAAGCAAAAATAATTTAACCATGTGTACCAATACTTGTTCTAAAAAAATCTGATGTAGGCAACACATGACTTTTCTTATATAATGCAATGAATTTACTACTTTTACAGTTAAAAAAATGTTATTCTTATAGCAGATACTTATATTCTTTTAAAGATATTGAATTTTCTTCAATTAGGCGTCATTTTCATTGATTTAGCATCATTTTTATCAATTTGGCGAGATTTTTGTTAATTTGGCAACAATTAAAAATGTCGCCAAGTTGCAGACATTCCGCCAATTTCGTCACCAAAATCTCGCCAAGCGTTATGGACGGAGAAATAAGTTATTCTCACAGCAGATAAACAACTATTGGCGTTTAAATATAAAAGTATTACTCAAAGTATCTTTTATCATGAATGGAACGAGCTAGAACCACGAGAATGATGTCACCAAATTTATTGCAGGGTATTACATATGAAAAGTGAACATGTTTCTCAATAGGAAATATTTTTTATATAACCTTTTGATAATTTTTTTTTAAATGTGCAATATCTCGAGAACGGTTTTAAGTTAGCGTTCTAAAATTTATTTCAATCGTTTTCTAATGAAAAATTACATAAGAAATTTCTATTTACGTAACTTTATTAGCGGTTTTGATTTTTTGAAGATTTTTCCAAAATGTCACTCGAAAATTTAGGAGGGGGGGGGGGTCTGAACATTCGATTGTGTATAAAAACAATAGGCTTCCAGTGTTTATGGATTGTGATTTTTGTACCAAATTTCGTTCGAATCGTTCCATTCGTTCGTCAGTTATCGTCTCCACAGACTCGCTGACACAGACACACACACACACACACACAGACAGGCATCTCTTCAAAAATGTCTGATTCGTGAACAGGGATGCTTGAAACGTGTTCTCCCGTCGAAAACTCGAATTCGAATTTTCGACCCCGTCACAATACCTTCCTTATACATTATGTAATGAAATGAGAAGGAAAGTAATAATGCAGTAAATTGACGTATTCACTGTGTAGGAAGGGGAAATAATCATGCGGATGCATAATAATCGTGAAACAATCATGCAGGAAATAATAATCATGCAAAGAAACATGTATAATATCTCTATATTAAAGAAAAATAGCCGCCGCCGCCACTGTTTGACAAATTTCTCGTTTCTTGAGATTCTTTGCTTCGTACCGCAAAAACTATTGCATATAAAAATATAAAATTTGGTACACTTGTAGAAAAAGCTTTGAACAATACGCAGAAATAAACCGTTTTTGATATATATTGTAGTTTAAGAAATATTTAATATCAAAGTGAATGACAAAATATTTGAGCTCAAAGTTTGCGTCCTGGATAGACTAACAATAGCAAGACCACGAATTTTTGCAGGCAGGTACCTACATGGGAAAATTTTTGCAAGACAAAGCCCCTTTTCAACACTTTACAACACAGTTGAAAAGTGTTTGTGACCTTGTTCATTCTTTCTGTCTGTCTGTCCGTTAGCACGATAACTGGAAAAATAAATGAATAATATCACCAAATTAGTTTTGGACTGAACCCGGGTTGAAAAATTGGAATACATTGAACCTTGTGGGACCTAATTTTTCAAACATTTAAGCGAATTTAAAATTCATAAATCGCTTTGAAAGTTTTAAGAAATATTCAAATTATCCCAAAAAAATATGAAAAAATGTCAGCAAAATATTATCGGTAGTTTTTAAATAAAAAATAAAATAATAATTACACAAATATTGTATGAAGCGATCACGTGATCAACTTCAAAATAAAATATGGCACCCATCTTGAGTCAAAATCGTGATTTTTAAAGTTCTTTTTAATTTTTAGGTAATATTCAAATTGTTCCATAAAATATATAAAAAAAATTCAGCAAAATATATTCAGTAGTTTTTAAAATAAAAATTAAAATTATAATTACACCCTTTATATCTATATAAAGGGTGTAATTATAATTTTAATCACGAGATCACGTGACCATTATATGAAAAGATCACGTGACCCACTTCAAAATAAAATATGGCATCCATATTGTATCAAAATCGTGATTTTTAAAGTTCTTTTTAATTCATATTGAGTGATTATACGTCCTAAAACCGCTTTATTTTTGCTTAAATTTTATGCATCTACATACTGAAACTACGCAATTACAATATATTTCAGTTTAAAAGATTATCAAACTTTGATTATTTCTACAACGAAGCCTAATTTTCACTTATGCAGATTTTTCCTACACATTAAGATGTAGGATGAGTTGTATACGTCTTGCTGAATTTCTTTAATGCAGAATTCTTTAGCTCTGGAGTCTGCTATATAACTGATATGAATGAAACATTCTTTGATTTTACAGACGATTTCATAGCAGACTTTTTCGATGAAGTTTTACGCCTAGAGTTAAATTACTTTTACCTCCATGGTTTCAAGTTTTTAAGTAAAATAAATTATTGCAGTACTGTGATGAATGAAATAAAAATGTATGAATGAAATATTTAATGATTTCAGATAGAGAGCCAGCCGATTTATATTCTGATGACGTCATTTGAATAAAGTTCATTTTTTTTCGGTGACGTTTTAAGTTTTCAAATATAATACATTATTGTAGTATTGTGATAATTTTAAAATATTACCGCTGAATGTATCACATTTTCGAGATGTTTAAATAAAATTGCATTGCAGTTGGAAAGTGTTTCATAATCAACGCTTTATGCATGATTGATCTTTCTTGTTTTAATTTCGATGTAGTTTTTAGACATTTTACTTTTTATGCACTTCTGAACTGAAATATTTTTGTTCGTATCGGTACGTCCAGCGAGTTTTCTGTCGCGTGCCGTAAACACTATAGCACACAAAAATATAAAATTTGGTACATTTTTTGAGAAATAATAGGGTAACACGATGAAATGAACTCGTTTATCGGTTTAAACTTTAGTTTGGCATGAAATAGCTCGCGAAGCGAGCTTATGATCAAGGAATTCCCTTTATGGATTCCCTGGGCTAAGAAAAACTGCTTTTTCCTCCTGCAGAAAATAGGCAGAGATGGAAAGGAGATTTTTGAAAGTAAAAATTTTAGGAAAGATAGATATGAAGCGAGCTCTACGAGTGCAGCGGGTAGGAGGCAAAGGGAGTTGCGCGAACAGAGCGAGCAGGGGGCGGAGCCCTTTAGTCATACAAAAAAACGTAAATTTATCCAAATTATATTGATATACTCTCCCGTCATTCTCGTTTATTATTAGCAATGTCTGGTTAAAATTTCATTCCGCTTAAAACACTCCTTGTATCTTCTGCAGGGTAAATGGCGAAGACATTGTTTAATAGAACCACATCATACTGCCCTTGATTGGACGAACAAGTCCACAATTGGAGCTTGAAAGTTCATACACGCATCATGCCATTCTATTCGTTTATATGTATAAGCCTAAATAATGAGCGTTTCCCGGAATATCTCTGAAATAAATTTAATACAGTACAAAATCTTAAATACCAATTGAAGCTATAAACCTGTCCAATTAAGCTTAACGAAACAGTAAAAATAAAGCTTATAAGAAGATAAAGCTTTATGAAACATTTCATGTCTTAACTTTTTTGCCTGGAGGAAGTTTCGCCAAATTAGATTGCGTATTTCAGAAGGTATTTAGTTTGGAAACATAGTTAGGAATTTGCACTTTTACATATTAAAGTGGAGAAAATGGAAATATATTTTTAACCATAAACTTAATTCTTATTTATCCTAGGAAACTTGTGAAAAGCGTATGTAAATCCAATGACTTGTCTTCGGGTCATAAACAATCGTGACAGACAGTCATATGTTTTTTATTTCGTTAATTTCGTTATTCTGTAGGTTGATAAAACTAAAATAATCCCTGAATAATAATCCCTGCGTTAAATAATCCCTTTAATAATCCATCCCATTGCCTAAACATAATTCATAAAATACCATCACACGGTTTAGGAGATATTTAAGTTACAAACGTGTATTAAAAGTTTCTCTTTTATGTATAAGATAAACAAGAAAAATCATTCATGAATAAAGCATTGACTATGAAACGCTTTCCAACTGCAGTGCAATTTTATTTAAACATCTCTAAAATGCGATACATTCAGCGATAACAGTTTTAAAATTATCACAATACTACAATAATTTATTATATTTGAAAACGTAAAACTTCATTAAAAAAATGAACTTTATTCAAATGACGTCATTAAAATATAATTCGCCTGGCTCTCAACGTAAAAGCTTTAAATATTTCATTCATACACTTTTATTCCATTCCTTTTATTCATCACAATACTACAATAGTTTATTTTATTTAAAAACTTAAAATCATGGAGGTAAACGTAATTTAAATCTATGCTTAAAACTTCATCGAAAAAGTCTGCTATAAAATCATCTGTTCTCTATATAAAATAAATCATCTATATTGCAGACTCTAGAGCTAAATAATTTTATGTTAAAGAAATTCAGCAATACGTATACAACTCATCCTACATCTTTATGTGTTTACATTCTCCATTAGTAAAAATTAGGCTCCGTTGTAGAAATAATCAAAGTTTGATGATCATTTAAACTGAAATATATTGTAATTGCTTTATTTCAGAATGTAGATGCACAGAAGCACAGAAATTAAGCAAAT